>JAJHPF010000004.1:7105000-8305000 GCA_024447775.1 Carex cristatella | reverse complement strand
AAGTACCCTATACCTAAACCACATATTCTGATTATTCTTTATTGTATTTGAGGATAATTATTATAGACTGTATAAATTTCATGTGTTTGTGTCTATTTTATTGCAGGTTCAAAAGATTCAGTCGGTGACTCCTAATATTGGAGTTGTATACAGGTCCTTTTTCTACTTGAATCTTTCTTTGCTTTTAATTTTTCTCTACAAATATGGTTTTATGAGTTTCATTGTGATGTATTATTGTTTGAAGTATTTCTGCCTACTCTTTAGAGGGCCTCTGTTGTACATGTTGTAGTGCTTATATTGGCTATTAAATGTACTATGAAACATTACATAACCTTTATTAATCTTGTTGTTCCCAAAACACATTATAGCTCTATTTCTAATTAAATTTATATATGTGTTGATACAACATATCCTATATTAATATGTTTTTGTCCAACTGAAAATGACCTTGATGCCCTTGTGTAACAGTGGCATGGGTCCTGACTCCCGTGTTTTAGTGAGAAAATGTAGAAAACAAGCTCAACAGTATTTCCGTCTCTATAAGGTACTAGTTGGAACTTTTAGCACTTACTCTGAGTGCTTAATTTCTTGTATTTTTTTCATGGCAACTTGTATAGTTTATTTTTTTAATAGCATGGTAGATGTTCATATATAATTTTCTTATGTAGGAACCTATCCCGGTTACACAACTTGTTAGAGAAACAGCTGCTGTGATGCAAGAATTCACCCAATCTGGGTACCCCTCTCTCTCTCTCTCTCTCTTCTCTTCACACATATCCTATTTATGTAAAACTATCAATTGTATCTTTTATTTTTTTTCAGTGGTGTTAGGCCTTTTGGTGTATCGTTGCTGATAGCTGGGTATGATGACAATGGTCCGCAGTTATATCAGGTAATAATTCTCTCTCTTTAGTTTGTCTCTTTTCCTTTTTTTTTTTTAAGATGATCTTAATAACTTAATTACGTAAAATGTAATCACAGAATTATACTATGCATAGAAGCTTAGAGACAGATTTTATACTTGTCATTTCAAATTTTGTAATAGGTTGATCCTTCAGGATCGTACTTCTCGTGGAAGGCATCTGCTATGGGGAAAAATGTTTCTAATGCCAAAACTTTCCTTGAGAAAAGGTATGCTACTTTGAGTGCTTGAATTGGCATTTTGCAGCACAATACTCAGACTTGTTACTGGTTCCAAACCTACTACTGATAAGCACTACTATACCAACACCTTGAATTTTGTTATTATATTGATTATTTTTTCAATTTTTTATGTTTACATTTTCAAGGTCCAAATAATCATTCTGAACAAGTGATTTTTTACCTATCTAAAACATAGTAAAAAAATTCTAAAAAATGTAAAATTTAGTCTGCAAGTACATTTTCATATGGAAATCATGTTGAGCGGTTCAGTTAGAGTATTTGGACTTTCAAAATTTATATCTATACATAGTAATCTATGCATTGGTCAAAATTTAGTTTGCAAGTACAATTTCATATGGAAATCATGTTGAGCGGTTCAGTTAGAGTATTTGGACTTTCGAAATTTATATCGATACGTAGTAATCTATGCATTGGTCAAAATAGATGTTTGTCCTGTAATGTTCTTTTGTTTCGAATTGATCAATCTATTTGAGTTCTAGGTATACTGAGGATATGGAGCTTGAAGATGCCATCCACACAGCTATTCTAACTCTGAAAGAAGGGTAACATTTTTATTACCTGACTTTTAGAAGTTGTTTTATAGATATATAGTGATTAGCAGCCTGTTGATAATGATGTCTGCAATATCTTTTCTTTTATGAATGCAGATTTGAAGGTCAAATTTCTGGGAAAAACATTGAAATTGGAATAATTAGTGCTGACTGTAAATTCAGGTATGTACCTACATTGATAATATTTACTACCAATTGCTTACTTTGTATTTGTACAAGTCAAGAGGACTGTTATGGGGTAGGGTCTCAAGTCTCAACCAATGAGATGATCCCTGGTTTACATATTGTACAGGACCACAATATAGATTGATGTCTTTTGTGTTCTTTCTAATGCTCTTGGTTGGGTCTGGGGCAATGAAATGAAGCATAATCATCAAAGTATGTTTAAAGGATTATGGTACAAGTATAAACTATATGAAGTTTCATTCAAAACACACGGCTTGGATGGATAATGAATCCCCGGTCCTTTTATCCTTAGCATTGATATGTTAAAAAAAAATATAGTGTGTGATACTGTTATGGTAATGCCTATTTCTTCCAAATGATTATCATCTACATTTATATATGTTTTCCTATGGTGCAATAACAGGGTACTGAGCTCTTCAGAAATTGATGATTATTTGGCTGAAGTGGAGTAAATTCCTTGGGTTGGGTACCTTGGAACAAAGGAATCTTCTACAAAGCAGCATTTTCCTATTTCATCCGTGGAGTAGAAAGCTTTGCATTATCGGGTTTGTACTTATTGTTTAGATTATTTTAAATCTGTCTTTTGCAAACTGGAAGTTGTAAGATGCAATTTATTCAGAATTACTTCTGAAGTTATTTCTAGGTTTATCCTCATTTATATATTCCTTGCAGTAATTTCGTCTTAAGGAGAGTTCAAATGGCATTATTATTGGTGCCTCCGTTTTTTTTTTTAATTTAACTTTAAAATTTAAAACTCAAATAACAAGATGAAGTTGAAATAATTTATAGATCTTAATATTTTACCGCTTCAGCTTATATTAAATAAATTTGAAAAAAAAATAAATCTCACAAATCATTTAGTAAGCGTAAGTTTAATCACAACTAGCAATTTTATAGATTAGATTTGCATGCGTTGTTTATTAAACATAAAAAGAAGGCTTGTTGGAAGCACAAAAATAGAACCGTTTAATTTCCGTGTGGTTTATGATTTGAAAAATTATCCTGGTAGGTGGTTACATGATTAACAACATTTTTTTTTTCTTTTTACCAGGAGGAGGTTGTCTGAGTTGTAGGACACCACCTTTCTATGATAAACTTGTCGTAACCGTTCCATTGACAAAATGTGTTGTCGATTGTTGGAGTCTCATTTTGAAATGATACTGGTAAAAAGTTCACAAAAAAACCAAATATATAGAGTGCTCCATTAATATATAATATTTATAATAGTGCCTACAAAAATCAATTAATAAGCAATTTTCAAGATGAAAGCATTGAAAATATATTTCTCTAGAGAAAATATTTATTTAACCATGCAGTATAACTTTAATAGTGAGATATTATTAAATTTTCAAGATGTATTTAGCTTTCTTCGATATCTTAACTTTTGATATTATTTTTAGCACATCTAATAATCTAAGATAAATAGAATTAATTTGTGTTCGCAAGTCGATCTAAAAGTAATATTCCAAGAAGATATTTCTAAGAAATATCTATAGATCTGTCCGGAAAAATTAATTTTAATACGAGGAGGGATCAAGTTATAACAATTTGGAGTTACAACAGAGTTACAATAATAGTTTTTTTCATTTTCAAAGTCCAAATCGTCGATCCAAACCGTTCAACATGATTATTTAAATAAAATATGCTTCCATATCAAATTTTATATTTTTTTGAATTTTTTTTACTATTTATTAAGATAGGTACAAAAACTAGTCAAATTCAGACCATTGAATTTTGTACCCATATTAATAAATAGTAAAAAAATTCAAAAAAATATAAAATTTGATCTAGAAACATATTTTATTTAGATAATCATGTTGAACGGTTTGGATCGACGATTTGGACTTTGAAAATTAAAAAAATATGTTGTTGTAACTTGATCCCTCCTCTTTTAATACAACCGGATTGTCTCATGTGATGCAATCTCGGTCCCGAATCTCGACTCCGCTAGTGATGGGTCTCGAAAACAGTTTAGTGGAATAAGAAACAAAGAATGCTAAGTAGCAAAAGCGAGAATGAAATCTCTCTCAAGAAAATATATTGATCCAAAAGTTGTTCTTCTCTTACAAAAGTTCTTCTTTTATAGGCCACAAGGAGCAATTAATTAGCAACATAGAAAATGACTACTTAAAAAATATAAACTTAGAAATAAACAAAAGACCATCTAGAAAATGTAAACATAGAAAGAAACAAAAGACCATCTAGGAAATGTAAACAACTTTTAAGTTTTGTTCTAGAAAATATAAATAGTTAATCTTCAAAATAAGTCATCCTTAAATAGCAGCCCCACGCTTCTCAAAGCGAGTTTGAACCCGAATCTGAGTCTGACTCGGGATGGATCTCGTCATACTGAACCCGAATCTGAGTTTGACTTGGGTTGGATCTCGTCATACTCCCCTGGTTGAGGAAAGCTTGACCTCAAGCTTGTATTTTCGCCTCGAGTTCATGTTTTTTTCTCTTATCTTTATAGACTTCTTTGAAGTTGTACACACAAATACTTTCGGGTTCAACCCTTGTGACAACAAGTAACACTTCTCGAATTTGTGTACTGTGGGACGCTTGTATTTTTACCATTTGTGTGGTCTGTGAACAACTCTTCCAATTAACCAAATAATCACAGCTGAATTTTCGAATACCGTCGTAACCTGCTGATTTTCTCAGGAAGAACTTCGAGAAGAATTTTTGGGTACCGCCATAACCAGCGAACATTGTTGTGGAACTCGACGACAAGCATGGATCATTGTAGTTGGACCTTACGACATTATCGTTGGTCGAACATAAAAGTTTCGATGGCGACAATAGATCAGCTTTGACTGCCAATTTTATCTCATTTTTTTTGTCAAAGTGTTGACGTCGTCTTCTTCATCGGGCTTGTGACTTTCTTCAACCACGACAAGCCTATCGACAAACTCATCCGCTTGTTCTAGGAGCTCTTCTATTGGAATGACTGTCTTTTGGTTTGGAGGTGGGTTGTTCCGAGGTGAATTGTTACAGTTGAAGGTTGGTTCATAATGTTGTTGGCGGTTTTCGTTGGGATTAAGACCCTCTCTAACACCGGTAATGTGCTCGATCAACACTTCGTGGTTTCGTTGCATTCGTTGGATTAACGCATTATGATCTTGTTGCATTTGCTCAAGGATGGCGACAAGATTTGGGTCGGTCATTGTTGAGTAGAACGGTTGATGATGATGGTTGTCGGGGATACAACTTCACGCAAGCGCGAAGGTGGTTGTCGAACTTGCTCCGATACCACTTGACGCAATCTCGGTCCCGAGTCTCGACTCCGCTAGTGACGGGTCTCGAAAACAATTTAGTGGAATAAGAAACAAAGAATGCTAAGTAGCAAAAACGAGAATGAAATCTCTCTCAAGAAAATATATTGATCCGAAAGTTGTTCTTCTCTTACAAAAGTTCTCCTTTTATAGGCCACAAGGAGCAATTAATTAGCAACATAGAAAATGACTACTTAGAAAATATAAACTTAGAAATAAACAAAAGATCATTTAGAAAATGTAGAAAGAAACAAAAGATCATCTAGAAAATGTAAACAACTTTTAAGTTTTGTTCTAGAAAATATAAATAGTCAATTCTCAAAATAAGTTCTCCTTAAATAGCAGCCTCACGTTTCTCAAAGCGAGTTTAAACCCGAATCTGAGTCGGACTCGGATTGGATCTCGTCATCATGCAGATATCATTTGATCACAACCTAACATGACATCTTACACCAAGAGCTTTCATTCATATAAATATAATCATCCAGTTTAGTTGTAATGACAACGATGTTTATAATATGGATAATAAAAACAATGATAGTGATCACAAATATACATTAATAAAAACAATGTTTATAATATGGATAAGACTGAACTAATCCACACAAATATACATTAAATTATGTCTATGTATTAAATCGGCTATTGAACATGAGTCTTGATTATTTGTAAAAGAAGTCCCACTGAAACTCCTCATATGATTCTTAAATTCTTATAGCACACAATTCCATTACTTTACAAATCAAATCCAACTACAAACCTGCTATTATGTTAAATATGCTATCATAATCAAATACTCAATGTTAAAATCCAAATTTAACCATACAAATTAATCAATTCAGAAATTCATTTCGAGTTGTAACGACTGTTCATAATGACCTGCAATGTACTTCAATAAGAAATATAGTCATAATTCCAATAAGACATATAGTCGAATATGAATGGATATCATAATTTTTGCAAAATATTTCTTCTATTTTTTCTATTTTACTTGTCTTTCTCTTCTTCTTTTTCCCGTGGTTTTCTTTTAGTTTTCTCTCCAGAATCGAATCAGGAGAGAGAATAATGATTAATATTATTTTTGCTATTCTTATCATCACCATCACCGTGTTATTATCGTTGTTGTTATTACTGTTGTTGCAACAGTATCGCTAACAAGAACTTATCTTTGGTCTAGTGACAAAGGCATATGGCTCTCATGTGAGAGGTCATGAGTTCGAAACCCACAAAGTGGAGAAATCTTCTATAATATACATAAGAGTTTGAAAGTGTGTTGAGTGGCTTGACTCACAACCCATAATTTCAAAAAACAGTATCACTAACAGCAACATAATAACAACAATTAATAGTTATAATTATGATAGTGGTGGTCATATAATAATTATAATAACAATAATAATCAAATAATAATGAAATAATAGTTAATCATTTTTTACATATCTAAAATAATAATAAATCGATTATTTAAACTTTAAAAGTAAAAAATCTGAATCTACAGTGCGAACAGATATGTATTATACATGATAACGTAGCCTCCTTGTGGTATTAATAATAATAATTGGTCGGATCCTCTTCCGATTATTGTAATAAACGTCAACCTCACGCCCCTCATACAGAATTTGGATCAGCAAGGGGTCTGTCAGGTGGTCAGCATGATATGGGCGGTGTGGAGAACCCGGAATGATGAATTACTGGGGAACAAGCGGGTATCGGTTCAGGCGTGTGAAACCCATTATCATATGGCAAGGGCGAGTTGCGAAACGAGGATCCTGATCCAACAAAACCGGAGTACCCGGTTACCCGTTAACCTAATACCGGACTTCAATTTGCAGGTACAACAGGGGCCTTGGTCAGCTGTAATAAGGGAACTATTTGCTATGTGGATGGATCGTGGTCGCCGGTTGGAATGGCAGGAATCGGACTTTGCATTGTAAGGAACTGTGAGGTAATTGGATGGGTCTCCAAGAAGGTCATTGCAACCACTCCCATGCAGGCAGAGGCGCTGGCAATCATAGAAGGATATACAAGACTAATGTGCAAGTTTGGGCTTGGGGGAACGGTACTATCGGATTCTCAAGAACTGGTACGGGCCCTGGCAGGAGCAACACCTCTGATCAATAACTGGAGATGTTATGATCAGATCTGGAATGCGTGGTTTATGCAACGGAGGGCACAAGGCATGCTGCAAACAGTCCACTGCGGAAGGGAGAACCATGGCAATAGCTCACGAATTGACAAATTTGGGGAGAGTTAATGAATGGTGTATTTCGGATGATGAGCGGGGGGTTGGAATTCAGTTTGCTATTTCAAATTGTAACCCGTTAGTGCTGTAAGCCTACGGGTATTGAAAGGAACCAAAAAAAAAAAACCTCACGCCCCTCTTATACTTTTGAATGCTCAAAAGCATCATAGAAGGATTATATCACTCTAAACTTACTGTTTACTTTAGATTATATAAAAATTCCGCTTAAAAATGGGAAGAAGTGAACAAATTACAAACTAAACTGCAACTAAATTAGCTGCTCTCCATGCATGTTAAAGACCGCATGTTAAAATTTTATTGTGAATATTAAATAATTAAGTGACTTAATATTTGATCTTTATAAAAAAAATAATGTTTACTCCAGCACGGTATGAGAACTAGTCTTTATTTAGTGACAAAGACAATATCTTCTATATGAGTGGTCACATGTTCAAAATCCAGATAGAAATTCCTAATAGATATTAAAAACAATTGAGTGGCTTGATACCAACTTTATTAAAAAAAAATAACACAGTACAATCCGCTTTCTGCACATCTCTTTCAACATTCGTCAACTCTTTCCAACTTAACTAATCGGATTTAAATAACAAATCAGACACAAACTCATTAGCTAATCGTAGGGGCGGATGCAGGATTTTTGCCAGGGAGGGGTAGAAATCAGATTCAAACCCATTAGCTTCGCGAATCCTAAAAATTTGGTAATTCATTTAAGAAAATTTTCAAATTAATTTCTTAGAAAATTGGTTGATTCAATGTCTTAAAACCTAATTTTTTTAAATTCACAAAAAATGAGATTTGAATTTATTGAAAATAAATTTCATGGTAATATTCTACGCTTTAAACTAAGAATTTCAATATGAAGAACGTGAAAAACCTTCAAACGATTAATTTTATATGGATTTTACAATATTTAACGCACATTTGGGTACAACTTGGGTATGGTTGATGCCAATCCGACCAGTGGGGCACACTATTATAGAGACACCATTTGAATTAATTTGAACTCCTCATTTAATGTGACCCCTTCATTACATAGATCAAGTCTATCCGAAAATTAAAATAAAACAAGGAGGATTCTATTGAGTTAATGACATGTGGGACCATTTTGTAAAACTTATCTTCCTCCTTTGCTCCGAAAATTGGTCTAAAAAGGAGGATTTTTGAGCTACAAAATTCAAGAGAAAGAGGAAAATTTGTGACTTATTTGCACCAGCAATCAAGAGAGAAAGAACCAGGCTTGTTCTTCTCCAGGGAGGGGCAATTTAATTTTTAGGAGAAGTAAAATAGAACCTGACTCATTTTTCTTTATTAAATTTCAAAATCCAAGAAGGGCGGTTCCCCCCGGACCAACGTGGGTCCACCCCTGGCTAATTGTATTTCTCCAGTGACCAGTGCCTCTCTATCTTTGAATCGTGAGGGGGCCTATGTTATTTCTTATTTTTCACTAAATCGCTTAATAGCGACATCAAATAGCGTGTGTGTAGGGCTGATTAATGAGCGACCATGAGCGAGTTGGGGTATACTCATGCTCGGCTCATTCAGTTAATGAGCGATGATGAGTGAGTTGTTAATGAGCGAGTTGATAATGAGCGAGTTATGAGCAACTGAGCGAGTCACGAATTATGAGCAAGTTAAGAAATCAAAGACTAATTTTCAAAAACTAATCTTCATTTATAGAATTTAACAAATTGCCATAATCCAATCTAATTAAACATTACATAATTTAACAAAAAAATATCTATAAGCAAATTTAACAAAATCAAACAGCCTGGAGCGTAAGTTTAGGTTAGGAGATTTTTTTATTTATTCAATTTTAATTTTAATTTAAGAAATTGGAATTAAATGTGGCAGAATTAGATGTGACAGTTTCTTAATGAGCGAGTTATGAGCGAGTTGGGTATGCTCATGCTCGACTCATTAAGTTAATAAGTAATAACGAGCGAGTTGTTAATGAGTTTTTAATAAGCGAGTTACGAGTTATGAGCAATTTACTCACCTCTGTGTTTTTCTAATTTCTGTTAGATCAAGGGTAAGACATTCTGTTGGGCCAAGACCCAAAAATCAAAATGTATTGGGCTTTAAAATAATTCACAATCTAGAGGTTGACACTTTTCTATTTCTAAATTCTTTAGATCCGACCTTATGTCAGGGGCAATGGATTTGAATGCAGGGAAGGAGAGAGGTGAAGAGGAACAAGGTAAAGGAAGCAACGGTAGAAGGAACAAGGTCCACAATAGTTCTCTATAATCCGAAATTTTTTTTTTTTACCATCCCCGTAATTCGTTTTAAATTAAAAACCACCTGGGACTGTTTTTTACAAAAATACCACTCCGCACAAGCATTGTGCGCACCTACCTGGTTGGGTCCGCACAAGCGTTTCACGCACCCAGTCCTGTAGGAATTTTGCAAACCAAGGGATCCGTACAAGGATTTGGCGCACCAATAGGTCAGCACGGAAATTGACATACTTGCACGGATTTTAAGGTAGCTAGTACGGATCTTGATGCAATCAAATGGTTGTTATAAAATTGGATTTTGGGTCAAAGACGCGTTTTGACCTTGGGACGCGTTATAAAATCAATTGGTGCCTGTCATCAATTTTTTTTATTCAAAATCTAATTTTATAAGGACCATCTGATTGCATCAAGATCCGTGCTAGTTACATTAAAATCTGTGCAAGTATGTCAATTTCCGTGCTCACCTATTGGTGCGCCAAACCCTTGTGCAGACTCCTTTGGTTCGCAAAATTCCTGCACGGACCGAGTGCGCGAAATGCTTGTGCGGACCCAACCAGGCAGGTGCGCGAAACCATTGTGGCGGTGGTATTTTTGTAGAAAAACAGTTCCGAATGGTTTTTAATTTAAAACGAATTATGCCGATCGTAAAAAAAAAAAATTCCGCTCTATAATGGGTTTTAGATTTCTCTATATAAGAAGATAATAATCACAGGATAGCCCGAGAAAAAATAGAGGCCCAAACAAGAAGCCCAATAATTGGGAGTAAACAGATCTCCTTCCCCAATCCTGATCCACCCCGTCACCGTCAGGCGTCGGGCATTTCTTGATTTTCTTCTCTCCTTTCCTATTTCTAATTTCAAAACCCTCGCAAACCCTTCCAAGTTCCAGCTGAGAGCTGAGAGCTGAGAGCTGAGAACGGAGAACCCTTTATCCCTCTTCTAACTCTAAATCTAAACTACCTCACTCCTCTCACCCTCTTGGTTAGGGTTAGTGTTAGTGTTAGGGTTAGGTTTCCACAAAAATGTTTCTCTACAGCCTGACGCTCCACCGCGCCACGGGCGTCGTGTGCGCCGCAATCGGAAGCTTCATCGGCGGTAAATCACAGGAAATCGTCGTGGCAAGTGGCAAATCCCTGGAGCTCCTCCGTCCTGACGACTCCGGAAAGGTTGTCACTCTCCACTCCGTCGAGGTCTTCGGCGCCATCCGCTCCCTCGTCCCCTTCCGCCTCACCGGATCCCAGAAGGACTACCTCGCCGTCGGCTCCGACTCCGGCCGCCTTGTCATCCTCGAGTACAGCAAGGAGCGCAACTGCTTCGACAAGGTCCATCAGGAGACCTTTGGCAAGTCTGGTTGTCGCCGCATTGTACCCGGCCAGTTCCTCGCTGTTGACCCCAAGGGCCGTGCTCTCATGATCGCAGCTTGCGAGAAGCAGAAGCTTGTGTACGTCCTTAACCGTGACACTGTGGCCAGGCTGACGATCTCTTCTCCTCTCGAGGCACACAAGTCGTACACCATCACTTATTCCATTACTGGGGTGGATTGCGGGTTTGATAACCCGGTTTTCGCAGCGATTGAGCTGGATTACTCTGAGGCTGACAGGGATCCAACTGGTCAGGCTGCTGCTGAGGCACAGAAACACCTTACTTTTTATGAGCTTGATCTTGGGCTGAACCACGTTTCACGCAAGTGGTCGGAGCCGATTGATAATGGTGCGAATATGCTCGTCTCTGTGCCGGGTGGTGGGGATGGCCCGAGCGGTGTCCTTGTCTGTGCAGAGAATTTTATTATATACCGTAACCAGGATCATCCCGAGGTGCGTGCTGTCATACCGCGTCGTACCGACCTCCCTGAGGAACGGGGTGTGCTTATAGTCTCAGCTGCAACCCACCGGCAGAAGTCCATGTTCTTCTTCCTCCTTCAGACTGAGTACGGTGATGTGTTCAAGGTCACACTTGAGCATGAAGGTGACCGTGTCTCTGAGCTCAAGATCAAGTACTTTGACACCTTCCCAGTCACCTCTGCCATGTGTGTTCTCAAGGCAGGCTACCTCTTTTCTGCCTCAGAGTTCGGCAACCATGCGCTGTACCAGTTTCGTGCTATTGGGGATGGAGATGATGTGGAGTCATCGTCAGCTAGCCTGATGGAAACTGATGAGGGTTTTCAGCCGGTGTTTTTTCAGCCGCGTGGGCTGAGGAATTTGGCTCTCATTGACCAGATAGAGAGCATGATGCCAATCATGGACATGCGGGTTGTGAATTTGTTTGAGGAAGAGACCCCACAGATATTCACTCTTTGCGGAAGGGGACCCCGCTCGACAGTTCGGATCCTGAGACCTGGGTTGGCAATTAATGAAATGGCAGTCTCACAGCTCCCTGGTGCTGCGAGTGCAGTGTGGACTGTGAAGAAGAATGTCAATGATGAGTTTGATGCCTACATGGTTGTCTCCTTCCCGAATGCTACTCTAGTGCTCTCCATTGGAGAGACCGTAGAGGAAGTTAGTGACAGCAAGTTTCTCGACACAACACCTTCGTTGGCTGTTGCCTTGCTTGGGGAGGACTCCCTCATGCAGGTGCATCCTAATGGTATCCGTCATATCAGAGAAGACGGTCGTGTGAACGAGTGGAGGACACCTGGCAAGAAGACTATCGTCAAGGTTGGATCAAACCAACTTCAGGTTGTAATTGCTCTTAGTGGTGGTGAGCTTATATACTTTGACATGGACATGATGGGTCAGTTAATGGAGGCTGACAAGCACGAAATGCCGGGTGATGTCGCTTGCTTAGCTATTGCTCCTGTTCCTGAGGGCAGACGGCGGTCTCGGTTCCTTGCCGTCGGTTCTTACGACAACACCATCCGCATCCTCTCACTGGATCCAGATGATGGCATGCAAGTTTTGAGCGTGCAAAGTGTGTCATCCCCTCCCGAATCACTCCTGTTTCTGGAAGTAAAAGCCTCGACTGGAGGGGAGGACGGTGCTGATCACCCAGCAAGCCTCTTCCTCAATGCTGGTTTGCAGAACGGAGTGCTTTTTCGGACTGTGGTTGATATGCTCACAGGCCAATTGTCTGATACCAGATCGCGGTTCCTGGGTCTCCGGGCCCCGAAGCTTTTCTCGTGTATGGTCAGGGGACGGCAAGCTATGCTCTGTCTTTCCAGTCGGCCCTGGCTCGGCTACATACACCAGGGGCACTTTTTGCTCACCCCTCTATCTTATGAGACTCTTGAGTATGCTGCCTCATTCTCCTCTGACCAGTGTGCGGAAGGCATTGTTGCTGTGGCAAAAGACCAGTTGAGGGTTTTTACAATCGAACGTCTGGGAGAGACATTTAATGAGTCGGCCATTCCTCTGAGGTACACACCCAGGAGGTTTGTTTTCCTGCCAAAACGCAAGCATCTTGCTATAATTGAAAGTGATAAGGGGGCATTTACGGCTGAGGAGAGGGAGGCTCTTAGAAAGGAGTGCATGGAAGCTGCTGGTGTGGGTGAAAATGGGAACACTGGTGCGATGGAGAATGGTGGAGAAGATGGGGAGGAAAGGGATGAACCAATGACTGATGAGCAGTTCGGCTATCCAAAAGCCGAGTCAGACAAATGGGTTTCTTGTATCAGGATCCTTGACCCAAGGTCGAGAGAGACAACATGTCTCTTAGAGTTGCAAGACAATGAAGCCGCATTCAGCATATGCACTGTTAACTTTCATGACAAGGACAATCACGGTACACTCCTGGCTGTGGGCACTGGGAAGGGGTTGAATTTCTTTCCCAAGAGGACTGTTGAGGCTGGGTTCATTCACATCTATAAATTTGTCGATGAGGGGAGGTCACTTGAGCTGTTGCATAAGACGCAGGTTGATGATGTACCTCTTGCATTGTGTCAGTTTCAGGGAAGATTGTTAGCAGGAATCGGGTCTGTACTTAGGTTGTATGATCTGGGGAAGAGGAAGCTGCTGAGGAAATGCGAAAATAAGCTGTTTCCAAGGACGATTGTGTCAATTCACACTTACAGGGATCGGATATATGTTGGGGATGTCCAAGAGGTATGTTTTATTTTGTGTCTTTACAAGTATTGGTTTCCTGATTATATTAAAAGCTTGATTTTTTACTATTTTGAATATATAGTATTTTAGTTTATTCATTTCTTGGTTGCTAATTGATGTTGGGATCTTATAGTGCTGTAGTTCTTACACCCTTGGGGCTTGTTGCCATTATTAAAGTAACAATTGGAAGTTTCCTTCGGTTTTAAGTAAGGGTTAAGAAATGGAAAAGGATCACTTTACTCTTGATGGTGCAAGGTCTGTCTGTGCGTCCGTCAAAACAGGATGCTAGAAATTTAGTTGATGTATTACAGTTTGGTGATACCATACTGGTAATATTGATTTGTAGATGAAATCCTATATGCAATGAATATGTAGATTCTCCATCCCTGTTGAAAATCTAGATCCTACAGCTTGGCTAAATCATGGAGAGATAATGTTACCGTGGGTACCACTGCTACTGGCAAATTAACACAATTAAGGGGGATGACACAGTTGTGAGGACTGTAATACTTCTCACGCACCAAACTTTTTCTGTGTTTTCAATAGTGTATGTAAATAAAGGATAGTGAGTCTCGTGTTCGGATATGGGTGGGACAAGTTTTGTATCAGTCGTAAATTTGAGTCTTTGTTAATACATAGATGGATTTGACTCTCAGTTTAGCTTGGAGGGGAATTCTGTTAGGTACAGTAGATAGTATGAGGATGTGAAATGTGTAGATGTGGCATATCAATATAGTGTTAGGAGTAGTTAATTGTGCGGTGTTGTTGGTTGTATTTAATTTTCCAGTAAATGAAAATGGCATCTTGCCTTTTCTTCTTAAAAAAATTAACTGAGATTTTTATTATAAACCTTCTAAGCCTTGTTATATTATCTCACTCTCTGATTACATCATTTCTTGTAAACAGTCATTCCACTACTGCAAGTACAGGCGGGATGAGAACCAGCTGTTCATATTTGCGGACGACACAGTGCCTCGCTGGCTGACAGCCGCACACCACATTGACTTTGACACGATGGCCGGCGCTGACAAGTTTGGCAACATCTACTTTGCAAGGCTTCCCCAGGACACGTCAGACGAGATTGAGGAGGACCCAACTGGTGGGAGGATAAAGTGGGAGCAGGGGAAGCTGAATGGCGCCCCTAACAAGGTAATGGATATATATTAAGTATTTCTATTTTACATGGTCCTTTTGGTCTAGTATAACCTTTGTTTTTATGTAGTTATAGCGAGTACTACTGGATTTAGATTTACAGACTCAAGTAATAGCAGGAGCTTTCCAGATGTTTGTACCTTTGGTGAAAATAGCATAGAAGAGCCTAGCTTTCCGTCCTATAAATGTTTTGAGGAATTATAAAGGACTGCTTTGCCATTAATAATTATTTTAACACCATTAGAACTATGCCTCAAGGGCTTTATTGCACATAATTCAATAATGCATGAAAAAAATATAATTACGTATTTAGGATTACACAGTGTGTGACTAGCTATGTTGCACGGATACTTCAGATTGAGCTTCGTACCCGTATCGGACACGTATCCGATACCGACACGCGCCCGATGCTGCACTGATACGTATCCGATACGCCAGCTGGCGTATCGGCTTACGTGGCGTATCTGTAACCATTGGATACGGTCTCTGATATTGGTCAATATTGTGCGATACGGCAGAGACACGGCAGCGATACGTTTCTCCAGTTACAGATTTTGGTTCCTGGTCCAAAGGGCCCAAGAGATGCCGAATATTCCTTTTAGAATAATTAGTTTTTGTTACCCAGCGCGATTCGAACCCCCGCTACTTTGGTTCAGTGCGAAAATTCTTTCCCACTGCGCTACACTTTCACATATGATATCTTTTAGTAACTTACATATTTAATAGAAACTTGAGTTAAGCCTTGAACTTTTGTACAAATTTAGTTTAAGTTATAATTATAATTAAAATAATAATTATTATTATATATAAAATAGCGTATTGTATCCTAGATTTTTAAAAATTATCGTATCGCTGTACCCGTATCGTATCCGATACGATACCCGTACCCGTATCCATGCAACATAGGTGACTAGAAATAGACCTTCTGACATGGAAAATTACTTTTTGCATTTCATTTTTTGTCACCATTTTAAAATGTAACCACATTTTTTACAATATAATGCCATTTTATATAATTTCCCTTTTTATTACTCCCTGAATAGGTGGAAGAAATTGTACAGTTTCATGTTGGAGATGTTGTGAGTTGTCTGCAGAAGGCATCTCTGATACCAGGAGGCGGTGATAGTATTATTTTTGGGACAGTGATGGGGAGTTTAGGGGCATTGTTGGCATTTACTTCCAGGGAGGATGTCGACTTTTTCTCGCATTTGGAGATGCACATGCGACAAGAGTTCCCGCCTCTCTGTGGCAGAGATCACATGGCGTTTCGCTCAGCCTACTTCCCTGTCAAGGTAAAGAAATATTATTTTAAATTGTATTCTTTTTTTTGTTCAATAGCATTTCTTTTTAGTTTTTTTATTATCTGAGTTGTCCCAGAGGCTGGCTGGCAATGCCCAACACTTTTCTGCTGTTTGCAGATTCTTTCCAATCATTATAAACTAACACCAAGTCTACCAAAATAATACTAAGTTGATCTTAGCATTTTTGCCTTGATCAAATCTCCTTTAGTAGTCAAGACTTTGAAGCCAACATGCCGTGATTGTAGTTTGGGATTTAGGAAAAAGCAGGAGCTGATTGGATTGAGGCAGAACAATTGAAATATTTATGGGAGACATACTTGAGTATACTTATAAATTGTAGTATCCTAACATTTTGGTGTATCTACATTAATGTTTGGTTTAATTTGCACACATGGTATAATAGTGGGGTAATTACCACAACATATACTGATCTCAACAGTAGAAAGGAACCAATGGGGATTTTTCCCTTGTGGTACCATAAATGAGGGTTTCTTTTCAAATTACTTTTCCTTTTTAGAAAAGGTAGAATGTAGAAACTAACGCACTGTGTCTGAGTTTGCAGGATGTGATAGACGGCGATTTATGCGAGCAGTTCCCAACACTTCCACTTGATATGCAGAGAAAGATAGCCGATGAACTTGATAGAACCCCTGGTGAAATCTTGAAGAAGCTTGAGGACATCAGAAATAAGATTATCTAAGAAAGTTTCGGTTTATCCTTTTTGTGTAGTCTAGCGGTTTCTAAATAGTAGGATCACTTGTAGCATTTACGATTGAAATAACCTAGTTTTGTCAAAGGGGTTGTAGCTATTTATTTGTTATTGTGCTGAATTGATAGGTTATTATTTTTTTCTTTTGATCTCTCTTTTTCTTTTTGATCTTCTTGTAACATGACATATCCAATTCCTTATACTTGGGTTTTGCCCACTTTCTTGGTTAAGCATGTGTTAATTTGTTAGTGTCAGGGAAGATATTGCTATTTGTTTTGAGAAAGACATTTTGAGACCACACACTGATAGCATCTGAAGGTTTCTTCTTCTAAGCACCTCAATTTGCACTGATTCAAGGAAATTGTCACCAAACAAATTTTCTAGCATGAAGTCCACATTGTAGATTGTACTCGGTTGCCTTCCTACCGTCAGAAGGCTACGTTAGTTTAGAGAGGACCCATCCATCAACCCAAAAAGATAATCAAAGCTTCAAAAAAAAATGGCCCAAATTGATTGAAAACGAAGAGAATTGTAGTACAACACTTCGGGCTGTTGACTTCTTTAATCTACAACCATCATAGAAGACGATTATTATTGTTATAATACAAATTTTTGTTAACAATACTTAGTTTTGATTGTTTTGATCTTGTAACCTTTATTTAAAAAAAACCAAACAAAATAACAATGCAACGAAATATTGTCATATTTCATTAAAAGCAAACAATGCCATAAATAAAATGATCGTTATGCATTACATGGAAATCAAGATCTGCTATCCAAGTAATGCTTGCCATGAATTACTTAGTCGCAGTTGATGGCACTGGTACTTTGCCTAAGCTTACAGCAACATAACATGAACAACATTAGACTACCAACTTGATGTTTGATTGAATTACAAGGCGTACAACACATAATCAAGGATCCTCCGAATTCTCAGTCTTGCAAGCAGAGGTAAACACTACAGGTTTTTGTGCATTATCTTTGACAGTTAAACTCAAAACTTCAGGCCGAGAGTAGTGCCCCACCACATCAAAATCAAATTTGGCTCTCACTATTTCTCCCAGATCTGCAAATGTTTCAAACATATGGATCCAAGACTTGTCAGCAACTATTTTGTTAGAATGAATAATTTGGGCAAACCTCACCTATCTGTGGGTCAAAAGAAACTCCACACACAACATTTGTTAGCAATTCAGATTGTTCAATCTTCTAATTAAATAACTTAATTTTTGGATACTGCCTATTTGTTATACTGCCTATTTGTTAGAATGTATTGCTAAAACAGGTTGTCAAAGTTAATGATGCAGTGACTAGATTAACATCAGCCACCAGCCGGTAGGGATGTAAATAGTCATGCCGTGACCGGATCCGTCATGGCACGCCACGTGTGCCAGTCACGTGCTGTGACCAAACACGTGACGTAACCATCCTTCGGAAAAAAAGCACGAAACAGCACGGCCTGCAAACTGGTCTGGCCACGACACGGAATGTGGTCACGCAAGTCACGAGCAACCAGGAGTTAAATCTAGATCTAATGGTGAATTTTGAATAAAACTAACTTAAATTACGAAAAAAATAGTTAAATAACCAAACATGACCAGTCAGGACGTGCCTTGGTCACATCATGACTAACGCCCTGTGACCGTCCATCCCAATTTGGTCACAGCACGGCAGATAAAAATCTGACTTGGTCACGGCGTGACTAGTCACGACACATCACCACACTGCACATATTTACATCCCTACCAGCCAAGTAATGATTCAGATCCATTAAACTGCCTAATACACAGGACAAACGGGTGAACCTTTCAGGTCTGGGTCAACATGTTCCAGCCCAGTCAATCAAACTTCATCGTACCTAAGTCACAAGTTATGAGGGCTTCTCCTTCATAGTTGGGCCCCCCCAGGACAGTGCCAGATGGTGAAATTATGACACTACCACCTTTACAGACTATAGTCTCTGGTGAAGGTTCCTCGCCAAAGCCAGAGAAGATATAATCAGGAGCGGCAGGATAATCCTTCCGCCTACAGAACTGATTTGCTGAAAGAACATAACAGCCTCCTTCCAATGCAATATGTGTCATTGAAGCAAGCCACGTTTCTCTTGCATCAGCAGTAGGTGCACAGTATATCTCAACTCCTGACAGAATACACAAAAAATGAATATTTCAAGATAGAAAAAGAAAATGGCTGTGCTATTCACATAGTGCTGTACCATTACTAGTGTAAAAATAGTGAAAAAATAACTTATTTTAATCGTTGCAAATAATATCAAGCATTGCAGAGCTCTGGAAACTTCCAGAAAACAACCAAATTTTATAATAATAAAAGAGTAAAGATATACTCAGTTCTATGCTGACAAATTTGCGTCCACCTTAAATAAACAATTTTATCATTTTCAAATTGGGCTGACAGTAATGCCAGGAAACTAGATGCTCCCGTGGGGAGATTGTAACCAAATTTTTCTATCAATATATTGACAGCTGGCAACTTGCCAACTGCCCTTGAAAAAAATATGCCAGGAAAGTAGATGTTGTGATCATTTAGTTAACTTGGATTAACCTGGTTATGTCATAAGTTTGTTGAGTTGGTGTCGGGAATTTAAGGGCAGTGTTCCTTTTTTTATTGACCTCACCTTTAAAGCAGGTTGTAATTATAAAGGTGCTGGGTCCAATTACATAGCAACGTTATAGTACAATTCATAAAAAATGAATATTTTTTCTTTTTTAAAAAAAAAATCAACCTTTAGCGTACATAGCAGTTCTTAAAAGGGGCATTCTGTTCTCCCAGCAAATCAGAGCTCCAATCTTTCCAACCGACGTGTCATAAACCGGGATTGTTGACCCATCTCCAAATCCCCAAATTATCCTTTCCAGTGCAGTAGGCATTACCTTGCGGTGCTTTCCTAGGTACAGCCCCTGAGGGTCAAAAAAGAGAACAGTGCAATAAAGAGTGTACCCAGCTCTTTCGATCACACCCATTACTAAAAACACCTTGTATTTTCCAGCCAGTGTCGCCAATCTCTCCACTTCTGGACCTGAATTATTTAAAATTTTCATATCAGATTATTGCACTTTTAAACAAATCAATAGTAGAGCATAGTTTGGCACTAAAATGTAAGAAATATAGTTATCGAACTAGGGAAACTAAAGAAGGAAAATAAGGGATAACACTATACATTAATCCCATGTTAGGTTGAGGCATAAACCATGGAATAAGAGGTTTAGGCCTCAATTAAGTTGCCAAACATGAATTAGATAGGCCAGCCTAACATGGCCTAAGTCTAATTTTAGGCCAACAAAATCAAAACCACCTAGATAGGAGGTTTAAGTCATGAATCATCTTTAGGTCTGAACCAAACATTAATAATTTAGGCCGGCCTAAGTTGGAATAACTAAAGTTTTTTTTTTAACTTTAGGCCTCAACCAAGGGCCAAATTCAGGAGCAAAAAATAAACCAACAAAAGGAAAGTGGCATGAAAAACAAAAGCAGTATAAAAAAAATTGACTCGTTTGTCATCATTACCAGGGACATCAATGGCAGAGGCATAATACTTCCTGAAGTCTTCCTTTCCCTTTGCGGAGCGACTACCAATTGTAACCCCAAAAGTAGATCCTCTTGGATACCCCCCGATAAAGGCTTCTGGAAAAACCACCAATTGGGACCCGTAAGAAGCAGCCTCTGCTATTAACCTCTCAGCCTTTTCTGAAATTACACAAATCGATTGCATGTTCAAAGTAATGAGCAATTTAAAAGGTAATAAAATTAATGATGCACCAGAGCTTCATCCTAACAACGACAATTAAGCAATATTAGTATTGATTCTGACTGAGAAAGGATACCTAGAGTGGCGGGAGTATCATAAAATACAGTAGAAGCCTGCACAACGGTGGCTCTCACAGTAGTTGACCCCAAATCAGAGCCGTTCATCTCGACCTCGGCTATGATCGGAGGATCAACAGAACTCGAAGTAACCAACGCCATAGAAACTAAGTAAGAGCTATTTTTTAAATTCTATGCCGTATTTTTTGCGGAGGTGGTCGCGCAGTAACTGGTCGCGAGCGAGTGTGCGGGCTCTCAGCGGCTCGATGTGGACGTATGACAGGTGGGCCCCCCAGGCGAAGATAACTGCGCCACTGGAGAAGAGGACGAAGGTTGATAGGAACTGCCTTGGAGTGGATGGCGAGCACCAACCCATCAAATTAAATCCAAGCTCTCAGTCTCTCAGAGTCCAGAAATTTCTGGACCAGTTTCTTTCCCTTTCTCCCTCGCTCTTTTTTTATTTTTCTTTTAACCTTTTTCTTATCTACTCTATTTCGATTTGTTGAATCATATTATCAGGTTATAATCGGGGTGGACTAATGGAATCGCATCCTCTGCGGAGATTTTTACCTGCGGAACTGTGCGGTTATTTTAATCTGGTCCGTTCATTTTGATAGGACGGACGGGTGAAATAAGATTTTTGCACGAATTTTAAAATAAAATTAATACTGCCCCTCCATCATCCGAGCACTCATCGGCTGAGATTAAATCTGGACCGTCCAGTCTATTCAATTATAGTATATCCGTGGACTAATGGACATTTGGACCAAATTCTATTCAATTATAGTATATCCGTCCAATCTGTATGAAGATTCGTGCAAAATAGAGCTCGCAAATTATGTGCTGCAACTTTTTTGCAGATAGAGCTCGCAAATTAGGTACTGCAACTTTTTTGTTTGTTAATTTCATAAACTTTTTTATTCATGCTCATTCTTTTTTCTCTGCTATTATGGATTCCTGGTAAACCTCTGATGAACTAATCCAATTCTAGCATTTACCTATTTCTTTGTCCAAACCTCAATATGCTTTGAGAGCAACCTTATCTGATAATTTTAGTAATTTAGTTTCATTGTATTAATTCGACAATGCTAGAGTTGCAAACTGCAAAGCTTTTGAGGGCAATGAACATAATTAAAATTATGTTTAGTCCATGTCAATATATGAAAATGTATAGCTATCCGTACACTATAACTACCATAATTATCTGGGAGACCACAAAAACTCCAGAATTGATTTTTTTGTTTTTAAATATTAATACCTATGCACGGAAGTATTTATACCTATAAACAGAAATATTTATACTTATAAGGCGAATCACTTTTACATAAATAATTATTTCCAACTATATGGAGACCACTCAAACTACATTGGGGACCATGCATGTTTTTAGAGATGAGTTTTTTTCTTCGTTCAATTTTGTCCACATTTCTGACAATATATGAGAAATTTTGCGAATCTAAAACCACGTATGTTTTATACGCAATTTTCTCTTTCAAATGAGATTCATGATGACGTATTTTTTGGCTCGTTGTCACACATGTATTTATACCTATAATTGCAAGTATTTTTTACATATGACACTGGCTGACATCTAAAAGTATTTATACCCATGTGGTCAACTATTTTTGTTAGAGAAATGTTGACGCATGGATGATTGGGGATGGTTGATGCAGTGATGTGGGGTAGAGGAATGTTGACGCGGGATCATTGAGAGACTGAAAAAGGTAATGATCATATCAAGTTACGTATGCAAGTATTAATATTTTATTTAACAAGTATTAATTTATTATCTTCTAAGTATTTATACCGACAAAGATTGACACATGATGAGTGTGGAGGCTAAGTTTGGAGGCTGGAAAAGAGGACCATACAATTAGGGCCTGTTCAGTTGCAATAGAAAAATTACTGTTCACGTGGGAAAAAAAAATTCATTCTAAGAGCCTGTTCAACTGAATTTTTTTTTTTCTGCGGGAACAGTAATTTTTAGTTCAATTCTCGTGCCTATGCCCATTCCTAATGGCCCGTCGAACAGACTTAGAATGAATTTTTTTTCCCACGTGAACAGTAAAAATCAATTCAAATTTTTTTCTCTCATACTCATTCTCCAGCCTATTAGGGAGCCGAATAGGCCTTTAGTGAGAATTATAGTACAACTTTTATCTAATATTGTTGCAGAGACACAGGGCACAGGTGATGGAGTGTGGCTGTGTGGGGATGATAATAATTGTTCTTTATTTTAACTGGTTTTCTTTTGTTGTCGGATCTAATTCGCTAGTTATCTAACATTTTGAGTTTTAGTAGAGTTTGGGACGTTTCGATCAACTCTGCTCCCCTCTGAAATTTTTTTTGCCCCCTCTGTATGTTTGATTTGTAATTCAGGATAAATTTAAGATTAAAATTAAAATAAATTTCATGAATTTTGATTAGTAATTAGAATTATAGGTTAAAATTTCACAAATTACAAGTCAGAGTATTGAAAAGTATAAATTAAAACATTGTTTTTTTATCGAGTACCAAATTAGTTAATGGGTTTAACTCCAATTAGTTATTTAAATCCAATTCGATTTTTTTTTGTCCCCCTCCCCCCAACGACGAAAATTCTGGGTCCGCCCCTGGTCTGACCTTACAATTACTCAGAAGTGAGAATACAATAGAATATAATCAATATATACTTGCTAATCAATATCGCCTTTTAGCGGGAGACTCGCTCAGATTTATACTTGTTAATCAATCAAATACTTGTTGCCCATCTCAGGCCATGATTCGACGCTCTCTGAGATCAACGATCTCGCGATCAAAACTCAATCTCCACACTTTCATCCCACCCGGTGACCACGGCCACCAGCTGCTCGACGAATTTTCCCAACCAAAAGACTGTCGCGACCAAAACAAAATCCACCGCCTTGGCCTCCTCCTTACTCCTAGCACTGTAGAATACGTCTTGAAAGGTCTAAGGCAATGGAAAACAGCACACGAATTCTTCAGTTGGGCCAAATGCCAACCCCCATACAAGCACAACTGTTACACTTACAATACATTTGCAGCAATTCTTGCACAAGCCAAGAGGAATACCCAACTGAGAACGCTGGCCAATGATTTAGTGGCAAGTGGCTGTGCCATGACCCCTGGCGCTTTGGGCTTCTTCATACGCTGCCTGGGAAATCTCGGTTTGGTTGAAGAGGTGCAGTTTGTATTTGACAGTGCGAGCAATTTGGGTTGCGTGCCAAATGTTTACACCTATAACTGTTTGCTCGAGGTCTTTGCTAAAGCCGGGCACATTGATTTGCTGGAAATGAGGTTGCAGGAAATGGCATCACGACCTGGTTTAGAACCTGACAAGTTTACACTCACATCTCTCTTGCGGTGCTACTGTAATGTTGGTAAATTAGACAATGCAGTGGAGATTCTCGATAGGATGGAGTCTAATTGTTGGGTTGATGGGCATGTCTTAACTATACTTATAGTTGCATTTTGCAAATGGGGAAAGATCGAGAGGGCCTGTGAGTTAATTGGGAGAATGGAGGCTTATGGTATGCAGCCCAATGAAAAAACATTCATTATTTTGATTCATGGATTTGTGAAACAAGGGAGAGTAGATAAGGCACAAGAGATGTTTGACAAAATGACAGGTTCAGGCTTTGTTGGTGACCTGCCTCTCTATAGTACCTTAATTGAGGGATTGTGTGAGAAAAAGGATGTTCCAGTGGCGCTAAAATTATTTGAGGAGATGAAATCAAATGGAATATTGCCGGATACCAGACTTGTAAGAAAATTAGTATCCATCATTTGTAAAGAAGGAGAGCTAGAATCTGCATGCAAACTGTTTGCTGAAAGTGCCAAGGGTCTGAAATCAGGTAGTATTGTATCTATCTGTAATGTCATTCTTGAAGGTTTTGTTAATTCTGACCAGATAACTCGAGCTTATTGTTTATTAAAGGTTATAATTAGTCCAGGAGAACTAGATGAGTGTAAGAAAGATTTAGATCCACAACTGGTTCATTTAGTTGAAGGTGTAAAACCTAATGATGATTCTTTTAACACTGTGATATGTGGTTTGTGCAAGGACAAAAGGCTTGATGATGCTTTGAATCTCATAAATGACATGGCTATATTTGGTTGCAAGGGAAAGCTTTTGATGTACAATAACTTGATTGATGAGCTGTGCAAAGTAGATAGATTGGAAGAAAGTTATGAACTTTTTGAAAAAATGAAAGAGTTAAATATTTTTCCTACTGAATTTTCCTACAATTCATTATTCTACGGCCATAGTAGGAGAAAAGATACTTCAGGGGCATTAGTGTTGATTCGAGAGATGCGTGTCCATGGATATATTCCGTGGAGAAAGCACTGTATCATGCTGGTACAGGAGCTATGCCTGAATGGTAGAACTGGAGAGGCTTACATGTTTTTAGGTGAAATGCTAAAATTAGGTTTTCTACCTGACATGATACCTTACTCTGCAGTTATTGATGGTTTGTTTAAGTCTGGTTGTGCAGACAAAGCAATGGAGGTTTTTCAGGATTTATGTAACATGTCTTACTTACCTGATGTGGTTGCTCATAATATATTAATCAATGGATTCCTAAAATCAGGTAATTGGAATAAAGCGGAAGGTGTTCTAGAAGAAATGCTAGATAAAGGACTTTCTCCTTCTGTTGTGACATATAATCTCATGATTGATGGCTTGTTTAAGGCTAACAATGCAGAAAAGGCCTTATCCTATTTTAATAAAATGAATGGTGAAGAAATATCGCCTAATGTAAGAACATATACAAGTTTGATTGATGGGTTATTAAATGACGGCAAACCCGAGGCAGTAATGGCTATATGGGATCAGATGAAACAGAATGGGGTTGTTCCTAACAAAGTAGCTTACACAGCTTTGGTTCATGGTTTTTGCAAGTGTGGTATGGCACAACGTGCACTTGATTATTACCATGAGATGAAGGAGAATGGATTTGAAATCGATGTCTGTGGCCGGTTTTTGCTTGTGAATTCTTTAATTTTGGAAAGAATGCCGGTTGAGGCCTTTGAGTTATTAAATGAGTTCTTCCATAAAAATGTTCCATTCTCTGCTAATTGTAAAACAACCGAGCTTATAGAGAGGGCAGTTTGCAAATTATACAGAGATCGTAGTACTTCTGATCGAATCAGGAATCTTATAGAGAAAGGTTTAATTCCAACAATTAGTGTTCAGGAAATTGATAACATGCCGTGATTTTTTTTTTCCTTGAAATAATTATGTGATTGTTAAAGAATGTTTCTGGAAGCCTATTTCTTTCCTTCACAAACCAAGGGATGCAATACCGGTCACTGTATATGCTGGTACCAACCCAGTTTGGGACATCTTTCCTTCACAAAGAAAGATAGCTTTGAAGGAATGAATTATGATTAACCTCTGGCATATGTTGTATTTTCTAATTATAATTTTTAATATTATCTAATTGTAAGGTCGCTCATCATTATGTGTAGTCTGAATTGTGCCATTAATTAAAACTCGAATATTTGGCCACTTTAGCCCCTAATAATATTAGTGCAAATATTTTTTTATCCAGCATATATTTGCAAACTCGATTGGGATGATTAACTTTTGGAGAATAATTGCAAACTTTGGCATTGTCATTGCTTAAATTGAGGTTGGATCTGATTGAAAAACCTATGTATGGACTACAACTTGACAGCATCTGTCAAAATTTTCAAAAATAAATAAATAAATAATCTATGGACGCATGCAGTATATTATAAATGCATTACTGTAGTACATATTTGCACAATAATTGATGAATCATGTAGAATTAGTGAATTACACAACTAAATTAATTCAACAAATAATTAGCACTTAGAGAACTACTGTCTTATTGTTCAAGGTTGAATTTAGGTGGTTTTTGATATCACGAATTGTCACAATTTTACATTCCTTTGTGTTAGAAAAATCTAAATGTCAAATCCATATTGTCGAACTTGTTTTTCCTATTCCAAGAGGGGCACACCGTGTAAAAAAAAATTTGTGATATTTTCCGTTTAATTTGCACAAAATTATGTGACAAAAAAAATGAACAAAACAGATATTCGTATGTCATAGATATACAATTATTAGAGACTATTGAATTTGTTCGGACAAACTTCCAAAAATATGAAGTTTAATATACTAAGAAATATTAGGATTACAGTAAATATAATATAAAAAAAATACAATTTACCATGTTTGATTTGAATTCGGATTCCCGAGTACCTCAGGTGCAATTTATTAAATCTGAACCGTTCTTTTAATCTGGCACAAATCTCAAAACGGACCCCCCATAATCTCTATAAAAACCGGATTAAATTGGACTCAGCTGGAACTATTTCGGGCTGTCCGTTTATATAAATTGCTCATACTTGAAGAGACAGACTCGTTTGATTTTGAATAAGTATCGCTTACAACATTTTAGGTGATATGATTGCAATGGTTATCGGAATTCAAAATTTTCAATATTTGATTATTAATAAACTTAGGCTACCTCCCAACAATTCGTACAGAAAAGAAAAAAGAAAAAGTAAAAACCGAAATCGCGAAGGAAAGTTAATAAAATTTAGGCAAATTCTTCCATGGACCCAAGGACCTATTTGTAAAATGAACATATCTTTATTTTCAAAGTTCAAACAGTCGATCCGAACCGTTCATCTTGTTCTCCATATTAATATGTGCTTGGAGACCAAATTTTACATTTTTCTGAATTTTTTTACTATTTATTAAGATGGTACAAAATTCAATGGTCTGAATTTGATATTTTTTGTACCCATCTTAATAAATAGTAAAAAAATTCAGAAAAATGTAAAATTTGGTCTCCAAGCATATATTAATATGGAGAACAAGATGAACAGTTCGGATCGACTGTTTGAACTTTGAAAATAAAGATATGTTCATTTTACAAATAGGTCCTTGGGTCCATGGAAGCATCACTCTAAAATTTATAAACTTTATCACATGAAAGTGTCGACAAAAAAATGAAAGGGGAAACTTCAAAAATGAAAAAGAGGGATTTTTACAATAATTTAAAAGAAATAATTATAGTATGAAAAAACTCGTAGAATAAAAATTCGATGTTTACAATTATTTTTAAAATTTTGAAATTCAAACGATGAATCTCAAAGTGGATGTATTCCTCTAATATTTAATAATTTAATAATTTCATTTTAAAAAAGATTAAATCCATAAAACAAATTAATTTAGTTACAATAAATTGCTTTTTTTCGTTCGTTTTTTAACTGTGTTCATCTTGTATAAGGCGAGACATGGATGCATTGTTCGTGAAAATACACCGTTTGAATTTTGATGATTATGATAAAGTAATAACGGCTTTGACAATATTAATAAGAGTAAGAGTTAGATGCTATGGATAGCATAAGGTTTTCCGTACTACGGTCTAAAAAATTTATCGTATCAACTTCAAATTTCGATCTAAATAGGTTATTAAATTGGTTATATAATGAACTTGTAGAATATCAAATTTTATTATTTTATTATTTTTTAACTATATTTTTATGATTTATGATATATGACAAAAATGACCTAAAACATTGGCAATTTTTTATTTATTTTTAAGATATTATTTTTCTCATTTTTCATAAATCATAAAAAATATTAAAAAAAATTCAAAAATAATAAAAAATAGCATTTTACAAGTTCATTATATAATCAATTTACTGAGCTACTTAGATCGAAATTTGAAATTTATACAATAAATTTTTAAAACTATAACATAGAAGGACCTTACACTATCTATATCACCTAAGCGGCTAAGTCTTACTCTATTAATAAACTTCATAACTTTTACAGCATGAAAGCACGGAGAAAAAAAAAATGAAAGTGCGAACTGCAATAATAGAAATAGTTGGCGTCGGTTCTCAAAAAGAGAATGAGAGTGATTATCGTAGAGCAAGAATAGAAAACAAAAATCTAATTCTATCACAAGCAATGTAATAATAGTCATTAACTATGGAATCTTAATTACAAAGCAATCACATATTACTATATTAATTTCTTTACTGTTTTTGTCACAGTAATAAAAAAATGACTCTAGAATGAAATAGAATTGTCTTCGAAAAGAACAAACCAAAAAAAAAAAAAAAAATAGACTGAAATTTGTCATTTTTATTCGAGGATACTCAAATTAGCAATTAACTATGTCATCTAAAAAAAATATTGTTCAGCCTCCACTCAAATTAGCTCTGTTCCCGTTTATATCCAGAAAATTTATTTATAGAAATTATTTAAAAAATAATATAAATAATTGGATGAACTGAACTAAAATTTCGGTATCTTAGAAAGAAGAACCTAATCACTGATTATTTTCTTCGTGCATTTTTTTTAACCAAATAATTAATTTGATTTCTTAGCTACTCGGATTTTCAGTAGCAGTGATTTATAAGTCTTCATGAAATTAAAGTGTGTAGGAGTCAAATATGCTGTGTGGGTCCTACAACGTGGTGCAGCAACTAAAGGTCTAAATAATTGATTCAGTTCTTTGTATGAAAAAGATACCTCCATACAATTTACCTATATTTTTGTTTATCATTTTTAGATAATTTCTAAAAATAAAAATATTATGGTTATATAACTAGATTATAAAAAAGTTTGTAAAAGAAACCAGATAAAGCGAAAGATAATTTGTTGTTCATTCATATCCACAGTCACGCTCTCTCTCGCGTGCTTTAAAAGAGAGAACACATACACATTGACATAAGCAAGCATCCGTTTCCGTCCAAACTGCGCCTTGCACCTGCTGCCTGTTGGCGTTATCCGTAATACACCAGATTATTTTCATGGACCCGGTCTCCTCTTCGGTGAGTAGCTAGCTCTTCCATTTCACTGAAAAGTGGGCCTCCCTCCCCGTTTTGTATGTATCCGCATCTCCTAAAGTAACCTAAATTTTTGTTTGTATTTCGACCGTCTGATCATAATTGAATTGAGACTAATACCACTGAAATAGTGTGTATGGAAACCTTTTTAATATTGGAGTCAAAATAGACCGAAAATTTTATTAATATACAAAAAATAAATAATAAATTTAACAATCTATCGAGTTTCAGCTAGAAATTCGCAATGTACCCATACAAGGTCATCGGTTTCAAAGATTTAAAACAACTAACAAAACTATCGGTTTCAGTTTGCTCAAAACCGATAGCAAAATAATCGGTCCTAGAACCGATGACAAAGTCATCGGTTTCATCATCTGAAATCAATAGCAATGCCATTCATCCCAGATTATTTTTAAAATACATTACACATATTACTTTGTGATGTCATGTGAATATTGAACCGATGACTTTCAAATATCAACTCTAAAGGCATTGACTTTCAAATATCAATTCTAAAAAGCATTGCACATATATCGATTAATTTGAAGACAGCCGTTTGGGACCGATGTCATTGTCATCGATTTCAAATTGTGAAACCGATGACTTTGTTATCGGTTCTGGGACCGATTATTTTGTTATCGGTTCTGAGACCGATTATTTTGTTATCAGTTTTGGACATGCTGCAACTGATGGTTTTGTTAGCGGTTTTAATATCTAAAACCGATGATACAGTCATCAGTATGGGTACATTTCAAATTTCTTATTGAAACTGAATAAATTGTTAAATTTATTATTTTTTATATATTAATAAAAATTTAGGCAAAATAGATCCACGGTCTAAATCCAAAATCCAAACTCAAAATTTAGGTTACTTTAGAAAAATCTAAATTCATTTTATATGGCACTAAGTCATTTTTTATTTTTTTATTTTGAAAAAAAGCCTAAGGTCAATCAAATATATAATATTTACAAAAAAAAAATTATATTCGAATTTTGAACTTATAAAGACATTTTCGTAAAGCTCAATAAATCATTTACTATATTGATTTAGATCCGGACCGATTGACTTATTAATACCTCCAGGTCTAGCCTCCCTCAAAATAGGACGCGTATCATCCACTGCAATTGTAGTTTAAAAAATAAAATCTAAAGAATTGTGAAAAGTAGGTGAGCCGAAATACCTAATATTATACGCAAGGTATACGTAGTAACTTAATTCTCCCCATTCCCCAATGGCAATTCCCCTCGTCAGTCATCACATCCACCTCTCTGACTCTGCCTCTCCAATCTCCAATCTCCATCCACCTCTCAAGCGCAGTAGCTAGCGCACATGCCATCTTGCGCATGTAACCCTCCATTACACGGAAATGTCGTAAAAATACAAATTTTCACCCCGGCGACTTTTATTTTTATTTTTGGATTTTACTGGTAGATATTTGCCCACTAATAATTTAATTTAATTACTCGTTTTATGGGAGAAAAGAATACTGGCGAATTGGAGTCGTCCAATTCCAAGCCGGACTCTGACCCCTCGCCTCCAGTTCTTCCTCCTCCTCCTCCAGCTGCTCCTGATTCAACCCAAATGGCGATCTCGCTACCTCACGATCCCGAAGTAGATGGTAGCCCTAGCAATTCGGATGATAACCCGTCTTGGTTTACTCCTAAGAGGTGAGTATACTGTATTTAAGAGAATTTATTTTGTTTCGTTTGGTTAAGATCGTTTAAATGCACCCTACCCTATTCACTTCGTAAAAATATATTATCAAATCGAACTTAACATTAAGCCCCATTCCTTCCTTTAGGTAGCATCAGCATGTATTTCTAGCTGGAGATATGATTTCCAGTTTACACAATAAATTACTCGGAATTACAAAACTGCAACTAAAGTTAATAAGACAGACTAATAGTAATAGGACAAACAATCTTTCATTAGTTTTGCCCCTTGGAACAACAACTGTAATTCCCTGTTTTATCACAATTTTGGGGAATGGGGAATGCCCCTATTTACTAAGATTTAAATTTCAAGACCTAGAACCAAATAGTTAAAATTTTAAAAGAGTCATATAATTTTGGGGAATGCCAGATATGGATTTCTAATTTCTTACTTTCCCGACCAGGTTACTTGTGATATTTTGTATAATTAATATGCTTAACTATCTTGATCGAGGAGCAATTGCAAGTAATGGTGTGAATGGGAGTCGCAAAAGCTGCACAGCTAGTGGCACTTGCACATCTGGATCTGGGATTCAGTGAGTTATTTTATTCATATAGGGACATATGTTTGCTTTCTAAGGCACTCATCACTTTTGGTAATTGTGTTTCATTACATCCTTGCTTATATTGTCAATTATTTAATTACAGGGGGGACTTCAACCTGAATAACTTCGAAGATGGAGTCTTGTCGTCTGCCTTCATGGTTGGCTTGCTTATTGCTTCCCCAATATTTGCATCCTTGGCAAAGATGTTAGCAATTTTTCGTCTTGTTTGCATTTTTAAAGAAATTTCAATATGGGTTCATTTTGTGAAAAACTAGTACCAAATAATTTCTCATTAATGTATAGCCTTTTCTCTATTTAAACCTTCGCACTCTATGCCAACTTTTGCAACTTTACTAAAATCATGATTTGTGCCCCATACTTGAGTTCCATTAGAATGGTTTTTAATTCATTTTTTGTCCTTCAATTTAATGGAATTAACTTGTATAATACTGATGTCACTGCATACAAGGGCAGAACTAGAAAATCTTGATTGGGTGGTGTTGGGTGGGGGTGGGGGGGCTGAAATTTAACATGTACAATATGTGGTTGGTGGGAATTGAACCCAAGTCTTCACCATCACAAATATAGAGCTCTAACCACTAGACTACAAGTAAACATTTGATATTTTTATGATGGGGGTTGGACTATAAAAAGGTTTAAAAAAAATTAAAATTCAATATATATAATTAAAATTTTAAAATCATAGGTGTGGCTTAGCCACCCTTGGTTAAGCTTTAGATCCGCCCCTGACTGTATATTAATACAATTTTTTGTTTCCTATTCCAGTCATAATCCTTTCAGGCTTATTGGAGTCGGGTTATTAGTATGGACCATTGCCACGGCTGGTTGTGGTTGTTCATTCGACTTCTGGTCGATTACAATTTGTCGCATGTAAGTGCTATGATATGGCAACTATTTATCATGTATTTTGATCAGTTGGTCCTCATATTTAATCTTTTCTGAATTTAGGTTGGTTGGTGTTGGTGAAGCTTCATTCATTAGTCTTGCTGCTCCCTTTATTGACGATAATGCTCCCCCAGCTCAGGTTTGTACCTTCCTCACCAATTTTCCATGGTTACTTTTGTAATTAATAAAGACAAACACCAAAACAAGTTTTCTTAGAAATCCTTTGAGGTATGTAGTTTTTTTCTTGATCACCTTCCATCTATTTGTGTTTTCATTATTGCATTTATGATGATCCCTCAACCTCCCATGTTTGGTCTAGAATTTACTGTTGTGAGATTTTTGGGTTTATATAAGAAATATTGAACCAAAAAGGAAAAAAAAAATGGAATTGTGCATGCTCAAGAAAATACCAAAAACCCAGAAAATCAGGTCCTTTCAGGCATACTAACTTGTCAAGTATGACAATGTGAATTATTTTCAATATATCCATTATATACGGTTGTTGTTTGTTTGTTACAGAAACTAAATGTTCCCCAAATCTATTTCTCAGAAAACAGCTTGGCTTGCAGTCTTCTACATGTGCATTCCAACAGGCATAGCAGTAGGTTATGTTTATGGCGGTCTGGTAAGCTCTTTTGTGATAGATTTTATTCTCCCTTTCTCTTTCCTTTTTGGCTTTTATTTGATGTGATATATTTTACTATACCTACGATGCAAAAACTTCTGATTCAGTTACAAAACAATGTTTTGTATTGTCTACAAGCAAAATTAGTTGATAATTTCTGTCAAAAAAATGTATATATCAGGTAGGTGAGCATCTTCACTGGCGAGCAGCATTCTGGGGAGAATCAGTTTTGATGCTCCCGTTTGCTATTTTGGGATTTATTATTAAGCCACTGCAGCTGAAAGGTTTAGCCTTTTTTTTTTTTTGAATTCAATTCTTGTGGATTAGTTTCAACTTAAACTGATACAGAAAGCCTAATATCATTGGTCTAATTTCTCTAGGGTTTGGTTTATCTTCTTCAACAACTGCAACTGACAATGTAGAAGCTGTTGATGGTACAATTTTAGAAAATTATGTTATAAAACTGTTGATAGTGAATTTCTTGACAACCATAATTGAATCTATAATGCTCATTTTTTTTTTCAGATTGCAATGAGGAGATATTAGAGAAACAGTCAGCAAAATCAAAGGGGTCTTCACTGTATGGTTATCTATATGTTTAGAATGTAATGTATTCCTTTCTGTTTTCTTGCCTTGAATTAATCTATTGGTAACCTCTTAACTGTCAGGTCGGGTTATACCAAGAGTTTTGGTGTCCAGGCAGCACGGTTTGGAAAGGACTTGAAAGCTCTTTTGTCTGAAAAGGTTTATGTTGTCAATGTTTTAGGTACATTTTTCTCCCCTTTGTTTATATGATTCTAATCACACAACCAACTGTTATGTTCCTAGCTTGGTCATTTGTTCTTTCAAACTATTCATCCTTGTCCTAGGTTACATTGCATACAACTTTGTCATTGGAGCTTATTCCTACTGGGGTCCGAAGGCGGGTTATGATATTTATCATATGGTAACTCTATCCTTTTGACAAAAATATCAATATGGTATTTCTTGATATGTATATATTCTTGGTGCAAAATTGAAAGAACGGCTAACAGAGTTCATCAAATTTATCTTTATACAAGTAATATTTAGAAGTGCTTATTCTTTGTCAGAGCAATGCTGATCTCATGTTTGGTGGGATAACAATAATCTGTGGAATTTTTGGCACACTGGCTGGTGGACTTCTGCTTGATAAAATGGAATCTACAATTTCAAATGCTTTTAAGGTAAATTTGTAAATTAGTATATTGTTAATGAAGCTGCATGCTCAATTCAATTACATGTTTTTTATATATTTCATTCTTTGTTTTACATTTTTAGCTTCTGTCTGGTGCTACTTTTCTTGGGGCTATATTTTGTTTCAGCGCATTTTGCTTCAAAAGTCTTTATGGGTTTATTCCTTTCTTTTCCATTGGAGAGCTGCTGGTCTTTGCCACACAGGTATAACAATATGTTGATAATGTATCACTAGTTCTCCATTCTGTAAACAGAAAAAAAAAAGCTTCTTGCTTACATCGGGAATCAACAATATATCATATATACTACAGAATGTGTGACATATTACCATTATATCCCCCAAATTTGCACCTGTATGTTTGCTAAGATCTATGAACTTTTGTAGGGTCCAGTGAATTATATATGCCTACATTCTGTAAAACCAAGCTTGAGACCTCTATCAATGGCAATGTCAACTGTTTCGATCCACATATTTGGTGATGTGCCATCTTCACCTCTAGTTGGACTTCTTCAGGTTTGTAACAAGGCTTTAGATTGATCTTATAAGTATTTTGTCTTGGCTGTATATTATTTTTGAATAATCTGATGTTTGGTTTTCTAATTTAGGATTCCATCAACAACTGGAGGGAGACCGCTCTTATATTGACTTCTGTTCTCTTCATTGCTGCTATTATATGGTTTATAGGTAACTCTTCTCTACATTGTTATAATTTTGTACATGCAACACTTATCATGAAAATGGGGCACCCTATCATTTGTGAATAGTACTGACAATAAGGCCCTGATCCATCATACCTGAAGGATCCTATATTAATTGTTGTGCTTCAGTGCCATCCAATTGGGAAATAGACGGTATGTGCATGAAATTTTTATCAATCTCTTTCTCGGCAAGGGCCCTATATAACTAGTAGCACTTGCATGCAAATCTTATACAGTTTTCTGTATTGTAAGATGTCTACAGTCTGATGTATTGTCATTGAGCTATTTTCAGAAAGAGAGATCTTATTTTGAAAATTTAATCAGAATAAATGTTCCTGAATTGTCAGTGGTTCCTATTTTTGTCACCAAAATTTAAGCCTTCCAGTTGAGTCCTTCAATTCATTCCTTTAAAAGAATCAAATCTTATATTTCATTAAAGTAGGTGAAATTAAGTGTGTAAAAGAAATAATTCCATGTTAGTTGTACAACATTGATTATGTCTCAACTACTGCAAAAGAACTAATTCGATACTGATTTTTAATATGGGTTCGGTCTCAATTATCAGAGGATTGGGACAAAATATTCTAAATTGAAAATTTTCCTTGTGGGGACTTTTATATCCTTCTCATTACCAAATTTAGAAATGCATGACAGTTGCTCCATTCAGATATTAGAAACCAGAGCACTAATTTCACTTTCGTTGTTAGGTATATTTTTTCACAGTGTGGATCATTTTAATGACGAGAGTGAGCACGATGTGCCTGTGGTTGAGAGATCAAATCTCAGGCCATTACTCAATGGAAATCCAGAGGCACCATAATAAAAACTTGTGTGATATTTCAAGTTTTCATTTTATTTATCCAACAGTTGGTGTGGAAATGTACTGATGTAGGCTAGATTAGGAGTTGTACGTTTCTTTTCAATGGTGTTTAAGAAAAATCTTCTCCAAAAGAAAAAAAGATGTAAATTTTTTATGTTCTTTATCTACATCAATATTTCTTGTACTCGACTGAGTCTTGTACAGACAGAAATAGAAAAAAAACATAAATTAAAAATGGCATTTTAAAAAAATATTGATTTATGTTTTAAAAAAATCGCTTATATAATACTTTTAACATCTTTTATCTTTACTACACTTACATGTACTAAATTTAGTCCGTGAGACAACATGAAAATTTTTAATTCAATAATATTTCGTCTACAATCAAACCGATGCTTCAAAGTATTCTGATGCCTATTCGACTTGCCAAAATGCCAATTATTAGCAAAAAAAAAAAAAAAAAACTAAACAGAAATATTTAGAAGCGACACATTTTTAGATTAGTAACACGTAGAAGTAATTTTTAAATAAAATTAGAGTTGCAGAAATTAAATATGATACCGTATGCACGCTCCTGTCTTAGAAATTGAATCTCTTAAGAAATTACCAAAAAAAAAAAAAAAATAGGGATAACTAATATCATACTCCTAAAAAACTTCTAAACATTATTTTTTTTTAATCAAAATTTAAAATCTGCTTATTTTCTCATTTCTCCTTTCATTAATCCAATTTTAAACTGTTTATTTGATTATTAAAATAACCTAGTTTGTTTCAGGGTTTATTTTGTAATTGATAGTCATGTGATTGTGCTATGTTGTTTTGTTGTCAGGTTAGTGTCTTGTAGTTTGATCAGTCACTTGTTTGTTGAGGTATTTGCTTAATACCGTTTTGGGTATGTTGGTACTTATACTAGTACCAGAGTGGTGGTACCAGTTCTTGCTATAATAACTTTTGATTTTCTTCTACCGGAAATCGGTGGCACAGTTCACTTCTCTAAACAAAATTAAAATAACCTAATTTTTAAATTTGACATTTTTAAACCTATAAAACTTTTATTTAATTTTAACTTTTAAATTGCTTATCCAATTTTTTCAATTAACACAAATTCATTAGCTAAACTTACAGATTAGCATTCGACATTTGATTTATTATAATGCAAAAAAATATTGATCATAGTTGAAATCAATAACGTGTTCGCTTGAAGAGAATGGTAAATTAGCTCTTTCATCTTACAAAGAAATAAAAAGAAAAAGAAAAAAAAAAAGATGGAAAAACAAAGAAAAAGAAAAAAAGGAATTATAGCAATGAAAAAGAATAATGCATTCGTATATTGGGCCAGATCTCTTACGGGTCGGCCCAACTAAGTGCTAACAAAAAGATAGCGAGCGAGACCCTGAATGATCTCGAACGTCTGTCTGATCTCAGTCGGGTAGGGTAAAAGAGAGAAAGAACGAAAGAAAGAAATAGGCAGAGAAATTATGGAAGGGGGGAAAGCGGAGAAACAACAGATGGATTTTGAAACCGAACCTGCAATTGCAAATCCCCATGACTTAGGTAAACCTTTCATTATTTTCTTTCATATATTAATTGTTCTTAATCACACTTTTCATAAAGATTACGTGTTAGTTTCTCCGGGTTCTTTCTTTGCAGTTTCTAGTGATGAGGAAATAGATTACTCAGTTGAGCCTGAATTTTACGATCCAAAACTTGATGATTTGGATGAGTTATGGGTTAATAAACAAAGAAAGATTCTAAGTTCAGATGCTGTTCTAAGCTGCCCCGCATGTTTCACCACCCTTTGTTTCGATAGTCAGAGGTAATTACTAATTAGTCAGATGAAAGATGTTTCTTGACTTGACTTGTACTTCAAATTAGTAATTCACAGAGGAAACTGTAATGAGATTGATTGCCTTAAAGCTCTACTATAATTTCTGATTTCAAAAATAGTCCCCACTCTTATGTGCTTTCCACCTAGTTAGAGCTACACATTAAGGAAAGTGACTGAGTTTCTTCTTCTTCTTCTTCAAAGCCTTTTTTTTCCAAATAAGTTGGGGTAGGCTAGAAATGAAACCCAATTGAAATCAGCAACACAGGGACTTCCCAGGAGGTGACCCATCCTAGTACTACTACCGTCCAATTCGTGAGGATTTCATTTCCATAAAGAGGCTGTTTCTTTACCGCTGGCTCGCCAAGCCTATCACGAACCCTCCTCCTTTTTCCTGGCTTGGAATAGGCTGTGTAGAAACTACACAGGCGGAGTTAAGGAAAGGGGCTGAGTTTAATTTATTCAAATCGTACATATTACATGGATTTCCCATTTATATTGTAATATTACTGAGAAATCTAGATTAAACTTTGACGTTTTCTCCAAAAGGGTATAAATGATGATGTCGTCATAATTTAAGCACATCAAAGTTTATACCAATAATTTTTATTGTAAGCTGTAGTGTCATTTATATTTCTCTGTCAGTGACGAATTTTGTGAAAACTGGAAAGTGGGGTTTCTCCTGCAATGTTTGATATTGTAGGGTTTAGGGTTTAGGATCAACATTTCTCACAATTAAACTGGCATTTTGATCAAGTTACAGTCCTGAATAGAGATTTTATAGAAGTCATAAAATTGATTAATTTACAACGTTTTCTCCTTTTTCTGTGTTTTTTTTTTCATGCAATAGGCATGAGAAGTACGTGACACAGTACAGGGCCATGTTTGTACGCAACTGCACAGTAAGAACTGATCAGATACTAAGAGAAGGGAAACAAGAGAAAAAATCGAAGAGAAAGAGAAGAACCAATGCAGGCCCTGATTTAGGTTCGTCAGAACCCAAAGAAGATTCTCAAGGCCTGATTTACCGGCCCGTGTGCTGCTCGGTTTGCTCAACTGAGGTTGGAGTGCTAGATGAAGAAGAGGTTTACCATTTTTTCAATGTTATTCCTAGTAATTCCTGATGTATTTTTAGTTAACAGAGACTATATGTTGTTGTAACTTGTACTAGGATATAATATTGCGTCATATGGGTGTGTGATATTTCTTTAGAGTACCACACTTTTTCCCATTTTGACGTATGAAGCTCCAAAATATCTGATTTGGGAGCTCAAATTTGCTATTAGCCTCATTTGGACCCTTTGTCAGATTTTACAGTTAGGAATGAAAAAGTAAATCAATATTATGGTCAATGAGGTAGAAGCCACCTTTCTTGAAAGGTATCAGAGCATCAATCAAATGATTAATTCCATACGAGTGGGTCGGGACCAGGTGGTATAGATATGAGTGCTATGGACCTAAATTGGAAATTTAAAGTGATCAATGAGTCATCCGTGTTATTTTGTGGATAATTTGTTCAATTTTACACCCCTTGAGATTCTATTTCTGAAAAATAGCTCTGCTTTTATTTGAAAACATGAGAACTTACGCCAATAGTGTCAGTTAAGGTCTGTACCAGTACAATGAAACTAGCTGGTACTGGGACCATTTATTTTATTTTCAATTTTGTAGGCTAATTCGAGGGAGACTTAAAACCATCACCTCAGCTGGTACGGTACATGATGATATGAGCAGTACAGTAACCCTTCTTAGACAATGATACAGATCTATCAGAAGCCGTGAAGAAATAAATATTGTATATCATCATATTAGTAGCATGAAGCAAATTGTAAACACTACACCAAGGTGGACAGGAAATCTTATAAAAAGGTAAGGCCATTTTCAAATTAACTGTAGCCTGAAAACGATGTAATCCGAATCAAGTTACATCAGACCACAGCAAGAATATATTACCAATTACCATGCAATTTCTGCTCGTGGAGAGAAAGCTGCAGTGCAGTAGAGATTATTATTGTGAGGTAAATCTGTACTGGTAAGCATGTGTGAAAATGATATCACTGCACAGCACAGCACAACAATGTTTAAGGCTTTTGTCAAAAGTGGTCCTGAAACGGAGACAACAACTCAGAAAAGCACTGTTGGTTGGTTGCTTGATGCATTGGATTTTTGCTTGAGACCCCTTGACGCTTCTCTCTCTCTCTCTCTCTGTAGCAATGATAAAGCGACCTTAACAGAACCCAATGAGAAAACATTGAAAGCGATTTATAGGATAAGCCTTACCTAGCTTAAACTAGTCACTAATCTCCAGAGTGTCACCTTACAATTCTCTCTAGTTCTATACTTTCTCCCACTAGTCTTCTCTCTCTCTCTATCCCATCAGATGAGATCCCATCTTTTTCTTTTTCTTTTTGTTTATTTCTTTAAAAGATCCATCACTAAATATTCCCTGTTTAATATTTAGTCTACCTTGTGATTGGTATAGTACAACATTTAATTTCATAAAATATATGTTTGGAATTGAACTATGTATAATACAAGAAACCAAAGGACAAAATATCAGATTTTATTGCTTTCGAAAATATGGTTTAATAAGAGGGAAAAAGAAAGAAAGAAAATCATTTAGCAAGAAAACAGACAACAGGACAAAAAAATGAGTCACCTCACGAGCTCGCTTCCTATTTCATTCTATGAATCACATAAGCAACCTCTCTTTTCATTATCTTCCTGATTTTTGTTTTAATTAAAAATTGGTACATAGTACCAACGTACAGTTTTACGAGCTGATTTCATGTACCATTTCCGGTACTATGATGTATGCCTTATTATTATTTTTTTTTGTAGTTATCTCTACTGGCTATTGCCGTGTAGAAAGGGTAATCTACATAATTAATTAACAGGCAATGATCTCAGTGGGACCAATTCGATGTCAAATATTTTGGTTTTTTTTGTCAAAATCAATAGATCATATCCGCGTAAGTAATCTCTTAATATTATTATTATTATATATTGTCCCCCCTGATTATGCTTCTTTCTTTCTGTTATCCACAGAGAGCTCCATATCCATTTCCTCTCTCTGTTACTTTTTCTGTATTTTATAATACTACAGCTGACAAGTTCATTTTTGCCCTCTTTTTGCGGAAAGCACCTGATCCTTTCAATTATATTATATGTTATTCATCACATCAAAACTTTACTGTTCTGAATTTTAATTTGTTCCGATTTAATTGTTGTGATTTTTTTTTACTAACAAAGTCAATACATTCCATCTCCAAATTATCTATAAAAGTGCTGACACCGTAGTTGGTGTTAGAAAAATAAGTATTTGTAAGGAAAAAAAGGAATGTTCACATGATTTAATTACAGTAATTAAATATTTTAATAACAATTAAAAAAAAATTTAACATAGATAGCAGCTAGCTTTGATTTCATACAGTGCACAAACTAATTACATATGATTTTTATACTGCATGAAGCCAAAATAATTGTGTTAAATATTTTACTCCATAAATTTACCTACATGCAGTAAAGCCGTAAAGGGTAAAAGCCAACAAGAATTTTACAATAAAGAAAACGAAAAAGCTGAAGGAAGTTGAAACTTACCAGAATTGACGGAGGAGCGCAAACTAAAAACTTGCCCATCAAAAATCATAATTGACGTCCTTGAGAAAAAGCCTGTCCCCAAACTTTTACTTAGGCGGCTATATCATATGCACAACAACACATTCATGACTGCTCATCACTCGTCAGTCCTTTGACAGCCCTTTTATATTTTTTATGCATCTCTATTGGAATATGTCACAGAGAGTCAAAGACATCTCCCTACCAGAACAAAAAAAAAAAAAAAAATTGCACATCAGAGCATCTTAAATTAAGAAAACTGATGGAACATATATTAAGCGAAAAAATGTCCCATCAATTTTATGAACGGTGCCATAGATATATGTTAATATTCAGGCATGCATGATGCATGGACCCTGTCATAAAAATGTCACTTGCTTATAAATATATATATGAATTAATTGTACGAGGACCACTCTCAGTAAGCTATTATAAATACAACAACTACTGTTTAATAGTTGGCACAGTATAATGAAAGACGAATATATATATTTTTTTATGTAATTATATATTTCACTGCATAGCTAAAGTTAATTTTTTATGTAATTATAAACATAATTTTTATTCAATGCTCATATTTTATGCGTGTCTGACATTGACATAGACTGTCTGGTAACATTTTGACGGTAGTTTTGAACAATCAGTAATATAGTAACATCCGAAGTTGGTTCTGAAATTAACGGGATTTATCTTTACCAATTACCGTCCCCAGTTTTCACTTTTCCACACTGGATGTATGATCCTGTACAACGCAGAAATATGCTCCATAGCCATCAATCCTTTCATTTTCCGTATGATCCAAATCCAACCAAGCAAATATCACACCGTTAAAGGCTGCAAACCGCATGTGCTGCGCCCCTCCCCTCCCCTCTAGGGCTTCACACCGAATTCATAAACCCTAAGGTACCGCAAATTATAATTTTAGATCCAGACCGTTCGATCTGATCTGACACGAACATTAAAGGGTCCCCGTGCATTCTAAGGATCGAACGGTTCCGGATCTAAACTCAAAATTTGAGTTACTTCTCTCTCCAGAGCTTCACCTCCCAATCACATCATGTATTCACCTCCAACTTCACTTATTGTTATCAGTCCAATAGTCTCACTACAGCATCACAGGAAGCGATCACCCGTGGGACCCACTACCATGTGCTCCTCCGCCTCCCCTTGTCTACCCGATTACCCCCTCCTTCTCTCTCACTCAATCATTACCCCCCTCCTTCCCCACAACTAATTCCTCAAGTCTCTCTCTCTCACACTTCTATACTTGTATTCATTCCTCTTTATTTCTCTAAAAGTCTAAACCCTCATTCCTCCATTCCCATACTTCCTTGTATCGATATCTGTATCCCTCATTCAAAACATGATGACTGCTACCACTTCATCTGATGAGAATGGCAACGCTACCATGCAACAGCGAAGCGGCAATGGCCAGCTCGTACCGCAACGCAAGCCTCCAGCAAAAGATCGTCACAGCAAGGTTAACGGACGGGGAAGGCGCATACGCATGCCGATAGTATGCGCTGCACGAGTGTTCCAGCTGACACGTGAGCTCGGACATAAATCTGACGGTCAAACGATCGAGTGGTTGTTACGGCAAGCTGAGCCATCCATCATAGCAGCTACAGGTACAGGCACAACTCCTGCCACCTTTATCTCCTCCTCTCCATCCGTCTCCAGCTCTGCCAATGCAATCGGATCCAACATGCACCAGTTGACGACTGCTCACACTGCGACACTCATGCCGGGATCATTTTTACTTGGAAAGAGGTTGAGAAGCGAGGTGGAGGAAGACGGGGGCAATGCTAACGGTACTAGTAACAAAATGGAGGAAGGAGGAGGGTTTTGGGCAGTACCAGCACGGCCAGAGATGGGTCAAGTCTGGAGTTTTGCAGCGGCTGCTGAGATGGCAGCAGCTGCTAGGGTTAATGGATACATGCCATTTGCACAGGGCAACTTTGGTTTATTTTCCAGTGCACTGTTGCCGCCTCAGCCGACAAGACGAGAGGAGGAACAACGGTGACGTGTTATTTTACTAGATCGAGAGCAAGGAGCAGAGCAGCTAGCTTTTAAAGGATTTCTACAGCTCTTTACTTACATAACTGTTGGATCGATCGAGTCAAATTGATCCTTTTTGCTATTCAAATTTCAAAACCGTTTGAATGAAGTATGAACATGCTTTAATTGCTCCTTCACTACTGGCGTGTGGTTCTTTCAAATGACTTAGTTAGATAATTAGTGCTCGATCGAGTTGATTGGTGTGGTTTGTTTTTTTTTATTTTTTATTTTAGTCTAATTTCTGGCATTTAATTTGTGCAATGCACTGCCTGTAAAAGGCTATATATGGTTTTATTCTCTGGAACTTTGGTAAAATATCAGATACATTTCATTACTGGTAATCAATATTGTAGGACTGGCATGCATGTACCAAATTAAGAAATATATATTGTTTTAAAAGATTGTGTGACTGCCAATAAATATTCACTGACGTTTTAAGGTATGTTTAATTTATTGATTAATATTCCCAATGTATTAAAATATATAATTAAGAAGGGTATTTATTCTTTCCATATCTTTAATTACTTTGGAACAACTTTTTGGTATCCATTTTCCTACCTTAATCGTGCGCAAAATGGTATATTCTGTAAAGTGTTATCTTCTTCGATCTTTCCATTAGTGGTACGTGGTGTATAATTAAGTTGAGTCAATTCCCAGTAGCTTGGATGGGGACAATTAATGCTTTAGAAGGATTATACTATTCTATACTGTATGCATGTATCAATTTTATTGTTGATTCCACACCATTTCTAGCTAGTGATGGGAAGTGTCATAACAACGATGTCTTCTTTCTTTGTTTTATTTTTTTTTTATTTTTTTTGGCATCCGTACTTCTAGAAATTAAAACAACTAATTAAATTATCCAGCAGTCTCTGGAGTTCAAATTTCAGAGAGTTCTTATCAACTAAGGTAACTCAAATAATTTTGAGTTTAGATCCGGACTGTCTGATCTGTTGTGGCACGAGTATTAAAGGGGCTTTGCACATCTCACCTCAGGCTAGATTGCCTGGTTCTGATCAAACAGTCCGGATCTAAACTCAAAATTTGAGTTACCTCAAATTAAGGATCCGGACCTAGGGGTCGTTGAACTCTCTTATTTTGGAAGTGAGGGGCAATTTGGTGAGCATTGAATCAAATTCGATCTGATGTCATCTGATTGAAGTGCTTCGATATGCATTAAAATTTGTACACATTTAATTTGCACGGAGTTTAAATTTATCTGTACAAATCTTGATGAGGATCGAAAGTTGGATCGGATGCCCATAGAATTACTTTCCATTCCCTAATTTTGCCTAGCTTACCTTGAGGAAACTAACTAACAAGTATAAAACTCATTTCTCAAAACAAAAATGACGACCCCCGGGGGGGCGGTTTAGTCCCCAAGCAACCCGGCTCCCAGTGGGACGGTTTACCCCCTGACCAACCCGCTCCCTGGGAGGCGGTTTACTTACTTTTTTTAATACGATGATGGATTAATTATAATTATGTTTATAATTTATGTATTTTGTAATATTATGTTAATATTTGTTTATATTTTTAATACGATGGATTTTACGATTTGTGAATAGTTTAAAACATAAATGAACAAAATAATCAAATAATTTCTTGATCAACATAAAATATAGAAACGAAAACAAAGTAAATAAAATCACCAAATAACATCTAATCAACATAAAATATAGAAACGGAAATATAAAAATACTACTGTCAGGTCTACAATATGAAATATAAAAAACTAGCGATGACGACGACGAGGAGGACCAGATTTGTCGGTGCTGAAAAGTATTTTTCAACATAAGAAAATTCAGTTGAGACACTAATAATCTTAAACTTAATTTTTGAGGCACTAAACGACGTTTTTTGGCGATTCTGATTTTTCGGATAACTTTCGTAGCCAAAGTTATGGTCGTTTAAAGTTTTATAATTTTTTCAAATCATTTTAATGCAATTTTTTTAAGTAATTAATGATATATTTTTTTAAATGATGCTATTAATATTATTATACACGATTTTTAGGAAAACATTTTAAATGATGTTATTAAATCATTTTAAAAAAAAATTTGACACTTCTACGAAAATTTTCTTTTTTCTAATAACACACAATGAAATATTTTAATTTTTCTTACAACTGCAAAAAATCCGATCTGAAAAATATTGATCCGGATTATTTGTTTCAATCTTTCTAATAAACTAAATTATATTTTTTTCTATCTAATTTCAAAGAAACATATCAAAAATTTCTAAAACTTTAATAAAAAAATAAAACAATTATAACTTTTTCCAAAAAAAAAAGATAGGAACCGGCGGTATAATAGCCGGTTTGGACATTTTTGATACAATCTGATTTTGGTGGACAGAGTTGGCGAAATGTTAATGATTTTGGGCATGGATAAAAATGACGGGACGGGTAGGGTTGGGGTTTGGTGAGAGAGGGTATTTAAAAAAAATTAGGGTTGGAGTTTGAGGGTCTAGTTATTAATATTATTTTATTTATTTTTTTGGTTATGAAAAAAAATGATGGAAAAAAAAGTTGCGCTAAAACAGCTGGTTTATATAAGACATCCCATTCTGAGGTCATACTATTTAATTGTGGAGCTGAATCATTGCATATTTGCATGGGGATAGTACTGAAATCGTACCGTATGGTCTAATTGTGGTATGGTATGGGTATGGGCTATATATGGACGCCAATAATTAATAAAAAGAAGCAAAAAGTATAAAACATATAATATGTGTGTAAATGGCTGACTTGTATACCCACGCCATTAAAAATTGACTTCCGTGAATTAATGCTTGTACAATAGATGCTACATTTTTGTCAACAATAAAATCCAAATGATGGCATGTTGTGTCCCTTTTTGTCAAATAATGAACCGATCTAATAGGCATTGTGTCAATAACAGTCAATATACGCCGACTCCCGTGGGATTGCTTTCACAGCTGCTAATTAATTAGAAAAATTATTAATTTTTTTTTACTGCAAGTGGGTTGTTCAAATTGCTAGTTAAGGAAACGTGAAGCCAAAAAAAAAAGAAAGGAAGAAGAAGGTAATTCAATACATACAGTACTACGCGCGTCAAAAGAAAAACAATTCAATATATAGAGTATAATAATTTGTTTTTTTTCATCAGCTATTATTCATATCTTAAAAAATAGAAGCCTATTCAAATAATCAAATATGATCCATTCCTTATAATGAAGAAAGATCACAAATTCAACAAAATATTTAAAATTGCACTATTATAATTTGATCTCTGATACTCCCGCATATTAACATCATGCATTCAACATAATATTTTATCTTGACTTATCCAAAATACATAGTTTTAATGAACGACATTACTTCCTCATTTCTGACGAGAGAAGCCCAACACTGATTTTCTCCCTGGTACATCATTCATTAGAACTATGTATTATATTATCAGAATTAATGATATATTATATATTGGTTAAGTAAAATTACAGAAATGCGGGGATAGCTCAGTTGGGAGAGCGTCAGACTGAAGATCTGAAGGTCGCGTGTTCGATCCACGCTCACCGCATATTTTTTTTAAACATATATATTGTATTTTTTTTTTTCGAGACTGGGGCCTGGGGGGAGAAAACACTCCTGCTAACTTAATATGAACCGTTCGATCCACCTCACGAGATCATCTGTGTTAGATCAAACGCTCGGTATAGGATAGCTGGGCTTGGACTGTTTCTGTTTGGGCCTTAGAGAAGAAGAGGCATATTCTTCCCATTTCCCAAGGAGATAAAAAGAGAAGAATAAGAGCGTTGCTCTTCATTCTTCAATTCGGCTGGCAGATCAATCTCTCTACATAGAGGCTCGCACGCTCATCTCATCTGTAATTTTTCGCTCTTCTTGTTTTTTTCAACTTATATTTTCATTCGTATTAAGTTGATTGATTTAGGGTTTTGATTTTTGATGCCCCTTTTTTGGTTAGCTAGGGGTCCTTTTCTAGAAAGCAAAGGGGATTCTCTAACAATTCTGAGAAATGTTTGAATGAAATGTTTTCTATTCAATTCTGTTGAGTTTACAATCAGCCTGTACATATAGGCTTACATCTTCTGGTACAAGATTTCTGTTACATCAAACCACAGCTGACTAATCTCTAATCAACTGTCTAACAACATTATGTTACACTTAACTAATCTAATTACTAGCCTCATCAGATGTGTCTTGTATTCCTATCAGATTCGATATATTAGGTAAATAAATATGGTAAATTCTTCACTAGCGACCAGTGTCTTTGAAGAATTTCTGATATTTCATTGTATCAGGAATTGATCTGGTTCAATGAAGTCTAAAACATCATCTTAGAAACTAGCAAACAAAATAAATAATTCATTTGTTTTATGCTTATTCCCACGGGAATGATTCAATTCAATCTGTATCTGATCACTTCTGATACCCAACATTTCTGATATCACAATCTAAACAAGCTTCATGTCCTTGCATGAAATTCTCCTAACATTTATTCTTTCCTTGCATATAGAGTAAAACAAAAACTTTTAGTGAAAGATGGCATCTCGTGGAGCAAATGTGGTACTGTCAAGAGCCAACAGAATGCGGCACACACTACAATCTGCACTGGAAGCTAGTGTACTTGAATTAGAAGACGTCTCATACCAACACGCTGGCCATGCTGGTGTAGAAAAAGGTGCAAATGAGACTCATTTTAATGTCAAAATCGTGTCTCCAAAGTTCGAGGGTCAAAGCCTCGTGAAACGCCATCGCATGGTTTATGATTTGTTGTCTGATGAATTGAAGTCAGGGCTCCATGCTCTATCTATTGTTGCAAAGACCCCAAAAGAGACAAGTTCATGAAGAAATACATTTTATGTTGATGTTATTTGAGCTTGGAATTTAGATTGGTTTTGGTACTATAGTTCAGACAATTAGGGTTGTTCTGGTTTCTGGAGATACCATTCAACTGTTTTCTTCTAAATTTATTTTAGTTAGCAAGTTAGTTGAAGATGGGTTTTTATAATTTCTGATTATTTTATGAAACTTTCTGTCATTTCAAAAGATGGTTGTGATATAGACTGATAATTTATGGGTATTGCAAACTGCATATGTAAACTATAATGTTGTTTTGTTTCAAGTCTGGTGCTAATAAAATTGAAATTAAAATGGATAGTGCAAGAAAAAACTCGATACTTTTGCGTCGTTTCAATGGTTGTTATGCATTGATCGGATCAATTTGATCCCCATAAGGTCAGATAGGCAACGGCCTTTTTCTTTAGTAATAGAGACAAATAGCTAATAGAAAATATAGGGTAAAGAAGATATATGTGGGGATATGTTACGTCTAATTACAGCTAATAATTTGATTGCAAAAAAAGCTATATATTAGTCTATTCTACGCATTCAAAGTCACAGTCTCCTTGTACAATTGCAACCCCTTTTTTTTTTTTTTTTTTCAGATATTCAAATTGTTGGATCTAACATAGAGGAAAATAAATCTGCTGCGATTCCAAAGGATCGCAGGGACTCTGCGATTCCAATCCCAACCGTTCATATGTTTTGAGAACTGTGCATAAAAAATAACTTTTTTTGAGATTTGTTTATTCTAATAAATGAACAGTTGATATTAGAGTCGCAGTAAACAAATAAATGAACAGTTGAGATTGGAGTCGCAGCAGATTCGCTTCCAACATAGAAAGAAGCAATCGATGGATCGTTTCTTTTTATCATCTCTTTTTATTTTTATTTTTCTTAATAAAGGATAAAATGAATACTTTTTATAAAATTGTTTAAAAATGAGTTTAAAAAAAACAATAAGTTATGTAAATTTGTGGATTTTTCAAATTTAGGTTGTGAATATGATATTATGAATTTTAGAAGGGGAATAGATAATTAAGATTTTTGAAGAGTATACATGAAATTCTGCCTTTATTTTATCAAGTTTAAAACAATGTGCAATGTGTGATTTGTTGGTATAAATTTTCAGAATATTCGGATAGTTATAAAATAATTAAAATAAACCAAGATAATCCGGGTTTGTTACTCCTTAGGCACGCCATGGAAGTAACTTACGGTAACTTCGCAATATCCAGCATAGATCAGAATTTGATAATTGAGATAAATGAAAGAATCATGTGGGAGATAAAAAATGTTCAGAGATTCAATCGGAGGGTGCCTAACAGAAAATGAAGAGGACTTAAATAATCCTTGATGGAGGAGAAGAAAATTAGAACGGTGCAACGTCAAAAAGTAATGCATCATTAAGATGCTTTTAAGAGGTGCAATCAAAGTAAATCAAATGAGAATAGCAACGAGATGCTTTTAAAGAAAAAATGTTTCTTCAGTTTTTTTAATTAATTAATTTAATTTATATTAAATTTAACCCTCTAAATTTCAAATATCACAAATGGAGATTTTAAACAATTTTATTGAAGAGAGAATTTTGGGTTTTTAGAACTCAAGTTCCAACATGATTAGCCCCAACCTTTTTTTTTTATTATTAAACCCGTAGGCAGAGAAGCAGAAGTTGCTTGGATAAATCAATGTAAAGATAGAGGTATCCATAGAGCCTAACAAACCTTTTATTATTTCATATACATATGTTAACATATAGTATAACATTTCTCAAAGTAGAGCAAGAATGTAATTTCAACATTAATAAAAGATCCCATGGTTTAAACATTCAAACTAGTAACCAAACAATTGGCTGATCTCACAGTCACTGGTGATCTTCATAGCACAAGACAACACTAAGAAGATAATAAGAATGTTTTCTCAGATACGGGTAATAAGAAGCGGGTTATCAGACCAATAAGGCTCGCTTATACGAAGCCTCTCAAAGAATGACTCCTTCAAACCATGATTTCTCCCAATATCGGATCTGACAAACTGGGGTCGATCCTGTACTGAACCTGTTACCACAACAACAGTCTCCTCACTTACCAGATCCACTAAAGCCACTATCGTCTCAGGCTCGATAGCAGAAGAAGCATCCAACAAAAATATGTGGGAAAAATGACCAGCTTTTAGCCCTGCATTATGCAATCTAAAGGCGCTAACAAAGGTTGATGTGATTATTCTAAAATGTTGTAGTTCATCCAAAGGTGGACAAGTGAAGCATTCTCTACGAAATATGCATGCTGGCATTATATCATCTGGAACCTCCTCTTTTTCCTGAAAAGCAGCATTAGCACGAAAAATATTAAATTCACAAACCTTTTCCATTATAAGCCTCACTAAGTAATCACAAGTGCTATTTTTCGGGGCGCAAATTAGAATTCGGCTTTCTTTACATGACTCGTAAATTTTGAGGACTACATTCTTGATTAGATATGTTACTGTCAATGAGGGTGGGGGGCCTTCATCTTCAATGAGGTATGGAATTGGGGCTAATTTGTGATTGAGAATTTGATCCATGGGAGAAACTTTGCCCCCTTGTGTTGGTAAGGAGGTTATATTTGGAAAAAGGATTTTGCTTAAGAGAGGGCTGGCCGCGGCCGAGACTGCACGGTGGGCCCGTTTCAGACAAACTCTGTTGAAGGAGAAGCTGACATCGTATCTCTTTGATGGTTTGTGCTGATTGTGAAAGTCTTCCTTGAATTCTGCTAAAATAGTGCCACGCTTAACACGAAACAAAACTCCCTATAGATTTTTTTTAAAAAAAAAAAAGGAAGAAGATAAATGTTATACAAAAAAACTAATATAATAGATAATTCTAAATTTAAGATTTATATTAAAAATTAATACAGCTTACATGAAAGGGTTCAAAATCTATGCCTTTACCAACTGGCCTCAAGTGAACATGATCTCTTGAGAGGAGGAACGGTCTTCTTTCGTCGACCTTGTTGATCTCAAATGCCACAAAAGGATAATTTTTCTGAGTCTTTGAGTTTGAACCTTTTTTACTGTTCTTTTTGTCAAATTGATCATGTAACTCTGGGTTCTTTTTTTCCCGCAGTTTTAACACGACATCCTTGAGCAAATAATCACTCCATTTCTATAGTATGAACGAAGTCTTGTTAGTTCTTAACATTATAGGGGTAAAAATGATTTTCAAGTAAAAGATCACCGAACAGTGTGCACTTATTTACTTAATTAGTATGATATTAGACAAAGTGAATAATAGTAAAAAAAAAATTATTTTTTATTTCTATCCCACTATGTAACAATTGAAAAACAAATGTATGTTTAGCGATTAGCAGTTTAGCAGCATAATTCATGCCTCTGGTGTATACTGGTACATACCCAACCTAATGGTTTAGAAACTGAACTCTCTTTGAAACCCTTTAACTCAAAAGTGTTAACAAAATGTCTTAAAAGTTAAAGCTGTTTCTTAGATCCATAATTTTGAAAAAAAATATATAAAAATAATTTGAAAATCCAAAGGATTTGAGTGGTAATGTGCACCTGTATGATACAATTATCTAACAATAAACACATTGTCTGAGCGCAATCCAATAATTGAGTAATGATTTTCTTGGTCTATTTATTAGTGAATCAAAAGTATATTTCAGAAACTAAATTTTAGACCCAAGTTTTCTAACACGAAACCATACTTTGCAATCAAGTTGATTTAAAATTTTAACAGTTTGAAATCAACAACTTTTGATGAGTAATCAAATGAGACCAAAATTGGATGTACACTAAAATTACTCTAATAATATAGGACAGAAATAGAGAAAGGGAACTGGAAAAAGACCCGGTTTTGGTTTAAACGAAATGCAACAAATGAGTTACCTCACAGTACAAATCCTCTGCATAAAGCAGAGCAGCAAAATAGTCTGCATAGGTATCCGGTGACAATGGCATTTTTAGCACTGGTGGTACAATGTCATTCTTTATCATCTCCTCTATGTTTTTCGGTATCTCATATCTCTGAGTGCCACCCTTTCCAACTTCCTTTGGATCTTTAATTTCACTCGGACCAGGTCCAGCATTTGACGAAGAAGAGGCTATAAACTCAGATGGTAGAGGCTTTGAAGCCCGAAAATTCTTAGGCGAGTTCGATTTGACAACGTATTGCATACAAGAGCCAATTGTGGGTTTATTAATAAAATTATTAGACAAAGAAGTAGCATCTGGCCTAAGAGGAGATGAAGATTGTACAGTTTTTGTGGAGAAAGAACTCGTCGAAGTGTTTGATCTGATATTTGATTGAGCAAAAGAAACAGCACCTGGCCTTTGAGGAGATGAAGATGACACAGATTTCGAAGGACAAAAACTTGTACAAATGTTTAACTTGCCATTTGATTGCTGAAAAGGTGATTGGATTTGTTTAGACAGAAGAGAAGTATTGGATGCATCTGATCCAATTTTTGTTGGATGAAAACTTGGACGAGCATTTGATTCAACTTTTGATTGAGAGAACAATTTAGAAGCATACGATGATTTTACAAATGATTGCACAGATGTGGGAGAAGGTGCAAGGAGGTTTGCTTTGATACTGTCATCATTATACTGATAATGGTTTTGTCTCTTTGAATTTGCCCTTCCATTGATTTGTAAGTGATCAAATTCATCGGCCCTTGTATTGGATTGTAAGTGATCACAATCATTGTCATGATCACAACAAGAAAACAAGACAGTACATAGGAAACGAAAGAAGCGAACGATCATGGCGATGAAGAATTTTAGTAGTGATTGGTTAGAGACGAAAGGAGACTGGTAGTGGGAGGCAGTTCAGTTCAGCTTTCTTTTCGTGTCTCTGTTTTTATTCATCGCTTTATTTAGTTGTTACTTGATTTAAATTTAAATTAAAGACTAGTGGAGTTAACTATTCCATATTTCCATGGAAAGGAAAGGACTGAAGAAAGGAATTTATATTAAAAAAATAATGGACTCCATTGACCCAAGTCGTTATTACCGGATCATCTAAAGTTCCTTATCCAAAAGCTACCCGGAAAGAAATCGTAATGATAACTGATTATTATTTAACCACTAAATTAATACATTGTTTTCCCGTAATTGTTCAAAAGCCCGTATAGCTCAGTGGTAGAGCGTCAGTCTTGTAAACTGAAGGTCTGTAGTTCGATCCTGCATGTGGGCATAATTTTTGTTTTCTTTGAAATTGGTTGGCTATATATAATTTATAATATATTATCATATTATAAGATTTAATAGAATATAAAAATATTTTCTTGTTTGACATTCACACAAAATTAAAAAAATATTTGAATGAAAATAAAAGACACAAATAAAAAAACGGAATTTCAAATAATAAATAACAATAAAAGAATCAACAGCAAATGAAAAAAACATATCAAATATAACATGAAAAAATTTATTGAAGAATCATTGCCAGTGTGATCATCTTCGATGTAATCCAATATTAATGAAAATGAACAAACAAAATATGAAAAGTAGATTAATCAAATAATAAATAAATAAAAATGCACGCATTAAAACAGTTAGCATAGAGTATCTTCTTGCTTTTAACCCGCCAAAGAATGACAACTTATACCTTAAAAAAAACCGTCGAAGAATTATGTTGTTGGAGTATTACTCAAAAATCATATAATAACTAAAGAGGACAATAATTATACAAAAAGTTGATAATTTTCATTTAAAATAATAAATAAATTTGGTTGAAAATTATTTTACAAAGTAATAATATTGAAAAACAACCAATACTGCAAATTGAATCCCACCCATATATCTCCATTCTTATATAATGCACGTAGTTGTCCTGATCCGCCAACGGCTTAGATTGAAATATGAATTTTCAGATTTAATATCAACCCTCCAATCACATAATCTGTCTTCTTTTGATTAAATACATCTATTTCTATTTTATGTGTAGAAATCTAAATTTAGTTAAAAATATACTCGACACACATACTGCTATATAGTTTGTCACAATTAAGAATGAATATTTAGCGATTTGTTTCCTTATTGCTCATTAAATATATTTTTGATTTATGTAATTAAATTGTTTCCTTATTTCTTTATTTTTCTCTTATTCATGCATTTATATCATATCTTATGAAATAAATGGATTCATTTTCATGTTATATTTGATTCATTTTTTTCCATTTGTTGTTTCTTTTATTGTTATTTATTATTTGAATTTATGTTTTTTTATGTGTGCCTTTTATTTTCATTAAATATTTTTTTCTTAATTTTGTGTGAATGTCAAACAAAAATATATTTTCATATTATATTCAATTTTATAATATGTTTCCGTTGCAACGCACGGGCACCATACTAGTACTTTATAATATATTATATGGAATTTAAAAAGAAAATAGAAGAAAATAAAAATATAAAAATTATTATTTTACAAAGTAATAATATTGGAAAACAACAAATTGAATCCCACCCATATATAATTTATAATATATTATATGGAATTTAAAAAGAAAATAGAAGAAAAGAAGAATATAAAAATATTATTTTACAAAGTAATAATATTGAAAAACAACCAATAGTGCAAATTGAATCCCACCCAATTACGGGGGAAAGTTGAATTAATTTTTTTAAAGCGCTACGTCAACGAAAAACCTACCGGTCTACCACCCCTCGTTCGGTCGTTCCCTAATGGCCTAATCCCTAGTCTCAATTCTCATTTTAATACCACAATTATTAGCATTTTTCATGGCCTTTGCAATTATTGTTTTGCCCACTTTCCGTTCTCACCTAATACGCTCAGAATTTTTAATTTAAAGAAATTTTATAAAAATAATATAGAGTATTGGATGAAGTTGTATTCATATTTGCATTTCATAGAAGGAACCATAATTTTCAAAAAAAATTATTTATACCATATTAATATTCAGAAAAAAATAAATCAATTAACCACCTTTTTCAGAAATTCAATTTTCACCACATCCGTCAATCAAACCTCCTCTTTTTTTCTTTTACAGAAATTAAGATTTTTATTATATATTTTATGTTGAATGTTATTTATTTTATATAGTTTTTATATTTGTTATATAGCTTATATATCATGTTTTAAATATTATCTTGTTTTGAATGTATTTTAGAAATATCGTACGTTTGTCGGACCAAAATTTTGAATATATCGTGTGTTTGAATTATCGTTCGAACTCTAGAAATAATAGTGAAACGATGTAAGGATCAAAATCAGTGTTCTAAATAGCTAGTTATAGTGCCGCTACAGCGGTTTTGGATCTCATAAGCTAAGTTACAGACTAAAACTGCGCTAATTGAGCTACGGCCGCTATAGCGCGTAGCTCGTAGCGGAATGCGGTCCGCTATGCTACATGGGCTTATTTTTCTATTGTTTTTTTTTCAATTTAAATGAGTTTTAAAGTCCAAACCAAAATTAAATTACATGGGCCTTTTTTCTTTAAATTAAAAAAGCTATATCAATAAACCGGAACATTGTGCATTGGCCTATATCATGAATTAAATTATTTGTATATGCATTGTACGTCAGAGAGAAATTGAAAGAAAATCTAGACGCAGAGAAATTTGAAACGAAGCCAAATCACTTAGTATAATGTTGTGTCTCAGCCTGACTAATTTAAAGAATTGTTGATTTGAATATGTAATAAAATGATACTTAATATATGATAGTACGTAGGATATTTTTAATAGAATATGTATCTATAGTTTATGAATTATAGAATTAGAGATATTTTGAATGACAATTTGGACTTTGTATTGATTCAATACGAATATTATAACTTATTCAATTTGATGTTTTTGTCACTCTATGAAATTTTACATAGATAATGTTTATAATTAGTAGAAATATAAAATCTAATTTTTAAAAAGAAAAAAAACGTTATGTAGGAAAGTTTTCGCTATAGCTCCGCTATTCGTTATAGTTTTTTTTTTCGTCTCCCCGCTATGCCGCTATAATCGCTATTTAGAACCTTGATTTTATATGACAATATTGAATATGTATTTGAGAATTTTCGCAGATGTTATATAAAAAATATGATTATGTCATAAGAATCTCCATACCTAATATATATGTAAGTATTTAAATAAATTAATAATCAAGCAATTTGACCAATAAATTGTTGGTCCGAAGGTTTTTTGGGTCGAGATCCGTTTCGATTCTGGTAACATTGTTTTGCATGCAACGTTGCACAATAAGAATATGGTTCATAATTAAAGGAATCAAAACATTTTTCCGAAATGAAAAAAAAAATCAGTTCCTTCTATGAAATTGAAATATTTATGCAACTTATCTAACATTGTTTTATCAAAAAAAGGCTTAAAGACCTAAAAAAAAGTACATTATGGGCTAAACATGCTGATTGCTGAGTCACCAGTTCGTCCTTTGCAGATAGCATGTCAAATCAATGGTCATGGATATTTGCCTAGTTGGTATTTTCTTTTTATTATCTTCGGTTGTAGAGCTCAATTGGTGCCTCAAAATTAAGTTCTAAAGTGCCAAAAGAAATCAAAAGTAAGTACATTATTGGTGCGATAAAAATTAAGTTGTGTTTGCACTTGGACGTTTCACTAGTTAATTGAACTATTTTGTGAAATTATTGTGCCACATGTTGCAAGTAATAGTTCTTTTCATGTATCAATGAGGTCTCTGATACCTAATGTTGACAAAATTGTTTGCCTTTGTTTTAAACTTTTGGTGCAATCGTTTTTTTTAATTCTTTGTGAAGGTAATTAAAAGTTTCCCAAGGCCACCTGGTATAATAATAAATGTGAACTTCTAATTTTCCAGTAAAACAGTTATATTCTTTCTCATCTATACTGGTGTTCGTTTTTGTGTGCTGGATGAAAATCTACATTTTCTAGAAATATTTTATTGAAGCCTACCGTGGCATAAACAGATTAGAATATTATTTGTTAATGCCCGGATTTGTATCTGGATATTTGTCAGATTTTGATACAGATTCGGATATTTTCTGATGGATACATAATTTATACAGATCCGGATATCTGTATCACAAGCTCAGTCGAGACCCAACCGAATGACGCAAACACTACAGTTAATTGGCACTGGAAGCCAATGTATCTGAATAGAAGATGTCTCATATACCAGCATGTTGGTCATGCTGATGTAAAAGGAGGTAATAATGAGACCCATTTTAAGATATTTTGGGGCTTTGGGCTTAAGGTTTTATGCTAGCTAGTGCAGATGATTATTATGAATCATGGTTTCTCTTTGGTTAGGTTTTGGATACGGAACTTTTTTAATAAATTTCTATTATTAGTACAGTTTATAATGGAGTACTAACTCCCTCCACTAGTCTCTAATTTAAATCAAGTGACAACTAAAGCAATGAATAAAAACAGAGACACGAAAAGAAGAGGCTCAACTTCCTACCAGTCTCCTATCCCCTTCCTTCTAATCCAGTGTCAGTCACTTTGATCAAAACATCTCTAATTACTAATAAATTTTCATTGCCGTGATCGATTGCTTCCCGAATTTTGTAGGTATTGTCATCTTTGTTTTATCTTCTTGTCACCATGCCACAACCCAATAGAAGAGCAAATCGTAAAAAAAAAAGGCACCAGTACCATGCGCGAGTTTTGAATCTCCTGCTGGATCAAATGCTTCCCCAATTCCTCCTACATTAGAGAGTGCTTCTTTGAACAACAATTTGGTAGGTGAATTCACTACTCCCCCAGTTGTGCAATCTTTAATTGAAACATCAAATGCTTCTAAAAGCTGTCCTCTTTCAAGAATTGAATCAAATACTCCTAACAGTTCCTATCAAACAAAAATTGGATCAGATACATGTAAAAAACCAGATAGTATTGCTCTTGTGCAATTAGATGATGTCAAACTGAGTGCTTCTAGAAGTTCTTGTCCATCAAAAGCTATGTCATCTTCAGACAATCCTAAGAGTTCTTTGCCCAAAAAAACTGTACCATATTTATCCCTTCTTAAGCCACATGCTGTTTCTATGCCTAATAAATTTATAACTAAAACTGGTACTGTCTCTTCCATGCAATGGGTTGTTAAATCAAAGGCTTCTAAGAATTCTTTGGCTTCGAAGCCTATATCAACTATATCTCCTACAACAAAATCTGATTCACCCGCCATTTGTTCAACAAAAGAAACATTTAATTCCCCCTGTATTCCTATATCAGACGCTGATTCAAATGCTTCCAAAATTTCATTACCTTCCAATGTTGAATCAAATGCACCTAGAAGTTCCTACCCAACAAAAATTGGATCTGAGGCATCGGATAGTTCTGTTCTTTGCAATCCGACACTGAAGATTGTTCCAGGCCACATGAAAAACAAACGACCTTCTAAGCAACCGGATGTCAAATTAAACATTTCGACAAATCATTTTACTCCAAAATATGTGTCATCTTCATCTCCTCATAGGGTAGATATTGTTTCTTTTGTGCAATCAGATGTCAAATCAAACACCTCTAAGAGTTCTTTGTCCACAGAAACTGTACTATTTTCATCTCCTCTTAATCAACACGCTATTTCTTTGCCTAATAAATTTCAATCTGTTGCCCCTTCCATGAAATTTGTTGTTAAATCAAAGACTTCTGAGAGTTCTATGCTTTCAAAGCCTATAGCAGCTGTGTCTCCTACACCAAAAGCTGCTTCTTCCCCAACTTGTTCAATGAAAGAAACAATTACTTTCCCCTTTGTGCAATCAAGTGCTGAGTTGAATTCTTGGAAAACTGCCGCTTCGTCAAAAATGTCATTGTCAAACGCTGGACCTGGTTCATCAAGCTCATCTGCTTCATGTACAAACTCTGATTCATCTCCAAAAATGGTTATAAAGAGTGACACTCAGAGATATGGAATACCGAAACACATAAAAAGTATGTTAATGAATGGCATTGTGCCACCGGTGTTACATAAGCCATTGTCACCGGATACCTATACTGACTATTTTGCGACACTGCTTTATGCTGAGGATATCTACTGTGAGGTGAGTTTGTTGAATTTGGTCTAAAGACTCTAAACCAAAATTAGTCCTTTTCTAACTTTTCCTTTTTATGTCCTATATTCTTAAATAATTGTAGTGTATTATCAAACTTCTATATTACATTGAATTTGTTGGTACATACAAAATTAGGACCATTCATTTTAGAAGAAAATTCAGTATCTTTTATTAATAGTAAATATGGATCTTATCACACCTACAATATGCATAAAATTCTCGATCCCCTAAAATATGAACCAAGTAGCAATTTATATAGAAACTTAAGAAAACGTAATAGAAAAACATAAATACTTTTTTTTAAAAGTCAATTAGAAACAAAAACTGAATACTTGCTATCTCTCCACCTATACAGGTAGGGGTGTCAATGATATCTTTTTAACCGTTTATCCAATCCGTACCGTATTCGATAAGATGGGTATGAGTAAGAAATTTTTTTTGTTAGCTTATTGCCTGGTTAGGGTATGGCTAAAGGCTACTTCGTATTTGTCACCTTATAGGTAATTAATAAATATAAAAATATATGTGATTATTTTTCTATTTATATAGAACTATATAATTTTATAATTATAATTAAATAGATTTATATTACATTTCATATAAGTTTTTATAGTATTTCATGATGAAACTAATTTACCCAACATTTTATATAGTTTTTATTTAGTAATTTATGACAAAATTGATTTATACAATATTTTATCATTTAATTTAATTAATAATATATTTCTTTCAAAAAATGAGATAAAAATTATAACCTGATAAAAAAAATATAGTTTTTTATATTTTGTGATATTAAGTACATGAACTATTTAATATGTATATTTTTCAGATTAAATTATATATGCATTCAATTTATTCATTAATTATTGTTATTCGTTTCGTTACCCATGATCTTAGTGGGAAGGGTAGAATATTGGTAAGTTAATATTTAATGAGTAAGAGTAGGATATGAGTAATATAAATTTAAAGTGGATATGGGTATGAAAATGTTCCCACTCCGTACCGTACGATACCCCTATATATACAGGGGCACATTATTCCGCATATCCTTTAGTTATTCAACTTTTATTATTTCGGCCATCTCAATTTAGCTACAAATACATACAATACAATGATGAAAATCAAACTTTTTCATCAGATTTTAATTCTTAAACTACTCCCCGATTCTGTGTCGAAAAATTATAGTTCTTGAAAGCTGTTTAAAGAAACTTGTTGTCACTTTGAGTCAAGATTCCCATAGAAAATTTTGTTTATATACATTAGGTGTGCATGTTCCATTTTTTTACATTATTTGTTTTTTATTAAAGGGATCCAGTACATTCCAGCATCTTTTAGATGCTATTCTCAGGAATTGATATGCGTCTCTCTACGGATGGCTCATGCCAAAGTGCCATTTAGAGTAGATACCTGAATCATTACTAAGTTAAGAGTACCATGCAATGATGCTTGCATTGCCATGCACACTATTCAATAGCATTTAACAGGGAAAACATTGTATACTAATGAAAGTCCGTTTGTACTAGAAATGGAGTAAATATTTACTGAAGGATATCACTATAAAACTACGCATCAGACAGAACTCAAGGTTGCGGGTTCAATCTAATAAAAAGAAGAGTACAAAAAGTTCAGATTCAGAGACACAGAAGAATTATCCTTTTGTGGTATTTGAGATCAACGATGTCCCCGAAAGAAGACCGTTCCTCCTCTCAAGAGATCATGTTCACTTGAGGCCTATTGATAAAAGCAAGGATTTTGATCCCTTTACTGTAAGTTGTATTAATTTGCAATATAAATCTTAAATTTAAGATATCTTTTATATTACTGTTTATGTATAACGTTAATCTTCTTTGCATTTAAAAAAAAAAAAAAAATCAATCTATAGGGAGTTCTGGTTCGTGTTCAGAAGGGCACAACTTTTTTAGCAGAATTCAAGGAGGATTTTCACAAACAGCATGAACAATCAAAGAGATATGATGTCAGCTTCTCCTTCAACAGGGTTTGTCTCAAACGGGCCCACCGTGCAGTCTCAGCCGCGGCCAACCCTGTCCTACACAAAATCCTTTTCCCAAACCCAACATCATTACCAACACCATTGGACCAAGTTTTTCTCGGGGACCAAATTCTCAATCACAAATTAGCTCCAATGCCATACCTCATTGAAGGCCCCTTATCTCAGAGAAAGAACCTCTCTCTCCAGACCCAACGTCTAATTAACTCTCATTGTAGACATACCAGACCACATAGAGAACGCACTAAAATGCTAATCCTAATCAAGGATATTGTCCTCAAAATTTACCAGTCTTGTAAAGAAAGCCGAATTCTAATTTGTGCCGCACAAAATAGTGCTTGTGATGCATTAGTTAAACTTATAATGCAAGAGGTTTGCGAATTTGATGTATTCCGTGCTAATGCTGCTTTTCGAGATAAAAAGGAGGTTCCAGATGATATAATGTCGGCATGTCGATTTCATGAAGAATGCTTCACATTTCCGCCCTTCAATGAACTATACAGTTACAGAATAATCACGACAACCTTTGTTAGCACCTTTCGATTGCATAAAGCTGGGCTAAAGACTGGTCATTTTTCGCACATTTTTTTGGTTGATGCTTCTTCTGTTATTGAGCCTGAGATGATAGTGGCTTTAGCAGATCTGGTAAGTGAGGAGACTGTTGTTGTGGTATCAGGTTCAACAAAAGATAAACCCTACTGGATCAGATCTGATATTGGGAGAAGGCACGGCTTGAGGAAATCATTTTTTGGGAGGCTCATAAAAAGTGAGCCCTATCGGTCCGATAACCCGCTTTTTATAACCCGTATCAAAGCATGAGCTTAGCGTATCTTATATAAATTTCTTTTTTACCCCGCTCATCTTTTGTGAAATAGTAGATATAATACCTCCTGCCTTCTTCCTGTCATTATTTTTTTATGTTATTTTCAAGAATTGAACATGCATATCTCAGTAGAGAGAGGGGAGCTTGCGCCATTGTGCTAAGTCCGCAGTTCTTAGTGTGGTTTTGTGCTCTGAATAACGTCAGTCAGATCTGCCTTTGCTTACTTACCAGTTTGGATGTGTGAACCATGAGATCCTTTATTAAGACTAAAACATTTCTACTTTGAGAAACGTATATTGTATCTTCATATAGCTCATGTAGTTTGTGTGTATCTATGTATGTATTATATGAGATAAAAGGGTTGTTTGGCTTTATGGATGTCTCTATCTTTACGTTTAATGATGCAATTTTTTTATTCTCTTGGATCACACATTTTTTTATTTTCTTTGTTTTAAGCCGTTGGTTTAGTATAAATCTGGTTGATTTGGTTCAAGAAAAATGTACGAGTTAATTACAGCAAATCTTTTCTTGTCGCACCATTAAATTTTGATGCAATATATCCACTGAATGTTTTACCTCTAACAAATAGCTTTCTTTCAAATTATAGCAAATAATTCATGTTCATGAGCTCTGAAGACAGGAGCGGAGCCAAAAAATAACACAAGATGGGACAAATATAATATTTTTAAAATAGATTTTTGTACTTTTTTATCCTAAAAAATGACAAAAAAAGTATAATTTTTAAAATTGTTTTTAACAATGAGAAGACAAGCGCCTCTGTCTGATCTCATGTGGCTTCTTTTCTGGTGTGGTATATAATTATTATATTTTAGGGAAAATTGGTTATTTGTCACTTAGTTAATTCTTAAATTTGCCATAAATACATAATATTTATATTTTTTTTATTAAAAATTAACTAAAAATACAGTTTTGAGATACGTATTTCTGTATTTCCCTATATATCCCTCATTATACGTATCTCAAAACTGTATTTTTCAGTTAATTTTTAATAAAAAAAATATAAAACTTTTGTATTTGTGGCAAATTTAAGAATTAACTAAGTTTAAAGTGACATTTTTTAGATTTATAGTTTTGTGATGGTATTTTTCAGATTTGAAGGTTTTGGAGTGGCAAATAACCAATTTTCTCTATATTTTATCATCAACAAATGAGAAGGAAATGTTTTAATTAGGCTGAAAAGGGATTGCCAAACTGCTGTTTAAGAAAAGGAAGAACTGATTGATTTTGTTGATTATTTCATATTTTGTTGTATGAAGGACCTCATGACGTACTTATGATTACAGCATGCAATTAATGGACATTAATTAGCTTCTATATATGCTTTACTGTGATTCCATTATATTAAATCTTTTGAAAAGACATACTGCTAAAGTGATCTCCCAACGATTAGACAGCTTATTGGAATATAGAAAGGTAGACTATTCATTTATTTTTGGTTTACATATATTTATTTATTTTCTTTTCTAATTCTCTGTCAACCTGTACAGGGGCGGACCCAACATAGTCCGGGGGAGGCAGCCGCCTCCCCCCTCTTGGATTTTGAGTTTTAGTGGAGATTTATCGGTTCCGACTGGCTTTGTCCCCTCCCCCCCCCCCCTCCTGGAAATTTTTTTGCCCCCCTCTGAATATTTAATTGGTAATTCGGGTTAAATTTATAGTTAAAATTAAAATAAATTTCTTGAAATATGATTAATAATTATAATTATAAGTCAGAATATCATAAATTACAAGTCAGAGCATTATAAAGTATAAGTTAAAGTATTATTTTTTTTTATCAAATACCTAATTAATTAATGAGTTTAAATCCGATTAGCTATTTAAACCCAATTCGATATTCCCCCCCTCCGATGAAAATCCTGGATCCGCCCCTGAACCTGTATACTATGCAAGAACACCAAAATTTGTTAAAGGGCGTCAAATGAATTCAACCCTAGTCAACTATTTAACTAAAAAATAGATAAATGCTAAACAAAATAGCCTAATAATAATTAAGCATCATCAAAGATAGATAGTTACTGTAAATTAAGCATTTAAAATTTAGATATAAATAACAATCATTTCTGGTACTGTGATGTGTGCAAATACATTCATCCAAGGCAGCTTCTGCCTGGGTTTAAAAAAGAAAAAACAATCACCGTCCTAATTTTTCAATGATGAATAATTGCATATTGTACATGTAGTTATTATTCTATTAACTAATTAGTGATACGAATATTTAAGAAACATATGGTTTAGTGTTGAATATGAGCAACTTATATTAAAAAGTTTTTTTTAAGATAAATTTGCAATTCAATTCGAATAAACGAATTAATTAAAGTTCAAGCCCATATGTACCCAATTATATCATAACTCGTTAAAAAACTAGTTGAATTGAATAGGTCAAATAATTTTGGTGGATTGGAAATTTTATTTTTACTAGCCTAGCTCAATAGTCCTAATCCTCTGCATTACCTCACCGTTTGAGTTTGAATCCAAATCATTCAATAAGAATCTGAACCAATCCAACCCAAAACTATAATACACATAACTCCTTTAAAATTCGTGCTAATATATAAGAGCATCCGCATTGGTAATTGTTTTGTAGTTGCTAATTCTATGTGGTAATTTTTATTTGAATTGTTGGGATGTGGGTCAATTACTAATAAAACAAAATTTTTTATAAAGAAAATAATTTTTTTTAACACACAGACAGAACAAGAACAAAATTATTAGCTGTAAAAAAACATCTCTTTTCTTTTTTCCTGTCTCTCTTCCTAAAATTTTAGCTTCACAAATTACCTTAGGTGATATGAATTTCCAGCTCAAAGAAACACCTACCACCGCCATTTCCATGTCTCAACTCTCAATTATTACCATTTCTCATTGCCCTTTGCAATTATATTTTGCCCACTATCCAATGTTACCTAACATGCTTTTGCTCATGGACCCACCAAAAAGAGGCCCAAAGAATCCAAAAAGAAAAAAAAAAATGCAATTTATGGGCTATGCCGCAATCAACCAGCCGACCTCATTGGTTGAAACAAACCTTGTCAAATCAAAGGCCATTATGCATTTTATCTTATTATCCCTAATATTTGAAACCCTAGAATTAGATCAGGAGTAATGTTCCATCTCTAGAGCTTGTGATTTTATTGGTGCCTCCTAGTTTTGTTTTAAAAAGTGCCAAAAGAAAAGTCAAAAGTAAGTACATTATTGGTGTGATAAAAGTCATCTTTGCACTTAGTCGTCTGACTCAATTGATTGAATCAAATATCTTGTAATACGACTGTGCCACATGTTACAAGTTATAGTTCTTCTCTTCATGTATCAATCAATAATAATGGTCGCAAATACCTAGGTGACAAGTTATTTCATCTTTATCTATGCCGGACTTTATTTATGTTTGTTGGATAAACATTTTCTACCTCTTAGCCAAACCTTTGATTGAAGAAATCTATTTAGATGCTCCTGATTTGCATTTCTTTTATGCACTTTATTGGTGGGTTGCTTTAATGAAATGTAAAATGTGAATTTTTTTTCCTGTTTTAATATGTCTACACTCATGAACAAGAGCGGAATACAAAAATAAAATAAAAAACTGAATAAATAAGTGTCATATAATTTTATTTTATGAGAAAAATTAATAATAATAATTTTATACAAAACTTGTAAATTTAATGATAAAAATATAAAATTTCAATTTATAGAGGGTGCTTACTCTATTGCCCTTGCTTATGGAAATTCTGTTCATCCTAACTTTGAAAATTTACACGATTCAAAAGAAATTCACAAGACAAACTAAATAATTAAATACAGAAGCTCAAATTCTGTTCTATTGCCCTTGCTTACTCTATTTCTAAGCATCATGAACCAATAATTACTTGTTTCTAAGAAGCTCAAATTGCGAAAAAAACAACTTAAGGTTGTGCTCAAGAACACAGAAGAGGAAAGAGAGAGGAGTCTAGCTAGGGGTGGAAAACATAAACATGAACGAATTTGACTCAATCCAGTTACTTGTTTCAGAACGTACATAAATTTTGAAGATAGTGAATAGAAAAGAAGGAGAGGAGAATTTAACGACTTCATGTAACTTCTGATTTAAAGGTAAACTCATTGTCTTCTCGTCTCTCGTCTCTCATCTCCTAACTCCTTTCATTTCCTTTAATGATATAATTCAGAAGCACACTCTTAATTACTAGATATGGTACCATATTAATTAAGTTCCAAGTGCACGGTTGCAGCTAATTCTAAAGCACACTCTTAACCATGAGAAGCCGATATCGCCTCTTGGGCTCGATTCATTTAAAAATAAGGAGAGAATTTGTGATGCGGGGGCATACTGCACAATGCTGGCGACATTGTTTGCGAGTTAGATCTCATAGGATCTGTGTACCTTAAATTTTACTTTTATTATGTGGTTCTTTTTTTTTTTTTTCATTTTAAATTTGTGTAAATACAACTTTTCTTATTAAATATAATTGTTAGTGGCAGCCTTTGCTCGAGGTTTTGTAATGAGAAGCCGTACTTAGATACTATTTCTTTTAAGGTTGTGTAATGGACTATCCATCAAATGGAGAATTTAGAAAGTGCCAATTGATAGACATGCATCATAACCCTAAATGTGCACATCTACGGTAATTTTGCAAATGCGGTAGTAGCATGTTTGCCTCGGAATAGGAAAATAAAAATCTGGCTAGACAAGCACCCATCTTGCCATATTGGAAACTTTGCTCGAGGTTTTATTAGAGAACGACCTTTTTCTAAATTTATAAGATTCTCTTTAAAAAAGTATCGGCGATCAGTGTTTAACTACTTTCATGATTTTAAAATTTTAATCATATTGATTAGAATTTGATTGAATATTTTTTATATAATTTAAAAATTTAATATAATTCATCTCTCTCATAAAATATTAATGTGTGTTTGTCAATTGTTGGTTATTAATTATATTATAATTGGAGATATGGATTCGAAATCTTAGTTGCCACATATTATGTATTTTACGATTTAGTTTTTTTAATTTTCTAATCCCTTCCATGCTATTGATTTAATAAATTTGTGAATGTGTGATCCCGAAATTTTTAAAAATATCATATTTAAAAAAAATAAATCAAAACGCCACATTTTTTTTGGGAAATTATTAAGATGTCACATTCACCAAATAGAATTGCGTACACAGAAAATCAAGTCTACTCTTCAAAATGGCATACACAACATGATGTCTGTCATTTTGAAGGGCGGACTCTATGCCTATATAAAGAGTCTGTAGTTAAATTTTTTTATCATTCCCCATTCTCAAGTTTTCAATCCCTTCAAACTCGAGTAAGTTTTCTTCGTTTTTTCTTCTTAAAAATTTTAGTTTATAGGATTTAGGATTTAGGTTTATAGTTTAGGGTTAAGTGTTTAGATTTTATTATTTCGGTAGGATTTAGGACCAAAAATTCAATTAGATACACAAAATTAATTACAATTATGTCATATTTAATTTACATATATACTCATCCCCACACCTGCATTCAAATTAAAATTTTAAATCTGACCTCTGTCAAATTTTGATTCTAAATTAACAATTTCAATCTGATCACCTCTGTCAAAATATGATTCTAAATTAACAACCATATGGAATATCCAATTAAAAAGTTATTTAACAGATTATTATACAGTCCAGTAAAATAATGTGAAAATTAAGTTAAATATATATATTCATATAAATTGTGGGTGAGGCTATGGTACTATGTATAGCGTATATATTGGCTTGTGTTATGGACTCATTTTTTTTATTTGAAAGTTTTAATGGTTGACTCAAACCGTTTAATATAGTCCCAATATGAATATGTAATTGTAAACTAAATTTTATATTTTTAGAATCTTTTACTATATTTTTAGATGGATATATAGAAAATCACTTGATTTGAAAATTCTGAACCATCTCAAAATATTAATTTTCTACTAATCTAAGAAAATAGTAAAAAAAAAAACTAAAATTTAATTTACTAATATATATTTTCATGGAGATCATGTTAAACGGTATAAATCGACACTTAGAATTTTAAAACAAAAATATTGATCCATACATACATAACCGTACCGTAACATCACTGATATTTTGTTGTTTCCTATTATTGGCGGATCAGAAGTTCATCCTTTTTATATCATATATATTTGTAACAAATATATATTATATTTTCAGCTAATTAACTATGGAATACAATAAAAAAAAATGTTCCCCTATGTATCTCAATTACTATTTTCATAACTTTTAAATTACAAAACATTAAATAATTATATTTTATTATTTAATATTGATTGCACGAAAATTAAAAATGAGCCGTTCATAAATTTTGTGGTCTTCAGAACCTAAAATTGTTTATTTCATATTAGTTACAAAAATAAGAGTGAAAGAATGGGTTATACTTGCTTCGTTTGCATTCTTAACTCAAAGCAACATATATTTTTTATATACAAACTTTATGGTACAAATAAAATGATTAAGCGCTTAATTAATTAGTATAGACTGAATGATTTGAAACAATCAGTCAGAAATATATTATGATGACCAGTGCTTAATTAATAATTAGTACTATCGATCGACTGAATGATTTGAACAGGGGAGCATGTAAATTAAATACTCTTATTTTATCCGGTATATAAATATTTTGTCCGGTAAATGTTTTCCCGTTTTATTGAACAAAATATCTTTGAAGGATAATATTCTTGGATTTATATTTTTTAAATTTTACTGATAAAACCTTAATTTTTTTTTTACTTCAACTAAATTAATATCTACAAAGTATATTTTTTTTATTATATCAACAGGATTGTTTGTCGAACTAATGTTATAAAATATCTTAATTAATTAGACCTCTCAGCATAAACAAATTTACCTACAAGCAGCTGATTAAGAAAATAAATCTGAGAAATCAATTATATATACGAGGATTTGACCTTAGTACGACATTAATCTCAATGAAAATGAATGCATCCAACGCCATCATCTTGTATATTATTGCAGAATGAGGCTATGGAAATTAATGCATCCAATGCCATCATACGTGTGTATTATCATTGCAAAGTCAGTCTATGCTAATTTGGTAATATGCATATTAGAGATCAATTCATTATGAATTTATATTTTTTATTTTATTTTAAACAGATGATTCAAATCGTTAAATATGATATTATGTAAAAATATATTTGAAGACCGAATTTTACAATATATTTAGAATATTTTTACTATCTTTTTAAATAAGTAGAAATTCACTGTTTTCAAATGGTCTCAAAATTTTAGATCAAGTAATTTTTTTATCAAGCTAAAATAAAATAGTAAAAATATTTTAAACGTTATAAAATTTGAGTTTCTAGTATATATTCATATGAAATTTGAGCTCCAAGCATATTTTTATATAAAAATCATATTTAACGGTTTAAATAGATTGTTAGAATTAAAAATAAAATATGAATTCATAACACATATAAACATTCTTGTAGTTTCACTCATTATTCTAAGAATGCACTCTTTAACAATCCGTCTGTCCATTTTTGTATAAAAATCTATTAAAAAAAATCTAAATTTTCACCGATCACAAATCCCCTCTTTTACTCTCTCCTCCTACTATATATATATAATAGCACCATTCTCACACCATCTCTCATGCCATGGATACTCTATCCACTTTGATCACCTCCAAACCCAATTGCTCCTCTTTCAAAACAATCTACTCAACTATACTGTGCATCGCCACCTTCTCTTCTCTCCTCTTACTCCGCTATTCTCCCCTGGTTCTCTGGTTCGCAGCCAACGCCATTATATTCTCAGTATACAAGCTTTCTTCATCCAGGCATCCAAACCCCTCGGACCCGCAAGCTGACTCGGTACACCCGATACTTGCATCCCTTCCTTTGGACAGGTGGCATGATTATTCATCCGCTCATGCTGAGCCAGGTCCTAGAGAGAAGGAAGTAATAACACATGTAAATACAGTTGGAAAAGACGATAAGAAGGTGTCCATGAATGAGAAAAACATGGCTGAAAACACATGCAAGGCGATCATGATGCGGTGTTCTGATTATCTATCCTCTCCTGCTGAGGCTCCAGGGCTGACCACCATATCAAAGGCCGCCTCCGCTCGACAGACGAGAGGAACAGCTGGAAGAACAGCCCAGGGACTGAGAAGTGCATCAGGTGGCGAAATGTCCCCGTTATATACCGAATACTGGGAGGAACCGGAAGTAACACATGTATATACAGTTGGAGAAGAGGATCAGAAGGTGACAAAGGAGAAAAACATGGACGAAACGTGGAAGGCGATCACGATGCGGCGTTCGAGAGCTTCAGTGAGGAAGCCATCACTCAAGAAAAGTGACACGTGGGAGAGGAGCCAACGGTGTCTGCAGAGAGCAGATGAGGTATAACCGTATAAGATATAGATCATTTGATATTTTAGATAATGATCAGATCTTTAACATTCTTCTTATTACCAGCTGCATGTAACTCAGATATATATATGCACACACACACACAATTAATTGATAAAACAGTCATGTACTTAATCGAAACATTGAACTTATTAAGGCACCCCTTAATAGGCATATGTATCATGTAATAATCACATAGCGAATCATGAACTAAGCTTGGTCAAAGACAGGTTGGAATGAAGCCTGAGCTGAAGAAGTCGGCCACTTACAAGGACGGAAGAGAAGAATCGGCACCACACGAGCAGCAATTGGAGGAGACAGCAAGAAAAGGGGATACAGGCTGGAGAACTAGAGATGTGTTGGTGGTGGCCAATGGTGATCTATTCACACGTGTCGAGAACTTCATCAAGAAACAACACGACAACCTCCGCCTCCAGCGCCAGGAATCAGAGTACCGTCGCTTCTTAGAACGCTTCCGCAAATAAATAATGTTAAAATATATGAAAAAAAGTAGTAAGGTACCAGCTATCTAAGTGCTTTAATATCTTGTGTTTTGTATGCTAGCTTATCATATACGGTGTTTCTTGTAGATTAAAGTAGAAATGGTAAAAATGTATAAAATGTTGTAAAATATGAACCGGCAGACAAAATGCTTGTAGAATTTTAAGAATGAAATTAAGGGTGGATTATTACAGTTCAATCTTCTTCTGGTTGTAAAATGCATGGAAGCTAATTAGTTAGTTAATCCTTTCACCAGGGTGCATGCATGCTTGCTAAAAAGATGCAACTATATATATGTCTCTCTTTTTTTCAGTATATATAAATTAAGTTATCATCTGTTGAAGGACTTTTTCTTAAAAATGTGGTTGTCAAAATTACAAGGCTCATGTTGTCGATATAATGATAATAGAGGAGGGATCAGATTACATCCTTTTTGTTGACACATTTTGACACCTACTATTTTCAAAGTCCAAATAGTCGATTGAAACCGTTCAATATAATTGATATATTAAAATGCGCTTGGAGATAAAATTTTACATTTTTTTTTGAATTTTTTACTATTTATTAAGATGGTTACAAAGTCGTTGTTTTCAGACCATTGAAAAACAGCGATTTTGTAACAATCTTAATAAATAGTAAAAAAATTCAAAAAAATATAAAATTTGATCTCCAAGCACATTTTAATATGATTATCATGTTGAACAGTTCGGATCAACTGTTTGGATTTTGAAATTGTAAAATTGACCTATAAAAAAAACAGTGTCAAGATGTGTCAAAAAAAAGAGTGCAATTGGATCCCTCATGATAATATTACTCTACTGTTTGGATTTTAAAATTGTAAAATTGACCTATAAAAAAAAGTGTCAAGATGTGTCAAAAAAAAGGGTGCAATTGGATCTCTCCTCATGATAATATTACTCTTGTCTTTTTAAACTAATATAGTTTGCATGCAAATATCCAAGTTCTATCACATCATTGATTTCAGATGACAAATATAGTGCTATGCTTAGAGAAGGAAATACGTGACACGTCGTGACGTGACGTGACAAACACGCCGTGATTTGGTCACGTGACGTGACGTTATAAACTTTTTTTTTTTCACGTGATATGACTAAAATGGTGGCGGATGGTCACGTCACGCGTAGTCACGCCATGATTATACGTAACATGATCACACATGACGTGACGTGTCGTGACATAAATTAGTCATGTCAATTTTTTTATATTTTAATTTAAATTGTTGAAAATTTAGAAAAAAAATATGAAAAATTCTAAATAAGTAAATAATGTTGCAGAGATTATTATTTTTTTAGAAAAGTCTGTTGACATTATTTTAAAAATTCAAATTACAAATATTCATTAAACTAAACTAGAGAAAATAAAAATCAGTACTACATGAGTATCAGTATCACTGAACCTACACTAAAAGAAAAATCTGAATACTCTATACATACTAAAAAAATTGGATACTCCGTGTTTCATAACGTGACGTGATTGGTTCGCATGACGTGACGTGATGTGTAATTTTCGCTCGAATGCGGTCACGTCACGTGAATTATCACATCACGCGACACGCGAATGATCACATCACGCGACACGCGAGTCACATCATGTAACGACACACGTGACGTTAATGTGACGTGACGTAACTAGTCATGCCGTGACAAATTTCCTTCTCTAACTATGCTTATGTTCCTCTATCTCCTAATTTTTGCAAATAATTTCAGCTTTTTTGACATGATACCCCCACCCAAAACAATTAGTTAAAAAATCAGATTCAATTGTTTTACCATAAATTAGCTAACAAGCAGATGAGAATTGGGGGGGGGAGGTTTACTAGAAGCTAGGGATAAAAGTCTTATCCTGAACCATTTCTCAGTGGAGGTGGTTGTCGCATCATTTTATTGCCCATAATTAAAGTGATTGCCACCTGATGGTTTTAGTAAGAAACATAAATAATATAAAAAAAAAAAAAAAAAACTAGGGATGATGAAACGTTAATTGTTCGCTCTTTTATAATATATAGCTAGGGATTGTTTACCTATATGAATGACAAAAAGAACGCTTGCACTAATAATTTGACACTATTTTTTTTTCCTCGACTGACCCCAGAATCAATTGCTACTTCATGTCTTCATCCAGCTTAAATTTATTTACTTGCCTAATGAACGTAGTCGTAATAATCAAAAGGTTGCTTGGGAAACAAAAGGACCACACAAAATCTTCAGAAAAAAGAACAAAAGAAGACTGAAGTGCTACAATACTTAATAATAAAAAAAGAAGAATTTCACGTGCCCCCTCAAAAACTTCAAAATTACCTATTTCTCCTATAAAGTTTGAAATTACATATTTCCCCTATAAAGTTTGAAATTACATATTTCCCCCTCTAAATTTCAAAAACTCACAACTTTACCCATTTTATTTTTTTATATTAAAACTCATTCTAAATTTATAAAATACCCATTTTACCCTTTATCAAAAACATATAAATCCCTTCAGACTCAAATTTAAATATGAACGGTTCATCTACCATACGAACTGCTTTTAGATTTTGTGCACACAAGATCAGTACAAATCTTGATGCAAAAACGCACGAATATTGAAGCGACATGCACAAATCTGAATGCGATACGTGCTGATCGGAATTGCTTTAAGATCCGTGCATGTTAGATTGAAGCGATGCTCACGGATCGGACGGTAGAGGAACTCTTCAGATTCAAATTTGAGTCTAATTTGCTTTATATGCTTTTAATAAAGGATAAAATGGATATTTTAAAATTTTAGAATGGTTTTTTTTTTTTGATAAAAAGGCAGGGATTGCCCATTCCATTAGGAAATAGATTTTAGAATGGTTTTAATATAAAAAACAATAAAATAGATAAATTTGTGAGTTGTTAAAGTTTAGAGGGAAAAATACGTAATTTGAAAGTTTTTGAGGAGTATTAGTATACGTGAAATTCACCATAAAAATGTGAAGTGAGACTATGGTAATTAATTTGCAATGAGCATATCAATCTGTGCTATGAATTCATATTTCAATTTTTAAAGTTTAAACAATTGATCCGAATGATATATAGTTATAGATCAAATTTTACATGTTTTACAATTTTTTACTCATTTTTAGATAGGTAGAAAATTGTTACTTTGATGGTCCAAAATCTTTAAATACAATGATTTTTTACCTATCTAAAAATAGTAATAAAAGCAATATAAAAAATATAAAATTTGATCTTCAAGTATATTCACATATAAAAATCATGTTGAATTGTTCGAATCGATTGTTCGAACTTTAAAAACAAAGATATATATTCATAGCATAAAATATGTGCAATTTGCAAAGTACCATAACCTCACTCCAAATTAAAATGTGCTTAAAATAGAAAGCCACGCACACACAATCACATCGCGGTAAATTTTGTATTAAATCAATGGTCAGCAACAAATAATGCAAGTTGAACTAGACTGGACCACTGGGGTTAAGTTTCTTCACCATGAGGCAATCGTCTCTTGCATGTACAGTGTGTAGTGTATATATATTTGCCTATATATTTACTAACAACCCGTGGCATGAATGGGACTAGCTACTATCAAAACAAACCTTTCACATCATCTCTACTTAATTAATTGTTTTCATCCTCTCATCTGCTGTCTCTAAAGATGTGGATGGACATAGAATAGGTAGCTATTAATACTGTTGTAGCTAGTTAAATTAGGTCCTGTGCCATGTTCTGATTTGGAAATTAATGGAGGTGGTTGAGCTCGGAAAATCGGCTGTACATAGAAAATTGACCATTTTGGGGCTATAATTCGGGATATATAGTTGCTATGCTATTGAGATTGCAAATATATATATTGGTGCCGTACTAGTTTTGCTTGCACAATTAAAGAAGCATGCATGTAAATTAAGGTATACATAATATACAAGTAAAATATATATACGATCAGTGCAGTACCAATAACGAGCAAGGATTACTTGACAATGATTATCTAGGTAATCATTGTCAAGTAATTCTTGCTCGTTATTGGTACTGCCTCATTTTTTAGATATATTGATTTCTCCGAGACGGCTCAGACATGTTGCAAAGCTGAGTTTTTGGTGAGAAAAATTTACTTTTATCAACCCTCTAATAATTACTTGTTTCATTTTTTTAAGCTAACCAACGACATTAATTTTTAACTATGCATTGCAGAAGTACTACCAGTTTGGTCCCGAGGAAGATGAAGATAATGCATGGGATACTTTCAAGAAGGTAGGTAGCTGACAAACGGTTGCAAGACATGCTGAACAAGGCCAAGGCTGCAGCAATAAAGGCATATGGGGATAATATGTAGAAGTGGAAGGAGCATTCGGCGTCTCACCCGTACGAGTGGATCACACCCACCAGTTGGCCCGAAGTCGTGGATTATTGGTGCAGCGACGCATTTGCTAATTGGAGCCAGCGAAATAAAATCAATAGGGCCGCAGCTGGAAAAAGTTCTGGTGCCACGACGGGCTCTGTGAACATGCTTGTTCACAAACAACACTTTGTAAGTTGTTTTTTATTAAATTAATCAATTTTCATTTCAATTGAATCGAATCGAACTAACTTTGATAATTTTTATTAAATTAATCAATTTTCATTTCAATTTTTATTTCAATTTTCATTTCTGAGTTGAAAAAACTTGTTCGTCCACAGAAAAGTGTACTCCTAAGTTTCAGTACAGCAAGCTGTACCTTTTAAACTCGAGTCTACCTCTGGTTAAGACTGCAAGTGCAGTCCTACCGTTGGTATAGTCGGGTATCGTATCCACAGGGACGGTAAGAAAATGACCAGACTCTACTTAAATTAACTAAGATTCTAGAAGTGAGAAAAAGTTGGTTTGGTCTTGTTCTAACAATTCTATTGATCAATAACAATATTAAAGACGATGAAAGGAGATTAAAAGTTGTTTTTAATTAATAAAAAGTGTTTCCAGGGTTTCAGATTTCATTTATGTTTTAGCCCCGAGGTATACGACCTGTATAGAACCCTATACGGTCCGTATAGAACACCGAGTTAATCTGCAGTTACTGTTTCTGTGTTGATACTAATGTTTAGGGTTTCCATCGACCAGATCTAAGTTTCTTACCTCAGCTGTCGCAATTTTGGCTTAAAACCCAATTACCAGACTCAACTACTCCTCTCTTAGGTCCCTTAAATCTCAATTTTCGCTTTTTGGCCTAATTTACCTAAGTCACTTGTTGGTTTATTAAAGGTATCCGAGGACTTTCGCCTCAAGGAAAGTTTCGCCTTTCAGTACTCCTTGGTCCTTAAACCTACCTCATATACTTAGTTCGGCTGGCTTGAATATCATATACTTGGCTCCTAACAATTAGATGTACGCATTCATCTAACGGGATGACTAATCAAATTCAAGCAAGCACAAACAAAGCAATCGAAATACTACTCAACAAAGTAAAAACAAAGCATTCAACACATAATCCAAGTAACATGCAAGCAAAACTAAATTAGAAACTACATCTTAACCCTAGAAACTATAAGTTTAGCCAATCATGTTCAAACAATCACAGAAAACACAAGAGATAAAGGAGTTCATGACAAAACAGTGAAAAATCGGAAGAATCGACGTCGAAATCGAGTTTCTCCTCCTCTTCTTCTTCTCCAAAGTGTGTCTCTCTCTCCAAGTTACTCTATGTCTAAAGGATAGCCAGAGATCCTTTTTCTATCTCAGGATACCCCTTTTAATACTCGAAATCTTGAATTAAAGATATGCCTTTTCGAGTCCCCAGCTGTCTCTGTTTTCAATTCCAGCCTAGGTTTTCGTAACTGCCTGTACGATCCGTACAAAATCCTATACAGACCGTATACCTGTGCTTTGCCTTGGAGAATTGTTGCCTCTGATATAGAACCTTCTGTGGTTTTGGGTTGATCTTGTACGGGCCGTATGGAGAGGAATTTTGCCCGTTTTCTGCAAAACAACAAACAAAACATAGCAGTACCACATTCTAATGATAATTAAGTAAAAAGGTCCATATTTGTAGGTTTTAAAGCACAGGTTTTGGTGCAATTCAGGATCGTAATCTAGACAAAATAAGGAGATATCAGTTGTTCTGAACATTTGCCTTGTGGGGCCCATATTAAATTAACTCGTTTTTTTTTCTTCAAAAATAGAAGATAGTAGATAGTCATTTGTAATTTTAAATAGATGAATAGTCATTGTTTTCAAGATAGTCAATAATTATCATATTAAACATTTGAATCTTTCTTAATAAATATTTATATTATGATTAATTTGTACTTAGCTTGAGTTTTATTTTCATTACTACAAAAAAATATATCTTGATTATAATACTTATATTATATTATATAGATGGATTATTAATATGACTCAATTATCCGATAATTATTCGTTTCGTATTCGAATCCGTATCCAAAGATTATCCGTATCCGTTTAAGGTGGATTTGGTTTTACATTTTGACATTCATTTACTATCCGTATTCCTATCCGCTCATTGAAATGTGGATATGAATATAGTATCAACATTATCCGCTCTGTTTTCACCCCTAGTCTCAGATCTAGGGTTTTTTTGTTATTTTTTTTAATTAGAATGTTATTCATGTAACTAATAATATGTGATACTTTTTCTTAAACATTGTTCATTAAAGTGTATAAAGTATCAAATTTAGAAAAAAAAATTGTTATATTTTCATTTTTTTTTAGTTCAATATATTCATGTAAGTATTTTCATTTTGAAATTTAGTTTAGTATTTTTGGTATTCATATCAAGGATATGTTATTGAAAAAAGGCAATCGATGAGATTCAGTTTAGTGTTTTATCAAAAAATTAGTTTAATGTTTCCATTATGAGATTTTTCAAAAAAAAGGAGTGAACCGCCCCATAGTGGGGCGGTCATCTATGAGAGTGGACTGCCACACAGTGGAGCAGTTGGGGCATTTTTCGAAATTTTTAAAATCAGAGGGCATATTTGTTATTTTTTATTTTCTTGAGGGTATAATAAAAAAATCGGGATAGTTTATATATAACCTTTAAATTCAAGTGTTATGATGCAAGCTTGATAAGCATCAATTATATATACTTTTGGTTAGAGTTTTACCTTTTCAATTGTGTCAAATTTATTCTATTTTAGCTTAGTTTAGTATAGAATGCACCAAAGAACTAAATTACTTCTTTTGCCTTGTCTTAATTGCAGAAATCAAGCAAATGGAACAAAATGCAAGCTGGTGTGGGTTGACCTGGCCGTATGGAGAAAATAAATAGTCGCTCAAGAAATTCAAAAGAAAAATATAATTCTCCAAAACTTCTAGAGACTTCTGCGACTTGTACAAGTTTCCGTGCGGGCCACACAAACCCAAAATTTACATTTCGTGCGGGTTCCTCTAGCCACACAACTGCACACACAGAACCTCAATTCCTTAGAAAATTCCGCTGACTTCTCATTTCGTGCGAGTTGACTAGGTTGCACGTCTGTCGCACCAATGCCAATCTTGCATTATTTCCCGATATCTTCTCAAATTTGATGCCATATTTTGTTGATTGCTTATCAAGGCACATAAATTGCTATGTATTGGAAAGGAGGCAGTAGGAAAAGAGCATCTTTACTTTAACCTAATTTTCCACATCTCTCTACTCGTTTCCACGCGATTCAAGATGATTGAAGCGAAGGATTGAAGGTTGCTCGGGTGGAACGAAGTGAAGACGAGAGCAGCGAGTGAGGAGATTGGTGTAGTCTATTCTCTTACTTGTTTTTCTTAGTTTTTACCATGTCTACTCTTGTATTTCTCTTTAATGTTAGTGCACTCATGAGAGGCTAGATTTCCTTTCTAGGAACTTAGGCTAAAAACACGAACTTGTGTTAAAATCTATTTTACTATGATGGTTTTCTTTATTGTGATTGTTTGCTTGTATAATTGTTCTTATTTATTTATTTATTCGTGTGATTACATGATTTGTGTCGCTTGTTAATTAGTATCCCGCTTAGGTCAACAACTTGAGTAAAATAGGATCAAGAATTGATGGTACTAAATTATGTACATGAATACCTTAGAATTTGAGATTAGAAATTACCAAATATAATTTTTAGTCCGGAACCACAAGAAACAAAGATTGAATTGAGGTGAAGGACTTAATCGCGAAGCCTTATATTTGATTAGGACTCCTAGAATTGAATCAATATTAGTATGAAGAACTTAATCGTGAAGTATCAGTATTTAGGGATAAACTAGGCTAACTGATGCTTATGGTCTAGACCGCTAATCGTGAAATCCAAATTATTTAGACACGTCATTAATTCACGAAAGTGACCATTAATGATGCTTTAGGCTTAGAAATCTCATCAATGCAAACATGAATTTAGAAACCAAATAATTGTATATTTGACCAAGTGATTGTATGTCAAAAGCTTCTAGACTTCTCTCTTATTGAATCACAAAACTCATTTTATTTGTTTGTTTGAATTGCTTTTGTTTAGTTAAATTCTCAATCAAGTATTGAATCCAACCAAACCAATTTACAACAAACCCCCATTTTTATATTTATTGCACATTTTAGAATTAAATAATTTAGTAGAAAGTAATATTTTTTGTTATCTTTGGATCAATACCTATATTACTACAAAGATAAGTTGTATACTAGCAACCGACCTATCATTGTGTACTAAGGTCTTTATAAATTTAAAAGTGAAAAAATATATCCATTTAACATAAAAATCCAATACCTAAAATACACAACAATACGCTATCTTACTTGCCTAACAATAGATAATTAGAAATCTAATTGAGTGAAAATAAGCATAAATTATTGGTCTGTTGGATCCGATGATTCGGCTTGATTTGATGCGCCACTTAATTGCAATATGATTATTTAACACTCAGTTACTACTCACATAGCGATCTTTTATTCACGAAGAAGTAACATGTCTCTCTGTCCTTTGTAAACAGCTGAATGGGATAATACTCTGTCATCATTTTTTATATATTTCAGGATAAAGAGACGCTCTCACTTAAATTATTTACTCTACTAATATATTTCTTCCACCAAAATGTCAAAATCCTCATTTTAATTAGACCAACAAACTGATTCCCAAGTCAATTTAAAGTACGCCTTTTTTATTCTTTGTCCTGATAATTACACAATTAGTTCACATCTGATTTAAGAAATTTTACAATATAATATACTAGTTCAAAACTATTCGTTTCTAGTCAATAAAAATTAAGCATACAATAACATTCCTTTTATAAGTATGGTTTACAATTAACAACTCCTAATACTAATTCTCTTCTAGTTCACTCAAAAAACCTGTTCTAATATTACTAATATTTGACACATGTTTTGAAATCATAGTCCCCGACCGTTATAAGTTCTTACTTGACAAATAAAAGAGCAATCTCTTCTCAAAACAAATAAAAGAGCAACAAAACTAATACTTCCTGAAATGCGAAGCGCCACTAACGGGTTCACTGGTTGAGGTCTTGAGGAACAGAAAGACGGCAAATAAAGGCCCCAAATATACAATCTGTGTCTGGCTAGGCCTTCCTATAAAAGTTTAGATTAAAGAAACATATTATCCAAAATGCACAAATAATTGTTAGGAATAAATGAAATTTGTATAGATGAACAACACCTCCAGGCCTCTTTGGCTACCAGTAGTTGAACAACATAGTACCACATATAAGAGGAGGGTTCAAAGTGCCTCCTGCCTTTCATGCCTCAATCATGTCTCGCATCCTTATCTCTGTTTTCAAAGTCCAAACAGTCAATCCGAACTGCTCAACATGATCACCAATTAAAATGTGCTTGGAAACCACATTTAATATTTTTTTGGATATTTTTACTATTTTTTGTAGATAGGTACAAAATCACTGTACTTGAAAAGATTTCGGACCATCCAAAAACAGTAATTTTGTATCTATCTAGAAAGATAGTAAAAAAATTCCAAAACATATCAAACTTGGTCTTTGCTTACATTTTAATATGGAGATCATGTTGAGCAGTTCAAGTCGATCGTTTAGGCTTTGAAAATGGATATAAAATGTGAAAGACACAAGGCATTTCAACCCTACTCCACATATAATTAAAGAAAAATAAATGAAATTAGTATAGTTGACTTAAGTGACTTCCCAGTCCCTATGATTACAGATTTACAGGTAAGGTATTTACTAGTATCATTCATGCATTGTTGGAAGTGAACTACAGCTATCAGACTTGTACTTGCTACAACTAATCATATTGCCCAATATAAAATAGATATGAAAAAAAATTCACAATATAGAGCCACAAGATTATGTTTATTATTAACTTGTAAAAATATGGATTGAAGTATCTTACTCGTTATAAACCTTATCAAACAAGTACACCAAATCTCTACTCCACATTCTCTTCTTTTAGAATAAGCATCTTTCCTTCCTTGAACTCACAAGGCTTAATTCCCACCCCCAATTGCCGCCTCAATTTTTTAACAATAAAAACCTCCCTCTCTTCACAAATCGATAACACACTTCCTTTCCGGCCAAGCCGACCCGTTCGACCAGCTCGATGTGCGTAATGAACTGAGTCAGTCGGCATGTCCAAATTGACTACCAAGTCACACTCAGGCACATCCAACCCTCTTGCTGACAGCTCGTTTGTCACTAAAACCCTAATTTCACCATTTTTCAATTTTTTCAAAATTGTCGACCTGGTCAACTTGCCTAGATCTCCATGCAACTCAGCTGCCTTCATTCCACGTGCCTCGAGTTTATGAACCACATCTTTAATTGGCCTGGTATTATTCATAAACACAATAACAGTTTTCGCATCCAATGCATGCACGCATTTCCGTATTGTATCGACCTTGTGTTGATGCTTAGATAAAGAGTAATAATGTTCTAGCGAAGGCGGCAAGCTATCTATCGTTCCTTGTGTAACAGCATTAGAAGAAGATGCGTCAGGGAGGGACCCGGGACCGGGCCTGGGCCCAGAACCAAGTCCAGAACCTAGTGAATCTAGAGAAACCACACTCTTAGCCCGCACCAAAACTGGGTCCTGTCCCCAGCTCCTTGCAGCCCGAACTACTGAGAAAGGGACTGTTGCTGATACCAGAATCGTCTGACGTTCAGACCGCTTGGCAAGTGGTCCTAGTATATCACCTGACCGGGAAGACCCCGATCTTCTTTTCCCAACATGCTCCAAAATTCTGTGCATATCCTCTCTATAATTGAAAGACAATAGCTGGTCAACCTCATCCAAGACCAGAAACCGGCAAGTATGGGTATGTAATTTACCAGCTGCTGATATTTCAGCTAAGCGACCTGGTGTACCAACAACAATTAATGGTCTGTTTTTTTTCAAAGCTTCTTCTTGCCTCGACCGATTTGCACCACCAACAAGCTGCTGTACTAATCTCTTATCTTCAGGGCCCAGTAACTTTTCAACCTCTCTGACAATTTGCATACCGAGCTCTCTTGAAGGAGCAACTATCACTGCCTCTACACCTTGTTTCTTGTCAAAAGCCTTTTTTTCCTCCCCTTCAAGTTTCTTCAGTGGGCCAATTTCAGAGAGAATGGGCAAGAGGTATGCTAGGGTTTTACCAGACCCAGTGTATGATTGAATTACTACATCATGATTCTGAGAAATGGTTGGAATTGCAGTTGATTGCACCTCAGTTGGTACAGTTAGACCAGCCTTCTCGAGCCGATCGATTAACAAAGGAGGGAGACCGAGCTCAGTGAAAGTCTTTGCAGAGAATAGAGAGTCATCTATTTTAAGATCCTTTTTTAGCTCTGGTGGATTGTCTTTGGTCAGAGGTGATCTGGTCAAAGGCCTTAACTTTGCAGGGTTAAAAACTTTAACCCTCTTTATGGAGCTTGGTTTCTCATCTAGGCTTGAGAGGTTAAGTGTTGCATTATGGGAATTGTTGGGATTGTTGCTGGCATAGCTTGATTTATCGTATGCAGAAATACTTGAAATAGGCAGTCTTTTCAGGAGAAGACAGTTTTTCAGAAAAGGATGTGACTGCCTAGATACGAATGCAAGCGCATGTCTATGAGAATGGCCAATTATTATTTCCATGGGGGACCAAATTAGGTAAAATGTTTCACCTGTAAAAAGAAGAAGTTACTGTTTTAATAAAGGTACTAAAATCATATTGAAAAATGAAATTGTGTGTTATGAAACACAATTGGCAGCTTAGGGAAATGGAACTTATTAGCAAGGACTGGTATGCTCAGATACTGGTATGCTGTACTGTGCCCGTTGTTTTATTTAAGAACCATTGCAATAGATTAGATTAAAACACTGGAGAAATGACAAAAAGTAATATTATATAGTCAAAGGTCTAAGAAGGTCGAATTCTGTAATGATTGTAAATGTGTAAACCTTCAACTTCAAAAATAAAACCCTCAAAACACATCAATTAATCTCAAATCAACAAGCTATTAACGGCAAATAGAGAAGAAGAGGAGTGAGAGTAAAATCAATGAGAACTGAGAAATCACCTTAAGACTTCAATGCGCAGAGTACTGTACTGAGGTCGGTGGTGCGCGGAGCCAAATAAGCGGCTACTGTCGCATGGCACGGAGAGGCCAAGAGAGCTTCTTTGCTGCTTCAGAGTTCAGATAAAGGGTAAATATTTTAACAGAGACACTTTACCTTCACGTAGCGCACGGACTATAGAATCGAAACAGCGCTGCATATGGTTTGTGCGCTGCATGGAGGCAAAAATACTCTGTTAAAATCTTTACTCTCAGATAAATCAGGTATGAGTCGCATGCGGATAATACATGAACTTGCAGGCTGTAGAAACAGTAGCTTTGTGCGTTGCCACGATTGGACTTTCCTGTGGGCCAATAAAGGCCTTAATGGACCGATCTTGAGCAAATTTTTAATATGGACTTTCTGTGTAGGCTTCTTGCAAATCTTATATGGATCGGGCTTTGCGGAGCGAGGATAACAAATCTTTATGAATTATGACAAATAATTTTCATAAATTTATGCCTCGTATTAAATAATTTGTTACAATAATTTTTCGTACAATGAATTTAGTATTAGATGGTCAATCAAGGCGGAACTAGAAAATTGAGATAAGGGAGGCAAGAAAATAAAGTGTAGTGTAATTTTATTTTATAGAGGAGGCTAAAAGTATTAATACATATAAAATTTATAAAATTCAATGGGCAAAATTACAAATTTTCAATACATAGGGTGGCTTAGCCCCCTTTTGAGTCTATAACCTTCCACTCCTGTGGTCAATTATGTTTTATAGCTATATGTGACAGTGTAGTTTTACTTGTTTTTAAGAAAATACGTATTTTATTTGACATGTTTACTTTTTATTTATAAATGAAAGATAATTATAGTTCCAATCATAAAGATATTAAATTCATAAAAAAAAATATTTGAATAAAATAATAATTTATAAAGAATGCGATGATCATTCAACTCTGTGCGAGTTTTTATGCGAATTTAATGACCCGACCAAACAACAAATCGAATTTGGTCTCATGACCATCGGACCACCTCCACTCCATAAAATTGAAATTCAGTCTGATTCATAATCGAGAGCCGTTCGATCCTGCATCAATACCGTGCAAACAGCTTGAAGATTTTTGTATATCAACTATGCACGAATTGTGATACAAATCTAACTGCTCCGGTCGTACAGTGAACAAAATTTGGCAGAATCAGATCGCCTCCCACTCCATGAAATTGAAGGGTGACACATGACATTTTTGGAAAAGCGCAGGCACAGGCGGAAAATGATTGTGAAGTGTAGGGATGCATGTGGGGCTGCAACAGTCGGATCTCACATCTTAATTTTTGTTGAACTGGAGAAAAGGTCTGTACCAGTACCTATTCAATTATTCTTACTTTAGTAGCTTGTGCAGGGATATTTCTCTGATCGGTTGGGTTGTCCCCTTCAAATACAGTCGGATGGCTAGAGACTAGACAGATAGGAGAGAGCGGTGGATCGGTGGTGCACGCCCCTTGGCCCTTGCATTATGTATTACTAATTATGATTTTTGTTGAGGAGTTTCCAATATCTAACACCTTTTATATTTTTATCATGCCTCATGTTTAATATTTTTGTCAATTCTAACAGCTCAATATATATCTATAATAAAATATGTTTGACAGTCAAATTTATAATTTTTATAATTTTTACTATTTTCTAAAATAAATAGAAAATCACTGTTTTTTAATGATCAAAAAAGTAATTTTGTATCTATCTTAAAAAATAGTAAAAAAAATTCCAAAATTATAAAATTTCATTTCAAAACATATTTTAGTATTGATATTATGTTGAGCAGTTTCAATCGACAGTTTAGAATTTAAAAATAAAAGTAGAGTATTGGAACTCATTTTTATTATGGATCCAACTCCACTGCTCTTTGAATAGAGGAACATAATTCTGTATTCAAATCTCAACCGTTTATTTATATTGAGATTCGTGTATAAAAAAATTCAACAAGAATTAACAGCGGGGTCGGTACCTATTATGGGTCTGGTTAGCATAGGAGTTCGAGTCTCCCTTCGCTTTTTGTGGAAACAGGTTTCTCTAAGGCAGCTATCGGCGCACCGTCTTGTGTGGCATGTTCACTGCAAGGATTTTACATACAGGTTCTACTGACAATAGGACGGTTATTTTGATAAATAAATTATTTTTTGACGCTTCGTATTCTTAAGGGCGAGGAGTAATTACTCCCATAAGGTGATCCCAATCACAACTCATGAATCATTATATTTATTTAGATTCGGTTGTCATTTTAATTGAACAGTCGAACTTGTGATCCATTTTTTTCAACACTCTTCAGATGAAGGTATTAACTATTAACCGTTTTTGTTTCATGAGCACACAGACAACAGTATCAGAATAGAAAAATATATCATGAGATGCGTGAAAATAACACTAGATGTTTTTGTACAACTTCTGGTGACGTAAACTATGCAGCTTCCCTTGTGCAACAGGGGTCCGGATCCCCTAATGTAACCCAATTTTGGGTTTTGGATCGAGACCGTCTGATTAGAATCCGACGTTCTATCTCGCACGATGCATCTCGGGATGTGTGCTCCATTTCGAATCCAGCGCTCCATCTCGCGTGCTCATCTCGAATCGGACGGTCCCGATTTAAAACCCAAAAATTGGGTTACATTACTGGATCTGGATTCATGCAATCGGTAATCCATCATAGAATTATGGAATTTCCATTCCTTACATCAATCTATATTCTTTTGGGCGCCACAAAAAATCTACACAGACACTTGCAGGCATCAGAGAGAGAATACGCATTCTCTGAGATATCTCAAACTTTGCGTGACCTTTTGGAATATCTCAATCGTTCAAATACGTTATACACGAATCTCAAATAACAAATAAAACTGCCCCCTAAGCTGGCCCGAATAGGCACCGGACACGTCGGTCACGCAAAAATTGAGATATCTCAGAGGATACGGACTCAGAGAGAGACAGAACGCGATGGAGGTTGTCTTGCTGTGGCTGAAACTATGTGCCAATCCGTATGTCGAGTCATGCTTTTTCTTGTTTACCAAAAACAGCAAGTTCGGCTACATATCAAAATTAGAAGCAGAACTAGAAAACTTAGATAGTGGGAACTAGAATTTTAAATGCAAAATGAATGAGAGGACTTGAACTCTAATATTCACAATAATAAATTAAAATTCAAATCACTAGATTATAAATACACATGTGATAAAAAATTAATAAATTTAAATTTAAATCACTGGATTATAAATACACATGTGATAAGTTGCAAGGATAATTGAACTATATAAAAATTTAAAAAAGATTAATAAAATAATTTTAAAAAAAAGTAAAATATAGGAATGACTAAACATACCCGAGCTATACAAGATTCCGCACTCGAAAATATTTTTTGTAAGTTTGAAACCTGAAGATTGTAGTTTTAATGAAAATTGCGTTGCAAAACTCTGATTTATAGCATAACATCTATTAAAAAATTATGAATTTTTTGTTTTGATCAGACGACGTGCATTGTTTTCTTGAAATTCATCTGCTTTAACAGCAGCTTCTGCAATGGTTTCGTTGGATATCAATCCGATGGTCCTAATTAATTCAGTGCTCAAGAATATGTTCTTCGGACAACTGATGGAATTTTAAGCAATAAATATATTGTAAAATAGTATGAAAAAAATTAAAAATGTCTTTCCACTTAATTATATAATAATGTTCCATAAAAAAGCATTACGATCCCTGCAACAGATCATGGTCTCAATTCTACAAAAATTCTTTACAAAACGCATTTCCGACCCACTTAAATTTGGGTCCGATGTCCATGGAACTTAAATTTGAGTTTGATGAGTTCCTTAACCGTCTGATCAGTTTTAAAATTCGTACACACGGATATTAAAGTATTGTGCACATATTTTAAAGTTGATCGGACGGTTATGGAACCCATTAATCTCAGTTTGCATCGAACATTCGGACCCAAACTCATCTCTTGCCGACCATAATCTGCTTCAATTACGGAGTTTTATGATTTATTTTTGAGTGAGACTATGATATGGTATGTAAGTTTAAATAATATATTAGAACTGTGGAACATACGAATGGATTACATTAAAGGACGGTGAAAATTTTGAAAATTCAAAGAAAATACTTATTGTTTTCAAAAAACAAAAAAGTATAATGTCCTCGAGTGAGTCTTTGGTACTATGCATAGCACAGATTGGTCTGTAATATGGATCAATATTTTTGTTTTCAAAATCTTAACAATCAATCCAAATAGTTTAATATGATTTCCATAAAAATATGTACTTGCATACTAAATTTTATATTTTTTAGAATTTTTTAGCTATTTTTCAACATAGGGAGAAAATCACTTAATCTGAAAATTTTGGACCATCCAAAACAATATTTTTCTACCTATCATAAAAAATAGTACAAAATTTCTTAAAATATAAAATTCAGTTTGCAAGTACATATTCATATAGGAATTATGTCGGACAGTTCGGATCGACTATTAGTATTTTGAAAACAAAAATATTAATTCGTATTACGGACCAATCCGTGATATGCATAGTATCATAGACTCACTCAATGACCTCTCCATATTTTTCATCGGGAGAGGGGGGTGTCCGATGCCCATCAAACTAGAGTCAGTTCGATGAGTAGTTTCTACCGTCCGATTCACTTCGAGATTTGTGCGCATGACTTTAATATTCGTGTTGTTTGCTTTAATATCCATGTGCATAGATCTTGAAGTGGATCGGACGGTAGAAACCACCCATCGAACAAACTCTGGAGCGATGGGCATCGGAAACCCCCTCTCCCATTTTTCATCTGGTTTCAAACATCTCCTGCATTATTCAAACCATACAAATATCTCTTGTATTTTCCAAATAGTTGCAAACATTCCTTCCATTGATATTATTCATTGAAGAATTTTAAAACTGTACAGATGCCTCCTTTATGTGTAAAATTTGAAAGATACTTCATTTTTTATTTGAAAATAATTATTGTTATTATTATTTATAAATCGATATTAATGTATCTCTTTCATTAAGAATATAGCTAGTATTATATCAATCAAACTTATATCTGATTATCATATTACATCACTTCAAAGTTGCCAGACCAATTAATTTGCTTATGCGTTGAAAAAAAAGAAATTTCATACATGGAGAAATTGTGCTTACATGTTCAATATCAATTGTAGAGTTGCTGTCGGGACAGGTATTCTAAAAGTGTGCGGTTCTGAACTTTGATCTTTAATTCTTTATACATCTTATTTTCAAATCAGGGCCCAAATGCGGATACTACATTTAATAACAAACCTTTCGCATCTAGTATTTTGGGTCTGGATAAATAAATATTCATAACTTTTTTCTGAATACCGGATTCGGGGTCTGGTCCGGGTGGACATGGGTCACAGCACAGGTGTTTGATAAATCATTTTTCTTCAAAATTATAATTTTAGATCATAGTTTCGAAATTCAAGTAAGAGAAATTCATAGCGTAGGATCTGTTGATGTTAACATTTTTATCAATATAATTTTGATAGTCACTATCAAATTTTAAAAAAAAATTATCATAAATATTAATATATTTGTATTACGGAGAAAAGGAGGTAACACAATTAGCTAGGAGAAAAGTTTTAGAATTATTAATTACTCATAGATCGAAAATTCAATTCCTTCTCATGACTTCACAGTTTCTGTGAAAATTTTCAAATATTTATATGGGAATCACGTTAGCTCCGAATTTGGATCCGGTAGGTCGATTAAAATCAAATCTAACGCTGTCAGGTAATTCTGAGTATAATCTGGATCGAACATAGTAGTTTTTTTTTCCTATATTAGTATCTATAATTTAATAATTTTTCTTTTGAAACTACTCTTTGTCCAATTTAATCGGATTCGAACGGGAAAACCTACGAATTAGATAAAAGTTTCATCTCCAATGAGTTGTTTTAATTGACTGAAGTATGTTATGTTGGAATCTTAAAAAAAAAATGTTATGTTGGAAAAAAAAAAGGTGAATTAATTTTGAAAATGAAAGAGGCTACTTAATTTACAACTTTAAGGAAATGTGGAAGGCCTTTTTGTTTAGTTTGAAAATGAAAGAAGCGTTCGAGTCTTAGATATAAATATAGGGGTTTTTTTTATTAAATTTGTTCACAAGTCAACTACTATCTCAATCTGCGTACCAAACTCGATTTACGGTCTGATGGAAATCAAATAAAAGGAATGTTTAGTTAAATACAAAAGAAAAAGAAATGCAACGAAGATGATTTTAAATTGATTTTTTTTGTCCAAATTAAATATGATAAAGAAAAAATTATTATTAAAGAATTGGAGAAATCGAATTTACAGTCTTCGCAGATTTAAAAAAAAATGGAAAAACGCAAATAATTTTGTAAATTTTAAATTTTTCATTGAAACTCTAGTTAAGATTTGAAAGAGGTTGAGGTTTAAAAAGAGACACCACTTGCATCTAGAATAAGAAATCAAACACTAGTTTCCTGGCAGCCGTCGGATTAAAATCTTACCATACCGATTTGAAAAGTCTAGATGCTCTGAGGTAATATAATATTTCTATTTAGATCCGGATTGTTCAATTGAAATTCAGATTAATTCGTTCGAAGTAAGAATGTACGAGATCTCTTTAATATTCGTGTAGATTATAATTTAATAATTCGAATTTAAACATGGATATTATGTTGCCTCATGTGATATGAATTCGATTTGAAAACGGAGCCTACAAACTCGGCTTGTCGGATCCCCTCTCGTCACGCCTTCCCCACTTGATTTGTCAGATAAATGAATATTTTTCAATTAATCGTATATTAAATGTAATTAAACATATAAAACACACTATTTAAGAGTCTATGTATGAAATAATTAATAAGAGATAGCCGTTAACCCCGTGTTTAGCTTATTTATTCTGGGATAGGACTTTTGTGCAATGACATTTAGACAAAGCCTCATCCAAAGCTTTCTAAACCGTCTGATCTGCATAAAAATTCGTGCATGAGTAGATTTTGGACCTTTCATTCTGTTAACACAAATCGTAATTCAGATCGGACGGTTTACCATGGACTTTAAATAAAGTTTGTCCAACGCCCTTCGAACAAAACCCAATTCATGAATCTGTCTATTCGAAATAGGATCACGTGTGTTTGTCTCGGAGGCTAACCCATGACCAACTTAAAACCTTTCCTTTCCCCAAAAGAAAAGAAAGAAATACATCTCCCTCCAACTAATCTTAAATCTTAAAAAACTATTTTCGTACAATAAAAAAATAATCGAATCGAGAAACAAGGAAAGCAAACGAAAACAAGGCAAGCGCTCCAGTGTCAGTGTCTCAGTACCACTACCAGCGTACAGATCGAAGCTCACTATCTCTCTCTCTCTCTCCCTCTCTCCTCTCACCATTGTACCAGTACTTGTACAGATCCAAATTCTAGGGAGTTTGTTTATATCTCTTTCCTGGTACGCGAAATAGATAGATCCGACGAGAAGTTGCAGCTCAATGGCGCTAGTTGGAGCTAGTAATCTCGCTGAGTTACCGGAAGTGGAGTTACAGGAGGTGGAGTCGCCGTACAGTTCGAAGAGTGTGTCAAGAGAAGAGAGGCTTTTGGATGAAGGGGAGGAGGCCTCTTCAGCCTCTGTTAATAAATCACTGTTTCCCATAAGAAATGAAGCTAAATGGGGAGACACCAGTTCATATGGCACTAAGAAGGCAAGCTTCTTTTGCTAGAGTTGGAAGCTTTCATCTCCATTTTTCTCAGAAAGAAACGACTTAGTTGAAATTGATGTTTTCCTTTCATTGTTTCAGAAGCTTCAAGCTTGGTTTCAGTTCCCAAATGGGGAATGGCAATTAGGGAAAATAATTAAATCGTCTGGTGCTGATACTGTGCTTTCTCTTCCTAATGGACAAGTACGAATCTTGTTTTTTTCTTGTAAAAATGAGTGCGAAGTTTTTTGTTTTTTGCTACCATTAAGGTAATACTATTTACTGTTTTCTATATTACTATTTTCATATAGGTGGTAAGCCCAAAAACTGAGACTCTTTTACCGGCGAATCCTGAAATTCTTGATGGGGTCGATGATCTAATGCAACTGAGCTACTTGAATGAACCATCTGTATTGTACAACTTGCAATATAGATATTCCCGGGATTTGATCTATGTAAGTTCTCTTAATGTATCACAATTTGCATAAAGTTGTCACAATAAAGCAAAAGTCTAGAATTTGATATCAAATAATGAATTAGAAAAAGCCTATCTGCAATCATAAATTTTTGTTTCGAAACCATTTCGTAGATTATTGTGGTTGTGAAATAAGTTTTAGTCAATATATTCATTCTATATAAAAAAAGATATAAGAAATACCTAACTTCAACTTTTTTTTATCTGTGTACTTTTGCTATAGACTAAAGCTGGTCCAGTTTTGGTTGCGGTAAACCCATTTAAGGAGGTTCATCTTTATGGGAAGCGTTTTATTGAGCGGTATAAAAGGAAGAGTATGGACAGCCCCCATGTATATGCAATTGCTGATGCTGCAATTAAAGAGATGCTAAGAGGTGACATAAAAAGTAGAATTTGTTTTGACTTGTAGTGTGTACTGTTTTCACCTTTAACCAAATTTTCTTACTTAAATTGCAGATGAAGTGAACCAGTCAATTATTATAAGGTTGGTCCCTCTTTTCTGAAATTCTGGTATAGTCTGTCATATGAATTTCTACTCTTTACAAACAATAACACCATAGTTGTTCTTTAGTGGTGAGAGTGGTGCAGGAAAAACAGAAACAGCAAAAATTGCAATGCAGTATTTGGCTGCACTTGGTGGGGGCAGTGGAATTGAGAATGAAATTCTACAAACAAACCCAATTCTTGAAGCATTTGGCAATGCAAAAACACTGAGAAATGATAATTCCAGTCGTTTTGTAAGTCATTTTCTTTAACTCTTGTTCTTCTTGTTAGTTCCCATGTAGAAATTTAACCTTATGTTTCTTACTTCCTCATTGAAATTTCAGGGAAAACTGATTGAAATCCACTTTAATTCTGCTGGAAAGATATCTGGTGCCTTGATTCAGACTTGTAAGTTGGCATCGCATTACTCAACCATAAGCACTTAATTATTAATCTTTGTAAATTATAATTCTTTTTGGAATTAGATAATATTCTCTTGAATTGTAAAATTAAACTATTTCTTTGCTTTTGCATTTGGCATGGCTGGATTTAACTCATGACAGTTCTACTCGAGAAGGTACTACTATCCCTCACTTCTTACCTGAACTTGATACAAATTATTAGCAACTTGTACCCTTTTCGTGTTTCATTAGTTTATTATTCTCTTTCCCTATTCTCACAATTAATTTCGTCTAATGCAGTCGAGAGTTGTACAGTGTGCAGTTGGTGAACGATCATATCATATCTTCTATCAGCTCCTTGCTGGCGCTTCTTTACCATTTAAAGGTTATATCAAATAAAGCTTAAATTATGTAAGGATTTCTCATAAATCTGCTGATAATCTTTCTTTTTTTATCCATTTGTGGTGAACAGAAAAACTGAACTTGAAAAATGTACAAGACTACAAGTACCTGAACCAGAGCACTTGCTATTCTATTCCAGGAATAGATGATGCAGATAGGTTTCGTTCAGTACTGGTAAAATTCTTTGGAATACTTCTTCTATACACTTCCAGAAGATCTAAGTATCATGTAGATCCCTAAGAAATGAATATTATAGGATAGTGGTTTGGGCAAATTTGAGGTCATGGAATATTTATATCTTTTTTTTTTCCTGAAAAGAAGTGGCTAAAGGGTCACCTCTTCCATTAAAGGGCGGGTATCAAGATGTTATGGAATACTATAGCACATAGAACAACAAACTATAGCACAAACCCTTTCTCTTGATAGTTAAAAATTCCCAAACTATCTATTGCTTTATACTATTTCCGTCGTAATAAACATTGTATAAGGAGGTGGCATCCTTGTCTTTTGAAGTGCACAGGGTACTGAAAATGCCCAAAACATCTATTTGCACCCTGAAGTTTCTGACCGTAGAATATATTTTTGACTCGTATATTGGTCAAATGAAGCCAAGCTTATATCTAATGAGCTAAATATTTTTTTAATTTAGGAAGCTATGAATGTGGTGCATATAAGTAAAGAGAATCAAGATCTTGTATTTTCAATTCTAGCAGCAGTTCTATGGTTGGGAAATGTTTCTTTCATAGTTATCGATAATGAAGATCATGTAGAACTTGTTCAAGACGAAGGTATATAATTTTGGATGTTTTCAATCTCGTAGCAATTCTTATCACTTTCTTAGGGTCCTTTTCAAACTTAACCTAATGCATTTTCATATTTGCAGACCATATGTCACATTTATTTGAATTTATTTAAGATGGAGAACCAAGATTTGTTAAACTATGGTTAAAGAAAACAAAATGACCGAATCCCCCTTTGGTATTTTGATATTTGCATACTGGATGTTGGGTCTCATTTGCGAAGACAATAAATATACTTAATATTGTTACAATAATGATAGTAGTAGTAATATAATGATGAGGCAACTGCAACTACAACAATAGTAGTAATAAAATGATGAGACAACTGCAACTACAATAATAAAGTAATAAATATTGAGTCCTTTTTTTCTTTTTGAGTTTTCAGGTGCACGGAAATGACAACAACAACATAATAATATCAATAACAAAGAAATAAGAACATTTACTCCTTTTTTCTTTTGTCTTTTTTCCAATTTCAGGTGCACGAACTGTGGCTAGTCTTATTGGATGTAATGTTGACGATCTTAATTTAGCTCTCACTACTCGTATAATGAAAGTGAGCAACGAGAGTATTGTGCAGAAACTTACCTTTTCTCAGGTACTAATTAACATTTAGTAAACCTCCTTTTAATCACAAAGTGGTACCGAAGATATCACCCATTTTCCATCTGGTCCCTTATGTTGGCCTCTATATATTCCACCATTCACTATTTAGATGCCTATTATTAATTTTGTTGAATTAGATGGATGTCTTATTAAAAACTGTTGGGCTGTGAGGTATTTTGGTTGTACGTCATTCCACATCAGCACTTATTGTGACTTCCACTCAATTTTTGTACTTGAAGATGACAATGGCAACCAAAGAAGTTAAAATTGAAAAATATATATAGAACTTTAAGCTACATGGACCAAAATGGGAACTGAATGGTACATTAATCATACAACACCTTTTTGTCTGAAAGATTCTCTAAATTTTTATTCAGGCTTTGGATGCAAGGGATGCACTTGCAAAATCTCTTTATGCTAGTCTCTTTGATTGGCTTGTGGGACAGATCAACAATTCTCTTGCTGTGGGAAAAGCATGCACTGGGAAATCAATTAGTATTCTTGATATATATGGTTTTGAATCTTTTAATGTAATGTTGTACTTCTAATGTCATTTCATTTTGGCCATTCTCACTTGGATTCTTTTCACTCAATTAAAATTTATTTTTATATGACAGAAAAACAGTTTTGAGCAATTCTGTATCAACTATGCAAATGAGAGGCTACAACAGCATTTTAACCGCCATTTATTTAAGTTGGAACAAGAGGTAAACATACCAACTCTTCTGTCAAACAAAATATAACATTGCAAGAACAACTGAATTGTTGCAATCTTGTGTCACCTAAAGAATATACTAATTACCCTGAACTGCACAGCTATACAGTGATGTTTTCATTCATTGTTGCATTTCTTATATTATACTTCTCTGTTGTAGGAGTATGTCCAGGACGGCATAGATTGGACAAAGGTCGAGTTTGAGGATAATCAAGATTGCCTAAATCTTTTTGAGAAAGTATGACCTACCTTTCTAACTATATATTCCTATAATTTTTTCTCTGAAAAGATTAGTTTTTTTAAAATGTTTTTATATTGTCTTATTTTACCACACGCAGAAACCATTAGGGCTTTTATCTCTATTGGATGAAGAATCAACTTTCCCTAATGGCACTGATCTCACATTAGCAAACAAACTCAAGCAGCATCTTAGCTCCAATTCTTGCTTTAGAGGGGAGAGAGGAAAGTCTTTCGCCGTTCAACATTATGCTGGGGAGGTATAGTTATAAATATGGAGCAAATAAATCTGTCCTAACAAAAAAAACTGAGAGTAATCCAAATCAAACCATATTTGCTGAGAACACTCAATATTACTTGTATTTGCTTAGATTGTCCAGCAAAAATTGTTATCAGAAAAAAAAAACACCAAATGATTAAAATTAAAGCTAACCCAAGTAACAAATTTCTAAATTGGCCTTAACTTTAGAATTACTTAATCTAATTATTAAATAACTACTCGATTTAAATTTATTTCAATTTGGGTTTAGAAAAGCTTTCAGGTCATTGCTGTTTATGCGATGACCCTTAAATTCTTATGATTATTCCAATTTATCTGTAATGTAATGTATTGTGCCTGTTGCAAATACCTAAAAGAATTTAGGCTGTAGGATATATATGGAATCTAAGTGGAAAATAGATTAATATATGTGATTACAATTTGCAAATGGCCCAATGGGAAAAAGGTGATCAAAATAAAGTCTTAGAAGTTATACTAATTGCTATTTGTTCCCAGGTAGCATATGATACAACTGGGTTTTTAGAAAAAAACCGGGATCTGTTGCACATGGATTCAATTCAACTCCTTAGCTCATGCAACTTCAGCCTTCCCCAGATATTTGCATCAAAAATGCTTGAGCAATCTGATAATATGCCACCAAATCCGTACAGAACAACTGTGGCTGATTGTCAAAAGTTAAGTGTAGCAACTAAATTCAAGGTAAATCCCTCAAACCAAGTAATCATACTCTTTTTGCATTATGCATCGAGAATTGCACTACCTGAGGGTTACTGTTTTGTTTGACTTTACGAAGCATTTTGTTCTTCTTGAAAAAGATGTTTCGCAGATAGCATCAAATTACAGTATTTGCAAAGACATGTAGTACTTCTTGTATTTGCAATTAATCTATACAATTATTTGAATTATTAGTCAAGGTTAAGTCCAGTAAAATATGGTTGCAGTCCCATTATTTTTTTGTACTAAATTGAAAGAATGTCTTGATGGACGCACAAACCAGAACACCAATATCTAAATTATATGGGCTCACTTACTCCAATGTGTGCCAATTGTAGGGAATAGCATTATAGGGACTGATAGGGGTGTTCAAACGGTCGGTTCGGTTGAAAACGAAATAAAATAGTTAAACCAAACTATTTTTCGGTTTTCAAAAATAAAACCGAACCGAACCAATTAAATTTTGAACCGATTAAGAACCGAACCGAACTAACCGAACTTAATTTCGGTTTGTTCGGTTAAACCGAAATATGGTATTACAAGAAAAAAAAAAACACCTAAATTCTTTGAGAATTAAAAATCAAGTGTAAAATATTTAGAACAACTGCTAGTTGATAAATCCCTACTTATCTTCTTGATTTCTTCTTCTTTGATCAATCAAACTTGGAACCCGTCAAATTCAGAAAAATAAGAGATGAAAAAGGGAGTCAGTGATTAGAAAACAAGATCGTAAAAAATTCAATAAAAAGAAACTCCCACAAGAATTGGAAGAGAAGAGAGCCTTTGCCAGGTGCAAATTTTGTTAATCAAATGGATTGTTCTTACATCGCTACTTTGAAAAAATTGAAATACAAGATGGGAGAGAGAGAGAAAGTGGGCAAGTAGCGTTGGTTTTCAAAAAAAATAATGAGGCAGGTGGTTAGGTGGGAAGAAGATAGAGTGGGGAACAAGTAGGGAACAGCTGGAATGGGTTCGGTTTTCAAAATAAAGTTGGGTTCTGTTGAGAGAGAGTGAGATTGTCACTGTGAGAAACTGCGCTGAGAATTTTATTATAAGCATGGTTCGGTCGGTTCAGTTTATTCAATTTTGAAAAGTTCTAAACCGAACCAATTAAAAAAAACCGAAATAAATGAAAATTTTAACCGAACCGAACTATTTAAACCGAAATTTTTCGGTTCGGTTAAAAACCAAATAAACCGAACCGTTTTGAACACCCCTAGGGACTGATATGCTAGTCTGATTTCCTTAGTGTAATCTTAAAATATAGAAAATCATGATAGATGTTAGTGGCAAAGATGGAAACAATTATTGTTTTATTGCAAAGAATATTGGGTCTGGTTTGTAAGACCTTTTAAACTCTATATTCATTGTCTGAGATATATTATCACTTTTCTGCTTATGCTTTGCAGGGGCAACTGTTCCAATTAATGCAAAGACTTGAGAACACGACTCCCCACTTTATACGATGCATCAAGCCAAATAACTCTCAACTTCCCTCGATATATGAACAGGCCCTTGTACTTCAACAATTAAGGTGTTGTGGTGTCCTTGAAGTGGTCCGTATTTCTAGGTCAGGCTACCCCACAAGAATGTCTCACCAAAAGTTTGCAAAACGGTAAGCATTAGAGATTAATTAAATTGAGCAGCTAAAGTTAAAGTCAAGATAGTTCGAGTTATCTAACAATGGGCTTATTGCACTAGATATGGGTTTCTTTTACTTGAGAGTGCTGCATCTCAAGAACCGCTAAGTGTCTCAATTGCAATCCTTCAACAATTTAACATATTGCCTGACATGTATCAAGTTGGCTACACCAAGTTGTTTTTTCGAACGGGTCAGGTGAGATTTGTCAATCATAAACTAATAAGCAGCTCTAACATGCACATATTTACTTAATATCTTCTTTCATTTTCTAAATGAAGATTGGTGCACTTGAGGAAACAAGAAACCGTACACTTCATGGAATATTAAGGGTGCAGAGTTGCTTTAGAGGTCATAAAGCCCGCTCCTATGGGAAGGAACTTAGAAAAGGAATTGTTACACTGCAATCATGTAAGTTCTTTTCTCTGTTTTAGGCCACCTGATTATATTGTAGCAACTGTTCACAAGTTTTCTTTTACAGGTAACTTACTATTTTCAAATATTCCTTTGCAGATATTTTAGGGGAGAGAACAAGAAAAGTTTACAGAGAATTATCGCTAAAGCATAGATCTGCGATAATTATTCAAAAACATATAAAATGCAAACTCGCCAGGGAAAGATTCCTGAATATTTACAATGCATCGGTGCTTATTCAATCTGGTAACAAGCTAACAATTTTCTTTTTCAGGTTTCATATTACATAGTACTCTTAGGAATTAATCTCAAGTCTTATTAAATACTATTTTATGAATTTGGCAGCAATTCGTGGTATGCTTGTCAGAAGGTGCTCTGGTGACATGCGATTGCTGGTCCTGGAAACTCCAAAGAGGCATGAAAGCACAAACCCCAAGGTAATATACTGGCAATTTACCGGTGGCAAATGGGCTGTTCAAGTTGGGTTGGGTTGGTCAATCTGGTTTCAGGTCACTTCAGTGTCAGATGAATGTTGCATTTTGGGCCTTCTGATATTTTCGTTGGGCCATTTTTAGGTTTCGATCAATTAGATTTTTTACTCAAATTCAAGGGTATGATAATGGTGTCAGTTTTCAGTCTGTATTGTTTGGGGGATTAAACCCCAAATTAGATTGCGATATCAGTTCAGAAGCATTGTGAACCCTTTTTATTAGAAGTTGGCCAGCTTCCAGTTAGACCTGATTGATAGGTTAGTCCTGTAATTAGTTGATTACTTGATTGGTGATTGGGTGAATGGTATTATAAAAGGTCGACATTAGGATTGAATAAGATTTTTTTCAGCATCTCATATGTTTCAGACCTTATGCATGTTAATATGCTTTTAACATTTTCAGGTCCAGTTGACTGAGTCAAATGAAACACCGATAAATCAATCTGTCCTTGCTGAGCTACAAAGACGAATGCTAAAAGCCGAGGCTGCACTACGAGAGAAAGAAGAGGAAAATGATTTGCTGCACCAAAGACTTACCCAATACGAAGGCCGATGGTCAGAGTATGAGCACAAGATGCGATCCATGGAGGAAGTCTGGCAGAAACAGATGCGCTCACTCCAGTCCAGCCTCTCAATTGCAAAGAAGAGCCTATCCCTAGAGGAAAAAACCCCAGAAAGGGATTCCACTGCTACATTAGACCGTAATACCCTTGTCCTGCCCCGTGGATCGCGGGCCACTGTTGACCGTGAAATGAGTGCTGGTTTCAGTATAATAAATCGGTTAACCGAGGAGTTTGACCAGAGGAGCCAGGTTTTTGCGGATGACGTCAAATTTTTGGTGGAGGTAAAATCGGGTAAAACAGATGCTGGTTTGAACCCGGATAGGGAATTAAGGCGGCTTAAACAGAATTTTGAATCCTGGAAGAAGGATTTTGGCATTCGATTAAGAGAGGCCAAGGTCATTCTGAATAAACTTGGAAGTGATGAGATAAACTTGGAGAGAGTTAAGAGGAGATGGTGGGCGAGGTTAAACAACACCAAGGTCGCATGATGATTGATTTTGTAAACATGGTGGCATGGTGATTGATTTTGTGTTATACTCAGCTGACGACGACATCATGTAAGAAGGAAGTTGGGAAACAAGTTCTCTGTTTTTGTGGTCTTAAAATGATAGATAATGCACGTGGATTTAATTTTAATAATACCATGTAATTACTTTACTAAAATATTTGTATAAGAAATATGAGACTTACCTTCTGTATTGTTTTACCAGATAGTAAATTAATATCATTGGCTAGAACCTAGAAGTAGTCAAACAATGATTAAAAAGCGGCAAGTAAATTTTCAATAATTCTTCAAAAAAAGATAAATCAAGTAATTTCTATACATTAAAGAATTTTTTTAAAACAAATTAAGTTCGAGACGAGCCTTATTTAAATTATATGGTACACCGAGCAATCGACTCTGCATCTGCCCTAAAGGAATATATTATGCTACATCTCATGCCAGAACATATAATTACTCGTAATATTAAGTGGGTGATATACAGAAATTATTATCTATATGAATATCATATCTTCTCTTTAATTACTGTAAAGAGAGTTTTTTTTTTTTTTATATATAATGCACACAGCATGTTCTAAAATAAGCACACGTGAACCTGCTATTGTACTAATGATCAAACGAGAAAGAGAATGGGCTAATTAAAGGAGAAACGAGTAAACCAAGACATTTAATTTCCTTTAAGAGGCGTTTCATTTATTTTTTTGTAAATAAATTAAGTTATAGATGTTCATTTACAACTCTTCACTAATTACTTCAAAACTCTCCATAAAGATTTATGTTTTAGCTCTTCTCATATGTCAATACAATTAATTTATAATAGCTTGTTATGTACATTTTCTATATTATAAGCTTGTATTATTACATATAAAAGAAGAGAACAAAAAATTGTTATTGCTCTCTCTATATATCTCTTGTTATTTATTTTACTTTTGTTGCAACTTCATTTCAATTTTACAACACGTTTCAATTTTTAAAACAAATGTGGTATTTTTTATTCTAATATTTGAAATGTAGCATAATTTTTTAATTTTTTTTTAAAGAAATAACTTTCTAACTATTTTTATTGGCTCCCGTTCTTTTATTTATAGTAGTAAAAGTCGAGGTGGTTACTGGAAAAAAAAAAGAAATTAATTGCTTGAGTGTGGAAGTCCAAAAATTGACATTAAATTAATTTATATTTAATACTTGACAAATGTTTTTAATTTCTATCTCATTTCTAAACTGTATCAAAATTTCACTAGTACACAATTTCTTTACTTCTAAAGCAACTAAATTTCCCTACTTCACAAATAAACCACAATATTTATTTTTGGGTAAATCTTGCCAGACACTCAAGTTTGATTTGTCCTAATCAAGTCATTGAACTTGATTTAAAAGTTATTATCTGATGTGATTTATTTATTAGATTTAGAAGTAGCATATTGCTTGTTGTTTGATCATCTAACATATTTAGAAAACATTGTTTTGGTCAATTAGGAGTTATTATTTTGATCATCACTATATTTCCATGTTGATTCGTTTTGGACTGCAGAGATGGTTGACAAAGATAGGAAAACATCATTTTGCACACCAACTTGTATGAATTACTACATAGTACCGGTCAAATAAGATTACGGCCTTGTTCGGCCGCTCCACTGTTCCCGTGGGAAAAAAAAAATTCAGTTGAACTGAATTTTTTTTTTCTCTCACGTAAACAATAATTTTTAGTTCAATTCCTGCACCCATGCCCATTCCTAATGGCCCGGCGAACAAGCCCACATGAGTCATGTCCGGTACAGAACTACAGATGAACACCGGTCCCAGTTTGTAACAGCCTTTCAAAGCGATTATAGGAATTCCATTTCAATAAAAACTACATTTAGTGACACAACATTCCAGTCATTACCCCAACGGGTGCCCCTACAAAGAGCAGCACCGTCAAATTTTAGTTCTCTCTCGAAATTGGATTTGTCAACCCATGAAACAAGCTAGGAAACCTATGTTCGATGGTGACGGGCACTGGGCACAGTGAAAATGCTTTCATGCAGAATGCAGAATGCTGTATCAGTTTCCAATTGGAACCAATTAATCATACACTACAAATGTTACAAGTGTTTTATTATAAAAAAAGAAAAAGAAAAGCTAGTTGATACAAAGGAATCCATAATACATAACACACAACATGAAAATATATATGACCTTCCAAACACTGCAATCTGCTATGATTATTAAAATCTAGCTTTATTAAAGACAACAGCCATAATACATGACACATGCAAATAAACATGCATTATTACATCTAATACAACAGATATTTTGGATTGAGTACGTACAATGAACATACTATATGTAAGCTTCATGTTGATCTGGTTGTCGCTCTTTCTAGAAGTAGTCAGCCATCACCTCTTGATTTGACAAGCTACTATCAAAATTCACCCTACAACCACTTGGAAACCGTATATCAGCTATGTCATACAGAAATCTGGAGACATTTGGGCATGACCCAAGATCAACGTACTTCATCTCTTTGCAAAACTCTGATATAATGTGGACCCCCATAAGAGTAAAACCCACACGAGTTGCCTTCAAGACCCTCAATTTTGAATCAAACTCATTCTCAGTCAGAGTCCTAAATGTTACATCCGTTACCTTGTCACAAGATCCAATATCAAGAGCTACAAGGTTCTCACAGTTAGATATCACTGACTTCAAAGAAAGGTCAGTTAACTTCTCACACCCATCAAGCCTCAAGCTCCTTAAAATTTTACCACAACTATTTACAATGGCATTCAATGATTCATCAGTAATATCACAACAGCCACCAATTACTAGGATTTCTAGATTAGGGCACGACTTGGCCACAGAAAAAACAGTTACATCAGTAACTTTAAAGCAGTCCAATAACTTAATTGACAACAAAGATCCGCCAGAGGAGCTTATAATTTTGCCAATCCCCAAGTCACTAACATTGGTGCACTTGCTTAAATCTATAATTTTTATATGGCGGGGCCCCTCTGACAGGTGGCAGAGGCCTGAGTCAGTTATTTTGGTGCAAGATGCAAGGCCTAGATCTTCTAGCTTTGAACATTTTGAGAGAGTTTGTAATGTAGAATCTGTAACTAATCTGCAACCAGTAAGGCGAAGCCTTTTCAAATTACGGCAATTTGATACAACTGCCACGAAACCCTTGTCAGTTAATTTTCTACAATGAGACACGTCAAGGGATTCAAGTGAAGGGAGGCTGAAGCCTATTGCAACCAATCCGGTATCTGAGATGACTACAAAAGCAAAGACAAAATCACAAATTAGTAGGGGCAAATATTTTTATTTTTCTAAACAACAACACTTGAATTGAATTAATATATAAATGACCATCTGATTTCAATAAAGTTTAATGTAAGAGTGGATAAATCCCACTGTCAAACAGCTTTCTATCAAGCACAAGGTCACAAAGCAAAGTCAAAGGGAGGGAGCAGATTAGTAATTCTCAACTGTGTCTAAGAAATTACTAACCTTTACAATTCTGCAAATCGAGAACACGCAAGCCTGGAAGTGCGTCAACAATCAAATCCAGATCCGAATTCGTGACGCCCGGATGGAAGGTTCTGGTAACAGACTGGGACAAATCAAGCTCGATGAGACCGGTAAAACGTGCGAGTAGGCGGCGGAGTCTGGCGGGTCCCTGAGGGGCGCAGAGGCGCCGCCGCCCTGCGCTTTGTACCTTACACCAGCGCCTGCACACGAGCCCGAACAAGTCCTTCTCCTCCAGTAACTCGAGCTTGGATAGTATCGTGAGCAGCTCGTCGTCTGTGAGGACGTCGTTGATGCACGGCGCCGATTCTGCCATTCGATTGGCGAAGGATTGTAGTGGATTTAGCTTTAGCGGGGTGTTTCCTTGCGCGTTGCTTGTGGAGATCCTTTTCTCTCTCTCGGCCCAAGTTTGGTTGCTACTCTAATTTAACTTTAACTTTAACTTATTACTCCTCGCTAGTTAGCATTAGCCGTCATTTTTATTTATATCCACTGTTAGATAAAAATGATCAAATATGTCCACAAAAGTTACACAATTTTAAACCTATTCAAATTAGTAAATTATTCGCGGATCCTTAATTTTTAATAGGAACCAGTGAATACTTAGTCATGAGATCATTCATCACTATCAAGTTACCAACAACAAGGAGTGGTTATTAAAATAAACTTTTGAGAAAGTTTATAACAAGATTAATTGGACATATTAAATTGATCTTATGCATTCTAGAGGTTTCGATAACAAATGGATTGCATGGATGAAACTGTGGCTATTCAGTTCCAATCTTGCATAATTATCAATGGTAACCTTACGCCATATTTCTTTTGTAAGCGTGGTGTGAGGCAAGGAGATCCTCGTCTCCATACTTGTTTAACCTGGCTGCTGATACAGTTCAAAACAGGTAGAGAACATTTCGTTATTTCAGGTTTAAGACCTCCTTGTGTTACTAACAAAGCACTAACCAATTGTCATTATGCAGATGACATCATTCTTTTCCTACAAGCTAACCATCACTGTGTGTTTGCCGCATGGTGGGCTGTGATTATGTTTGAGGGTGTATTTGGAGTGAGAATGAACTTGGACAAAACAGAACTATACCCTATTAATTTACCTCCTAATGCAGCATCAGAATTGGCCCAAACATTTAGATGTCAGTTATTCCAATTTCCTTTTAAATATTTAGGGGTCCCATTGCATAATTGGAAACTTAGTATTCAGGACTGGGGTTTTATTGTGGATAAAATTAGTAATAAATTGCAAAACTGGAAAGGGCAAATTCTCTTTTTAGAAGGAAGATTCACTTTAGTAAATGCAGTATTGTCTACTATACCATGTATGCTATGTCCTTGTACCAGATCTCTAAGACAATTATTGCTCAAATTGACAAAATTAGGAGATTTTTTGTATGGCAAGGAACTAGTACTAAAAAAGATATGCATTATGCAATTGGCAAACAATGTGTATGAAAAAAAGATTTAGGGGTATGAGAATCCTTGATGTACATCAAATGAATATCTCACTGCTTACTAAGTGGTTGTGGCGTTTCAAAGATCCAACTTACCATGGTTTATGGAAGGAGGTAATCAGATATAAATATTATGATACTCATACCCCTTTGCCACTTTCTCCATTCTGGAACAATTATCCAGAAAGAAAGATTTCATTCTTTAGGGACTTTGATGATCCCTGGCAGTCAAGGTCAAGTTTTGGTCTGACATGATCATTAATATGCTAATTGTGCACTTAAAGTTCTTTTTCCATCCTTGTTCAACATATGCCTTAATCCGATAGTTACAGTCCAAAAGGCTGTCCTTACTTAAGGAAATATTATAATTTTTAGAAGATCATTTGGAGGTGTCAATTTATAGGAATGGCACAATATTTTGAATATGTTGAGCTCAATCTCTTTCACACATGAATTGGACAATGTATCTTGGTGCTGGGATGTTCATGGAATCTTTACTGTCAGATCTTTATATGTTTTTTTTGAATTTTAGGGGTATTATGCCTACACATCCCCTGATTTGGTGAAAAATACTAGTTCCCCCAAAAATTCAAGCTTTTATGTGGTTGATCACTAAACATAGAATACTCACCAAGAAAAATTTGCAGAACAAAGAATGGACTGGGGATATAACCTGCCAGTTTTGTACATGTGCTGAAAGCTCTAACAATTTATTTTTTAGATGTTTTTATGCTAAACAGATTTGGATGTGGATGGGTGACTGTCAACACAAATAGCGGCTTGGAATTCCATTTCAGACATCATTCAATTTGCTTATTCTTTGCCTTCTATTAATATAATAGCACAAGATCTTGTGCTATTATTTGGAGTATATGAAAACACTGCAATGATCTATGCTTTAACAATGTCAGAATATATACTTCTCATAATATAATCTTACAAATCTTGTCTTTGATTTCTTACTGGTCAGGTGCAATCAGAGTTGACATCCAGGAGGCTATCCAGACTTAGCTGCTGAAAGATCTTGATGAGATACCCCTACAGGTGGTCGATCCAGATGATGCTCTGATGCTGGACTGGGTTATTGGTGGTCCAGATGAAGAATGAAGCTGCTCTCTTCCTATGTCACACTCATTTTGTTTTAATAAGTCATTTTGGTCTCTATTTTGGCTGTGTGAGAGTGTGCTCTATATCCCTTTTTTATGCTTTTTGTGTGCCTGCGTGCACTTTTATGCCGATGAACTTCTACTCTTCTATTGTGAACTATTATAGTGCTTTTAGATATATCTTAGGGATAACAGTTGATACAAGGGACTGAACTATTCCTGATATATCTATAGGGAACCCTTGTAAGTTATCGGTTTCAAATATATGAAACGGGCTCATGCCTTTTTTTTTTAAAAAAAAATCTCATTATTTAATTTTATCTCTTAATATGTGATTTTTTTATGGTTTTTTTTTTAAAAAAAAATCTCATTATTTAATTTTATCTCTTAATATGTGATTTTTTTATGGGGTCTCTATTTATTTCGAAAAAAAGTATGTTATACGCATGTTAAAGTATTTCCTAGTTACATTTGTAGGCTTGTAGAAGATTAGATAAATAAAAACAATAAATTTCGCTAACGATCTTTTAGGACTACCACATCATAGCAATGCTAGTACATGAAATATATATTGTTTACTTCTTATTATTTTTGGTTTCTTTGTTGCTTTATTAACGTCATTTATATCATACAAAAATGACTCAAACGGTTTCCTATGCTTTATAGTTGGTGAAATTTAAACTGTTTTGAAGGATACAAAAGTTAGACAATATAAAGTTTCTATCAGCACAGTCCAATGTATCACTTATTCATCTCCAAGCTAGCATTGCACAAAAAGTATGATTTGTAGATTAATTTTGTTATTTTTCTTATTTGGTTAGTTTCTTTTTAATTTTTAGTACGCCATTCTTTAACAAATTCGAACAGTCATGATATTCGGTTATGCTTTATCTTCACCATAATTATACCGGCATTTTTTTCCATAACCAAAAAATAAATAAAAATAATATTAATAATCTATTTTTAAAATTATTTTTACTCATAACTAAACAGCCTAAACGTGGGGCGGTCTACTGTGCAGACCAAACCGCCCCCCCCGTGGGGCGGTCTACCCTCAGACGAAACCGCCCCCCCCCTCCCGTGGGGCGGTCTGTTATTTTTTTTTTTGTATTTTGTGTATAAAATGATCATTTTCTCTCTCCTAAGTCACAATAATTCACTCACTCTTCTTTCAAACTAACTTCTGCTCTCAAACAGTGCTACGAGGCGATTTTTTAGGCGTTTCTGAGGTGATTGTGATCCACAGTGCGCTCAACAGTGACCGAGGTTTTTTAAAATATTTTTTTTTAAATGTTAGAAATTTCATAAATAAACAAAAAAAAACTAATATATTTAACGACAAATTTCTTTTGTAATGTCAGAAAAGGCTAAAAAATGTTCATTGCATTGTACATGGGTGGAAAAATCACGAAAGGGGAGTTCGGATGCCAATACTCGAAAGATGCGACTTACGGCTTCCAGGTGAATGCCAATACTTCAATTTATGAAATAAAGGAAGCAATATTGCAACAAACCGGTTGGGACCGTGCCCAATTTACCGTAGAAATCAGTACCCGAATTAACAACCAACCGTCCGGTGCCAAACCTTATTATGTAAAATATCCTATAGCAGAGCAGGATATATGGACAGCTATATACGGGTTATTTGAGTCCAATTTAATCCCGGTAATGGACCTATTTTGCAAAAAAGTTTCGATTCAACCAGCTGGTGCCTGGATAGGATCTTTTACCCAGAACAACTTGGATACTGGGGCTGGACCTTCTACCCATAACAACCAGGATTATGATCACAACCAGGATGTGACCTCACCCCCTCGTGAACCTGTGAGACGAGATATGTATTTGCAAGTACTTGAGCACAGTGTTGCACCCCGGGCTGAAACTAGAAGACAGTCATGTGTTGGTCGAGTTGGATACCAATCAGTACCTGATGCCTTACCTAACTACAGCCCCCCTGAACCTAGAAGACAGTCCACAGTCAATCAAAATGATATAGGCATTGATTTTGACGGTATTGATGAGATACCGACAAAGGAAATTGATACTGGTGATGATTGGGATGGGGATTGGGATTTAGACAGATTATCAGAGGGCGACGATGATGAGATTATGCCTCCTCCAATTGAAGACAGATTTCCGATCAGGGGACGCGGAGACAAGCACCCGGTAAGGACATTCAATAACACTACTTCTTTTGAAGAAGCAAACATTTCTTTTTTTGGGACACACGTTGTATACAACGAAGAGATTAGCCCGGGCTAGGTTTACACCAACATAGAAGAACTGTCGAGCAAAGTTAAGTAGTTCCATTTGAAGGGTAACTGGGAGTTTTCAGTGGCCAGGCGGGAGAGAAATCGGTATGTTGTAATTTGCAAGGATATAAAGTACAAATGGAAAATGTCTGCCGCGCCTAAAGGCAAGGGAGAGGTATGGATAATTAAGAAGGTCAAAGGACCACACACTTGCAAGACTGCGTCAATAAGGACAGACCATACTGCGCTGACGGCATCAATTATTGCCGATGTAATTATGACAGACATTAAGGAGGACCCTGCGATGAGCATTAAGAAGGTCGCTCGTGCGGTGAGACGGGTCTATGAACATGTAACCCCACATTACAATAGGTTGTGGAGGGGTCGGGAACTTGCAGTATGCATATGCTTCGGAACCTGAAAGGGGTCGTACAATCTCCTCGCACCATTGCTCATGGCCATAACAGGTACAAATCCGGGAACCAGGTTCCAGCAGTGGCATGTACCAACCGGTACACCCGGTGAGGTACAATTCAAGGGCATAGCATGGGCTTTCGGTCCATGTATTGAAACATTTCAATATGTTAGACCTGTGATCAGCATCGATGCATGCTTCATGTCCGGCCGGTATAGGGGGGCTCTGCTTATAGCATGTGCATATGATGCTGAAAACCAGCTGTTGCCCATAGCTTTTGTCATTGTTCAACAGGAGGATGGTCCAAATTAGGATTTTTTCATGTCATTTCTGAGAAGAGAGGTGATAGGGAACAGGTTCGTCTGCGTGATATCAGACCAGCACAAGGGCATCAAGCATGTATTTAATAGCCTCAACTATGGATGGAACACAAATACCGGAGAGTCTGTGCACAGGTACTGCATGCAACACATTTCAGATAACCTGTGGAAGAATACCGGCGGCGGAAAATGGGTTGCTGACAGGTTCAAAATTGGCTGCAAGAGGAAAAAACACGACGGATGGAAGAGATGTTCAGAGATTTTGCCAGAGTATGTATGCATTTTTTTTTTACATTTGCACGACTTGTATCACTGAGGTATATTTCTATTTTTTGTAGACATTTTCAGAGGCAAATGCCTACTTAGCGAATGCGGGCAAGAGACGTTCGCGTGATCCGATGGAGCCGTCAGCATATGAGAAGATATTTCAATCATGTGATGGAGGTTGGAGATGGGGAATTATGACCACTAATGGGTCAGAGTCATTAAACAATGTCTTCAAACAGAGCCATATGTTACCCGTGGTTTCACTGGTGGAGGATACATTCTATAAGTTAAATGCTTGGTTTGTTGAGAGGCATGCTAAAGCCACTGTATTAGCGAGTAGGGACCAACTATTCTCAGATAGAGTGGAGGAGAAATTAAGAAAACACGGAGAAAAAAGTTCTGTCATGCATGTTGTAGCATATGGCAGCACAGGTACGGAATATGAAGTGCAGGTTCCAAGTGAGATCATTCCACCGGTGGTGGGACAAAATGGTATTATACAAACTCATGAACGCGCATGCAAGTACAGAGTCGTTTTAGGCGCGAACAATCAAGTAACGTGCGAGTGCCAAGGCCCCCAGTTAGTTCGCATTCCATGTTCTCATGTTATGGCGGTTTGTCGAAAACAGAATTTCCTTGAAGACGTCTTTGTTGACAACTATTACCGTACCGATTGCCTTCTGAACACCTAGGGAGCATCATTTCACAGCTACCCTAACCAGTACCAGTGGCCATACTACCTTGGGCCTACGGTGGTTCCCGATAAGAAATGGATCAGGAAGGGGAGGAGGAAACACAAGCGGCACGTAATGGAAATGTACAGGATGTAAGGTCGGCGAGTGGGACATGAGGCTCACCGTTCGACTACTGACAGGCAGATTAGAGGTATGTAGATGATCGTACACAACTTAAAAATAATTTGAAATTAAATTTAAATATTGATACTGAATGTTCAATGAAATGCATTGCAGAGGCAATAAACGAAGCCAACGAAAGAGAGAATGCTAGAGTGGTTGCCGATGCGGGACCTTCTGGAAGCAGGTGACCCAGTCAGGGAAGCCACTCAGGGAGTAGTCAGGGCTCTACAACTGCTAGTGTCGCGCCGTCATCCACTTCCAAATATTGTATTTATATTTGTAACTTATTCAATTAACTTATGTTGTGAACCATTTTCCTTAGATGAATTTTAACTATTCGATCCGATTACAAAACCTGATAATTATTACACACTGATACATTAGAATTACTAAATAATTATTACAGACCTTCCAATAATACTACTTCGAGAACGAGTACCGAAGGTACAAGGAACAAAATCATCATCTGAGTCTGGTTCAGTCGTAGCAGACGAAGAGACAGTCTTACCAGCATTTTTCTTTCTTTTGATATCGCCGATACGAGTCGTAGTAGACGAAGAGACCGTCTTACCAGTATTTTTCTTTGTAGGTAACGGGTTTGGTTTTTTGTAAAGGCTTTCCTCAAAATCATCATCGTCATTGACTGGTGTGTTTTTGCTCATCACCGTCTTACCAGTATTTTTCAGTTTTCCACCACTGGACGATTGATTTGGTCTGTTTTTGCTCATCGTTTTCACCTAAAAAACCAAACATCATAAACACATATAAAATAATAAGGTTTCAAATTTGAAGGATGGATCAAACAATTTCTAATATTTTTTGTTTATTTCTGAAAATTCCGACATGTTTCTAAAAATTAATTTTAAAAAAATATACCTCGGTCACTGTTAATCAGAATCGCCTCAGAATCGCCTAAAAAATCGCCTCGTAGCACTGTTTGAGAGCAGAAGTCAGTTTGGAAGAAGAGTGAGTGGATTATTGTGACTTAGGAGAGAGAAAATGATCATTTTATACACAAAATACAAAAAAAAAATATAACAGACTGCCCCACGAGGGGGCGGTTTGGTCTGCACAGTAGACCGCCCCACATTTGGGCGGTTTGGTTATGGGTAAAAATAATTTTAAAAATAAGTTATTAATATTATTTTTATTTATTTTTTGGTTATGGAAAAAAATGCCGGATAATTATATATTATTTTAAGCTTATATCGAAGAAGAGTGATATTCCATCATTTCCATGTAATAACTTCTAATTAATGTCATGATGACTATAATATATCTAACTACCAATGCATATAGCTACATTATTTCCATTCCACTTGTCAAAATCATCATCACATGATATTAACATGAGTTTATCCAATCGCAGGACAACACATTAGTCATCAGCAACACTAACTAACTAACAATGCATATATAAGTTAGTAAACTCATGTTCTGACAAGAAGAGGATAAAAGTAAAACACGAAACAATTAAATTAAGAGCCCAATTTCTCAACCCATTAGGTTAACCGAAATTTTTATTAATAAGAATATAAATAAAAAAATATCGGTTTTGGGGAAGATTCTACGTAGAATTTGAAAAATGGAAAAACCGTGATTGTTAACAACGACGTCTTCTAGACGTGATTGTTGACAACGGCCAGATTAGCACTAATTAACGCGTTTAAAAAAAACACTGTAGATGGCCGTTATGGACAATAACGACCAGGTACAGTGTTTTTTTTTGGGAAAGTTCAATTCAGTTCAAATCCAGAAAAAAATCACTGTAGCTGACCGTTATCGTCCATAACGGACAGCTACAGTATTTTTTTAAACGCATTAATTAGCATTGATCTAATTCGCTAATTTGGCCGTTGTCAACAATCACGTCCGGAGGATGTTATCAACAATCATGGTTTTCCCAGTTTTCAAATTCTACGCAAAACCTTCTCCAAAACCAATATATATATTTTTTTACTTATATTCATATTAATAAAAATTCCAGATTAGGTTAATCTAGGCTCAAATCAAGTTCAAAAAGAGCCATCCATGCATTTAATTAATAACTTCTCCATAATGCTCTCTGGAGTCCAGAGTCCGTACTGATTAACAAAAGGGATTTTATGTTACCATTACTCTACATTTCTTTGTATAGTGGGTTAAAATAGGGCGGTCTACAAGTCTACATACATATATAAGAGATTAATCAGCACATGCTTCGCCGCATAGGAGGAGCGTAGGAGTGGATCTCACACCTGAATCTCCTCAATTCAGGATTCAATACTCGATCCATTGTATATATAATACAGGGAGATAACTGGTGTAATGTTAAATTGGTTGAATTATACTGGTTAGTCTCTAAAATTTCTAAAGATCGCATTCATAAAATTAATTTTACAGTTTCTAGTAAATCATGTCAGCAACAAATTAAAAAGGAGAAATAATTTGAACCAATTATCCCACATATCTGAATCTAGATTTAAAACTGTCATATAAAATTAAAAACTCTGGTATTATATAGATGCTCTTACGAAAATTAATAAGTTTAGAAAAACCCGATATAAAGCTGCCTGAACCACCTTAGCGTTTCTTGTTCTGTTCACTTCAGCATTGCATGCTTTATCAAATTAAGAACTTCAATCTCAAACAAAAAAAACAGATTTTATTTATAGAGAAATTTTATGTATACCTTTTAAAATTTTTAAAACTATGTTTTTTTTTTTAAATTCATAATATCATATTTATCCTTCAAAATTTCATAAACTAACATATTTATTCAATTTACTATCTTTTCTTTTGAAAGTAATTTACACTTATAAACTTTTCATTTTGTCTTTATTAAAAAAATGTCAGATTTCTAATTTGTTATTTATAAGAGTTAATGGTTCATTTTTACTTGTGACGCACAAACAAACGAATATCTAAATTTCATTGTGTATAAGTATAGAAATGCACTATGTACCCTTACTAGCCAATTAAAAAGACAAAGTTAGAAGTTTATAAATTTAAAAAGAGTTTTAATAGAAAAGACAATAAATTAAGTAAATTTTGAAATTTTGAAATTTGGAATGATAAATGTGATAGATATCATGATTTTTCAAGGAAAAATATGTAGTTTTAAGATATTTAGAAGATATATGTGAATTTTTGTTCTTTAAACATCGATCATTCTAAACTAGTTTTGACCGGTCCATAAACTTATGTTGTTTTATAAAAACAAGTAAACCGATTTTATTTGGGTCCAACTTGTCAGTCCGAAGATGTGTGATCAGAGGACAATAAGGTATAACACAGCAGCCGACAATATATATGTTTCAAGTGAAGCAGGCATAATAAGACGGAAAATATAACTTAATCAAGGTGGTTTAGAAAGACAATAAATTAAGAGAGGATGGACAGAAGAGGCAGAAATTATGTTCACCGCCTCTCTTCCTCTCGTCTTACAAGCTCGAGCTCCAAATAATTTTAGTTGGCTCTCTTAAAATCAGAGCTCCATTTGTAATCAAATTAAGTTATAACTAAAATTAGAAAAGAAAAAAAGATTGAGGCTATGTTACATTGTAATGTGTGGATCGGTCCGTGCATTGAATTCATATATTTGTTTTTAAAATTCAAATAATTAACCCGAATCGTTCAACATTATTATCATATGAAAATATATTTGGAAATCAATTTTTTTTTATATTATTTTAATATTTCTTAGGTAGGCAGAAATTCATGAGTGCGTATCTTATGAGATCTCTCATACTTTGCATGACCGGCGTGTCCAGTGCCTATTCGGGCATAGAGCAGGGAGGCAGTATTATTTGAGCTTTGAGATTCGTGCCAAACATATTTGAACAGTTGAGATTTTTCAATAAACACGCAAAATATGAGATGTCTCAAAGGATGCGAATCACTACTCTTGGATGGTCCATAATTTTTTGATCCAGTGATTTTCTAATTGTCTAAAAAATAATAAAAAAATATTCAAAATATTAAAATTTGATTTATAAATATATTTTCATATGATAATAATATTGAATGGTTTGAATTAATTATTTAAAATTTAAAAACAAATATATAAATTCAATGCAGAGACCGATCCATATCCACGTGTAGCAATTTACCATATCCTCACTTATTAAGAAAAAAATGGCATCTTTTTATGAATGTTTAAGCGCTCTTTGTTTTTTTTTTTCTTATTCTTTTTTTTAAGGTAACAATATTACTGCGCTCACGATCACGAGGCGCCAAAAATGACAAAATTACATGAGCGTCACTCGCCCCACTATACTCTCCAGCGAACCACTTCGGCAGCTCCGGTCTGTATGGTTCAATCCTTGTGTCCGGAACCATGTGACCTCACTGTGTACGCATCTTTCCGCTCAAACCTCCAAAACCACTGCGATCAGCGCACGCATAACCAGGTCACTTCTCTCCTCACTCCTCACTGTGTGCGTGCCTTTAATAGTCGTGCAGATTCTGATCGGACGGTAGAGATACAAAATCAAATTTCAAGGTACTTTAGGGAAACTGAATTCCTAAAGGATAGAGATAGAGCCTTTGACTCTCCAATTCGACACATCTGGCAACATCGCAATCTAGGGCATAGCAAATCCCAATTTCTTTCAGCTACTCTTCCCCCTCTCCAATTCCCCCAGCAACAATGGCGGATCCGGAGGTGCTGCCCGAATCCGACACAAACCCCGACGAATCATCCCTCCCAGTCGCGATCGTGGAGGAAAATGAAGGAGACAAGGACGAAGAGGACATCGATTTCAAGCCGAAAATCGGCATGTATTTCGAGACAGAGGATGACGCGTACGAGTTCTACAAGAAGTATGCAGAGGGAATCGGATTTGTGGTTAGAAAGTCGCACAAGAGCCGAAATACTCGCCTTGCTGTCACCAAGAGGTGGTTCGTTTGCCATAGGCAAGGGTTCAAGCAGGAGAGAACCGAGACCAAGAACCCTCGCGCCCCTGGGTCAAGGACTGGTTGTGGCGCATGCCTTTGCATAAAGATCATTCCTTGTGGTGCGTTTAGGTAAATTTTCCTCTACTTTTTTTTTGGGTGTTTTTGCATATATGCTATGTGCAGTTTAAGAAATTGCATGCTGGACATATGATAACTCTCTTCTCTCTCTCTCTCTCTCTCTCTCTCTCTCTCTCTTATAGGATATATGCTATGTTTATGATACCAACAATTTTTATTAACAAAATAATTTTGCAGTATATAGTGACTGCACTTAAGCCAAATAGTTTTAAATTAAAAAAATATGGAGTTCATTATTGCTTTTATGAGGCCAGGTTGTTCAGAATAAAAATCTACTGAGATAAAATTTGAGATGAAGAAGGGGCACAAAGAGTCTAAAGTGATCTAATTGAGGGCCTTTTAAAAATGGGTCATGTTTAAGAAGATATTTTAAAATGGGGATGAGAATTAATAAATATTATGGAAAACAAACAGATTATTGTTGTAAGACGTAGAAATAAAGACTATTGTGTTTGCCTTGTGAATTATCTCGATTGAGCTCTAAAGGTATGGTTAGTAACAACTATTGATGTTTATCTGATTAACATCTAACAAATGCATTGCCCTCTCTGCACCAAATATTAGGAAGCACACAGATATGGCATCATAAACGGAGAAAATGAATTATTAGAACCAGTTTGAATTAGTTTTATTAAAATCATCCAACTTTTTGATCCAGCAAATCAGAAATAATATACAGGGTATTGAGCTTACCTTCATTCCTTGTAAAAGAAAAAAAATGGCTGCAGAAACCAAGGAACTTCAAAAATATAATATAAAACATTGCACGTATTTTTTTGAACTAAAGACATGAAACACAATTGGAGAAGTCCAACAATTATTTTTTGAGAAAGAAGTACTCAGCTTTTAAAAAATCCTGAGCAAGATGTATCCGGAATAAAAGCCTGGCTTTCTGTGATAACTTTTGGTTTCTGCAGTTTACTAAACCTAAATTTGTAATGTTTCAGGGTCACAGAATTTGTAGAGGAGCACAACCACCCACTGGCTGATCAACCTGCGGTGAAGATGGTGTTGGGACCGCGGGCTCCACCACCATTGTATGACCCAAAGAATGGGCCTGCTCTTGACATGCGCTTTGAGACTGAGGATGATGCGTACGCCTTCTACAACAAGTATGCTGAGCATGTTGGGTTTAGCGTACGCAAGTCATACAAGAAGAAGCACAAGGGCATGCTTGTCTCACGCATCTTTGTCTGTTCTCGAGAGGGTTTTGGTATGTTGCTTCTAGCCTTTTCCCTATGCAAATTTACAGGGGTGGAACCTAGAAAATTGAGATTTTGGTTGGGGCGGGTTGGGGAGGGCTGGTAAATCAAATGTAGTGTACTTTCATTTCATAAGAGGGGCTGAAAGATATTAATGCATATTAAATCTGCAAAATTTAATGGATGGGAGGGCTGGAAAATCAAATGTAGTGTAATTACATTTCATAAGAGGGGCTGAAAGATATTAATGCATATAAAATTCACAAAATTTAATGGGCAAGTTTGTCTACCAGCTGGTAACAATACATACAAAAAATACACCCCTCTTTAGCTTTTAGTATTAATGTCTTGGCCAATACATGATTTACAGCTCTATAACTTTTTATTCTTAAATAACCAACAATTGGATTCAGTATGTTATCCTCATTGTCGGATCTGAGTAAACTCTTATTCCTACTTGTCTGTTGCAGTTTAATTGTTTAAATTAGGGTAACATTATCAGAACCTGTATTGGTTACTAACTGCGGATTGAAATCGTTGCAATTTTTGGTTACAAACTTGCAATTGTACCTCTGCATTATTTGTTTTTAATTCTTCAACTAATATTCCCTTCTACAGCTGAGAAGGACAAGAACAGGGACCCTGAAGATACGCCAAGGCGTGCGGGCCCAACTCCTAGCAGGACAGGCTGCCAGGCGTGCCTGATTATCAAGGTCCAACCTCCGAGCAAATCGTTTAAAGTCTCTAAATTTGTCTCGGAGCACAACCACCCTCTAGAGGACCCTGAAAGTGTGCACAAGTTACGCTCTCACAAGCTCAAGTCCAAGATGCTTGAGCTTGATTTGCCTGATTACCAGCGCCGGAAACGCATGCATGGCATGCTGGCTGGAGATGCAGGGGCCGCTCTTGAGTACCTTCAGAACCTCCAGGTATCTGGTTTGAGTTGACGACTCTGCAGTACAAAATGGTATCTTGTACCTTTCATATACCAGCTTCTAGTAGGTTTTTGGTATCCTTCTCAAGGAGAAACACAGTGAATTAAAAGATAATCGTCACAGATTCTAGTAGGTTTTTGGTATCCTGTTCAAGGAAAAACACAGTGAATTAAAAGATAATTGTCACAGATTTTCCTCGAGTATTTTCACAACATTAGAAAGTATAAATATTTAGAGCAGGGTTCAAGTGCCTCAATCGTGTGTCACATCCTTATCTCCGTTTTCAAGGTCCAAACAATCGATCCGAACCATTCAACTTGATCTCCATATTAAAAATGCACTTAGAGACCAATTTATATTTTTTGAACTTTTTTAATTATTTTTTTAGATAGGTACAAGATCACTGTTTTCAAAAGATTCTGTACCATCCAAAAACTGTGATTGTGTACCTATTTAAAATAATAGTATTTTTTTTTCCAAAAAATAAGGATGTGAGGCACTTTGTAATATGGAGATCAAGTTGAGCAGTTCTATCGACTTTTTGGACTTTAAAAACGGAGATCAGGATGTGAGGCACGATTGAGGCATCCGAACCCTACTCAAATATTTAATATGATATCTTGTTGAACAGTTGCTCACTTCTGAAGGCAAGGATCAATTTTGTATACTAAAAACCCAGCTTTGTATGCTGTGATCACTAACCACCCTGATTGGTCCATGCAAGCTGTGCTTCAATCTTAGTCAAAGTTAACTCGGATCCTTCACAAGTCAAATGGGTATGAATACGTGTGTATTGCTAAGTGTAATTTGACCTGTTAATGTCTACACTTTCAGGTTGAAAATCCTTCGTTATTTTATGCTGTTGGGTGCAACGATGAAGGCAAAGCAATCAATTTCTTTTGGGCTGACGCGAAGTCATGTCTCGACTACATGTACTTCAATGATGTGGTACTCTATGACACCACATACAGTCTGAACACCTACAGTCGGCCTTTCGGACTATTTGTCGGTGTTGATAACTTCAGACAGCCGATGGTTTTTGGTGCTGCATTAATGTATGACGACAGCGCAGAGGGCATCAAATGGTTGTTTCAGGCTTTCAATGATGCGATGCATGGCAAGCAACCAGGTTCAGTTCTGACAGATGTGGGTCCTAAGTATTCCGATGCAGTAGCTTCTGTCTGGCCCGGAACTATGCATCATGCCACTGTGTGGCATGTGTATCATAGTGCGAAGAAGAATTTGAAGCAACTGGTAGACAATGCAAAGGCCAGTTTCATGCATGCTTTCGCACCTGTTATGTTTGAAAATGAAGATGAACCAGGGTTTCTATTGGCTTGGGATAAATTAATTGAGAAGTATAATCTTGGTGATAACGAGTGGATGAATGAGTTGTTTAAAACAAAAGAGACCTGGGCTTTGCCGTACTGGAAACACGTGTTCACTGCCGACATAATTACGACATTACGAAAGGAGAATATGATGACCCAGCTGAGGAAAGAGTTGAATGAGCAAGAGGATCTACTTCAACTGCTAAAGAAATATGATATGATACTCGAGGATTACAGATCGACGAAATTACCGATGGATACCGAGGCCCCCCTGCCAATCCCTACTCTCCGAATTCTAAAGCAGGTTGGCAACCTGTATACTACCGCAGCTTTCAAAATGTTTCAAGCGGAGTTCGAAGACTACATGAACAGCATGGCGTACCCGCATGCTGCATCCGGCATGGTTTCAGAGTACAAAGTAACGATTGATGAGAAACCCGGCGAGCATACTGTCCGGTATGACTCTTTGGATCACTCAGTCACATGCACGTGCAAGCGTTTTGAATCAACTGGTATCCAATGTGCGCACATGCTTAAGGTCCTCGACTTGAAAAATATTAAGGAGTTGCCAGATCAGTATATTATCAGGAGGTGGATCAAGGATGCACGATCGAGTCATTTTGCTAATGATCTAGATAACAGTCTTAGAGTGTCTACCACCGAAGCACGGTACAAGGAACTCTGTAGAATCGCTAGCATGATAGCGGCAAGGGCTGCTAGGGCTGATGAAGCGATTGGGTTTATTGAGAGTCAATCAAATGCGCTCATGAAACACCTTGATCATATATTTCAAACTAGTGGGTTTTCAGAGATGGGTAACCATGCTGCTCTTCCTGCGCCCGGGCCCTCATCGAGCACTCAACCTCATAATGTGGTTAGGGGTCAACAAGGAAACCCACTGCTCCGTGCTGCAAATGGTACTTTTTATTTCTCTTGAAAAAAGTTATTTATTTTTTTTTTTACAAAATGAAATAATTCTATCTTATCTATTATGGAACATTGTTATCAAATTATCTATTATGAAACATTGTTATTGATAATTTAATGGTATATATTATGGCCAGATGGTCTCATCTAATTTGGCTTTTTAATCCATTTTCTAGTTGGTTATTTTTGGAATTAATTGACAAATGGAATTATTCGACAATCTTGACAAAATTTGTCAAATTAATCCAAATAAGTTTGAAAACTAAAAGAAATATGTGTGTTTTTGAACAAAAGGATATCCTAGTATGCTGTCCGATGCATCAAGAGTTGTTAATTTAGACTGTTGAAATTGATGAATAGTAAAACACATTAGTTCTTAATACTTCTTATCATTTTTTAATGCATGATTTGTGTAATATACATAATATAAATTATGCCTGAAATATGCCTTCAGAATTTTATTTATGTATAACAATTGTTATTGTAAGGATTATCAAGTTGAATAGTTGTCTGATTTGTTTAGTGTTCTACGTCATTCTTTTTATATAACAATTGCAAATTTTACGTAAGATAATTTGTTGACATCTCCCCCTTCTCTGCTTCATCTTAGGTATCCTTGGGGTCTGATCAAGTTGCCACTGTATCAGTCTCTTTCCACCTTTCTGATCTGAATTCAGGTACTAACAACGTTTACTGTAGAGGCTTTTGTCATTTTTTATTTGCTCTCTCATCAATTTTCTTATTTTTTAGGTTACACATGGCCTAAATAATGTCATTAGACTTGTTATCCTGAGTTACTCTGTGTCTCTCTGATGAAATGCAGGAGGACAAGTGGCAAGTACTTAATGGTGTAATTTAGTGAAAGTTAACAGGTTCTCATGTAAGCAGTTGTTGATTGTTAGCTTAATTTCTATTAGCTGTGTTGTAAAACTTAATGTGGTTGATGTAGCAATTATTGTTTTTCCCCTAAACATTTGTAATGGTTTAATGTGATCCGCTTAGTTAGTGAATGGCGGTAATGATTTCTTCTCAAATAGCTGTTAGTGTTGATTTACTATTTTGTGCTGGCACATTAGTGACGTCTTGAGCAACCTGCTTCTTGAGTCTTGGCACACTGCAGATTATCTAAATTTTTTGCTTGAATCTGAATCCGTTTATTTGGTTTCAAGCTGAGGTTGACTTGCGCTGAAGTGTGGATCAAAACTTTAGCCCGATTTAGTTGACTTCTCAAATTCTTGAAACTTATTTACTTCAATTTTAAACTTCAGCCAAGCAATAGGTATGTAACATCGTAATGTATGTACATCAAATAAATGTATTTATGTAACTTGGAACCTTCAGCATGATAGATACTGTCTTTGGTATGTAACTTGTATAACTTTTCCATACTTGCGTCGTATTTTACTATAATTAATACTGACCGTCTTTAATTTAATTACCCGTATACTCACTAAACCGATACTTTTAGCCATCTACACATCAATCTCCCTAGAGTTGAACCCAAATATCTGACCTATTGCCTCTATTGCAGATATATTCCAACTCTCAGAATGTCTTGTGATCTATATATTAAACAGAAAATAACAAAAAATAATTGCAATTAGATCAATATTAATTGTGTAATTGAATAAGATAATCAATTGAAATAATTTTTTTACAACAAGAATTGCTACCTTATAGTTTTTGTCCAAGTTATAAGTTGTTTGTCCTTTTATGGAAATAAGTGGCCTCCAAGGAAGTTTTAGGTAAGTTCTGAAAATATGACATAATATAAGAGCATATACATTGGTAATTTCATTTGCAATTTCAAGGATGTATGATAATTTCATAAATAGAAAGATTTCTTTTAATGAAATTGCTTTCAAAACGTCATGTTATCAAAAATATTAATTCCTATTTGCTCATCCATCTAAAAAAAATAATTTATGGGATGTACAAAAATTTCTTTTGCAATTTCTGAAGGGTTAAAGCAATCAAAATTTGCATGAGTGCAATGTGTTTGAAATTAACTTTAAATTAATTGCAGTTTAATTTCATGAATGTACGGTAGTGAGCGGTTAATAGTTTTCACACAAGTACCTGAGTTTCCATGAAGCCGAAATGGAACTTGTTGTTTCAGGGCTGAGATCCTAAAAGGAAAGCCAATAAGAAAAAAAATGAAAAAAGTGTTGCTAGCCCTGTCATAACTAAGATTGTTTATAAAACTTTATAAACAAATCTATGTTTATAAATATAATATAATAAAATAGTAGAGGTTGATTAAAGATGTTGGTACCTTTTGTATTTTTTCTAGCTCAAGGGAAGCCTTGTCAAAGAAAGGTACAAGCAAGTCCAAATTTTGACCATACCTGTCTCTGCCTTACAAAAGTGGAAAACAATTTTTTTTTTGCCTCCATAAATTTCTCTAGACTGTGCAAAATGCAAACTTTAAATTCAGATAGACAACAAATAGAGTGCTTTGTTGGGTAATCCTGACACAAAATAGTACATACCACGAAATTTTATTGTAGGATCTTCAAACAAGCAGTCTTCAGCATAAATGTCCACTGTGAAATTACCTGCTTTCAGAGAGAGAATGCAATTTTTCAAGTAACAATGATATGTTACGGACTTCATTAGGCTAGGATAAGGAAATCAGTTTTTCGCTAAGTCAAATTCCAGTAAATGGACTCAATTTCCTATTGAACAGATATGGGGGTGTCTTAATGCAAGGTGCTTAGCCACACATGGTTTCAAATTTTTTATTTACATTAAATTTAATTTTATTTCAGGAGCAATTTGGTAATTAATAATATGCTTAATATAAAAACCATTACCAGTGAGAAAATAAGCTCGTCGATAGTCATCTTGAATAACATCTAAAACATCTTCAACGCAACTAATTGAAGGCATCTGTCCCCTATTTCTCTCAATAGAGTCCCTGTCACAGATAGTTATATTTCACTTTGTAGGTTTAATATTTCAATAAAACAGTGCAAAAGAAAATTTCATCTTGAGTAATTACAACACATGCGCCTCTATAAGTGGTTGATTATAAACTTGGGGTTTACGTTATGCCATAGAGAATTAAGAAACTACACATTGAACTGCGATGTGTATGTTTCATACCAATTTTGCAACAAAATCTGGCGGCATTCAGGATAATTGGTACATCATATTATGCATGGAAAAATGTCATTTTAAAATAGTTTTGATCACACATTGTTTCTTGTGGCTGTATAATGGTGCCTTGGCAGCAAATTACCAACAACTCTGCACTATTTATTTGACTGATTGCCGGAACGAGCAGTAAGTCCTATGGGGCCGTTCGGCAACAAAGGATTAAGAGTGAAGGATTAAGAGCTTAAGGAGCGCTAAGGAACCGATGTTCGGTTGTTTTAATCCGTGGTTGAAGGATTAAGTGCTTAAGGAGGGGGCATATGTGTCTTAAGGTCCGGGTAGGGGATTAAGATCCGGGCAAAAAGAGACTAAAGGAGGTGTTCTTAATCCGCGCTAAGGAATTAGTGTTCGGCAGGATTAAGCGGCTAAGGAAGCTAAAGGAAGTGGATTAAGCTTCCAGTGTTGCCGAACGGCCCCTATATATTCTGAAATTAGAGAATAATATCCCTTAAACTTATTGAAGAGCAATGAAGGGTGTTTAAAAGTAGCAAATCTGAATTGACCTAGACTTGTTAGAAGAGAAGAGCCTCAATAGCTCGGTAATTCTCTCAACAACTATTTTGATGGCTGGCGAAGCATCTCGGCCGTTGTTGGAACGAGCGGCACACCGAAAGCGGCACGAGTTCGACTACAATTAAATTGGTAACAGTTGAGAGAGAGAGGCAGAGAGAGAAAGAGAAAGGTAAACTAACAATTGATATAATTGAAAATTGAAGATTAAATACCTTCCGATTGTTAGAAAAAGGCAGAGTGAGCGGCCCAGCTACCGTGGCTCTCGCCATTATTTGGTACCTCGCTCTCTTTTCCTAAAATATCCTGACGTTCGGGTCAGAGGAGAAAAACACATGTTACTAAATAGGTAAAATTGGTTATTTTTCACTCCAAAATTTTTAAATTTGAAAAATGCCATCACGAAATTATAAATCTAAAATTTTTTATTTTAAACTTAGTTAATTCTTAGTTTTACCACTAGTACACAATTTTTATATTTTTTTATTAAAAATTAACTGAAAAATACAGTTTTAAGATACGTAACGGAATAGTATAATGAAAAGTCTGAAGGGTATATAGGGAAATATAGAAATACATATCTCAAAACTGTATTTTTCAATTAATTTTTAATAAAATAAAAATAAAAATTGTGTATTAGACTATTAGTGGCAAAATTAAGAATTAACTAAGTTTAGAGTGGTATTTTTCAGATTTACAGTTTTGTGATGATATTTTTCAGATTTTGAAATAACAAATAACCAATTTTTCCTACTAAATAATAAGGCAAATGATTTATTTTATTTTTTATTTTGAACAGTTTAATTGTCAGCGACTCAACGGACGCCTTTATCGTTCTCTTTTAAAAAAAAAAAAAAAAAAAACACGGCCGTAGGCAATTAAAAAACATCAGCAAGTTTGAAATGTAAAATATATAATACGTGACAAATTAGAATTTAAATTCATGTTTTCGTTATTTTCGGGTTCGAATCTTCAAAAGTAACTTAAATTTTGAGTTGAATCTAAATCATTCGATGAAAATTTGAGTCAATCCAATCTTAAGTAAAATGTACATATTTGTTTTAATATTTGTCCCAACAAATCGGATGGTTCCAAAGTCAAAATTTGAGGCACTTTAGGCCGGCATTTTTTTCCATAACCAAAAAATTAAATAATATAATATTAATAATCGAATTTTGGAAAAAATTTCAATCCTAACCAGACCGCCCCCCCATTGGGCGGTTCAGACCCTGCGCACCGCCCGCCACCGGGCGGTCCGGACCCTAAGCGACCGCCCCCACCCGGCGGTCCCGCTTAATTTTTTTTTTCCTATATAAACCCCTCTCCCCACACCCCATCAAACCAAACCCTAACAAGCGCCAGCCCGCCGGTGCTCCGCCGTTCTTCGTGTCGAAACCGCCGAAACCCCGTTTTGTCGTTCCGAAAGCGATATTTCACAGTTTCGTTGCATTTTCGACCCCTCTCCGCTTCCGTTTTCAGGTACGAAATTTTTTGCGAATTTTTATAAATTGTTTCGAATCGTTATAAATTGTTGATTGAAATTGTTATAAATTAGGTAGAAATTGTTTGATTGGAATTGTTATAAATATTAGAATTGTTAGAATTGTTTGATTGGATTTGAATTGTTAGATGTTATTTGATTGAAATGGTTAGAAATTGTTTGATTGGATTAGGTAGAAATTGTTTGATTGTAATTGTTATAAATATTAGAATTGTTAGAATTGTTTGATTGGAATTGTTATAAATATTAGAATTGTTAGAATTGTTTGATTGGATTTGAATTGTTAGATGTTATTTGATTGAAATGGTTAGGAATTGTTTGATTTGAATTGTTAGAAATTGTTGATTGGAATTGTTATAAATATTAGAATTGTTAGAATTGTTTGATTGGGTTTGAATTATTAGATATTATTTTATTGAAATGGTTAGAAATTGTTTAATTTGAATTGTTAGAAATTGTTGATTGGAATTGTTATAAATATTAGAATTGTTAGAATTGTTTGATTGAGTTTGAATTGTTAGATATTATTTTATTGAAATGGTTATAAATTGTTTGATTTGAATTGTTAGAAATTGTTGATTGGAATTGTTATAAATATTAGAATTGTTAGAATTGTTTGATTGGGTTTGAATTGTTAGATATTATTTTATTGAAATTGTTAGAAATTGTTTAATTTGAATTGTTAGAAATTATTATTATTATTCTTTTCTTATTATTATTATTATTATAATAATAGTAAAACTTCATATTTTGAAATGTAGGATGACTAGATCTGGACGATCACGAGATACCTCAGACACCGCCGAGAGTTCGCATTCTCATGCCGATCCGAGTGGGAGCACAGAGACCATGCATGCGCAGGGTGTCGCTGCAGATACATTCAGTCCCCTTCTATGGCTCCCCCACAGACGTCACCGTGTCTCACTTGCATCGGTAGAGGTACGTTGAGTAATTCGAAGAAAATGCAAACATTATGTTTCAAAACACATATATAACTTCATCTAAAACATTAATAAATGCAGGATGAGACCATGTTGATGGTGCGGCACCGCATGCCCGAGGTAGCGTACGTGGCACATCCACTGATGGATCAGAACCTGATGAACCTTGGGTTGTACCAGCTAGGCACATTGGAACAACCAAGGAGAAATGACCAGGCACTTATGTGCGGACTCGTGGAGAGATGGAGGCCTGAGACGCATTCATTCCATCTTCCCGTAGGAGAGATGACAGTGACCCTACAGGATGTCAGTGCCTTATGGGGTCTCGCGGATCGATGGAGATCCGGTAGGAGGTGTCTCGGATCATAAGAACCTCAAGCAATTGATCCCCGCACTGTTGGGGACGCATGTAGAGGCAATGGCAAAGAAGCTCAAGCCGAGGGGTGAAGGAGGAGTGGAGCGTTTCTCCAGTTACTGCATTAGTCTTACGGCTCTCCGACAGTATGCCGCTGAGATTGCCATCACCCCCCAGACGGCTGACACGGAGCGTGTCAAGAGGTAAGATCAAAATGCATTAAATTAAAATTATTACTTAAAAATACACAGTTTTTTACGTTTTATTGAAACTGTAGGTACGTTAGAGCATTCGTTCTTGACTTATGTGGTAGCACGATGTTCGTCGATTCGAGTGGCGACTCGGTCCCGATCATGTTCCTCCAGCAGTTGGAGGAACTCGACAAGCCATCGCGATGGAACTGGGGTGGAGCTGTGCTTGCCACCCTATACAGAGGACTGTGTCACGCATGTCTGGTAAGTTTCCATCAATTAATGTGCTTTACGATTGTTTTTTATTTGATAATAATGAATACACATATAAAATTTCAGAGAGACAGCCAGCAATTCAACGGGCCACTCATGCTACTCCAGCAGTGGTCCTGGTCGCACCTACCGGTCTGCCGACCCATTATTCCTCCACATGTGAGGTGGCACACGGGTGACGACATCGACAGATACCCCCCATATGCTATCATATGGGGTGCTTACCAGCGCTACGAGAATACGCCGAAGGGAGGGACGGTGGGTATCTCGTACGTCCGGAACCAGCTCCAGCTATTGCACCAAGCTAACGTCGAGTGGTTCCCGTATCAGGCGTGGTACCGGTCTCGCATTTTTTGTCGGCTGACGATGGCGCAGAGGGATCTCGGTTTGTACCGGGGTCCACTCGTTTGTTACTGGATAGTTGAGTATCACTATCCTGATCGGGTGCCTCGTCAGTTCGGCTTCGATGCCTTTATTCCGGATGACCCCATACTTGGTGAGGAGGACACAGAGAAGCTGCACAAGTAAGTATTAATACACACTCAATAATACTCACAAACTATTGATATTATTTCACAAATTTTGTATAACTAACTTATAATGCAGGACTATGCACAAGAAGACTGAGGTGGATTGGCGCACCCACCATATGGGATTGTACAGGATTGCCCGCAGGCCTGAGGTCAATTTGTGGGTCCCGCCTGACCCGACGGACGTCAGTTTGGGAGCGGGACCCTGGACATTGAGGTATATGGTCTGGTACCAGCGGTGGTGCATGACTAGCGTATACTTGCAGGGCGACTACGGTGATTCTCTTCGGCGGAGAATGATAGGTGATTCGAGTAAGACCCATTTGCCATGGGGCCCGATCAACACTCGATCGGTAAGCAATAAAGATTATTTTTAATATTATTTTTTTCTTCGCACAACTCATTTTCTAAATATTATTTACAGGTACTGACGGCAATTCGAGGAGTTGCACACAGCTTGGTGTGCATGGCGAGAAATGGTTTCCGGGCGTTCGGATGTACTATGCTGCATCACAGTGCTCCGATCGTCGAGGATTCCCATTTTGATGGGCGCCTCGTTGGCATGCTACACGATGCTGGCGAGAACATCAACTGGCGTGAGATCAAGATTGACTCACCAGTTCCGAACCAGCCCAACCAAGAGCCGCCTCTCGTACGCGATAGAGACCTACCACCACCTCCCGCAGGTATTATAAGTTAATTTTTTTTCATTCACGCCAATTTTGTTTCGAAATGTGTTCTTAAGATGTTCCACTCAAATATTGCAGAAGATAACCCGAATTGGGGGTTCCACAATTGGGTGCTGGATACCAAGAAATGGCACGCCTACTACAATCAATATGGAGTGCCAGTGCAGTATGACGAGGTTAGTTGGATCGTGTCTATATAATTAATTTTTTTTTTTGTATGAAGAAAACTAACATTATCTAACTACAGGATGGTCACCCTACATGGAGTGCCGAGCCCACTTTCACTCCGGCAGACTTTGGTCTCACCGACACTGGGGCAGAGGACGACCACGAGGCTAGCGGCGGTGGGGGCACAGCAGCTACCCAGTTTGATCCATGGGCGGATGCTTGCGTTTGGGACACGACCACCGACCACGTATACGGGGACCGGGGACGAGCCCACACTATCGATGCCACCCCCAGGGCAAAGACGACCACGAGGCTAGCGGCAGTGGGGCACGAGCTACCCGGTTTGATCCATGGCCGGGTCTTTGCGTTTGGGACACGACCACCGAGCACGTATACACGGGATGACATGCATTTTGATTATTCGATGACGAGGATCTGCGCAGAGCCCTCTCGAGCCTCCACAGCCTCAGAGACGTGTCCAGCCGCGGAGGACATGCGGGGCGCCTCCCAGATTGTCATTGTCCGGTCGTCGTCGTCGTCGTTAGTTTTTATATTTCATATTGTAGCCATTGACAGTATATTTATATTTTTGTTTCTATATTTTATGTTGATCAGACGTTATTTGGTTATTTTATTTACTTATATTTTTGTTTCTATATTTTATGTTGACTAGACGTTATTTGATTATTTTGTTCACTCGACCAAATTCATCGTTATTTTGTTCACAAGGAAATTACACGGAAATACAATCATATAATCACAACAAAATAGATAAAATACAATATAAATTATAAGCAATTACATAAAATACAATATAAAAAAAAAAAAAGGCAGACCGCCTTGCCACCCGGCAGTCTGCCTGGGGTCTGGCCCGCCCAGTGGGGGGCGGTTCAGTGGGTAGGGCAAACCGCCCAATGGGGGGGTGGTCTGGTTAGGATTGAAATTTTTTCCAAAATTCGGTTATTAATATTATATTATTTAATTTTTTGGTTATGGAAAAAAATGCCGGCACTTTAGGTTATTCGATTTCACAATCATCAATTTTTCAAAATTACAAAATAAAAAATCTCTTCATTAAGAAACATAATTAACTCTCAATCCAACAATTAAGTCAAACTAATAACTAAACTGCAAGCACACACATTTAGCATTTTATAGGCTGAATTATATAAAAGTTTTTAAAACAAAAATCAATATACATGATTAAAAGTTTTAAATTTATAAGGTGACTAAGCATATATAAATAGAAGCTAGAAAAGAAAGAACTTTGAATGTTTTTATTTCATCGATCGTCATTATTACATAGTCTCATTACATCACTATTTATAAACCATGCAGTGGCTTTGATTGATCTCTAACTATGGCTCTAATAACATTATTTAAACTAACCACAGTCTTAACAGTAAGTCTAAAACATAATTAGCATGGTTTCATCTAATAGCCCCCCCACCCCCACCCAAGCGGAAGTGAGAGGAACTACTGTAAGCTTGTGTCGAAGCAAGGCAAAGCGTGGATAAGGAAGAGAATTAGTCATGAGATCGGCAAGTCGATCATTGGAGCAAATAAACCGAATTGACAGCTCCTTACATGCAATTCTTTCACAGACAAAATGGTAATCAATCTCCACATGTTTTGTCCTAACGTGAAACATGTGATTAGAAACAAAAAAAAGTGGCTCCCATATTGTTACACCACAAGTTAGAAGGAATGGTGGCAGGTAGTGTTGTAAAAAGGGGCGGGGCGGGGAAGGTTCAACCCGCACGGGTTCGCGGGTTGTGTGGGCACGGGTTCGGGGGTTAGGCGGGTAGGTGGGTAGACGGATAAATTTTTTGAAAATGTACCCTTACCCGCACGGGTAGGCGGACCGGGCGGACCGGGTTTTTTTTTTTTTTTTTTTTCTGTTAAAACCGAAAAAAAAAAAAAAAAAAAAAAAAAAAAGCAAAAAAGAAAAGAAAAAAAAACCGAATTATTTGAAATATTTGAAAAAATATTATTTGGGAACGGTTTTTTTCTTTTTTTAAACCGAATTATTTCAAATTATTTGAAATATTTGAAAACAATTTAGATTTTTTTTTAAAATACGAATTATTTGATCTTCAAAACCGAATTATTTTAAAACAATAAATTTATAAACAAAAGTTACCCTCCTCCTTTATTCCAGACTTGGACCGACTATGTAAAATAACATAGGCGGAGTTCTAACTTTTTTTTGTTAGTAATTCTTCTTTAAAATGAATAATTTAAAAAACAGTTGAAATGTTTAGAATTTAAAAAATAACCATAAAGATTAAAAGAGATTAGAAATTTATATCGATATTATCTATCTAGAAGTTGTCATTCATGTATCTGAATCCGATTTATTGGTGGGTTCTGGTACTATTCGGGTTCACAAGGGTTTGGATCAATCACGGGTCAGCATTTTTTTGTGGAACCTCATTTCTTGTTTGATGAGTTTTGACATGTTTCTTAAAGCTAGACATACCATTAGATTTTGCATACTCAAAATACCCTTTCGTGCAACTTTTTACCTTACATCGTAAAGTATGCATAATACCATTCGGGAGGTAGGTCACTTCATACCAGGAGGGCAACCAATTACAATTAGGAGTTGTCATTTTTTCAACTTATTTAAAAAATTAAATCCGAATTTAAAAATATAATCTAACATATTAAAAAAACAAATCTAAATACTTCACATTTTCAAAAATAAACGTAACATATTTTTTTAACCTATTAAAAAACAAATCTAAATACTTCACATTTTAAAAAAAATAAATCTAACATATTTTTTTTAACCTATTAAAAATAAATCTGAATTTAAAAATAAAATCTAACATGTTAAAAAACAAATCTAATTACTTCACCAATTCAAAAACTAAATCTAACATATTTTTTAACCTATTAAAAATAAATCCGAATTTAAAAATATAATCTAACATATTAAAAAACAAATCTAAATACTTCACATTTTCAACAAATAAATCTAACATATTTTTTAACCTATTAAAAATAAATCTGAATTTAAAAATAATTTTTTACATATTAAAAAATAAATCAAAATACTTCACATTTTCAAAAATAAATCTAACATATTTTTTTAACCTATTAAAAATAAATCAGAATTTAAAAATAAATTTCTACATATTAAAAAACAAATCTAAATACTTCACATTTTCAAAAAAATAAATCTAACATATTTTTTTTTAACCTATTAAAAATAAATCCGAATTTAAAAATATAATCTAACATATTAAAAAACAAATCTAAATACTTCACATTTTCAACAAATAAATCTAACATATTTTTTAACCTATTAAAAATAAATCTGAATTTAAAAATAATTTTTTACATATTAAAAAATAAATCAAAATACTTCACATTTTCAAAAACTAAACAAATCTAACATATTTAACAATTTCTACAGATTACAACAAATCCAACATAATCTAAATGAAATTAAATCTAGTTACAACAAACTAATCTAATTACTTATCAATTTCTACAAATTACTACAAAATAAATCTAATTATCTACAAATTACTACAAAATAACTCTAATTATTTAACAATTTCTACAACTACAAAATAAATCTAATTATTTAACAATTACTACAAATTACTATAAAATAAATGTACCTTCAAATCTTGTAGAACGAATCTTGCGAGATTTTGAACAAACTTCATAATTCCATTTGCGGATTTGTAGAATAAATTAAATTTACAGCTATTTTTTTGAACAATAAATTTAAATTTTGGGAATAATAAAAATATTGAGAGAATGAGTGAATGAGAAAATTATGAGAATATAAGATGTTGAGATGTGAAAAAATGTGAGGGATTGGGGTGTATTTATAGGGGTTTTGTTTGGGGGGAATGAGTTTTAAAAATTTTAAACCGCCGTGTAAGATTTCAAATTCAAATTGTGAATTAAATCTTAACCATTCAATGTTTTTATTGCACAAATCTTAATGAAAATATTTTTACAAGTGCGAATCTCGATAAAAATCAATGGCTTAGATCAATTGGAATAAATTGATTTGATTTTGATTTGATTTGATTAGATTAAAGGTAAAGGGGTGGGGGGGGGCCGGCGAGTAGGCGGGTAGGGACTCACGGGTAGGCGGGTGCGGGTAGGTGGGTGCGGGTAGACGGGTCACGGGTAGGCGGGTGCGGGTAGGTGGGTGCGGGTAGACGGGTCATGGGTAGGCGGGTACGAGTTTGCAGGTAGGCGGGCGGACCGGGCGGGTAGGGTACGCTGGTAGGCGGGTTGCGGGTTCGGCGAGTTTTGGTTTAAAAAACTGGACCCTTACCCGCATTTTTACCCAGTCCGCCCAACCCCCTGAACCCGCCAAATCCGCGTGCGGACCGGACCGGGCGGTACGCAGGTCACGGGCGGGGCGGACCGGGCGGCGGGCGGCGGGTAATTGTTAGAACACTAGTGGCAGGAAGTTGCAATTCATGGAGGAGGTAGCGTAACCAAAGTAACTCGGCATAGACAAGGGCTAGACTACAGTATTCGGCTTCGGTGCTAGAGCGATATACGGTAGCTTGCTTTTTAGCAGTCCATGAGATAAGGTTTTGGCCTAAGAATATGCAAAATCCTGATGTGGAACGCCTATCATCAATAGAACCGGCTCAATCCACATCACTATACTGATGACACTAAAACATATAACGTAAATTACTATATTTTCTTACGGAAAATGACGAAAAACGAACGCAAAGTAGCTATTTTTTAATTTATTTACCACAAACGTGTTTTTGAGTCATTTTAGCAGGATTTGAAAAATTGCGTAATTAGGCCAAAAAAAAGGGCAAAAATGTCTAATTTGGACAATTATTGAAGATGACATCAAATCAAGACATTACATTGCATAAGCAACAATCTACACGAAGTGCACAACGTTCAAAATAGCATAATTCTATGAAAATTTGCTAAGTCTGGAAGCCATGCGGGTTACACCTATGTCGCATACAGCATAGCCCAAATGTTGCACAATCTGTGGACTCAATCCATGAACTATTTTTTCTAAACCCTAAATCATCAACCTCTTTTCTTTTTCTTTTCTTTTTCAAGAGGGTTATAATCTATGAACGAAGCTAGCCTTTTTAGCTCTGATACCATATAAACTGAAGCAAGAAAAGAAAAAACTTTGAATGTTTCTATTTCATTAATCATCATTATTACAGAGTCTCATTACATCACTATTTATAGACCACACAGTGGCTGTGATTGATCTCTAATTATGGTTCTAACCATATGAGTAAAACTAACCACAGTCCTAACAGTAAGTCTAAAATAGAATTAGTTGTAACTAACTTCTGTTATGAATGTAATGTACTTAATTCCTTCATCTAATAAAGCATCTATGACTTAACGGTAGATCCGTCCTTGATAATTGATATTATAATTAATTCATAATAATTATTTAAATAAATTAAAATTTTAAGTTGTTGAATTATATCTTGGTTAAGCTGAATTCCAAAAATCCATTAAAAGTAATTTAGAACTCTTTCACTCTCAAGTTCTTCAATTTTTACTTCTTTTAACTATAATTATTTTTCAGGTTAAGCGTTAAGCCGAGATATATTTAAATAAATTTAATCATTAATTTAACTGAATCATAACACTGTAAGATGATATATTTAAGTAATAATGATAATAACAATAAATATATTCATATACCCGAATTTTTTTTTTACCACCCTAAAAAAAACTTTTTAAATTAAAAACCACCCTTGGTGATGAATCTTCAAAATTGACACCCCCGCACAACCATTGTGCGCAACCCTCTGGACCGGGTCCGCCAAACTCTTTGGCGCACCCCCATGGATCGGGTCCGCACATCCCTTTGGCGCACCCCAGTTTTAGTGCTATAATAGAGCTTGCGCACCTGATTTTATCCCATCCCACCCCGGCAGTAAAAAACCATGGTAATTTTTTTTAAAATTATATAATATAGTTTAATTAGTTTAATTAGATAGTTTAGTTTAATTAGTTTAATTAGATAGTTTAGATAATGTAGTTTAATTAGTTTAATTTAATTAGATAATGTAGTTTAATTTAATTGTATTTGTAAAATAATTGTAGTTTAGTTTAATTAAATAGCTTAGATAATTTAATTAATTTTGTTTATAGATTAGTTTAGATATGTAATTTAGTTGCAATTTAATTGTAGTTCTTGCGAATTTAGCCGGACGGTGACCCATTAATTTAATTGTAGTTTAGTTTATAGATTAGTTTAGATGTTCAAAATAAATTATGATTTTTGTTAAACCACTTAAAATTGTCCGAATAGAGATCAAAATTAGAAATTGTACCAAATTGACCTTAATTGATTTTAGAAATTCGTTCAAATTACTAAAATTACAAAATTAGGAATTGTGTTAATATTTGACCAAAAATGTCTACTTCCTTTTCGCACAGACAAAAAATTACTAGTATGACATCAACGAGCGGCACAGACCCATTGGATTTTACTGATTGGGATCAGAAGTTGATTTCTACTATATTTCCGCACTTGACAGATGAGTGCATTAGCCTCATATGTTGGTTCCCGCTCAAGGGCCACAAGATCTCACTAGCATATGTAAGTTTATATTTGAGAAATAATTTAAATTTAAATTATTATATGTATTTGGAAAAATATCTCAATTATTTTTTTTATTTGCATTTGGAATTTATTTTAGGATCATGACTTGACAGAGGTGAGAAATAACCACATGTGTATAAGATATGACGTGCGATTTGCACCAGTGTTACAGAGGATGGGGCTGTGGCACGTGTCACAGCTCACCCCTTTTACAACAGATGCCGCACTTATATCTGCGATAGTCGAGAGGTGGCGGCCGGAGACACACACATTTCACCTGCCCGTTGGAGAGATTACGGTCTCTCTCCAGGACGTGAGTTGTCTATGGGGCCTGCCTATTACTGGAGCTGCTGTGACCAGTGTGGAGTACGGAGACTTTGATCAGCTAGTGACTGATCTACTGGGTGTCGGGTTGATGAAGCGGAGGAAGACAAGGAGGGGCGTGATGATCAACTCCAAGAACAATATCTGCATAGTCGCTTTGCGGCAACGTTTCAGGTAATTTTAAATTTAATTGATTGCAGCATGTAACTTTTTAAATTATTTGATTTTAGCATTTACATTGTATACAAGTAATTTTACAGTGGAGTACTAAACGAGCATGCCGATCCTGATGAGGTAGCACGATGGACTCGGGGTTACAAAATGGAGATGTTCGCATGTTGGATGTTCCCAGATTCATCCGAGGGCACTGTTCCTACCTCTCTATTACAGTTTCTGGTGGACTTGGAGCACCCGGCAAACATGAATTGGGGTGCAGCGGTCTTGGCTTGTCTATACCGCAGTTTATGCAATGCGTGCCAGGTATTGAAAATGATATTTTCTGGTTAGTATTTAAACAATTTGATTTATGTTTGCATTAAAAAAAAACTGCAACTTGCATTAAAACAGGTGAGCAAGAAGAGATTGTACAGTCCGATTGGTCTCCTCCATCATTGGTCATGGATGAGGTTTCCATTCGGCCGTCCATCGCCACTAGTGAAGGATTGGGCTCCAGATTGGGGTCAGCCAAACGGGCAGACATGTCCGGCATATGCTCAGAGATGGTGCTCCGAGAAGTCTTTCTACAGGACCCCACATGGACGACCTACAGGGGTTGCTTTTTTCCGGAGACAGTTTGAGCAAGTGAGGCCAGATGAGCACGTCTGTTGGCGCCTGTACGATGAGCAAGTAATTGGGGAATTAATGGGAATAGATATTCTTCAATTCTTAGCCAATATATATATATATATATATAGAGAGAGAGAGAGAGAGAGAGAGTAGAACTAGGGTGCTCCTAAGTTCACCAAGCCTCTTGTGAACTTGACTCTAAAGTATATCGAATCGACTTTAAACGATGAATCCAAACCATTGAAATCTTTCTACCTAACGATTGATGCGTTTACATGTGAAAATTTTAAAGTTTCGAATTAATTTAGTATAAAGTCAAGTGGTCAAAGGAGTGCAAAAAATGAATGCATTAAAATTTATTTATAAACTTAAAATTTTTGACTACTTGACTCTATATTAAATTAATTCGAAACTTTAAAATTTTCATATGTAGACGCATCACTCATTAGGTAGAAGGGTTTCAACGGTTTGGATTCATCGTTTAAAGTCAATTCAATATATTTTAGAATCAAGTTCATAAGAGATTTGGTGAACTTAGGAGCACCCTAGTTCTACTCATATATAGATATGCATGAACTACTTAATTTTCAATATATAAGAATGTCAATGCCTGAAAATAAATTAGTTCATGCGTAACTTGTCAATAAATACTGTAAGTAACTTGTCAAAGTATAACACTATAAGGATACTTATTTTGACTATCTATTCCTGTTTGTATTTTCAACAGGAGGGCTGCGCTACTTGGGAAAAAAAAAGAGCTTTCAGATTGTTTAATAAACGAAATAACCACTTTTGCTAAAAATTATTATATCTACTACATTTGCTAAATAATATGATGGATACAAAAAGACTGTGTCTGCCATATCATTTGGCGGACACATATATATATCCGCCAAATGAAATAATGGACACAATTCTCCATGCTTTTCTTTTTTACCGTAACTTTTGTAATATTTGATGTCTCCTTATTTTGTCTAGATTGCGATCCTGATTTACACCAAAACTTGTGCCTTAAAGCCTAAAAATGTGGACTTTTCGTTTAAATATCATTAGAATGTGATACTGCTATGTTTTGTTTCTTATTTTGCAGGAAACGGGCGAAATTCTAGATCTGACAACTCTCCATACGGTCCGTATAGGTTTACATAAGGTCCGTACAAGATCAGCCCAGCCACACAGAAGGTTCCACAACAAGAGGCAAGAATTCTCCAAGGCAAGGACAAGTATACAGTCCGTATAGAATTTCATACGGACCGTACAAGCTATTTTGAAAATCCAGGCTGGAATTGGAAACAGAGACAGCTGGGGAGGCCGAAAAGGAAGGCTTTCAATATGCGATTTCGGGCATTAAGGCAGATAATTCCAGATCTGAGAACGATCTTTCATTTATTCTGGGTGCTTGGGAGACAAGGAAGAAGGGGGAGAAGAAGAAGAAGAAGTTTTGCAACGGATTTTCGGATTTTCTATTGTTTTTCTATGAACTCTTTGATAACTTTTATTGTGCTTTGTTTTGAGAACATGAGTAGCTAAATTTACTGTTTCTAGGGTTAAGATGTAGTTGACGTTTGGTTTTACTTGTATGCTACTTGGATTTGTGTTGAATGCTTAGTTTTCATCTTGTTGTGTAGTATTTTAATTGCTTGGTTTTTGCTTGCTTGAATCGAATAGTCAACCCGTTAGACGAATGCGCACGTCTTAATCGATAGGTTACAAGTCTATAACATTCAATCCAACTGAATCAAGTGCATGAGGTAGGTTTACGAACCAAGGAGTACTGAAATGCGAAATTTTCCTTGAGGCGAAAGTCCTATAATATCTTTAGTAAACCAACAAGTGACTTAGGTAAATTAGACTAAAAAACGAAAGTTGAGGTTTAAGGCACCTAAGAGGGGAGTAGTTGAGTCCGGTAACCGGGTTACTAAGCCAAAATTGCGATAGCTGAGGCTAGGAATTTAGGTACGGTCGATAGAAACCATAGACAAAAGCACCAACACAGAAACAGTAGCTGTAGTATTAACTCGGGGACCTATACGAACCGTATAGGATTCTATACGGGCCGTATACCCTGGGGATGAACTGAAACGAAGTCTGAAACCCTGGAAACCCTTTTTATTAATTGAAAACAAACTTTCAATCTTCTTTTCATTGTTTTAATCATTACTTTAATCAGTAGAATTGTTAGAAACAACCAACCAATCAACTTTTCTCACTTCTAGGATCTAGTAGATTTAAGTAGAGTCTGGTTCTTTTCCTTCCGTCCCTGTAGATACGATACCCGACTATACCAACGGTAGGACTGTGCACTTGCAATCTTGACCAGAGGTAAACTCGAGTTTTAAAAGGTACAACTCGCTGTACTGAAACTTAGAAGTGCACTTCTGTGTGCCGATCAAGTTTAAAATTGCTAGATTTTTTCTTATTTTTGGTTAATTCTAGATTTTAATTTTAATTTTTCTTTTTCCATCTTTTGAGGAACATACTGGAAGGTCCACAGCCCAAGAACCACTACAATCTTAGAAGTAAAGGACAGACTTCCACCACAGTTGTTCCAGCACCACCACATCTGTCACCTCTGCGTACGGCCCGTACAAGATCCATACGGACCGCACAACCCGACAACAGAGAGGCAGATCCAGAAACAGGCACCATGAATGAAAACGAACAAGGACCGCAGGTCAATGAGCAACTCTCAGATGACGAGGGAGCAGACTTTGTGCCGAGGACATTGCGAGAGTTCAATGTCCCGAGAGCTGGAGATGTTAGAGGAGCAATCCGATTGCCAAGGGTTGCCGGCAACCAACCCAACTGTTCGCACAAAAGTGTACTACAAAGTTTCAGTACAGCAAGCTGTACTTTTTAAACCTCGATTCTACTTCTGATTCAGATTGCAAGTGTACAGTCCTATCGTTGGTAATATCGGGTGTCGATCCACATGACGGTTCAATAACTTAACTAGATTTCTACTCAGATTATTTTAAGACTAGAAGTGTTCAGAAAGGGTTTGAGTTGGTTGAAATTTTGGTTAACAATATTATAAGGTTGCAAATAAACTAAACTGGAATTCAAAACTAATTTAAAACAAGCATTTCCTGGGTTTCTGATTTCATCCGTAACTCGCCTCTTGCTCGACATGACCCGTGTACTCTCGTACATGGCCCATGTCACACGGCCCGTGTAGTATCCTACACGGTCCGTGTCGACTCGCAGTGAAACTGCAGTTGTGCCGGTTTCGCGCCGATTAATTACGTGTAGGATGAACCGACCATACCCGATGTTTCTAAACCTCAACTCTCGTTTGTTGGCTAAATAAACTCGATAATGGAAATACAATTCAATCCTCTTAGGGTTCTAACCTAAACTCTCGTTCATTGGTTTGAATGGCCTAAGTTACTTGTTTGGTTTACTAAAGGTATTCAACATCTCTCGATTCTTTGAAAAGTTCACCTCTCGGCTACTAGTTAGTCTTCCCTCTCGGTTCATCGACTTACCTCAAATACTTTGGTCTGGTTGAAAGATGAAATTGGACGCAGTACCTTGTTAGACGTGGCCAAGCCTAATGGTAAGAACCAAATAATAATCGAACAACACAGAAAAGCAATTAAAATTATACACAAACAAGCAAACACGAAATATCACGCATAATCAAACAACTAGCAAGTAAACAAAGTATTCGACTACATCATGTTCCCAAGAAACTAAATAAATTACTCAAGCATGGTTTCTAAAACAGAATAACAAAAGTAAGATAAACAATTCATTGCAAAAACCGAAAATACGAAGAAGAATCGTCGGAATTCTCTCGATTTCCTCCTCTCTACTTCGTCTCCAAGTTGGTTGTTGTCGAACTCCCTTAGAATCGGTCTCTGTATGAATTGATTGCCTTTCTGCCCCCAGGGGTCGTTCTTTTATTCTCCATAACCGTCCATCTTTAATTAGGCAATAATCTGTAAATTTAGATTAACTGCCGGATTTGTCTGACACGGTCCGTGTGACATTCTGTATGGACCGTGTGCCTGTGTCTCTTGTCCGGGTCGTGCAGCGCCTGTGTAGGGGGTCGAGTAGGGTATGACACGGTCCGTGTGGATTGTGACTCGGCCCGTGTAGGAAGTCCAGATTGTTGGATTTCACCCTTTCTTCGCCCGTTTCCTACAATAAACAAACAAAAGCGCAGCAGTACCATATTCTATAGATAATAAATGTAATAAACATGATTTTACTGTTTTGGACACAGGTTTTGGTACAAGATTTGGTCGGAAATGTAGTTAAAATAACGAGATATCACCAACTTCAATCCGGGCGTTGTCAACATTGTTCAGCAGAACACCTTCCATGGCATGGATCACGAGGATCCGCATGCCCATGTTCAGACCTTTCTCGAGTGTTGTGCCACCATTAAGATCAATAGCGCAACAAATGATTATATTAGACTTGCTTTGTTTCCTTTCACTCTTAGGGATAAGGTAAAGAAATGGTTAGGGTCATTACCAAGGGATTCAATTACCACTTGGAGGGAACTGTCCAAACTGTTTTTGACCATATTTTTCTCTCATAAAAGAACTGCCAAGGTTAGGACCCAACTGACCAGTTTCAAACAAAGGTCTGATAAACTCTTGAATGAGGCCTGAGAAAGGTTTAGGGAATTACAATACTCTTGTCCACATCATGGTATTCCCGATTGGTTACTCATTCAGTCCTTTTATGCTGGTTTGACTGATAGTTCTCGTACTTCTGTTGATGCAGTTGCAGGTGGAGCTCTCCTAGACCGAGAGACTACCGATGCAATAAACTTGATTGACAGCATAGTGACCAACCAACAGTGGTCCGGCCGAGAAAGCTCACAAGCAACTGGAGGCGGCTGACTTCAAGTTGATCAGATCACTGCTCTCACCGCCAAGTTGGATGCTATGCAGAAGGCTTTTGACAAGATGACTGTAAAAGCACTTGGCGATCAACAGTCGAAATCTTGTGTTATGTGTGGGGATGAGGGGCACTTGTATGAGCATTGCCTACACGGGCAAAGGGATGAGGAACCTGAGCAGGTCAACTCTCTCAACAATGAGCCATCCTACTTTCCGAAATCTCCCTTCAACCGGTCCTATTCCAAGGACCAAAATGATCAACAGGCTTGGAGGTGGAAGAACGGGAACCTCGCACCCTTCAACAACAATCCTTCCAGCAGCAACAACAACAATTGTAACTTCTACAACAATGTCGCATTCAACAACTCGAACAACTGCGCACCATACTCTGGACCATCTAAGCCCTATGTTGCTCCCATGGTGAGCGACTTTATGAATGAGCAGATGCAGCAGATCAGTGCTCAATTGGCGGGTTTGGCCGCTCAAAATAGACAAAATGAGTCTCACACTAACTCTGGCCAAGGACAACCTGGGAGGTTACCAAGCCAACCCGAGATTAACCCCAGAAGAGAGGCTAAAGCTGTTACATTGAGAAGTGGGACACAATACGAAGGACCAGCCATGCCTGTTGAGCCAGAAGCTGAGTGTACGGTCCGTACAGATCCTATGCTAAGTTTCTGAAGGATATCTTATCTAACAAGCGAAGCTTGGGGGGGCGTGAGACGGTGAAATTGACCGAACAATGCAGTGCTATCTTGAGAAGCGAACTTCCATCCAAATTGGAAGATCCGGGTAAATTCTCCATTCCTTGCACAATTGGGAAATCCACCATTCGACGAGCTCTATGCGATTTAGGGGCTAGTGTGAGTCTCATGCCACGCTCTATTTTTGACCGCTTGGGTGTAGGAGAGCTTAAACCTACAAGAATGACTCTACAACTTGCGGATTGTTCGATGAGACTACCACTCGGCATAGTGGAAGATGTACCGGTTCAAGTCGGTAAGTTCTATGTGCCAGGTGATTTCGTTGTGATGGAAATGAAGGAAGACAAAGAGGTCCCAATTATTCTAGGACGGCCGTTCTTGAGAACCGCTGGAGCGCTGATTGATGTGAAGAACGGGACCTTGACTTTGAACATTGGAGATGAGAAGGTTCACTTTCATATTGACCGAGCAATGAAGTACCCCGCTCAAACCGAAGCATGTTTCATGGTCGATGTGATTGATGAATTGGTTGAAGAGAATTTCTTGGAGCAAGTCAACAACTCGCTAAGGTATCACTTTGACTTTCTATCTGATTTGCAGGTTGAAACAAGCGAGTTCAAATCAATTTGTGCAGCAGACGCAGCATCTGTCTGTCCAGACGAGTCTCCATACGGACCGTATATCAAGTGAAGTGCAACCAGAGAAGCTGGAGATTGAGAAGGAATCAGAAGCTCAAACAGAAGCTGAGGCATACGGTCCGCACAAGACCCATACGGACCGTACAACTACCCAGACAGAGCAGACCACTCCTGAACTGAAACCTCTCCCGGCCAATCTCAGGTATGAATTCCTTGATTCAGAAAAGACATGCCCTGTTATTGTCAATGCAGGATTGACCCCTAATCAAACCTCCAAGCTCTTGGAGAAGTTGAGAGCTCACCAAGGCACGATTGGATACTCTATCAAGGACTTGAAGGGGATCGATCCGGTCATCTGCACACACAGGATCTTGCTAGAGGATGATCACAAGCCTTCAGTTGAACACCAAAGACGGCTCAACCCAAATCTGAAAGAGGTAGTAAAGAAAAATTTTTAAAACTTCTTGAAGCAGGTATTATCTACCCGATTTCTGACAGCAAGTGGGTGAGCCCCGTCTATGTGGTTCCGAATAAAGGGGGGGCAACAGTGGTGAAAAATGAGAAGGGAGAGATGGTTGAAACACGCGTTGTGACTGGTTGGAGGATGTGTATCGACTATCGGAAGCTCAACACCGCTACACGCAAGGATCACTTTCCATTGCCATTTGTTGATCAACTCCTTGAAAGGATTGCAAACCACTCTTATTTTTGTTATCTTGATGGCTATTCAGGTTTCTTTCAAATTCCCATTCACCCACAGGACCAAGAAAAGACCACTTTTACATGCCCATATGGTACCTATGCATACCGTAGGATGCCTTTTGGTCTTTGTAATGCACCTGCGACCTTCCAAAGAGCCATGATGACCATCTTTTCTGATTTTATTGAGAAGGAAGTTGAGATTTTTATGGATGATTTTTCTGTTTACGGTACTTGTTTTGATTATTGTTTGGCTAACTTGTGTAAAATTTTGCAGAGATGTGAAGAGGTGAATTTGATCATCAATTGGGAAAAATGCCATTTCATGGTCCAAGAAGGAGTTGTTTTGGGACATGTTGTCACCTCGAGAGGGATTTAGTTTGACAAGGCAAAGATTGAGGTGATTGAGAAACTCGAGATCCCAACAAATGTCAAAGGGGTTCGAAGTTTTCTTGGACATGCAGGTTTTTATCGCCGCTTCATCAAAGACTTCTCTAAAATCACGAAACCACCGACCAATCTACTTATCAAAGATTCTGATTTTGTTTTCACTGATGATTGTGTTAAGTCTTTTTGCAGTTTGAAAGAAGCTCTTATCTCTGCACCTATCTTGCAGCCACCCGATTGGTCGTTACCTTTTGAGTTGATGTGCGACGCCAGTGACTATGCAGTTGGAGCTGTTCTTGGGCAAAGGAAGGACAAAAAGCCGTGTGCTATTTACTATGCTAGCAAAGTGCTAGATCCAGCCCAAATGAACTACACCACCACCGAGAAGGAGCTTCTCGCAATTGTGTTTGCTCTTGACAAGTTTAGATCGTATTTGGTTGGCTCAAAGATAGTGGTGTACACGGACCATGCCGCATTAAGGTACCTTTTGAGTAAGAAAGATGCAAAACCGAGACTAATTAGATGGATTCTTCTTTTGCAGGAGTTTGATCTTGAAATCAAGGACAAGAAAGGAGTCGAGAACTCTTGTGGCGGACCACCTATCCAGGCTTCATTAGGAGGAGGATACCACGGTTGAATTGCCAATCAATGACTCGTTTCCTGATGAACAACTCCTCGCAATCAGTTCTGACCTGAAAGACATCCGTACGGCCCGTACACAAGTTCATACGGTCTGCGCGATCCAGCATACGGACTGTACAAAAGGCCATATGGACCGTATAAGAAACTCTCAGCCGCAGCAGCAAGCTCCATGGTATGCCGATATCGCAAACTATCTGGTTTCCGGAGTATTGCCTGCTACAATGTCCTTCCAGCAGAGAAGAAACTCAAAGCTGATGTCAAGTACTACTTCTGGGATGAGCCCTACCTCTTCAAAGTTGGAATTGATGGCATATTCCGACGATGTGTACCATATGAAGAAACGGGTTCCATTCTTGCTCATTGCCATTCATCCATTTACGGAGGACACTCCTTGTTCTCCAAAACTACTGCCAAGGTATTACAATCTGGTTTTTATTGGCCCTCTCTTTTCAAAGATGCAAGATCTTTTGTTTTAGCTTGTGACAGGTGCCAAAGAACTGGAAACTTGACGAGACGAAACGAGATGCCTCTCAACTTTATCCTCGAGGTAGAGATTTTTGATGTTTGGGGCATTGATTTCATGGGTCCATTCCCGTCCTCTCGAGGGAATGAGTATATTTTGGTGGTGGTCGACTATGTGTCGAAGTGGGTTGAGGCAATGGCATGCCGCAAAGCTGATTCAAATACGGTGAGGAAGTTCTTCAATGAGATCATTTTCCCTCGTTTTGGTGTGCCTCGAACTGTCATTAGTGACGGAGGCAAGCACTTCATCAATCGACAATTCAACAATCTCTTGCCAGTAATTGGGTAGCCTGCCAATTAAAAGAATTATCCAATCAACAATTTATTTCTTAAAATAATTAATTAAAATAACTGATAAATAATTTTACATAGTTAATTACCTTGAATCGATAATCCCCATAAACATGCAACATCTTCCAACGTTACTGTTACTTCACCAACTGGTAGATGAAAAGTATTGGTCTCCGGCCTCCACCTCTCAACCAGGTAATAAAATAAGTCTTCACTCCACACAATTCACGATGTAAGGGCGGTAACGAATGAAATGATAGCCATGAACCATACACTTTTTACTTAATAATATAAATAAAAATAAGAACTTTTTATTAGCTTATATATATATATATATACACACAGTAGAACTAGGTTGCTTCTAGGAGTACCAAGTCTCTTTGTACTCTTAACTCTAAAATCTATCGGATTAACTTCGAACGATGAATCCAAATCGTTGAAATCCTTCTACCTTACGAGTGATGCGTTTACATGTGAAAATTTTAAAGTTTCAAATTAATTTAGTATAAAGTCAACTGGTCAAAATTAGAAGGTTTCTAAATTAATTTTAATGCATTCATTTTTGGAAACCTTTTGACCATTTGACTTTATACTAAATTAATCCGAAGCTTTCAAATTTTCACATGTAGACGCATCACTCGTAAGGTAGAAGGATTTCAACGATTTGAATTCGTCGTTCGAAATTAATCCGATATATTTTAGAGTTAAAAGTACAAAAGAGCTTAGTACTCCTAGGAGCATCCTAGTTCTACTCATCTATATATATATATATATATATATATGAATCATAAATGGAGTTAAATTTCGCCATTTCCTTTTTCCGAAAATTTTATTTATACCATATTAAAAAAAAACTAAATAACCATCTTTTTTTTTGAAAAATTAGAAAAAATATCATGTCCGCCAATTGACCAAAAAGGATCCAAAATAGGGTCCACCAATTGAATTGGTGATCCAATTTTTTTTAATAGAATTCATCTAACGGAGGGAAAGAAAAAAAAGTGGGTTCGCCAATTAAATTGGCGAACATGTCCTTTTTGGTCTGCCAATTTAATTGGCGGACGTGATAGAAATCGAATTCAATGAAAAATTATGGTTAATTGGTTTATTTGTTTTTTTTAAAATATGGTATAAATAAAAATTTTGGTCCTTTTTTCTTTCTTCTAATTATACATATACATAGTGTTTTTATTGATGGTGTCATATTTGTAATTTTTTAATAGAGGAATTCTTATTTGAACTCAATAAAAATATAAAAATTATACCATTCTTAACTTCTACAATGACAAAGTAACGCCCATTTTACGTATTAATTTTTATGATTTATGATTTAGTCACACACACATATCCATACTTACTACAGTTGAGTCCGTGCAATGCAATTAATGAAAACATATAATAAGAGAATAAAAAAAAAATCATATATAATGACATATTTTTATATAAAAATTTAGACTAAATGACAAATAACATTTGTTAAATGATATTCAATGATATGTAAATAATATTTCTTAATAATATATTAAATGATATATACGTTTTTTTACATATTTTAATAAAAATTCTCATATAGAATGTTAAATAACATTCCTTAAATGATATAAAAGTTGAAAAGAAATGAAAACACAACCAATTTATTATCAATAAATCCATAAATGACATTTAAAAAATGAAAATAAATCAAGAACAATACAATTTGCATACTGCGAGTACGTGTCTAAATAAATTTAGACTTCTCCACGTAAAAATAAAAAAAGATGCATAGAATCACCAAAAGGCAAATTATTTGATTGGAGGGCTGATATTAAATCTGAAATTGTATCTTTTAATCACAACCGTTGACGGATCAGGACATCTACATGCTTAATGTAAAAAATGATTAAAAGTGAATGAATTAAAATAAACTTCAATATCTTTAATTTTTTTACCACTTGACTTTATATTAAATATATTTAAAAAAATAATTTATGCAAACTCCATCAGTCGTAAAATATATCACTTTGAAGAGTTTTGAGTTGTTAAAACCGGTCCTATCAATATTAGAATTATGTTTACAAACAATTTTAATTTGTATCCAAATCTTAAATATGAAATTCGAACAATCAATTTAAGCCGCGCTTAATATGCACATATCAAAATCTTGTACAATCCTTTTTAGATAGGAAGAAAATATATTGATTTAAAAGTTCTAATCATGAATCCATTAGCAATAGATGGCGAATCAGCAATCAGATGCAAACAATCACTTTTTTTTAGCTATTATTGGGTTTGGGTTGGCTCATGGCCCAACCGGCCCGGCCTGTTTCTTTCTTTCTTTCGTTCTCCAAAGAAAAGAGCAACCTAACTTTACCGACTTCAAAATGAGATCTTCATGGTCCTGACACGAATCCTAAAGCGTACCCTATCATCCGAAACTGATTCTGGCTCGGTTCGGAGTTATTCATTCTACTTTGGTACTCTCTCCTCTTGCTATTTTCTTTTTCCTCTGTAACATTTCCACAAACACCTTGCGCGCAAGCTATTGAACCTTTCCTTTGAATAATGCCAGCTCGAGTTCGAGCTCCCTTTAGGTCTACCAAGAAGAGAACAGCATCTGCTACTGATTCTAGTAAAACCAAGCTCAGAGAAAACAGGAGAGATACAAATGAAGCACTGAGTCAATCCACCAAGAGAATCTCAAGGGAGAGAAAAGTAGAGAGAACACACACTGACTCACCCGATTTCGATGACAAGGTTTTACAAACTGTCAAGGTAAAGCATAACAGAGAGTATGGTAAAGGAGGCAATAAGGTTGATTTCAAAAATAAAGAATTTTCTAAAAGGAATGTGCATTCAAAGAAACAAATTTCAGAAAAGGAGGATGGACATAAAGAGAATCAAGGTTCTGCTACTGATACTGATACTGAACCAAAAGTTCGGAGGTTGCCATCTAGGGTTTTAGATAAATCTGGGAAGAAAGTTAGGGTTATTAGGAAGGAGTTAACAAGGGGTTCTGTCGAAAAAGGCGATCAAGTAAAGAGAAAACGGGTCATAAAAATCGATCCCTATGATGCATCAAACAAACGGCTCGATGATACCCCTAACCTGAAAGGTGAGCATTTCACTTAGCACTTAACTTTGCTATTAGAAACTTATCTATTTAAGTCAACCAAATAAATTTGGAAAAACTGAGTTGAGCAATGTGGTGATTTCTAGAACCAAGATCAACACAAACCCTAAACCCTAAACCATATGCTGAAGTAAAAGTCGGTAGCTTTTAATATCAGTAGCTAAATTTCATCTATGAACTTGTATTGAATATTTTTTTCCAAGTCCTTTCTGAATTTGCAGTTGGTAATTGTTTTTTTTTTTCATGTGTGCCAGAAAATGTTGAAGAAAATGCTGAAGAAAATGTGGCTGAGATATCAAAGAATGCTCAGTTTCGTGCTATACAGCCTAGCACATCCATCCTTTCATTTGTTGAAGAAAATGTATGTAATATACTTTTTAATTTTAAGAGGAAATTTCGCAAAGAGTAGTCTCCAGTTACTGGTATTTGCATTAGGTGCCAGTGGTTTGTCTTATTTGCAAAGACATTTGACAATAAGCAATTTAGACTAAAAAATGACCGTATTACCCTTGAGTCGATAATCCCAACAAAAACTGTAAATCATTTGATATCTTGTTGCAGTAAACAGAAATGATTCTTCTCAATATCTAATTTTCCTTTTAATTCCTTTTTTCCCATTGTATTTTTCATGTTTTTCTAAAAATTGTAACACCCTAAAAATGAGACAAAACACCTGTTTCATTCAATTATGAAACACCCTAATTAAACTGAACCAAACACTGTGACAACCATCACCTGCACCAATTTTTCTAATTATTGGTCAGACCTGATTTTTTCTCTCTTGAACTTTGGATAAAAATGCCGATCTAATCTGTACCACTAACCTGTGGTACATTACTAGCCATGAGAGCTACATAATTGTGACCTAGATTTTACTGACAGCTGTTGGGGCGTAGACGGCTGAATGAGTTAACAAATGTGGGTTACAATGTGAAGCTTTCTGCTCCTCTTGACAACATCCCCTTCTCTAAAAGCACCGAAAGAGAGCGAATTGAACACGCTGTATGTATTTCTTGTCTTTTTTCTTTTATTTCTTCAGAATGAAAAATAATGTTTTTTGGATATGAAATCAGTTCCGAGTTAAGAATTATTTGGGTTTTCGGGAAAATGGCTTAAACAAAATCTGTATTTATGATTTTGATGAATAAATTGTCAGACATGCATCCATGTTATATAGAACTTGTACTGTTTACTTATGGACAACTCCATTAATTATGTAATTTGATTTCTTTAATGTATTACAGGTGTTTAGAAATAAGTTGGAGTTCTTTGCAGCTGCTAAGATTTCATCATCATTTCCTCCTCCTGTTCTTCCAGAAATAGCATTTGCTGGTAATCTTATAATGCAGACAAATTTCTTATATTATCTTCATATAGTTATTACTTAAATTTATATATATATTTTTTGGATTAATTGTTGATGATCTGAAGTAACTTACTGCCTTTTCTACCAATTTGATTAACAAATTTGAGACTGATTTGCACTGGCTTATATATGGCCTGTAATGCTTAACACAAGCCTTTACATATACTATTAGTGGAACATGTTACTATGCTAGTTATGCATAATATAAAAAAAAAAAAAAATTCTGTCAGAATCCTTAATTTGGTGTTTGGTTTGTTTAGGTAGGTCAAATGTTGGAAAATCTTCTCTTCTGAATGCACTAACGAGGCAATGGGGTGTGGTACGAACCTCAGATAAGCCTGGTCTTACTCAGGTACAATTAATAATTGAATACTAATTGTAAAAAATAAAATCAAATTGACTCTTTAGTTGGTTTTAACTGGGGATTGATAAGTTAACTTAGACTCTTTATTGAACTGATTGAATTCAATTTACTCTGCGCAGACTGTAAACTTTTTCAGACTTGCTTCTAAGCTTTGTATGGTTGATTTGCCGGGGTATGGTTTTGCATATGCTAAAGAAGAAGTGAAAGAATCATGGGAAGAACTTGTAAGTATCTAAAATTAGAGGTGTTTATTGGTTCGGTTTGGTTTAGGGATGGCAATGGCCCGAGCCCACAGGTATTTTGCCAATCCCGTGCCTGGCCTGCGCCTGCTAAAAATTTATACCCGGCCTGCCTGGCCCAATAGAATGGGCCTAGAAATCTATGCCCGACCTGCCTGTGGGCTTTTCACCCATACCCACGCCTGCCTGCCTATGCCCATGGGCTGCCTTACCTGACCTGGCCCGACTATACCCGGCCCGACTATGCCTGTGCCTGCCTGCCTGCTGCCCCAGTTTACACAATATGCACCAAATATAATTTAAGGATAAAATACCATACAAATACAAACAACATACACAATCACCATACAAATACAAACAACATACACAATTAAATTAAACATAATAGAATATAACACTAAAATAACATAGTTTAACATCAAATAAAACCGTTTAACACAAAATAACATAGTTTTAACACTAAAATTAAGCACAATCTGCTGCACATCTGATGCTCTTTTTTTTTTTTCTCCAGTAGGCATCTAGATATCTAAAATTTTGAATTTAATGTTCTAATGGGTAATAGTCTAATAGAGGAGTCACTTGACATGCTCGAATTGCTGACAACTTCAAACTTTGCATCAATTCAGTTAAAACCTGTTCAAGGTAATGAAAAAAGGGCAAAAATATTTGTGTTAGTTGTCATTCAGTATAACTTTGCCTACAAAAATTAAAATCTATAGGAGTTGCCATTTTGCCTACAAAAATTAAAATCAATTAGACCAGGTTGCATTTTGCCATTTTGCATTTATCAACAAAATTAAAAACAGAAAATTAAAATCTATACTTGCACTAAATAATGACATTAAGGAAAGGGAAAGGAACTAATTAATTAGATTGCATGGATGCTTTGATGTTCTGCATATGCAAAGGAGATACGCTCTTCAAATAAAAAAAAGTAACATCAAAGAAAACTTTATTTAAAATAATATCTCCTCAAAAAAGGAGTACATAGAAATTATGGTCAGAAATATAGCCCCCTCTCAGTATTGCAAAGGTTCACAAGGACAACAGATTATGACTAACTAAAAATCTAAAATCTTACAAAATCAACTTTGTACCTGAACGCAGCACTAGAATGGTGAGGCCGTGAGCTAGACTTCTAAGTTCCGATCCTCTAAGCTAGACTTCCAAGTTCCAACTATCATTAAAAATTAACAAGGAAATAAAATTCAAGTTCTTATACTCTAATTCTCAGGTATTGTGCATGAATAGACAGTGCGCAACAAACAGGAAATAAAATTCAAGTTATTATACTTCTAAGTTCCAATTCTCAAGTATTCTCAAGCTACAGTGGACTATAAAAAAAACAGATTTGTCTAAAATGCTTTTCAAGTAGACAAACTAACAGTTGAATTTCTAAAAATCACACTGTATTCAAATTAGAAATGAACAAAACTTTCATAAAATAGAAAAAAGAACAACTTCCTAAATTTCGAATTTTAAAAAATTTATCCAAGCAATTAAAGGCTGCATTTTCACCTTGTCTGGCTGCTGCGAGCTTGGCCTTGCTATGTATATGGCAACAATTTCTGCCGCCTAAACTTTATTTACCCCAAAGAGATTGATGCATCTGTCAGAACCAAAATAATTATTTAAAGCTAAGAAGAAAAAAATGCAACCCCTAATTAATCCACTTCGATCAAATGCGAACTCAAAAAAACAAAGATTTAGATTTACCTCAGCCTGAGGAGAATAGATCAATCAATGGACAATGGTGCTAGTGTTGGGCGGAGGCAGATCGGTGGTGGGGCGTGGCTGGAGGCGGAGAACTCGTCGGAGAAAGATAGAGCATGGAGGCGAGAAGAGAGAAAGGGAGAAAGAGCGGTCTGTGGAGGCGCAAGCAAAATGCAAGGGAGAAAGAGCGGCACAGTGAGAAAAGGGACTCTGGATTTTGGTTTTCGGAAATCTACTCAAAACCCTAAAACATAAGCCCAACAAGCTACCTGTGGGCCTCAGCTGAATCCCGTACCTGGCTTGACCTTTTTTTATACCCGGCCCTGCCTAGCCTGTTACAGTGTCGGGCCGACCGGGTAAAGGGCCGGGCCGGGTGGGTATGAGCAGGCCAATGGGCCGATGGGCTTTTCTGCCATCCCTAGTTCGGTTCGGTTCAAACCGAATTAAAATAGGCAAACCAAAGTTTTATTTGGTTTTAAAAAATCAAACCAAACCGAACCGAACGAACCAAAGTAAATTTCTGTTTGTTTGAACCGAAATAGAATATTAATCATAAAAATAATTTTTTTTTGTTAATTTTTGTTAATTTTATTAAAGATGGATTAAAAAATTTGTTTGATTTGATTTAATCGGTTTTAACCGAACCAAGCAATATACATTATGGCATAATTTTTGAATTTTTTTAAATGTTTGGTTCGGACGGGGGATGAGTTTAAAAATTCCGGTCAGTTCGGTCTAACTAGTTTTAAAATTTATAAACCGAACCAAACTATTAAACCAATTTTAAAACCAATTTAACCGGACCCAATGAACACCCCTATATGTGAGAACAAAAATCTGTGCAAACTAGTTTTCATTGATGCTAATTTTCATTTTTTCCTTTTTTTTTGTAGGTGAAGGAGTATGTGTCAACTCGGGTTGGTCTACAAAGAGTGTGCCTCTTGGTTGATACCAAGTGGGGTATGAAACCAAGAGATCATGAGCTGATTGATCTTATGGAAAGGTAATTTTATTTTTCATCTCATACAGTTGTTACAAAAGGTATTGTTTTTTGAGTGAGGCTACGGTACTATGCATAGTTCATATTGGTCTATACTATGGATCAATATCTCCATTTCAAAGTCCAAACAATCGATGTGAACCTTTCAACATGATCTCTGTATGAAAATACACTTGTATATCAAATTTTACATTTTTATTAATTTTTTTTACTATTTTTTTAGATTGGTAAAAAATCACATGATCTAAAGATACCATTAAAGAGTAGTGATTTTTTACCTATTTAAAAAAATAGTATAAAATTCTATAAAATATAAAATTTAGTCTACAAGTACGTTTTCATATGAAAATCATGTCAAACAGTTTAGATCGGCTATTTGGACTTTGTAAACGGAGATATTGATCCATAGTACGGACCAATGTGCGCTATGCATAGTACCACAGCCTCACTCTTGTTTCTTTACACAATTATATTCAAGAAATACCAACATGCTATAATGAAATATGCGTTCTCAGACTCCACTTCTAGAGACTTGATTGTTGATATTTTAGTGAAGCTTTGGGTACTTTTGAATATAGTAAAAAAAAGAAGTGTTAAGTTCTCTTCTAGTTTCTATGATGAAAAAGGAGAGAAAATGTTACATTTCTAACAGCTTGTATATTTTTTTTTTAACTCGTCAGATCACAAACACCATACCAGATTGTATTAACAAAGAGTGACATAGTTTTCCCTATTGATGTGGCTCGCCGAGCTATGCAAATTCAAGAGGTACTTATCTCTATAAATGTAGGATGCCTATGTTGAAATTTTAATTATGTATATTGAAATTTATTTGAAATTTACTTTCTTACTTAGAAGTTTTTATATGGCCCTCATAAATTGATAAATATGTGCATTTATTGTTAGAATTTCATTTTGTGGTCGTGGAAACTTGGGTTCAAATCCCACCTACCGCATATTGTGCATTTTTCGTTTTAGCCCCTCAATCTAAATTTTCTAGTTACGCCATTGTTAATACCTTTACCTAGCCTAGAAATGGTTACTTGGTGGAGTATTCTTAAACTATTTTTATTTGAATTATATTTTGACATCATCTTATCAAATGCAGAGTTTGAAGAAAAACAAATCAGTAGTTAATCCTGTGGTAAGTCTTAATCTCCCCATGTTCAGAAGTTTTAGTTTCAAAAAATTATGTCGAAATTTCATAACTAATTTATATAATAAATGTAGATGATGGTGAGTTCGAAGACTGGAGGTGGCATCAGATGCCTTAGATCTGTTCTCAGTAAATTGGCTCGCTTTACCAAGCCCTAAAATAGGCAAAAAAAGAAGAAAACAAAAAAAATCACTATCATATAACCTGAGCTATTAAATGACATTGATAATCTCCTACAGTTAGGAAGGATACTTGGATCTTCTATGTGCTTTTATGTCTCATATCTTATTAGGAACTAAGAGGAATATTGTTAGTGTTTGTTTTGTTGTTCAATTAAAGGCCGTGGGATTGAAATGTAAAGGCTTTTGCACCTTTTTTGAATAACTTTTGGATGTGCAAAGAGTTCAGCAAACTTTAAAGAGAATAAATTTTTGGAACATTTTTTTTTTATAAAGTTTGAAGGAATTAAATGTATCAAAATAGGTGATTGTTCCCTGTTTGTCTAGGTAGTGTCAAGCACCGTGCATTAAGCTAAGGTCCCTCTTCTCTTCTTACTAATAATATACTAACAAGCCTTATTTTTTTATGTTAACAAATCCAATCATTGTAATCACATTATTCAAATAAAATAAAGAGAAATTTAGATATATGCCCATCATAACTTTTTGATTTAAATATTTTCCCATCAAAACTTTAAAATTAGTTATTTATCCATCTAAACTCACTTATATTATTAGTTATATATCCATTTCTTAATTTAATCACTTAAAAATAAGAATTGATATTAGTGTTTTTAAAAACAAATTAAGGGACAAAACTGTCTTTTTAAATTTTTTATTAATATTAGACTTTATTTCTTAGTGATCGAATTAAAAAATGGGTATATAAAAAATATAAGTGAGTTTAGATGAGGAAATAACTAATTTTAAAGTTTTGACAGGAAAATGTCTAATTTAAGAAATTATGATGGGCATATATCTAATTTTTTCTAAAATAAAATTGCGAAGTTCATTTACAAGTCTGTCCGTACAAAAAGAGAATTTTGTTTCATCAATGACTATGATTTAAAATAATCAGGAACCACATACTATTTCGCCAATAAGGGAAGCCAAAATATTGATGGTTGTTTTATTTGAACAATTAATTCAATCCCCCCACTTCAGTACTCATATCATGTCCATAAATTTGCAACGTGATCACCTTGACATTCCCTCGGAAATAGTCATTAAATTTATGGAAACAAAAAAAGATATTTAAGAAAAAAGAATAATGAAAGAACGTGGCAACCATAAAGAAATGGCTGTCTAAAGGGAGAGATGATTTGTGTCCGATGTTCATCGGACTCAAACTGAGTTCGATTGATTCCATAGCCGTCCGATTCGCTTTAAGATCTATGCACATCTGCTTTAATATCCATGCACACAAATTTAAAAACAGATCACACAAATTTAAAAACAGATCAGACGGCTATGGAACCTATCGGATGCAAATTTAAATCTGATGGACGTCGGACTCAAATTTTATAAGTCCTAAAGGGAACATGTTTGCACTTTCAAATTTCAAAGAATTCAAATGTGAAGAATGTTATACATTTGCTCAATTTTATCAATTTCATTAGCTGTTTCAACTCAATATTTTCCGAAAGATCACATTCAGTACGTGCATGATTACTCCATCAAAGACATAATTAATCCCGAGATAAAATTTCATGGAAATTAAATGTTACATAAAAAAGAATGAAAGAACACTGCAAATACAAAGAATGCATAATAAAAACATGATCGAACAACAACAACAAAAAAAAAAAAAAACGTCTCTAAAAGATGAGGAAGATATAGATTGATGATGGAGATCGACTTAGTTTGTTTTGTAGCATACTTTTCTGACTTGACCTTGGTTACCGGTATACACACTGAGCAAACCCATCTTTACCAATGCCTTGCCGGAGAGGTCCAAGAATAAATCATTATTGCTAGCCAAGGTTTTAACAAATGAAGAGGTACTTGAATCAAACGCCAATGCATTGTCGATCGGAAGAACACCCTTACCATCGAGCAGCTTCTGGTAATACAAGTTGTCAACTGTGCGTACACTGTCAGGACCGTCTAAGAAGACAACATTGGTGTCGGTCGAGGGGTTATTTTTGCAAATAAAGCTGCTGATGAAAAAAACATAGAAGGCATTCAAGCTTGGGTCTGGCTTATTAGTACCCTTGTAAATTTTAAATGACAAGTTATAAGTTTCTTTCAGAGAAAGAGGGTGTACCGAATCTCCAACGGGTTTGGACAAGAGCAATTTCTGGATTTTGCATGAGGAAAGGAACAGTTCTTAAAAGGAAATCAGATTCGGGTTGAAAATCGGCATCGAAAATGGTGATGTATTCGCAGGCTTCAACATAATCATGCTTCAGCCCCTCTTTGAGTGCCCCTGCTTTGTATCCTTTTCTATTGTTCCTAACTTCACGCAATATATTTACACCTTTGCTTTTCCATCTCTGACATTCCAGCTCCACCATATCCTGAGAATTTAGAATTGCGTAAATTAGATTCAAAATTTAATATCTACAATGAAAGTTAGTTAAAGAGCTTAATTAATCCTTATCTCATTCTTAAAGATATGTAAATTTGGCTATGTCAAAAATTTGTTCCGTGATAGAAGCGCGGATAGGGAAAAGGAAATGAGATTTATGGTAATTAAGAGGTGACATGCAAAATTATATAAGAGAGGAGAAAATGATCATGCCAGTATAAAAATAAAAATAAAAGTTTTAAATTCAATTTCAAGATTTTGAAAAAAAAAAAAAAAATTACGTAATTGAAGTTTCAAATATTTTATCTGAATTTATTAGAAGTCTTGTATTAAAATTTTAAATGAATTTTTCCCCTCATTTTGGGTCAAAACATTCCAAAAACAGAGAATTAGAATTTATGTTGGAATTCAACATATATAGTCATTAGAAAGCCAATTAGTTAACAAATATTCGAAGGCATATTGTTATTAAATAACAAAAAAAATCTGTACCTCATGTCCACAGAAAATTCAAAACAAATTGTTTAATCAATTTAAAAAAAAATAACAAAAATCAATAGCTTTATTAGCAGCTGTTAGATGTCTGAGATCTGATTTTTAATTATTGGTCAACGCTATTCGATTGGCAGAAAGAATACCAATATAGAAAGTGGATGGTTCCACTAAACTTGTCTGACAAAATGAGTAGATAATAAGCTGTACAATTTATTTTACTTTTTTGTCTCTTGCAACAAGGTGGCGCAAAGAAATCTGATACTAACAATTGGTAGATAAACAAAATAAATTACCTTGCAAACTGTATCAGTAGAGTCATCCAACACTTGTATTATTAACCTGTCAGATGGCCACTCTAGCGCACATGCTGCTCCAATAGAATGCTTATATACCTTCACAGTTCACACATTGAAATATTTAATTCACATTATCATCAATGCTTAGATTAGGTCAATGCCAGCAAACATTTAGCAACTTTCCTAAATTTTTTACAATATTCTAAAAGTGGCATTGACAATGTTTCTATTCTGTACTCTGTACCTCTTTCTCATTGTACATTGGTATCTGAACAAGCACCATTGGATAAACAGAGCTCCCCAATTCTTCATCTTGTTTGATGGGTTCCCAATTGTATCTTTTCTCTGGTTTTAGTTTAAAAATTTTAACCACTAGACTGATTGCACCGACGAATAATTTCTCCAACAAGATCATGATGGTCATGATCACGCATACAGCAACCGAAAACTGTAACAATGGCACGATCAGAATAGACCAGATTGGATTCCATACGTAAAGAAACTGTTCAGTGGCAATTTCCCATTCTACAGCTGTGCCGAGTTCTCTCCATATTCTACTTAAATGAAAATTGCTAGATGTGAACAGAGCGGATTGATCACCTGAATACAGCAATTAATATAATTCTGTAAAAAAAAACATTATATATAGCCATGAATTGGTACAATGTATAAAAGCAAAGATGATCTATGTACCGATTGGAAGAATGGATGTTCCCTCTGCTTCCATCCACACCGTGGCTTAGAAGAGAGAGAACTTATGTGATCCACTTGTACTTTGCCTCTTCTTAATTTTGTACTTCTGCGTATCTAGCTAGGCTACTATTTGTCCGGTATCATGGGGCCCTGGATTGGTACATAGGTAGACAATAAAATGACCACTCAGTGTGTTTCAATAGGAAATTAATTGTACCATGTAAATGGGAGGAAATGGAATACACAGAAAGAGAGAGAGAGAGAAAGGATCAAGGTATCAATTGAAGAGAATTGCAAATATACAATGTATTACAGAGAGAAGGTAACGGGAAAGTAGTGGTGAATTTAGTGGGGGCTACATGGATTTAATTAAATAAGATAAACCGATCATGGATCATGCTCAGCTTGTTTTCACATGGGATGATAGGATGCCCTGTCAGCATGTGGTTTTGCCCCGTTCTTTAATTTAGTTGTATATTTCTTCTAAGATTTTGGAAAGAATTGACGACATTTTCTGGGAGTTTAGTCTGTAGAACTCGAATGTTTGTTCATTTATGTGTCAAGGACGAGGAACTAATTCGCAACAATACATTGTTAGTTCGTACTGGCTACAGGAGATCCGGAATTTATTGCGCAAGTACATATTATATTCCTCAATAATTATTCAGGGGTTTCAATGTCAAGCAAGTTCCTTTTTTTTTTTTTAAAGGATAATGAGGAAAAAGTAAAACATTCAAAATTTCAATTTTCAATGACACAAATTAATTACCAATTGTTTTATCTTCCACATTTATATGGTCAAATGGCAAGTGCAAATTATTGAGCTTTTGGGTCGAAAGTAAAATATGTTTGGAACAAAAAGATGTAAATTTTTAAATAGTGTTTGAGACTATCAAATAAAATAGAATACTGAAAAAGTATAAAAGATCTTAATAGACAGTCACATAATATTATATATCAATTCATGAATGAAATGAGATTAAACTTAATTATATATGCATTGAGAATATTTGTTAGTTAAAAGTTAAATATATACTCAGTTGCACGATAAAATTTAATAATATATAATGATTGATCTACTAATTGAAAATGCTTAAGTGGCACGTACAGATTGTCTCATAGCCTTGAAAAATATTATATAGGATTGTGATGAGGCGAGATTAGGATTGTGCATGATTTGTAGATTTTGCAAAATATTATATAGGACCTTGACGCCAAAATTTGCATATTGAAGCAATGAATGAACAACGCATATTCATTGCAATTAGGTCCGTGCATTCATTTGTAATCTCTTGATTTACATTAAATATTTTGAGATTTTGAAAATAATGTGTGCCTAAGCTATATAGTATAAAAATCATAAAATATTGTGGGTTAAAGTTGTATGCATCACCTCGTACGTAAAATAATCTGATGAATTGATGATTTAGATTTTGTGAGTGAACTTTAAATTTTGTTGATATATAAAAGAGAAATATGGCCAATTCTGGCACCGACAATTTGTGATACATAATATACTTCCTGTTACTAAATATTTGTTTTTTTTTGAAAACTTGATAGTGGCTACCAAGACTATATTAATAAAGATGTTTACAACAACATATCCTAAACACTTCTATTACATGATTAAGTGATGTGAGCAATTCCCTGATTAATCGTATCAACCCCCAGAACAATCCTTGAGACCTTTCTATGCCCCTTCCCACAAAACTGCTGCCACAACTGTGCCTCTTCAATTGCTTGATTTGCAACTAACCAAGACGGTCGTTTTTTGTTTCGGAAAATCACCTCATTTCGTTGTTTCCATATCGACCATAGCACAGACATGAAGGTGGATATCCAATGCTGTTGTCGACCCCTAGCACGGCCACAGTATTTGCTTGATATCTCCCATGTATCACACACAGCCTCTCCCTCTTGTAGGTAACCGACAAATCGACTCCACACTTCCTTTGCATTTGGGCATTGGAAAAATAGGTGAAAAGTTGATTCTAGTGAGCAAGTGTCGCACATCACACAATGAAAATCGCAATTAAATCCCAATCTCTGCAATCTCTCACGGGTCAGTAGCCTTTCCATGAGCAACAGATGAGAAAAAAATTTGAACCTTTGAAGGTGCTGCTGCCTTCCAAATTTCCCTAAATTCCCATTTTAATCTTCCAGTTTCGATTATAATCTTATAAAATGAAGATGCCGAGTATTCCCCAGTGGCTGTCCAACGCCATTGTAGAATATCGCCAATGTTACTAAATATTTGTAACATGCAGTTTTGTTTGAGATCGATGCAACGGTGTGGTACTTCATTGACCTTCAGTTTTAATAAAGTTGTGGTTCAGTTATATGACTTGGTGTTTCCCCTAAATTGAATTAATTTCATCTAGAGCTGAACTGGAAAAATTACTATCAAATCAAACTATAAGTACCTAAGAGTTTCCGAAATTTTTATTTTAACCATTAAAAAAAATACATAAAGCAAATAACCACAATTTTCTCATAATTTCATTTTTGACAAAGTTGCGGACATGAATTGAATGTCCGCAACGTTAAATAGCAGACGTACATTTTTTTTTCTAAAAAAAATGGTTTGGATGCTTTTGACCAATATTTTATGGTAAAAAATCAATGCGAATTAACACCCAATTTTATGGTAAAGATTTAACATGATTGGTTAAATGAGTTTTTGGGACCAACAAAATCAATGCAAATCAAACTTTAAAAAAAATGTGGGTCTGTCATTTAACATTATAGACTCCCAATTTGTATCTGTAATATCAAGTTTCAGCCATGTCAAAAATAAAATTTTGTGGTTATTTGGTTTATCTATTTTTTTTATTAATGGTATATTTAAAAATTTCGGCCATAGTTTATTGTCAAGAGTAATTTGAGTGTTTTTTTAGGGGGGAATTTCATAAATTATGAAATTACGTATTTACCACTCCAAATTCTATAATTATATACATTCTAAATTCTAATAACTCATGTATTTCGCAATATAATTGAAATATATATCAAATATATTCAAAATTCAAATTAATTATATTTAAGATTCTTAAAGATATAATTAATTCAGAACTAATTAATTAATACTGGACTCATTCTCCATATTCATATTTTGACTTTTGTCTTCACCAGCTCTCACATGTGCCCATTGCACACTTTTTATAACTCATGTCATTTTCTTTCGCACGACTCCTAACTCATTATTACAACCTGCTTAGTGGTTGTTTGCTTGCACAGAGTGGTAGAAGAAGACATGGCCAAAACTACGTCGCAATTGGACTGGAATGAGATGTGGCAGGGGACACGACGTGATGGTCGAAGAAGCACGACTTAATGATGTTATTCATTGTCAAAATAGGTACAGATCAAGAAAATGAGTTCAGCTTTAATTAATTCTTGATTAACTGTACGTAGTTTCTACAACTTTAAAATATAATATTTAATTTGAGTTTTGAACATATTTAAATTATATTGAGTAAATATGTGAGTTATTAAAATTTAAAATGGTAAATACATAATTCTATGAGATCGATGCAGTAGAAATTAATTGCTGGTCCATTTGAAAATTGAATCTACAATATAAGTAAATAAATAGCTCTGCTGTATAGAGTAATTGCCACAGTAAAGTCAGGCACTGCATCTGTCTGTTGTAGTCTTGTAGACATAATACATAGCATGGCTGGGGGCAAAAGATGATTATTTTATTCGGGCTCAAACTAGATCCGATCTGTTATACTATTACTAGGTAGATTGGGTTTAATAATTAGGTTCATCCGGTCCAAGCATATCAGGTCGAGTCAAACAAGCATTGCAATTTTGAAGTCCCGGTAACTTAAATCAAGTAGCTAGGATGACTGAAGTTACACACAATAAATCATATTAGGATTATGATGATGGACTTCAATACTATACAAATTTGATTTCTCAACATGGATCCCCCCCGGTACCGTAAACAGGCATCTTTTATAATTAGTGTATCCGGACCGTTCTTTTAATTTTGCACGAATCTCAAACCACAAATAATACTGGCCCCCACCTTACACATACCTGAGATGATGCGAGTTCCTCTCAGACTCTGATCACATGGAGCAGATCGTTCACCCAACTAAAAAAAAATTAAAGAGTAATTAAGTAAATTGAGTGAGTATTACTCTGAGTCGAGCACTGTCAGTCTGTCAGATATTGCACTGGATGTCTGGATAACTGGATCTGAAGTAAATTGGCCTCTTGGCTCTTGCCTTGTGGGACCCTTAATTAGTTTCTGTATTAATTAAATGATCTCAAGCAATTGTATATGAAGCTATATATAGCAATCTGTTCAAGTGTACATGTGATATAAAAATTACAGGATCGGCGCATTGAAAATACTTAAAAAGATTTACATAGCTGTCTCATAGCCTTGAAAGTTGAAACCCAACAGCTTTAATTTAGGTGGTAGAGATAATATATATAAGAGAACTAGCTAGAGAAGAGATGAGAATTGTACATGATTTGTAAATTTTGAGGTCAAAATTTGCATTCATGCATTGAAACAATGAATGAATCAAAGTTGATTCATTGCAGTTGGTCCGTGCATATATTCATTTCAAATCTCTTGACCTGTGTACCTAAGCTATATAATTTCACAAGTATATATAATATATTGTGTGCTAAGCAGCATGTATCATACTTCTTACGTAAAATAATATGATGATCATTTATTCTCTGACTGAACTTCAAATTTCGTTGTTACATAAAAAGAGACATGTGGACACTTCAGTCACTTCTGGCGCTGACAATTTGTCAAATATAATACACCTCATGTTTCATAAAACCTGATTATTATATTACAAAATATTGTGAGACACACTTTTTTTTAGATGCAGCGGTGTACATCAATACATCATTGGCCTTCAATCATTATTCTAAAAATATTTTATTAAGACTGTTTTTGAAACGATCTAAAATATGATCTGGAAGTATATATGCTGATGAAAAATAAAACTACGTACGGTTAAGCAATAACTTGTGATAATATATACATTAATTAGTATATACTCATCAAAATTTCACTACTACAAATTCTAAGCTGCAATTTTGTTGATATCATGCTTCCAGAAAAATTTTAAACTTTCTAGGCCACTATTTCCATCGTTTTCGTTGATCAAATAACAGAGCAATGTAGTAGCTGCATCTCATTATGTTTTTTCTTCAAATTATTGCATTGTCAATAAAATTAAATTTTCTTCAATGTGTTCTTATAATGTGAAGACTTTTTTTTTATTGCATGGTTGATACAAGTAACATATCTCCATGTAGCAAATTATTCCCACATGTATAACAATCAGGGGCTGACGCACAAGGTACCTCCCGGATTTTGAGATTTAATAAAAATCTATCGATTCCCATTGAATTTGCCTCTCTGAATTTTTTATTTGTAATTTAGATTAAATTTAGAGTTAAAATTAAAATAAATTTTATGGATTATGATTGATAATTAGACTTAAAAGTTAGAGCATCATAAATTATAAATCAGAGTATTGAAAAATATAAATTAAAATATTATTTTTTCTCGAGTACCTAATTAGTTAATGAATTTAAGTCCGATTCGATATTTGTTCACCTCTTTCACGAAAATCCTCAATCCGCTCCTAATAACAATCGTGGTGATTATTATTTTTTAATTCAGAACTAGAACAAAATAGATCCATCTTTTTAAAAGTCTCATGTTCCTGTAATACAAACAATGGTTCTCTTCAAAGAAAAATTAAAATAAGCACAATAGTTTTTTTTTTATGTCAAAAGTCTCCCAAAACAAAATGTACCCTTACTCTTGCTCCTAATTTTTTTTCCTGCCAAAAATCCATCGGCCTTTTTCTATTCGCGAGTTCTCATCGATTTCTGTTTTTTTTTTCCTATATGTTTCACTTTTCTCAGGATTAATCTCTATCCATTTACCTCTTGCAAGAGACCCAAATATGATGTCGCTAGTGTGTGATGATGCATTTAATACTGCGTAATATATCATTTAAAGCCCGCCATTGCGCATACCCGTCAAGCACGCGACCCCAAAAAATAAAAGACAAAACGTTCTAGTTTCTACCTAGTACCTACCCCCACCGGAGAGTTTGCATGACCGACGTGTCCGGTGCCTATTCGGGGCAGCGTAGGGGGCCTGTTTTATTTGAGCTTTGAGATTCGTACAGAACGCATTTGAACGATTGAGATATTCCAAAAAATCACGCAAAGTTTGAGATGTCTCAGACTCAGAGGATGCGAATTCCCCACCGTATCACCCTAGGTACCTGACTCAAGCAAATTACAAATGGACGGTCTAGATTAGTTCTTCTAACTTGGCACGAATCTCAAAACAGACCCTCTTTCTATAGAAACCATATTAATTTTCACTCAAAAAAAAAAACCATATTAATTCTGAATCATCTGTTTATAATTTGCTCGAGTCAAGTACCTTGATTTCTTCATTACAGCTCAAGCGTCGAATTTTATATGAAGCTTGAAATCTATTTTTAAATGTACAACGTGATATATAATAGGATCGGCGCATTGCTAATATTTGACTTGTCCTTTAGCTGGACCAGAAAGTAATTTAACAGAGAATTTAAGCCCAGCACCAAGCCACCAACCCTAATGTGGTGGGGCCTACAAGAGAATTTACAACAGAAGGTCTGTTGTTTCATGTTTGCTTCCGTTCATGTCCCAATCAACTCCGTCTCCTTCCAACAAAAATTAATTGTCAATTATGAACATGTGACCTAAATATCATATTCTTTGTTCTCATCGGACGGTTATTAATGGAAGGGCGAATAGAAGTTTTCTCATGTACTGTTGGATTCGAATATATCTGTTTGCTGAAACTATCATTTATGCAGCAAGAACCTAGCGATAAAGTAGAATGATATAAGATGCCCTAAATATACTTTCCAAAAAAATAAAAAGAAAAAAGAATGTCCCAATATTAACAGGGTGATAAAATATATATATATATATATATATCGATTCCCCACAAAAAATGCACCGGTTTTGTTCCGTGCGTCCAAGTTCGAATAAAAAAAAAAAAAATCATATAAGCGATTGTCCATATACATAAATTTGATGGTACACTATTATTAAAATTAGGAAACATATTGAAAAATATATTTACAAATTTATTAGCTTAAAATTTCAAACTTATTTGAATTATTTTAGAAAATATAGTTAAAATTGTTGAGATAATTAAGCATTGTCGCGAAATTTCTTTCACAAAAAAATTCGAAATTTAATAGACATTAACGTGCTTCTACTCCATTCCTTTCAGTCTCTAGGCTTTTCTGAGTTCCTCGTCCTGTTTTACTGAAGATGCTAATTTGATAAGTTTTTTTTTTTTTTTGATAAAAGGTCTAAGCTCAGCTTCATTAAAGAACATTTTATATGATTTTTATTTTCTTTTAAACTAAAATTTACCTGATTGAATAAAAAATTTACTAAAAAAACATGATTAAATAAAATTAGAAATTTAGAATTTGTGTCAACCCAAAAACACCACAAGGATTTTGCGGATTATTAGAACTAAACTTTTAGTTCAAATGCAAAGAAAGTTATAGTGCCCCGAGAAATCACATATCATATTCTCTATTAATTTCTCTAATACACTGAGGATTTATCTCCAAGGTGTTGACAATGAGGATATCAAAGTGCTGCTTATACACTGATGACAAATCGTGCAATTATGAGGGGTTTACATACCTTTTAAGAATATATTTTAAATGAATTTTAGGGAATCTTTTGTATTTACAATCAAACATGTGTATCCCAAAATGGATGTAAAGCTTACGGTCATTTGAATGCAAACAAATAAAAAAAAACTTGCGAATGTTTACTTTCTCTTGATTTAATTATGTAATTACATTTAATATTTATTTATGTAATCAATGTCACAATTGACCACAAGGAAAAGAAAGAAGTGAGAAAAAACAATACACATGTAAAGATAATTAACAAAGCACCTATAACAGTATAAATTTCACAAAAAAATAACTAAATTTAACAAAATATGTATTATAATACAAACTTCATATCTAAAGAAAAGTGATTAAAATAAATTTTTAATTCTCACAGCAGGCCAGCACTTACTAGTTTCTATATATATATATATATATGAATAGAACTAGGGTGCTCCTAAGTTCACCTAACCTCCTGTGAACTTGACTCTAAAATATATCGAATCGATTTTAAACGATGAATCCAAACCGTTGAAATTCTTCTACCTAATTATTGATGCGTCTACATGTGAAAATTTTAAAGTTTCGAATTAATTTAATATAGAATCAAGTGGTCAAAGGAGTCCAAAAAATGAATGCATTAAAATTAATTTACAAACCTTAAATTTTGACCACTTGACTCTATAATAAATTAATTCGAAACTTTAAAATTTTGACATGTAGACGCATCACTCATTAAGTAGAAGGGTTTCAACGGTTTGGATTCATCGTTTAAAGTCGATTCGATATATTTTAGAGTCAAGTTCACAAGAGATTTGGTGAACTTAGGAGCACCCTAGTTCTACTCTATATATATAGAGGAGGGTTCCAATGCCTCATTTCCTCATACCTCATTTTATATATCTTTATTTTCAAAGTTCAAACTATCGATCCAAACTGTTCAATATGATATTCATGCTAAAATATGCTTGGGGATAAAATTTTATAATTTTTGCAATTTTTTTACTATTTTTTAAGATAGGTACAATATTACTATATCTGAACTGTTCAAAAAACAGCGATTTTGTACCTATCTTAAAAAATAGTAAACAATTGCAAAAATTATAAAATTTCATCCCCAAGCATATTTTAGCATGAATAACATATTGAACGGTTCGGATCGATAGTTTGAACTTTGAAAATACAGATATATAAAATGAGATATAGATGAGGTATTGGAACCCTCCTCACACACACACACACACACACACACACACACACACACACACACACACATTCCCTAGATTTGGTGGTAAAAATGCCTAATTATTCAAGCTTGAAAATTTGACATTCGGAGTGTAAATTAATTATGAATCGAGGGCAATAGATCAGGTGGAAAATAGGTGAGAGGTTTAGAATATCACCTTCACCCTTGATTCCCTTAGTATCTCCAGTTTTTATAATAAAGCTTAATCCATTGGCATGGCATCTTTGATATATACAGGAATCAACCTATCTATATTTTCCGTATGGTTGTAATTATATTTTATCTCTTTTCTACCTTGTCCATAAGGTGTTCGATCAAATGTCCCTCTATTATCAATAGTTTCTTAATTGGTTAGTTTCATCCTTGTCTGGAAATGAAAATTTCATCATGCGAGGCTGTATTTGCATGAGGGGAGGATGAATTGCCCACTCATTTTTTGTAACCAAGCAATTCTAGTTGTGTGAATGAATGCTTGAAAATATTAAGCAATACTCATGTTAAATCTTCTATCTCAATTTTTTTTTGCCATTTTCTCAAAAATGAAACCATAGAGATTGGCTGTTTACTAACAGCATTAACCCAACCAAACCATGTCCTGTTTTGAAGAATTTTTTGTAACACCTCAAATTTAGTTTCAAGTTTGAACCAAGCAGTCTTTTACGATTTCAAGGAAGACCACGTTAGGTGTTTGTTCTCAGTGCCTGGTCCCCCCTTGCAAATTAAATTATTTATTGTGTTTAGCAACTCAGGCATTGTTTTCTGAATTATTTTTAAAAATAATATTGTTAGTTTCTTGCTTCTCAATAATGCATAGTTAAACAGCCCTTTGTTGCTGTTCAAAATTTAATATTTTCCGCTGGACTCCTATCACTTGAGAGATCAATTAACTGTCATTTTTATCTAGGTCGGGCTATTTAATATGAGAAAGCAAGGTTGTCAATGCCATTTTGCTCAGCTTTAAATTCTATTTCATCACTTTCCAATAGAAAAAGGCCGAAAACCATTTGTTTGCTTTTTTGTGCAGGTCAAATTCGATCAATTGGTTTAGAGGCAAAGCCTTTAAAAATGCAAAAATCAAATTGCTAGAACTGAAAGAAGGGAAGCTGAGGAATGACTAACTGAGAGCTCAAGTGCTTAACTATCTAGACAGTAGGAAATAACATATTTAACCATAGAAGGAAAAATCGGAATCGGTCTTTTAATTGTGGGATTCGAATCGGATAAATCGGTCAGAATCGGCCGAATCGGATCCGAAAATCGGACTTTTTTGCCAGAAGCTCGCTTTATACTAAAAAATTAGGAAAAAAATTGATTTGTCAATAATTTATGTTTAGACAAATGATTACACTCAAATAATTCACTAATACAATATAATACAAGTGAATAGTATTTTAACAGAACGTTTGAATGTATTTGTTTCAATAAAATAGATAATATTTAACAAGCAAATAGTATTTTTCAAAACATATGAACAAAAAAAGTAGTTAATTTAAAATTAAACACGATAAACAAAATATTTGAATATCTTTTTTTTTTGAGATAAATATTTGAAAATCTATTACCTCAACTGAGATCCAAAGTAAAATATAGTGATTAATTTAATACAAAACTATCGCCATTAAAGATTAGAGTTTGTTTAACAAAAATCAAGTGCATAAAGAAATTTGCAATTTCCATGTTATTTAATACACAATAATTTTATTTTTGAGAATTGCTTCAGTATAATTATATTGCTTTTTAGTGGAGAAAAAGCTGAGAACAATTTGAACATCCTATAAAATAAGGGAATTATGGAAAAATGGACTGATTTACAATATTTTAAATTTAAAGGTTGAAAATGTAAAAATAAAAGTTTTAATGAGGCGCGTCGCACGTGGGACCCGGATCTTTTCTTTCTTCTCCAAGACTCCAAGGCTTCCCATTCTCTCTCTCCCGTGCCCTCTCCTGTTTGTCGTTTTTTTTTTTTTTTTTTCTGATTCTTTTTCTCCTTCAAACCCAACCTAGGGTTTGCGGAATCGGTGTCAAACTTGGAGAATAGGTCCACGTTAGAAGAAACGGTTAGTAACCGGTTAAAAATTGTGCGACTCAGGCCAGTTCGAACTGTTTTTTCACTTAAAAATTCCAAACCGAGGAACTCGGTCCAAAATCGGATCGCCGGCAGCCGAGTCCGGTTCAAATCGGCCGATTTTTCCTTCTATGCATATAACATATTATTTATTGCCTTTCATAATACAGGTGAAATTATCAAACACTTAACTGAGATGGCATCAGCTACAATTACCATGTCAATGGGTTCTGTCGGTGCCCAATCCCGTTTCACCATCAGATCGAAACCCTCATCAATCCCTTTTGCAACTACTTGTTCATCCTTCAACCGCTTAAATTCATCCTCTCGCACTATTGACTTCACTTCAACCTTCTTCTCCTCTCCCTTCCAAATCACCCCCGTCAAAAAACCCGTCCCAAAACTGCAATCTGCAAAACATCTTGCACCCCAAGCATCCGCCTTAAAAGTTGCTGTACTTGGTGCGGGTGGCGGTATTGGCCAGCCCCTAGGCCTCCTTTTGAAAATGTCACCTCTCATCTCAGATCTTCATCTCTATGACATTGCTAATGTGAAAGGAGTGGCGGCTGATTTGAGTCATTGCAACACCCCTGCACATGTGGCTGACTTCACCGGGCCTGCTGAGCTGGCGAATTGCCTTAAGGGCGTGGATGTGGTAGTAATCCCTGCTGGTGTCCCCAGGAAGCCTGGCATGACCCGTGATGACTTGTTTAACATCAATGCAAATATAGTCAAAACCCTAGTTGAGGCTGTTGCTGATAACTGCCCAGAGGCTTTTATCCACATTATTAGTAATCCTGTGAACTCTACTGTGCCTATTGCTGCTGAAGTGCTGAAGCAGAAGGGTGTTTATGACCCGAAAAAGTTGTTTGGCGTTACCACACTGGATGTTGTTAGGGCTAACACTTTTGTTGCTCAAAAGAAACAGCTGAGGCTGATTGATGTTGATGTCCCGGTGGTTGGTGGCCATGCTGGAATTACCATTTTACCCCTTCTATCAAAAACAAAGCCATTTGTTGGTTTCACTGATCAAGAGGTAGAGGCACTGACAGTTAGGATTCAGAATGCTGGTACTGAGGTTGTAGAGGCAAAGGCTGGTGCAGGATCCGCTACACTCTCCATGGCTTATGCTGCAGCGCGATTTGTTGAATCATCTCTGCGTGCATTAGATGGTGACAGTGAGGTGTATGAGTGTGCGTTTGTTCAGTCAGAATTGACCGAACTGCCCTTCTTTGCATCAAGGGTCAAGCTGGGGAAGAGTGGCGTGGAGGCGATAATTTCTGATGACCTCCAGGGACTCACTGAGTATGAGGCTAAGGCATTGGAAGCACTGAAGCCTGAGTTGAAGGAAAGTATTGAGAAAGGGATAGCATTTGTGCAAAACCAGAAACCTGCCCCTGCATCTGTCTGAGGTTGATGATAGTGTTCTTCCTGTTCATGAAGTGATGTCAACTTTAGATTTTTGATAGAGAGATTAGTGGTGAGTAATGGTCTTTAATTGCTTGCACTTTTGTCTTTAGTAAGGCCTTTTCTTTCTTCTGACCTGTGAGACATTATTATGCTTTTTGTTCTTTTTAGTTTTTGACTTTTTAATAATGATGAGCAGCTTTTTGTGTTGTTTTGGTTTTGGCTTGAATAATCAGTCAGGGACTGCTCTTCATTAATATTACATAGAATGAACTTATCTGTGGTACTTAATTTCAGTTTGTTGCTGTTTAATTGGGTTCGCTTCAAAATTCTGCTTTTGAATAAAGGCAAGTTATCTCGACAATAGAATTGTTTGACATATTGTGACAACTGATTCAACAGCTATCTAAACAAAAAAAATTAGAGTGAGGCTACGGTACTATGCATGGTGCAGAGCGGTTTGTATCATGGCTTTGCATCTCTGGTTTCAATGTCCAAACAGTGATAGGAACCGTTTAATGTAATTTTCCTTCAAAATGTATTTGGTGACTGAATTTTAATTTTGTTTTAGAATATTTTTACTATTTTTTAGATAGGTGTAAAATAACTTATACTGAATGATTTAGAATCTTTAGATCAAGTAATTTTCTACATATTTTAAAAATAAAAAAATCTGAAAAATATAAAATTGTCTCAACGAACATTTATATATATAAATTATGTTTAGCAGTTTGAATTGATTATTTGACTTTTATCAATAGATATATAGGTCTAAAGTATGACTGATGTGCGCTATGCATAATAATTTAGCCTAACTCTCTATGATTCTATATCTTTATGTTTTGATAACTGTTGAACCGTTGGTTACGGTTGTGAACAAATATTAATTGTCAATACTTCTCTTTTAATAAATCAAATCAGTTTTTAGTTTAGTAGAAAATACAATGCATATTTAAATTGTTGGATGGCTTGACTTCCAATTTTTACTCAAAACTAGATGCTTGTTGTTGCGGCTACGCCGCAACCGTTATTGTACATAATTGTTTGTGGAAATGGATGTGTGCTAGTTGCTGGTGCTGTGGTTTTGTTCGGGAAATGTTAGACATGTTTAAGCTGTTACCAGAAAGAAGCATTATTATGACAATACGCATTAGAGCATAATTTAAGAGTTGCAAGTATGTTCAGTACATGTAACAACAATGTATACTAAGGAAGTTTATTTGTGGTATATACACCACACGAAGATCTGTGGGGAAAAAATGGGAGCATTTGTGGGAAGTGCGTCAGACTACAACTGTTAACTAATTTGTTCCTGAAAGTGAATGCATAAAGAGGAGAGATGGCAAATGTATTTTACTGAGATATTTAGTAGGCGACTTCAATTTAGGTCAATTATTATTAATGTAGGTTGGAAGTAACAATAAAGTACATGCAAATAGTTGTGATAGTTATCTTTTTTCCTTGGAAACATGAAGAAAGGGTTTCGTTGCCAGAAGCTTGATTTGTGAATTACTGCAAAAGTAACTATTTTAAGGCATTCGGGGGTTGTTCAATGGCTTGACTTGCCGTATTTCTCCGTAAATACAGGGGATTAATTTATAATTAACGACAGGGGTTTAGCATTTCCAATGAAGTCTAAAAGTGCGCACCACAATTAATGTTGCGGCATGTACCTGACATTTAGTGTGTGATATTTCCTTAAAAAAAACTGTGAGATATTCTAATTAAAAAAAACTGTCATTTTCAGATTTGATCTCAACATGAGAGTCTTCAGTATTGATTTCTCGTGGAAATATTCTATCATCAATTTCTTTTTTGAATCCTGTGATTTACTCAAATAATTTATTTCCAATTGTAAATAATGGAAAATAATATGAATAACTGTAAATATGTAAATACAATACAAAATTAATTTTCTAAGAGAAGTTGGCTTCAGTTGCACCTTTTACTTCTCTCTTTCTTCTGTACTGCACAAATTCAAATTAGTAAAAAAAAAAAAAAAAAAAACTTGAATTGAGGAACCATTAAACATAAATGCCTATTTAGGCTGAATTGATAAGTTAAATTTACTAGCACTTGGTTTGGTTGACTAAGTTCAGAGAGAACAATTTCAAGTTATCTTTATTTTTTGTTGTTTTAAGTTCTGGATCATGATGTACCAGTTTGGCAATGAATTGGACGGTTCAAGGCCTTGCTTTTTCAATTTTATTATGTTTAATAAGTCGTCTTATTTTGGAACTGCTTTTTCAATTTTATTATGTTTAATAAGTCGTCTTATTTTGGAACTGCCAATCTGCCTAAAGTTTTCTGGTACCTTAATTTTTAATTACAAACAGGGAAAAGTAAGGGGAAAAAAGATAGATCCATAAAAATGTATAGTTAGAGAGAGGGTTATCAAAAGTGCACCTCAATGAAAGGGTAGATGGTATCAATTTCTGATCCATTTGGTTCGGTCGAGTTTAGCGAGGAAAGAGCATCCATGATTATACAATTATACCTGATATTGACAAAATTATATATTCTACAAAAAAATAGCAATTTACTTTGAGATATTGAAATTTTAGTGGTAACGTCTCTCCAATAATAATGCTTCTATCTCTCCTCTCTTTTACCTTTTAAAGAAAATAGCATAAGGCCACTGTTTCCATCAATTCAAGTCATGAAGCAATTTTATAACCACCTCATCAGCTAGCAAGTTACTAATCAAATGAAAAATAGATACAAAAAAAAAAAAAAATCTCAACTGAACCCTGTTAAGCAAAGCTAGCATACCTTGGCATAAACCAATCGAGCCACAAACAAACTTAGGCTTCTTGGCAGGATCAGTGATTTCACTTCTTCGGAGAGAGGAAGGAAGAGAGAAGAATGGCATATTGACTTGGACACTGCTGCCAGCACATCATCATGGCCTCTGGGTAGATAATGGTAATTTTGATTTTTAGTGTTCTTATCTTCTTTAATCTAATCCACTGACGCTTACACTGATACACTCATATTCCTCCATTTATCCTGATCAAGTTCACCACCACATATTTAGTATTTGATTTCAGCAGAAAATGAAATCAAAAAAATAGATAAGCATACTTATCTCTTTCTTTCAAAACACCACTTATTGCGTTGCTTCCACAGTCCCCAATAGGTTGAGGTGAAAAGGACAACCCAAAGCGTTAAAGACAATCCATTTGCCCTTGCCCGCTCTCTTAATTAAGAAATGTCTCCTTCACTGTTTCCTTTTCATGCATCAGTTTTATAACCTAAAATTCCATGAATTTTATTCCGAACTCTCACCGCATGCAAGCATTTAAAAAATAAATGCATAACCGATTCTAAGACCCTCATATTACATATCATTCACGAAGTGTCACAGTTGAACCCTCTTTTATGCATCAACTCATGAGTTAGCAACTTATCTTTAAGAAGCAACAGTGACTGACTAGGGTTAATCGGAACTCATTACTAGTACCAGTATGGAAATGCTTTCGTCAGTTACAGGCACTGAGCACTAATAGAAGCCCTAGTTTAATTTTTAAAGTGAGTACAAACAGTGAAGCTTGTTTGTACATACCTGTGATCATACTGGTTCCAACTGATTATCTATGTTAAGCTATTGTGTTTTTAGGAATTTAAATATACCCACAAAACAGCCATACTATAAAGTGAACACCACTAATGTAACTTATTCGCACATAGATTATCAGACCTGACTGTATCATGTGTAGACAGTATGGTTATTTATATCAATGCTTTGTTTTGTCAGAATAATATTGGGCACTATAGAAGTAGTTCTCATCCACAGAGGGCATAGCAGGGTGGGGAAAAAATTTTGGATGAGGCATAATTTTGTCATTATTTTGAATATCAAGCATTTTTATAATTTTTCTGAGCAAAACATAGAAATTGAAGCATATTTTGGAGAAAAAATTTCAGGGGTAGGCAAAACTTTATAATTTTTTTTTTTAACTTCAAGAATACTATTTTAAAATCTTTAAAGGCACAAATATGAAACCCTACCTATGGGTAAATACCAGTACCATCAACAATCATGTCTCAAACCACTGATAACATCAAAATCGCAACAATACTCCTCAATGGAAAATAGAATGCAGAATTGATGAACACTACAAATCCTAAATTATAAATCATTAGAAGCAAAACTTTGTCAAGAGGAATAATTTACGCACCTGAGGTTCCATAAGAGGTGACAAGACAAATACATGAACATTAATTTGGAGGGGGAGACAATTTTTTTTTTCATGTAAGTCAGATGCTTTTATATAACTTCCGAGGGTACTTTAAGGAAATGTGTCAAATGTGTTGCATTCTAGGTTCTCTTCTATTGCTAACTGCATTCTGTAAGCAGCAATTTGTCATCCTGGTTCTATTCGAAGTGTCTCTGGTATTATTTACTCATTTCGGGGCTAAATATTTGCCAGTGCAGGGAATATGCCGCTTTCCTTTTTAAAAAAAATAGTGCAATTATTTGATGTGAAATGGATGGCTACTTGCTGGTAAGAGGATACTGTTTAATCCAGATGGAGTTTTAATTGTTAATGGTAGATACATTTTCGTATATACCTAAAGCCAACTGCAATCCCATTGTAAAAGAAAATAAAAAAATAAATACAAACCATGCAGTGGAAGAATAGATCGAAATATCACTTTTCCACTCTACTATGCAGGCAACACTTGGTAAGTATAAATTGGATTCATGCATAACGAATTGTTGGAGTACAATATGGTAATAGCAGCTCCAATCGCATACACTGGTGTACTAATAATTTAAACTTTGTACCCATTGAAATTGAAGACTTGGAGAAAAAAATAATTACCGAAACTTTGCCCATGACGATTTCCTTTCGTTCATGATGATGCTCAGCTGCAACATAACCTGGACAGTGTGTATCAAGTTATTTTCATTAACTGAAAGAGGAATTTTAATCTGTCAGTGATGGAAAAACGCTGAAAGACAAAAGTTCAACTGCTGGGAGTTACCAGCAACACGATAGGAATGGACTACTAAATAGTACGTATATTGTTTAGCCTCTGAGTTATACATATATTACACGATGGGGAAACACAGGGAAAAATGCAGTGTCTGTGCTGTGCAAGAAAAAACACGGGGATTAAAAAAACTAAAAATGTAGTGGAAGCAAAATAACCCTAATTTTTTTAATGTTGATTTGTCGGATGGAAACGTGCAACCTCCTTGTATCTTGCATCGAAAATATGTGGAAAGCGTTGGCAAAACGGCTCGCGGACAACGAACCTTTTGTATGCTTCCTTTCACTTGACAGTGAACAATTAAGTAAAGTATCCTATTGAATAGTAAATATATTGGTACCAGCTCATCTCTGTACAGTTTTATGGGGTAAGACTGACGTTACCAATTTAGCCTTTGTATCTAATTATTGACACAAGGACCTAATTGTTACAATAATCTCCAGTACATTTATTTCACATTTTTGGCTCCCTGTCAGTTAAGATTTACCCGATAGTAAGCAGAAGAGAAGACCAGCAGAACTTCAGTAACAACAATTGCATTGAGGGTTAAAAAAAAAAGAGGTACACACTTGGAATTGCGCACGGGAGGTAATTTTGAAGCGATGGCAGCGCCCGACCCTGGGGAAACTGAGGTGAATCAATTGTAGAAAAGGTTGAAGGCAGCAGGGGAGAAATACAATAAAAAGTGAAGCCAAAGAAAGGGTAGACAATGCCAACAGTGAACTTAACTGGCAATTATTTTTTTTTTTGGTGCAGAAATTATGGAAGACTTAGGTATGGATATCCGATATCTGAATATCCATGTGGATAAGGTTACCGATATGGTTTCATGTTTCTATTATCCATATCCAAATAGCATATATATACCATATATTTTAATATTTACATATTAAGCCCAGAAATGAACTGACATCAAAATCTCATGTAACAGAGAGGAAGTTTTACAAAGAAATGGAAGGTAAAACAGTTTGAAAAAAATATCTACAAACATCTGAAAAGGAAATGCATAACCTTATATTTGCAGTTGAAGGTTCTTTGTAATTTAGCATGCAACTCATGTCTAATATTGAAAGCGTTGAACATAAAAAGTACCTGAAAGGCTGTGCAGGTGACAGGATGGAAATATCCTTCCTTCCCATCAAGCAGACCCTCTCAGCAGGAGAACTGATGAAGCAATTGTGAGGAAAAATCAGGCATTTTTAACCTCTTAACTCTCCGTAGCTTTAAAAGAAAATATTTAACACACAATTTTGTCAAATTGTGTCTGCAAGGACATTTCCATACAAGGGTCATGTTGAACGGCTCAGATCAATTGTTTGGCATTTGAAAATAAAGATATTGATCCATAGTATAGACCAAGCCGCGCTATGCATAGTACAGGCCTCTAAAATAAGTACCTATAACCCACAGTACTCTATATCAGGTCTACTGTCAAATACTGTGCTGGTACGAAGCCTAAGAAATGATACTGAGAGCAGCATTTGGAAGCTTGCGAAAAAAAATATTGTGTAAATTGGGAAAGAGAGATGGTTAATTTATTGATAAAGCTGGTATAAATCCGTACATTTAGGTCAACTGAGACATTTTATTGAGCAAATTAGTTAATTTATTTATCAAATTAGTTAAGAAATCATTTGGACGTAATAGAAAGACAAAAAAAATTATTTGTTAGATTGTTACTCTTTGAATGGAGCAGTTTTGGAAATAACTGGAAATAGACATGAGCGTACCAGCAGCGGGAAGCCTAGACGGCAGCGGTGGTGGGAGGCAACCAAACAATGGAGGGAGTAGACGCTGTGCTGAGCAAGGAGGGCGACAGATCAGCTGGATGGAAGAGACGGGAAGCAACCACACCTTAAATGGGAAGAGAAGGGGGCGCGGAGTGCAACAGAAGAGACACGTAGCGGAGAAGAGCTACGTGGCAACCGCGGAAAGAGAAGAAATCGAGCGGCGAGATGTGAGTTTTTCTCTCCTCAAAATTGCGTGAGATATGGAGGCAGGAGTCGGTGAGCTGAAGGTGACGAATAGGAGCGTCACCGTCAAAACAAAATCACGTGGAACAAACAGGAGGAGGCACTGTTCATTGCTGACCTCACTCCTCATTCAGAATTAAGGTATTTATAATAAATCAATCTTTAGTGACGTATGCATAACATTACCGTAAATCTCATCGCATCTGATCTGTAAATCTCTCTTTTAATACATTTCTCTCTAATGTGATTATGTGAATCTCTCTTTTAAAATCCTAACAAATCGGTACTTGAGTTAAAATGAGTTAAAATTGTTGTACCAGCTTGTCATGATCAAAATTCTAACCAGCTTCCAATAGAGTTTTGTTCGAGTAGTGATACAATGAGTAGAACTAAGGTGTTTCTAAGTTCATCAAGTCCTTCCGGGAACTCAAATTTAAAACTTATTCGATTTGCTTCAAATGATGAATTCAAACCGTTGAAATCCTTCTACTTTACGAGTGATGCGTCTACATATGAAAATTTTAAACTTTCGAATTAATTTAGTATAAAGTCTATTGGTCAAAATTAGAAAGTTTATAAATTAATTTTAATTCATTTATTTTTTTGGAAGCCTTTTGACTACCTGACTCTATACAAAATTAATTTCAAAATTTAAAATTTTCTTATGTAGGTGCATCACTTGTAAGGTAGAAGGATTTCAATATTTTAGATTCGTTGTTTGAAGTCAATCTAATAAATTTTTAGAGTTGAGTTCACAAAAGAGTTTGGTGAACTCAGGAACACTTTAGTTCTACTCGTGATACAATGCATGTGTAATTACATTTACTGTTGGAATTTAGAGTAGGTCCGATGCCTATCGGGCCTATTTTGGTTCGATGGATGAAAGGACCATTCAATTGCATCAAGATCCGTACTAAGTACATTAAAATTCATGCAAGTTTGTTTCAGGTTTTGTGCGCACCAATCTTAATGCTAATCGTACAGTGCTAGAGCTAATTGAACCTAAAAGTACGTCCGATGCCCATCGGACCTACTCCTATCTCTTACTGTTATGGATGCGCTGGCAGCCTGGCAATGCTCTTTTCTTTTTCTTTTTTTGGGAAGGGTTTGATTCATTCTCAAACAGCCCATAAAAATTACAAGGAGGTGTCAACTTTGGCCCAACTGAATAGGAAACATGGGCTTTTTTCATGGTGATGTTACAGTTAGATTTTTTTGCTTTTGATGGCAAAGCGGGACTATGATAGTCAGAAATGGGAAGTTGGCAACAGCCCGGTTGAAATCTGAAGCAAACGAATAATATGTCAGTGCAAAGAGCAAAATCAGGTGTAGCTTTATTCATGATTTTTTGGGATCAGATTCGCTCCTCTCTATTTTCCTCTGATTTTGTAAAAATATAGACTTGAATAACACTATTCCTTAATATATGCCTTCCAAAACTATTTAGCATCCAATAGATTACCAAAATATACCTAAATTGGAAATGCATAATATGGCATACAAACTTTTTGCGGATTAGACCATTTTCCTTATTTCTTCCATTCTCCAGTACTTCCGAAGTTAATTCTGATATATATATATTTTTTTTAAAGAGAGTGCTATTTTGAGCTAAGCTTTTACAATATTGAGTGGTGAATTATAATGAGAATACAATTCAATTTCCCTTATCTGTGTACTTTGTATTAGTTCCTAATATAAATGAGATAATCTTTCACTGTTATGGTGTAAAGTGATTAGCGTATATATTTACTAAGAGTCCTTCTAGAAAATTTGAACAAAAACTTCATTTTATTGGGGACTGAATTATATATCTTATTTGGGAAGGAGAGAAATGAGGGATCAAAACATATTTGTTTTTCTGTGGGAAGTTTTTTTCTTTATTAATTGTTTCTTTTGTTAGCTTTGAATTAATTGAAATAGATAATGAAGAAATATAATAGAAGGGTACAACAGGTATTTAGAATCAAAGCTGTTCCATTCATGACAACAATACAATTCATTTTATTCGTATGAACAGACTACTACTGAGGAGTTTCAGCATCCTTCCATCAAGTTAGAAGGAAGAAAACTCAATTTGCGAACCACATTTACCTCTTGGGAAAATGGGGCACTCGATAAGTTGGGAGCCCGAACTATCGACGCACAAGTAGACCTGGTACAATTGGCTATTGCCAGATTTATCTCCATTGCACTCGATATATGGTGCATAACCAACACTTTCTGTGATCGCATTCTTAATGCTCTTTAAGCTGTAGGACCCACCATCCGGTTGAATTTCTACAAATTTAACAATTTTTTGTTATACATTTTAGTTCTAAACAACTTATATTAGAGTTTAATTAAGCAATGAACTGGTTATAAGGTTGTTTGCACAATACCAGCAGACTGGAGGGACTGAAGAAGGTTGAGTTGGGTCTTGAGATCAAGAGCAGCTTTGAAATAATGGTACTCGTCAAATACCGATTCAGCGCATGTGCCATGTTTCTCCCACTCATATGCCCAGAAATTGGTTCCATCGTTGCTTGGGCATGCTAATGTTGGCCACTCTGATTGGAGGCTGCTCAATAGACCTCCAACCTAGAAAGAGGATAATATTTTTGGAGGAATATATATGGAAGTTATTTAATTAATGTAAATAATAAATTAATTCATTAATTAAATTGGTAATTCGTACAAAAACTTAATAGTAGTTGCTAATAATTTGTAAACATTATTGTGTTGGTGGTTCGTGGTGAAGATGAGGAACAGACAATCAATAAGAGACATTTAGAAAGAAAAAAAAACTTAAATAAAAATTCTAATATTATAAGTATGATTTATATTGGTCAAATGCCCCTCTGTTATCAATAGCTTCTTAATTGGTCAGTTTCATCCTTGTCTAGAAATGAAAATTTCATCATGCGAGGCTGTATTTGCATGAGGGGAGGATGAATTCCCCACTCATTTTTTGTAACCAAGCAATTCTAGTTGTGTGAATAAACAATACTCATGTTAAATCTTCTATCTCAATTTTTTTTTTGCCCTTTTCTCAAAAATGAAACCATAGACACTGCTGTTTACTAACAGCATTAACCCAACCAAACTATGTCTTGTTTTCTCAAAAATGAAACCATCAGATCTAGACATTGCATCCCAACAAGCACAATTAATACAAGCAAAAAGCACAATTGCTACCGACAAGATGTTACATTTTAGGTGGATCTTTAATTAGTCCATATTAGGTAATACATAATAAATATATCTCTACTCTAAAAAATCTACCAAGAATAATATTTTCGGAGCGAGTTATCACCTCATAAATTAATGTAAGAAATATTTAATCATAATATGTTGAGGTTTTTTGTTAGGTACAATTTAGATCTCCTAAAAGACTATGTACTTTTCACATTGTATCTAATTTCTCTTTTAATGAAAAATATGATACGGAATTTGAATAGAAGAAAGTAAAATAAATGTGTTTTTTTTAGAACCAAAGGGACAATTTAAAATTTAGTTTGATATTTAAAATTTGTTTGTTCTATCTATAGCATAATAGTAATTTGGAAAAACTTCGGTGGAGAGTAGAAGTGATGATTTACATATGACACGGATATAATTTTAAAATATAGTTCCATAATCTGATAATAAATTAAAAAGTTTATAATGTTAGCGAAAAATAAAATACATGCAGTTTTTTTACATTATGGAAAATGATGCAGAAATTATTTGAGAAATTTATAAAAACTGCACATCATAGAAATATCAAACGGATTATTCACAAATACTCATTCAGAAAATTGTTACATAATAATAATAATATCAAATTATGCAGAAGTGATGATTTAAATATAATACGGATATAATTTTAAAATATATTTTTTATAATGGTAACACATCAAAATGTTGATAATGTTAGCGAAAAATAAAATCGTTGCATTTTTTTACATTATTTAGGTAAAAATGTCAAATGATGCAGAAATTATTTGAAGAGTTTATAAAAACTGCACATCATAGAAATATCAAAACGGATTATTCACAAATACTCATTCAGAAAATTATCATTATTATTATTCGGACTTCGGAGATCATTCGAGAGGCGTTTTATAGCGATCTATAGGTGTCAGTTTAAAATACTTGCGGACTTTTTTTAGTGAAAAGGACTTTGTGTGTTTCTTTTTACTTTTTGTTTTTGGGCATTGTCCTTTCTGTTGTACTAGGAGTCCGGACGGCCACCTCAAAAAAAAATGAAAAAATGGAGTCGGGATGCGATTCCATATCTCTAAAATAAATCAATTTTTGAGTTAAATCTAGACCGTCCGATCAAAATTTGGGACAATCCGGTCTGAAACAGGATCAGCGGGGTTCTTTAATATCGGGAAAAAGCAGATCCAATGGTTCAAATGTAAACTTAAAATTTGAGTTACTTCAGATAAATTGAATTTGACGGGACGCACTAGGGGTAAAATCGTCTCAACAAATGTGTACGAAATTGGTATGTTGTATTGTTACGCCTTCACATCATCACATCATCACATGTCATATAAACACAGCCGTACTTTCGCTGCAACCCCCATTTTATTACACGAGCTCTAGCGCTGCTTTGCAATCTCCGCCACCTGTAGAAAGGAAAGCGGCGACAAATCGAATTCTTTGAGTTCAGGTAACCTTTCTTCTTTCTTTGCTTAAGCTTGCTTACGACAAATATAATCTCCGCCACTTTTGTTGCTCAAACATTACAGTGGTCGAGTTATTTCTATATATATATATATATATATATATCTAGATTTGGTGGTAAAATGCCTAATTATTGTTGAGTAATTTGGTATAGGATTTTTGCTATGACTTAATACTCGTTTTACTTTTAAATTTATAAACCTAAATACTCAAAGATTGGTTGATTGCAAGCGCACAACCTATCAATGTAGCATAAAAGGTATCGATCCAAGGGATAAGGGGAGATTTTAGTTTCGACTCTATAGAATAATTTTAGAATTTTGGTTTGTTTCCAATTTTGTTTTAAAGTTTAATTTCTAAAGTCCTAAAGTTGGTGGGTTCAATACCCCAAAAGTTGGAGGTTTAAACAATAAAAACTAAGAAAGAGTAAAGCGAAATTAGAGTTTTGTCAAGATTTGGAGAGTCTAGGGATTTTCGGTCTACAATCCCTTGTTTAATCCTATCTATTCGGTGTGTTTAAATTCATGTTTGATTTCGATGGGGTTTCTAACCAAATATATTAAAAAGGGTCACTTGCGTGAATTAATAACGTGCCTAAATGATCACAACTTCACGGTAAAGTACATCGCCTTGATCATCTAGGATATAAAGCTCTTGTTAGTCTATCATTTCCTTAGATCTCGGTACTTAATAATTTAACCGGTGAAGGCAACTCATACCAATCTCTAATTCAATTCAAGATGTCCCGACTTAAGGTTTGACTCCAACCGTTAGATTTTATATCAAACTCTAACCTTAATTTACGTAGTTAGGCTTAGGTTAAAAGATGGTGTTTCTCTAACCTAAATCCTAATGACTTTGTGACATAATTGATACTATCCTATATGATCCTAAGCTACTTTGGAGTCTAAAATACCTAAAGCGGGATAACTACAATTCAAGCACAAATTATGGGATTCACAAAGAATAAATCACAGAAATTAACAATCAAATCAAACAATCATCATAAAAACAAAGAACCGAATAGAATAGAATTAAACAAGTTCATGCATTTGACCTACACCCCTAGAGAGGGAGTTAGCCTCTCATGGAGATGCAAAACTTACAAAAGAAATTCATTACAAGTTGGCTAAAACAAAGAGAAATTGAAAGGGAAATGATTACAACCCTTACTCCTATGGAGATCTCTTGCCTTCCTTCCTTGCTCTGAAAATTCTGCTCTTCTTCTCCAAATCTAAACTCTAAATCTCACTTTTTGCTCTAAGGAGATGTGTAAAAAATGGAATTGTCTATGGTAGAGTATGGATTCTGGTAGATGGTGAATTGCCTCCCTTTATAGCCTAGAAAACACCCTAGAAACGTGGGGAACAGTGTCCCACACGTCCTCTATTATTGGACCCACTAACTATTGCCAACCGGGCATGATCTGGCATTCCAAAAATAGCGAAACCGCATTTTTAGTATGAATGCGGCCCGCACTGCGGTCAACTTGGGTCGCACTGGGGCTTAGTTTCCTTATTTAACTTCCTGCGCCAGCAAAGTGTGGGCCGCACTGGCTTTACTGCGGGTTGCATTATGGTTATTTTCTCCTCTTCTTCTATTTCCGAATTTTCTGATATTTTGACTAAGTTATTAGTGCGGCCCGCACTGGGAGTCAGTGCGGGTCGCATTCCCCTCGGACTTTTCTCCTGGCCGAGCGTAACATAAAGTGCGGGTCGCATTAACTGAGTACGGGTCGCATTTTTCCTTCTTGTTGAGTGCGGCCCGCACTGACCTCCAGTGTGGGTCGCATTCCCCCCAGTTTGCTTCCCTTCCTTGCACAGAGCCTCCCAGATTTGACCAAGTGCTGAGTGCGGCCTGCACTGTGTCCAGTGCGGGTCGCAGTGAGGGTTTTTTCGCTATTTTCTGCAATTTAAAGCAAGCAAAGGCAGTAACTTGATTCCAGGTGTAATATATGACATTTATATATCAAAATATAAGATATTTGGAGTATTTTCAAGATAAAATCTAGATTGAACATTTGTAAATGTGTATATATTTTATGCCTATCAATTATTCAAGCTTGAAAATTTGACATTCGGGGTGTAAATTAATTACCAATCGAGTGGAAAATAGGTGAGAGGTTTAGGATATCACCTTCACCCTTGATTCCCTTAGTATCTCCAGTTTTTATAATAAAGCTTAATCCATCGGCATGACATCTTTGATATATACAAGAATCAACCTATCTATATTTTCCGTATGGATGTAATTACAATTTATCTCTTTTCTAACTTGCCCACAAGGTGTTCGATCAAATGCCCCTCTGTTATCAATAGTTCCTTAATTGGTCTGTTTGATCTTTGTCTGGAAATGAAAATTTCATCATGCAAGGTTGTATTTGCATGAGTGGAGGATGAATTTGCCGCTCATTTTTTGTAACCAAGCAATTCCAGTTGTGTGAATGAATGCTTGAAAATATTAAACAATACTCATGTTAAATCTTCTATCTCAATTTTTTTTTGCCCTTTTCTCAAAAATGAAACCATAGAGACTGCTGTTTACTAACAACATTAACCCAACCAAACCATGTCCTATTTTCTTAAAAATGAAACCATCAGACTATGTACTTTTCACATTGTATCTAATTTCTCTTTTAATGAAAAATATGATACAGAATTTGAATAGAAGAAAGTAAAATAAATGTGTTTTTTTAGAACCAAAGGGGCAATTTAAAATTTAGTTTGATATTAAATTTTTTTTGTTCTATCTATAGCACAATAGTAATTTGAAAAAACTTTGGTGGAGAATAGAAGTGATGATTTAAATATAATATGGATATCATTTTAAAATATATTTTTATAATATGATAATAAATTAAAAAGTTGATAATGTTAGCGAAAAATTAAATAGTTGCAATTTGTTTACATTATGGCAAATGATGCAGAAATTATTTGAGAAGTTTATAAAAACTGCACATCATAGTGGTGGTGGTGGTGGTGGTGGTGGTGGTGGTGGTCGTAATAGAAATATCAAATGATGCAGAAGTGATGATTTAAATATAATAAAGATATAATTTTAAAATATATTTTTATAATTTGGTAATAAATTAAAATGTTAATAATGTGAGCGAAAAATAAAATCGTTGCATTTTTTTATATTTATGTAAAAATGTCAAATGTTGCAGAAATTATTTGAAAAGTTTATAAAAACTGCAGATCATAGAAATATCAAACGAATTACTCACAAATACTTATTCATAAAATTATTATTATTATTATTATTATTCGGACTTCGGAGATCATTCGAGAGGTGTGTTATAACGATCTATAGGTGTCAGTTTAAAATACTTGCGGACTTTTTTAGTGAAAAAGACTTTGTGTGTTTCTTTTTACTTTTTGTTTTTGGGCATTGACCTTTCTGTTGTACTAGGAGTCGGGACGGCCACCTCAAAAAAAAAATGAAAAAATGGAGTCGGGACGCGATTCCAGATCTCTAAGGTAAATCAATTTTTGAGTTAATTCGAGACCGTCTGATCAAAATTCGGGACAATCCGGTCCGAAACAAGATCAGCGGGGTCCATCACTGCTTCAATACATGACCTTCAAGCTCATGCTAACATCATGAAATACCGGTACCCATCCTTTTTGGTTGGCTTTGAAAGAACTTTATATTCTGTTCCCGGATTTGCCCTTTTGATTGCATCCAATAAAGGGACAAGCAGCCCGTAAGTCTCCTCCCAACTACCAAATGCCCGAGCAATGGCTAACTCTCTACCACGCCACAATTTGTTATACTTAGGAACGATGCCCTCGTACCTTTCAGCAACCAGATCACTGACGACCCTGATACTAATATCAGCATGTTTTCGTAATGACAACTTTAAGCAGTTGGCGACCATTGTGGACGTCAACTGCGCATGATCTAACCTGGATGCCTCAGTGTGGCATGTGTGAGGTCCCTTATATTTCGTGACCGCCCAGTCATTACCAAAACCTGTAGCCCTCGCAACCAACTTTTACTGGCAACGGTTGCTCTTGCACTTATACCTCAACCTTCTTGTGTCGTTGTGCGTCTGATTCACCTCGATATTTCTCTTTATATGCCAATGGTGAACTTTTTCTTGCATTTGCTCTTTGCTAGCGTACGTCATCACCTCAGACAATTCATGTTGTTTTCTATCCTATTTAAATTTTTTTAAAATTAATGAATATAAAAATTTAACAATTCATAAATGATTTTCTTTAAATTAATTAAAAATGAAACACACCTTAGCAGTTGCAAAAAAAGAGCTGTCAGCTTCTTCAAACCCTGATGTGTCATGAAATTGCTCGAACGGGTGTCTTTCTGCACCACCCGATACCCGCCATTGTCGTCTGCCAAGCACAGGAAAATTTGTATCCACATCACTAAAATCAGTTGCCCCACCGCCGTCACTGGCCTCCCAATTTTCCTCTGCATTTCGCTTTTCGGGATATTCATCTGTATTTTCAGCATAATAAAGCGGTTCCGGGGTTGGAGATCGATTCCGGTCAGTTTGGGCACGGCTAAAGCTAGGTTGGGCCCGACTAGGACGTCCCCTGTCAGGTTGGGTCCGACTAGGACTAGCCCCTACAGATGAGGACCGACTAGTACTCCCCAAAGTTAGGGCCCATATAGGATCCATCACAAATTGCTCAATAACCTGACCCTGTGTCATTTGCGGCATAGGTCTGGTGTTCTGTCTGGAGTTATTTCTGGTGTTTTGGTTTAGGTTGTGTCTGGGATTCTGTCTAGGGTTGGCTACAATATATAACTCTAGGAACTTAAAAGGAGTGGTCAAATTCATTGTCATTTGGGTATACAAGCCCCAGCTATTATCGTCTAGTACCGGGAGCTGTTGGAACCAGTTTTGGTTGCCTTGACCAATATTGATCATTGCGGAAATTACCAGTGCATAATAATTGGGATCAATACCAACTTGCTGGTACACTTATCTAGTTATATCTCTAAAATCTAAATCTGGCATGATATTGAATATTTTCGAAGGTTGAGTATTGTAATAAGCACCATTTGGCCCGTGTAAAACTTCACCACCAACATAACAAGCAATTCCAATCATAATTGGTTGAATTGAACAAACCTATCAATTAATAAATTTACTGTAAATTTTAAAAATAATGTAAAATAAATAATATAAAAAATAAAGAACTAAAGAGAAAAAACATCTGCTGTCGCTTATGCTCTCTGTTGTCTTCGCAGTGTTGTGGAATGAAAACAGTTTCCAGAAAACTTCTTTTATAATTTTTTGTTTGGGTGCGTCAAACCCCTGTGCGGATCTGCGGGTGCGCCAAACCCTTGCGCGGATCCAAGGCGGGTGTGCCAATCCTTTATGCGAACCCAGTGCGCCAATCCCTTATGCGGACCCGGGTGGTGCGCCAAACCCTTATGCGGACCCGTTTTCTTGGGTCCGCACTGTTAGTTTGTAATAATCTAGAAGTCAATAATACGATAAATTATCATAAAGCTTTGTTCATGAATTGAGTGATTAATAAACTGTCATTTTGTTCCTTGAGTATTATTGAATTTATGAATCATTTCGGGTTCATGACTTGAAATTGTAGAGCTTCATAATATAGATGATAAATACTCTTAAAAGTCTCTAACCGAGATAATTAGCAGGAACACTAATTTATCGTTACAAGGTTAAAATGTGGATTAAAAGATGGTTAAGTTTTACAGACCATTGACATGAGATGTCATTTTAATCACATAGATACATGTTCTAGGAACATGGTATTTGACAGACCTCGAATGAAACATTAAATGGAATTGTGTACGTGTCATTAATGTTTTCATTCAGTGTTAAGTTCTAAAGTATGAGGTATTCATCTTTCCTGCTGAGAGATGTGTATGTGTGATTGTTACCTAACGCTGTCGGTAAAACGCAGTCATAACGGTTACGATTTTAAATATAATTGTTTAGAACAATTATATATATTTGATTTAGATTTTAAATATTAATTATGGTTTTGAATATTGGCAAAATTAAAACCTTAATTAAATAAATTGAAAATCCAAATATATATATATATGATATATATATTAATCAAATGGTATTCTCAAATGGAATTCTCAAATGGTATTTGATTTTACCATGGTATTTGATTTTATCATTTTACCAAACCACCATTAAGAATGGCATAATTGTAAATATGCCAAACTTTAAGGGTATTTTGGTAATCGGGCGAACCTCCTCATTTGCCTATAAATAAAGGGGTAGGGGTAGAGAGAAAATTACCAATTCACTCATATCTGATCTGATCAGTCTGATCGAATCGATAAATCTATTTTCTCTCTTTCTCGGTTACGATTGTTTACGGGATTCAGAAATAATATATTTTTGCGAAAGTTGCGGTATTTCTATTTGAATAACTGCGAGTCGTAAATATATTTATTTTGTCTTTTTCTCGGTGAATAGTGTTTTTGCAGAATTCCGCGGTTTACAGTATTTCTGGCAAAAGAAATAAACCGCTCTCTTGTTAGTCCTGGTGGATAACCAATAGAGGTATCAGACGTCTGATACTCCGAAGCGAGACGTTCCTCAGATTCGGTCTTCTCGGTCTGCTGCAATCCAATTGGAATTTGGATCAAGGTATAAATATGTTATATTAATCTATTTAATTTGTAGATAGACTAAAGTTTTAGAAATCAATTATGGAGTAGATCTGTAAAAGGATTAAATCGGGTTTTGATGCCAAAGAATACTGAAGGTGGATCCCCTTGGAAAGTATTCTGACATACCTCGTTTAATCCTTGGCTTAATATAGAAGTAAAATTTTTGTTTTACGTTCTTTCCGCATATTAAGCTAATCAACGGTTTGGACGGCCCGTAACCCAACACGCACAACCCTTGTGCGTGGGTGTCAATATTGGAGATTAACAGAACAGAGTGGTTTTTAATTTAAAAAGTTTTTTTAGGGTGGTAAAAAAAAAATTCGGTTCATATACGAACTCTCTTTATTATTTGTTTAAGCAAAAATTGATTTATTATCATTTAGCTGCTCATTAACAACCACCGGATTAAAAATTTCATAACAAAACTAGATAGGTTCTGGCAAAGATATTCTAAGATTTTGTCCATTTCGAAAATAAAAAGGTTGAAGGGTTATTATACGCTTTCAATTTGTGTCAAAATTTGATTTCTTCAATTTAAGATGAATCCTTAAATTAATACGCTGGTTGCCCGATACATAGATCCCAGCCATACAAACGCAATCAATTGGATACAGTAGGCCCGCACGGTTGCTCCCTGCGCCGGGAATGTTGTCGGGTCCCACTTACCAGACATTAGCCACTTTAGAGTCTAAGAGGAGGATATGAGATGCTCTCGCTGTCGCGTCTTGGTTTAAGCGAGTGCGTGCGTATCCTCTGACATATCCCAACTTTTGCGTGACAGACGTGTACGGTGGTTATTCGCGCAGGCCAGGGGCAGTATTATTTTAACGGTTGAGATGTTCCAGAAAAACAGTGAAAGTTTGAGATATCTCAGAGGATGCGAATTTGGTTTAAGCAGAGATGCGCCACATTAATTTTATCCTTCCATCCACCCCGCATCGCGCCCCACTTCCTCTCCTCACACGCATGAATACATAGCCAGAGAGAGAGAGAGAGAGAGAGAGAGGGGCCATGGCAGTAGCAATTGGAGGGAGTCTTAAACTGAACCTGGAACCTCGGATGCGGATGAGGATGGGGTTTCATCGCGCAACAGCAAGATATCGAGGTCACCTTTACTCCCCGCAGATGTTATTCAGCTGCTATTGCTCTCTCTCCTCCTCCCAAAATCTCAGTAACCAAACTCCCCTTCTTCAGGTCTATTGACTATTGCTTCTTCTTTTTTCATCACATTCACATTTCAATTGCACAACTGTTCAAATTATATATGTATCGCCAATTCTTTTGTATTTAGTCTTATTTATTTGTTCCAATTTGTAATTGATTGCTGCAAGCAAGAAGAAGAAGAGGAGCAAGATCAAGGAATAATGTGTGAGGCATGCCAGGGAAAGGGATGGCTGCTCTGTGATTTTTGCAATGGTCAAAAAACAAATGTTCAGGCAAAGAAGAACCGCATCTATCGCCGCTGCCCTACTTGTAAAGCTGTAAAAATTCAAAAAAAAAAAAAAAAAACATTTCGGATTTCTGTACTGTTTATTTATTACATGCTGAATTAAAGATTATGTGCATGTCATGTCCCCACAAACCCTGAAACGGTTCCGGACCCCTTAAAGTGACTCAAATTTTGAGTTTGGATCAGATTTCGGACCAATCTGGCCCAAGTTAGAATTTACGGGGTCCCTTCAATTTTCATGCGGATTCATATCGACGGTCCGGATCAAAACTCAAAGTTCGAGTTACTTTAGGGAACCAAACTCCGCTGAAATCCACCCCCTCCTCTCAAACATCAAATTAAGCTGGATTACTGTACCTGACCCACATCGCGTACCAGTTCGGCTGTGTACTACTCCCACTTGCCTCTGTAAGTGCACAAACTGTTCCCTAAAATTAGAATCTAGCTTTGAAAACCCAATTGGCATATGTGAAGTGAATATTGACTAGATCAGCCAGAAATTTTTGCTTTTTTTCTCAATTTTTTTACTTATAATACTTCGTACAAACAAGCTCATTGTTGTTTAATGCAGGTGGGCTGCATATTGTGTGAAAAATGTAAAGTGTACAAATGCGTCACATTTCCTGACTTCCTTGACAATGTCACCCAGCTTTAGGCACTTAATTAGTTAACTGTATATTCTATGATAATCAGCTTAAAATTATTTTTTTTATTTAATTATCATTTTATTTTTTAAGTTGTCTGTGTCGTAGCTTTTTTAATCAGAGGTATGTGGGCATTAATTCTAATTAATGTTAGGTCAGAACTTTAATTTATGGTGAAATGTTTGCAACTTGAGAGCTCAAAGTGATGCTACTTTTTTCCACTATACTTACCTTCTTCTTCTTCTTTTTTTTTATAATTTCTTAATTTGTAATGCATGGATGATGAATCTTCAATGCTTGGCTGCAACATTTACAAAAATCCAATCAATATAGAAGTCCTGTTGAAACGGTTTCAAGCTTTGTTGACATTACAAAGTTCTAAAAATCTAACAAGTGAAATATTTATTCATAACTTAGGAGCCATTTGCTAATATAAATTAAGAAAATAAAGATCTGGTAAGATGGTATTGAACTTTATCATGAGAAAGGATACAAAAGACTAATATAAACTAATCAATTTATTATATGAAGTTAATCGATTAAAATACCATAATTAGGATAATTTGACTAATTTAAAGGCTAATTACATTAATTATTCTTACCACATAAGTATAATAAGTTACATTAAGCATGTTTATGGCACATGGTTTACCATATTTAGATTAACTGTTTTTACTATTATGATTAGACTGTAATATCAATTCCATTAATACTATTGGTATATATTATGAGACAAAGAAATAGAAAGAATGGTAAAGAAGAAGACAGATTGAATTACTGTTTCATTGCATTCATTTGATTGTAATACACGGTCTTATATAGGACTATCTAGAATGCCAGCTGGGTTTAACAATTAAGCACAGCATTAATAAAATCTGTTACAACAGTAATCCTAATTCTGTTACTAACAATCATTCAAAACAGAATATTAAGAACAGTAAGCTTCTCCAGTGGAGTGATGAACTGGATGTCTCCAGTATATGATCTAATAGTATACAACAAGCTCCTCATGCAAGAAGTGATTACAAGAAGGAATTTCATAGAAGAAGTGAGCATTTCACCATACATATCAATTGAGACCGCATGTCTGTATTCCCCACCTGTTCTTTTATATGCCATTTCTCTAGTGAGATTTTCTATGTGCCATATATCAAGGATGCTTGAATGATTGTCATGTCAGGGATAGCTTACCTCTGTTCAACTGGTTAACAAATCTGCATCCGGCCGTTTCTATGTTCTGTGATCGGTTCAAGGAGCCCAACTCAAGGAGAGCAGTTTGGGTCCAATGAGTTCCATAACCGTCCGATCCGCTTTAAGATCCGTGCACACTGATATTAAAATAAACATGCACGGATATTAAAGTGACGCACATATATCTTAAAGCGGATCAGATGGTTATGGAACCCATCGTACTTAGTTTGAGTCTGATGGACATCGGACCCAAGCTGCTCCCCAACTCAAGAATGTTAATAAGCAATGTGTCAACCAGGGTCAGATTCAAGTAGAATGAATATGGGTCAATTGACTCATTTTAAAAAAAAAATTGGTATTTATTTATGATTTTTTAAATAATTTAGAGTAAAATGTCATAGATACTGTAAAATTGATTCTCATTCTCAATATGAAAATTTGATATGATTGACTCTCAATGTGTGTTTGATTCTAAAGTTTGAAAGTTTGGCCCTGCCAACCTGGGTGTCGACACCTCTGTACATAGGTTCTTTTAGATAAGAATTACATGATGCCAGGATTGTTACCATGTTTTGAGCATGGCTGATTATGGGAACTAAAATATTGTAAGCAGATTTTCTTTTTCTATTTTTCTATTTCTGGCATCTGCTCTGTAATGTTTGTAAGCAGGTATCTGTTTTTATCTATACAGTTGATTACCAGCCTGTGACAAATGTTTCAAAAGAGATAAACAGAAAAAACAGAAAAGAAAAATTACAGCCCCGAAATTTCAAAATCTACAATCATATGATTAATCTATACAACTTTTCTCTGCAAGAAACAAGGCTGTTCTCTCCTAAAGTTTGGATACTCAATTCTTGCAAGAGTCTATATATATACAAATAGCCAAGTCATTGATAAAATAACAAAAGTGAAATTTTAGAGAAGGCAAATACCTACTTACCTCTTAAAAAAATATATCACAAAAAAAAAAAAGAATATCCTGTCATCATGGCTGTTAAAAATTTATGGTTTGGTATTCTTGTTCTCTATATCACTAATTCTATGATTGGAGAAGTACAGGCACAAGCGGGACATGGCGAGAGCTCCCAACAGGTAATACTTCCTCCATAGGCGAACAATGATAATTTTATAGTGCTAGCCTATGTACTTAATAACAAAATGGTTTTTTGTTTTATTATTATCATGGTCTTAATTTTAATTTAAACTCTTTGAGTACTACTATACATACCAAGTTCATTTCTTTCGGATGGAATTCTCAATCAACATATATAATTTTGACGATATACATATATATTTTGAACCACAGCCTGGAAGCATTCGACGTATAACTGCTGAATCAAACGAAAGAAGCGCCATCGCCCGTGGTGGGTTTGAATCAAACAGATCGTCAAGCGATGTTTTCTTCCGTAATAGTAGAGGGGTCTCTTTGGCAAATGCTGGTGACACCCAAGAAGCTGTATATTTCAACACCCTCAAAACAAATTAATATACTAGAAATATATATATATATATATATATATATATATATATATATATATATATAGAGAGAGAGAGAGAGAGAGAGAGAGAGAGAGAGAGAGGGGTTGGCTAATATCAAATCAGTTGTTCCTGAGGTCCCGTTCAACCAAGTCATATTTCAATTTTTGAAGTCCAAAACATCGATCAAAACAGTTAGATGTGTTATCTATATTAAAATGTGCTTGGAGACCAAATTTTATATTTTTTGGAATTTTTTTACTATTTATTAAGCCACTTTGAAAATTGCTGATCCAACGGTGGCTTAACCAAATAATAATATTAGAAGCCACTGTTGGATCAGCAATTTTCAAAGTGGCTTAATAAATAGTAAACAAATTCCAAAAAATGTAAAATTTGGTCTCCAAGCACATTTTAATATAGAGAATACATCTAACGGTTTGGATCGACATTTTGGACTTCAAAAATTGAAAAATGACTTGGTTGCACGGGACCTCAGGAACAACTGATTTGATATTAGCCAACCTATATATATATATATATAGAGAGAGAGAGAGAGAGATGGGCTACGGTACTTCGCGAAGTAAAGCGAGTGTTTTACTTCGCGCTCGTATCTCCATTTTCAAAGTTCAAAACGTCGATCCAAACCGTTCAAGATCTCCATATTAAATTGTGCTTGGAGACCAAATTTTATAATTTTTGGAATTTTTTTACTATTTATTAAGCCACTTTGAAAATCGCTGATCCAACGGTTTCACTGTTCAAACAGTGAAACCGTTGGATCAGCAATTTTCAAAGTGGCTTAATATATAGTAAAAAAATTCCAAAAAATATAGAATTTGGTCTCCAAGCACATTTCAATATGGAGATCACATCTAACGGTTCGGATCGACTATTTGAACTTTGAAAATGGAGATACGAGATCGAAGTAAGACACTCGCTTTACTTCGCGAAGTACCGTAGCCCATTTATCTATATATATATATATATATATATATATATATATATATATATATATATATATATATCTATCTGTGTGTGTGTGTGTGTGTGTGTGTGTGTGTGTGGCAACGACTTCTATGGACATAAGGACTTATTTGTAAAATGAACATATTTTTATTTTCAAAGTTCAAACAGTCGATCCAAACCGTTCATCTTGTTCTCCATATTAATATGTGCTTGGAGACCAAATTTTATATTTTTCTGAATTTGTTTACTATTTATTAAGATGGGTACAAAATTCAATGGTCTGGAATTTGATATTTTTTGTACCCATCTTAATAAATAGTAAAAAAATTCAGAAAAATGTAAAATTTGGTCTCCAAGCACATATTAATATGGAGAACAAGATGAACGGTTCGGATCGACTGTTTGAACTTTGAAATTAAAAATATGTTCATTTTACAAATAGGTCCTTATGTCCATAGAAGACACTCTATATATATATATATATAGAGAGAGAGAGTAGAACTAGGGTGCTCCTAAGTTCACCAAACCTCTTGTGAACTTGACTCTAAAATATATCGAATCGACTTTAAACGATGAATCCAAACCGTTGAAACCCTTCTACCTAATGAGTGATGCGTCTACATATCAAAATTTTAAAGTTTCGAATTAATTTAATATAGAGTCAAGTGGTCAAAATTTAAGGTTTATAAATTAATTTTAATGCATTCATTTTTTAGACTCCTTTGACCACTTGATTCTATATTAAACTAATTCAAAACTTTTAAATTTTCACATGTAGACGCATCAATCATTAGGTAGAAGGATTTCAACAGTTTGGATTCATCGTTTAAAATCGATTCGATATATTTTAGAGTCAAGTTCACTAGAGGTTTGATGAACTTAGGAGTACCCTAGTTCTACTCTATATATATATATATAGGACTTGGCTACGGTGTTACGCGTAGCATAGAGGACCTCCATGTAACGGCTTAAAATTTGTGTTTTCAAAATTCTAATTGTCGATCTGAACCGTTAGATGTGTTTTCCATATTGAAATGTGCTTGGAGACCAAATTTTACATTTTTTGGAATTTTTTTACTATTTATTAAGCCACTTTGAAAATCATTGATCCAGTGGTCCATAAATGTTTACTGTTCATCTGAATTTTTAGATTTTCAAAGTGGCTTAATAGATAGTAAAAAAATTCCAAATAATATAAAATTTGGTCTCCAAGCACATTTCAATATGTAGAACACATCTAACGGTTTGGATCGACCGTTAGGATTTTGAAAATTCAAATTTTGAGCCATTGCACGAAGGTCTCTATGCTACGCGTTGTATATTAGCCAAAACCTATATATATATATATGAGTAAATCTAGGGTGTGACGTGCTCACCAAGAGAGTTGGGTGAGCACGACTCTAAAAATACATCAGATTTGCTTCAAATGACGAATCCAAACCGTTGAAATCCATGTACTTCGTGAGTGATGCATGCTCATGCAAAATTTTGAAAGTTTCGAATTTATTTGTTATAAGATCAAGCGGTCAAAGTAATGAATCTTTTAATAAGTTATTTTATAAGTTGTTTTATATATTCATTTTTTATCATTTTATCACTCACGAAGTACATGAATTTCAACGGTTTGAATTTGCCATTTGAAGCCGATCCGATATATTTTTTGGAGTTGTGCTCACCAAACCATCTTGGTGAGCATGTCACACCCTAGATTTACTCTATATATATATATGATGAAAAGTTGTGATAGCCTATCTCTGTTTTCAAAGTCCAAATAATCAATCCGAATCATTCAACGTTATTATCATATGAAAATATACTTGAAGATCAAATTTTATATTTTTTTGAACTTTTTTTTTACTATTTTTAAGTATGTAGAAAATCACTACTCTCGAATGGTCCAAAAGTTTTTTATCATGTGATTTTCTAATGAGTCTGGCTAGTATGACATTGGTGTCATATGACACCAACTCCAAAATTAATTGGATAGACTTTAAATGACTAATTCAAACTGTTCAAACCGATTTACTTTATGAGTGATGTGTTTACATGCAAATTTTTTATATTTTCGAATTATTTTAGTATCAAATCAAGCGGTCAAAAATGTTGAAAAATGAATGCATTAAAATTAACTTAAAAACTCACACATTTGACCGCTTGACTTAATACTAAATAAATTTGAAAAGTTATAAAATTTGCATGTAAACGCACAACTAATGAAGTAAATCGGTTTGAACGATTTGGATTCACCGTTTGAAGTCGATTCGGTAAATTTTGGAGTTAATGTAATATAAGCTGAAATGATATTGATGTCATACTAGCCAAACTCTTTTCTAATTGTCTAAAAATAGTAAACAAATTTCAAAAAAGATAAAATTTGATATCCAAGTATATTTTCATATGATAATATGATAATAATGTTAAATAGTGCAGATTTATTATTTCAATTTTAAAAACAAAGATATAAATTCAATGCACGGACCAATCTGCATATTGTAATGTACCATAACCTCACTCTATATATATATACGTGTCTCTCTCTCTACACACACACACTAATCAAATTAATGATGAAATTCTCTCTATATTTATTATAGCATGCTATGTATATTACAACGAATCAAAACCTCACCGGCTTCGTGGCGTCACTAACTGTGTATGATCTGGCCATCAAGAGAGGGCAAATGAGCAGGTCTTATATTACTATTCAAAATAATAATGGGAATGAAGAAATTGCTGCTGGATGGGCGGTACGTAACTAAAACCATCATTTTTCAGCGAAATATAGTTTCTTAATTTGGTTATTGGTGCAAACTATTATTCTTCAGTTTTGACATCAAATAAATTCACAAGCAGATTGATCCTTGGATGTATGGCGATTCAAAAACTCGATTTTTTATATATTGGAAGGTATGAATTATTTTTCTTTGTTACATTGGCCTCTAATTTTTTTTAACCTTTCCCCTTAATTTATTTGTAATATTAATTGTCTGGTTGTTTCTTAACTAATTCTGTTGTACTTTATTGGATGAACAGGGTCCTGGTTGTACTAATGCAGAATGTCACAATGGATTTGTATATCAACAAGGAGCTTATTTAGCACCCGGGGATAAACTGGATGGAAGCAATCATATGACAATAAAGTTTCTAAAGGTAATTAATCAAGATTCATATTAATTCCATGTTATATATGTAGCGCTGTCAAAAGAGCTTGTAGCTCGTGGCTCGCTTGTGACTTGCATCTGGCTTGATCGGTAACAGCTCGTTCGATAGTGGACCGAGCTGTTAACGAGCTGGCTCGCTAACAGCTCGGGCCAAAATTAACGAGTTTGAGCTGGGACCTAGCTTGCTCACCAGCTCGGCTAAGCATCAATTTGTGAATTTGTGTGAATTTGTGTGTATTTTATACTGCCAAGCTTGGTCCAGCTCGGTCCAAAAATGTTTGTAAAATTTATTTTCTTCTTAAAACAAGATCCAACCAAACCCAATGAGCCAGCTCGTGAGCTAGCTCGGGTTGGCTCTTCACGAGTTTGAGCTGAAATTTTAGCCCGGAAGTCCTGAATCCAGCTCGCTCTGTAACAGCTCGGTTCAGAATTAACGAGCTGAGCTAAGGCCCAGCTCATTTATAATCATGTAACTGATCATAAAATGAGAGTTTCTTAATTTGTTGGTATAATCGGCGATCGATGTACGTAGGATGGCGCAGGAAATTGGCGGTTGTATACTGGACCGGGTGATGCTTATGTCAGTCAGATAGGTTACTTTCCTGCATCTCTTTTCATCGATCTACCTGTTCAAGCAGCTCGCGCCTCCTTCGGCGGTTCTGTCAGATTCATTGATAATCTGATGAGCCCACCAATGGGTAATGGTGTTTTTGCAAAAGATAATATTCCACCTGGACAACCTACACCCGCTATGATGACCGGCGTCAATTTCGTTAGACCGGATGGTTCATATTACCCAATTGGTTCGTATTCTTACAGACTCGGCTATCTAAACTGCTATGGGCTCGGTAAATTTAACATTGAAAATGATCGTTTTGTTTATGGTGGACCCGGAGGTTGTTATTCTTAGTTAGGGATACAGCTACGTACAGGAAGTGGTTTTATTAATTAATTTTAATTGAACTGGCATGCATGCAGTTGTATTTCGATCCTACAAATGCACGACCTTGCATTTAACATTGTTATATATGTAAAAAAAAAAAATTCTTATGTAAAAGTTCTCGACTTATTGTACTTCTTAAGTATTACTGTTCAAAAAAGTACCACATGGAACTAATTTTTATATGATTTTGGATTAATCTTTGTTATTTTTGTTATTGTTGAATGCGAGTCGACTAGTACTTTATTTTTTTTTACTTTTGGTGATGTCAACCAATACTTTAATTAGTTACCACCTGATAATTCAAAATTAAATAACCATCACTCAAAATCTTATTAGATTTCAAATCTTAACACCCACACACTCTAATGATGTGCACCAGCTAGGGATGCACACCAAATTAATTTTTTTTAGTTTTGTTCTGGTCTATTTGAAATTTTTGGACTATTTTTTTTCTGTTATATTCTATTTTGTTCTGGGATATCTAGAATTATATGTACACATCAAATTTGACTGTGAAATTGTAGAAAATAAAACGTACTTGTTTAACAAATAAAATTTTGTACTAAATTTGAAATAAAATTTACTACAACAAATTATACCCACAATATGAGCAACATTTTGTACTAAGTAAATTGGTGCGCAAATTACTACAAATTATACACATAATAGAACAAAATAGAAAAAAAATTTAGTCAAAACATTTCAAACATAACATAAGTAAAAAAAAATTAGTGCGCACAAAAAAACCCAAAAATAATAATAATAAAATTAATTTGGTCCGTATATCCAAATGGTGCACTGAAGCGCGTCTCAGGATGTGTGGGTGGCTAGATTTGAAATTTAGAGATATGGATGGTGGTTGTTTAATTTGAATTTAATGGGATGGCAACTAAAAAAATTTCGGAGTACTTTGTTATTTGTATACTTCTGTTGGATTTGTGATTTGTGACCAGATATGTTTAGTTTCTCCAGGATCAAATTTTAGATTGGAATTGTTTAAATTACTGACATATATAAAAAAAAATGGGATTCTGATTAATTTATAAGTATAACAAAGTTCAACGCATTAGAAAAAAGAAACATTTAAACCTTGTGTGAGATAACATTTAAACATACAATTAACATTCAATTAACTTTTAAACATGCATGAACTTACAATTAACATATCTCTTTCTAATTGTGGAATTCTGTTGAGAGAGATAATAAATAGTACAGCTCAGAATTTATCTAATCTACTGCCGTCATTTTTTTTCATAACCAAAAAAATAAATAAAATAATATTAATAACCAGACTTCCATAAAAATTTCATCCATAACCAAACCGCCCCCGCGGGGGGCGGTTTCGTCCCCAAGCAACCCGCCCCCCAGTGGGGCGATTTACCCCCTGACCAACCCGCCCCCTGGGGGGGCGGTTTACTTTTTTTTTTTTTTTTTTAATACGATGATGGATTAATTATAATTATGTTTATAATTTATGTATTTTGTAATATAAAAGTGTCAGGGGTTATTTGGTCCGTCATTTTTATCCACGCCCAAAATCATTAACATTTCGCCAACTTTGCCCACCAAAACCAGATTGTGTCAAAAATGTCTAAACCAGCTATTTAATAGCCGGTTCCTAATTTTTATTAGGAACCGGCTATTATACTGCCGGTTCCTATCTTTTTTTCTTTTTCTATTTTTGGAAAAAGTTATAATTTTTTTATTTTTTTATTAAAGTTTTAGAAAATTTTGATATGTTTCTTTGAAATTAGATAGAAAAATATATAATTTAGTTTATTAGAAGGACTGAAACAAATAATCCGGATCAATATTTTTCAGATCAGATTTTTTGCGGTTGTAAGAAAAATTAAAATATTTCATTGTATGTTATTAGAAGAAAGAAAACTTTCGTAGAAGTGTCAAATTTTTTTTAAAATGATTTAATAACATCATTTAAGAAACAGCATTTAAAATGTTTTCCTAAAAATCTTACATAATAATATTAATAACATCATTTAAAAAAATATATTATTAATTACTTAAAAAAATTGCATTAAAATGATTTGAAAAATTTCTAAAACTTTAAACGGCCATAACTTTGGCTAGGAAAGTCGGATTGATGTGTATGACCCCAATTCGGAAAGGAGAGGAGGAGACGGTGCCGATCGCCACCCTGGGGTGTACAACCCGGGTATTCGACAAATCAGAATCGCCAAAAAACGTCGTTTAGTGCCTCAAAAATTAAGTTTAAGATTTTTAGTGTCTCAACTGAATTTTCTTATGTTGAAAAATACTTTTCAGCACCAAGAAATGCATCAGCAGCAAGTGCAATTGCCACAGGAGAAGTCTTATACAAGTATTATGTCTTCCGGTTTGATTTCAAGGACTTGAAATAAACTAAATTATATATTTTTCTATCCAATTTCAAAGAAACATATCAATTTTTTTGGTTATGAACATAATTATAATTAACCCATCATCGTATTAAAAAAAAAAAAAAAGTAAACCGCCCCCCCAGGGGGCGAGTTGGTCAGGGGGTAAACTGCCCCACTGGGGGGCGGGTTGCTTGGGGACTAAACCGCCCCCTGGTTATGGATGAAATTTTTTTGAGAATCTGGTTATTAATATTATTTTATTTATTTTTTTGTTTATAAAAAAAAATAACGGAATCTACTGTCTAAGTCTAACTAACAATTTTTTGTGGTAGTTATCTATACTGGAAACAAATCTGCAAGAACCTGTTATTCTAATCTCAACAGTTCAAATTTTTCCATACGCGAATCTTAACAAAGAAATTTTTCAATCAGAATAATACCAAATTTATTTCCATCTCTACCAATTTAGTCAAATTGTTCTCCTCAAACCACAACAATAAGGCACAAGAAAAGGTGAATTATTTCTTAGTTTTTTTTTTTTCTATTTGACTTTTAAACTTGTATATAAACAAAAAAAAAAAATCTGATAGATTGAAGCTGAAATTTTAGTTGTTCCAACACATTTAACATCGCTAAACTACAAACAAACATTTAGCAATTTATAAGGAGCTGAACTATATAAAAATATTAAAAAATACCAAATAAATTTTAATTTAAATGAATATATTTTTTTTAAATTATAGGAATGGCTAAGCACTCCTGACTTGGCTTATGATATGTCCTAGAAAATCAATTCTTCCAAGATGATGTAATTGGACTTATATTAAAATAATTATGCATTGTATACTACATATTATATAATTATATTTTTAATTAAAACTAATCATACAATTAAGGTTTTCTACATTAATATATTAATGTGTTACATAAATTGTGGATCTTTGATGTGTACAATTTAATGTGATAATGTTCATTTAATTAAATGATGGACTGAATTGAATAATTATACATCCAAGAATTTCTTCAATTAATTAATGATTTGGTTCTTGGTAAAAGATACACTCAACACTCTCTCAATCATCTCATGAGATGGGACACTGAAAGATATTTGGAGAATATAGGATCGAAGTAAATTCTTTGAAGGAGTCTTGTTATTTTGGAAGATTAAGTTTGGTGGCACTCTTACACTTTAGAGAGACATTGGTTCAGATACGCTTTTAGATTCAGCATAACAAAATTTTGAACAAGCGGCGATAATTTTTCTTGGCCCTAACAAGTGGTATGGATGTATATTGATGTGTTGGTTTTCGATATTGTTTGTTTGATTGTTGAGATCATGATAAATTTCTGTATTTGACTTTTTAAACTTAATCCAAAATAAAAGTGACAGTTTGAAACTGCAATTTTAGTTGTTCCAACACGTACAAACTTATATGCAAGGACAAAGCTGCAATAGATGATCGATCAATGCTATTTCAGCATCCATCTTTTGCATTGTGACATTTTTTTGAAAAATACCAAACTTGTTTAATCAATTTATTAATCGTCAACCTCTGTTTTGTGAGAAAGATCAAAATTAAATAACAACCAATTGAAATGTTCAATGTGCTCTGTTTTTGCTCAAACATACAATTCTTCTTTTAATTTATTGTATATGGAGATAAATTCCGTGCATTAATTATATATACAGCTGAATCAGCGATAAAATCACGAAATAAGGAATTCAAATTCACATGGCTTTCAAGGAATTATGCTCTGGAATTATCGTTCTTGCTATCGCCATTTTTCTTATTGAAGAAGTACAAGCCGAAGAGTTACATAGCGAGAGCTCTGAACCGGTGATAACTTTCTATGTATGCTATTATACATGAACAAATTTTTCAATCACAATTTACAAACAGTAATAATTTCAGAAGAGACTAATTGAAATTTGCTAATCACTTTTTGTTCATCCATTTTTGTCATGCAAGATAGAACTATCGACTATCTAAATAGCATTGATAAACAGTTTTGTTCCAGCCTGGAAGAATTCAAAATAGTATTGAATTAAACACAAGGAAAGCTGTTGCCTCTCTTGGAGGGCTCAAATCAAACAGTTCATCAAACCATCTCTCCTTCAATACTAGTCTCACAACACCTAATTCTCTTGAAGATTCGGACAATGTCCAAGAAGCAGTACGTAAATTTACAAATCTCTTGAAGAACACCTATTTTCAATAAATCATATATATACGTGGCTGCAGTCAAAAGCTTAACATTAATTCCCCTTAATTTTTCTATTGTAGCATGCTGTATATTATACAATGAATCAGTACTTCACCGGGTTCATAGCGTCACTAACAGTTTATAATCCCACCGTCAAGTATGGGCAAATAAGTAAATCCTATATCAGTATTCAAAGTACATTGAATCAGCATGCTGATGCGACCGAAGAAATTCAAGCTGGATGGGTGGTACGTACATACGTAAAATCATTCAAATCTTTTGTATGTAAAATCTTTAATTCAGAAAAAAAAAAATCAAGTTTCTCCAGATGCGACTAGGCGGTGATTTAGTTCAGAAACGTTTTTCAATTTTGGTTTCATAGAAGTGACATGAGCGACGGAAAAACTGACCGAGCAATTCATTCTCCGGTGCGAGACTGAGATTGCAGCATTTAGACGGACCTCCTACAAGGAAGCGCTGAACAAGGCCATCAATGCTGACCAGACACGGCAGCCCCTAGGCACGCAAGCAGGAAGGACACAAGAACAGGCTATTCACATAGCATTCAAACCAAAGGAGACTCACCGATTTGACAAAAACATTAATGGTAAAGGTAAAGAAATATAGGGATATATGACAACACACTGGGTACAGGGAAGAGTGATGAAGAGGGTTAGGAGGAACCCAACCAAGCAGGAAAGTAGGCATGGTGCAAGGCTACTGGCTCAAAGTAGAGAGGGTATGTTAGCACAAGGACGGTGCTTCAGGTGCCTTCAGAAGGGCCACCGCCGTTTCCAGTGCAGGCGAAAGCTGAAATGCCTTAAGTGTGAAACAGGTCACACAGCGGGCAGGTGTACAGAACAGAGAATAATAGGAGTAAAGGCGATAGTTAAGGTTCTCACACAAACAGTAGTACGTAAATGCTGCAACAGAGGCTAAAGACAACTCAGGAGAAGTAATTGCACAACCAACTGTGACAAAGACACACCCGCCTATAAATCGAGCCTTTGTTCTTGTCAACACACCATCCACAAAGCCCCTCACACAGACACAAGAGGAAAAAAACTAGACACAAGCAAACATGGACATGTTAGCTAATTAGGAAACAATGCCACTGACGGAGCAGCTTACATGGAAGAAAGTAGGGTCGAGGACAATAGGGTATTTCTACCAAAAAGAAACACACCCTTACTGACCATTGAATTCTGGACAAGTCGGCCATAGTGATGACTGGACGATGATAAACTGATGAGGCGTCTCGCCAACAAACTAGCATACCAGTTCAGTCGTCATCCACGATAGTTTGAAGTCCTTAAGTTGCCGCCATCAACAGGGGACCTCATTGCGATCTTCCCAAACAGAGACATGATGAAGAAGGCGGTTAACATCGGGGTCTTCACCTTAGGCTAGGGGGTGCAAGTGCATATAAAGGAGTATGCTAGGCACGCTGGTATGACTTACAATCCTACCACTCATAAGGCAAGAATTAAGATTCATGATTTACCACTTGATTTTTGGACATGGGAAGATGATGACGTTCAAAGTGAATTACAGAAAGTTTCAGAATAGTCTATACCTTTTAATCTTGATTCTACTTTCGACACAGATTACAAGTATACAATTTTATCGCGTAGTATTATTAGGTATTGATCCACAATGATAGTGTATTAAGAACTAACAATTTTACTAGTTTAGGTCGAGTTTGTTGTTGATTAGGAGTTTATTTGTTTATAATCTTCTAAGTTATTAATTAATTAAAGTAAATTAAAATACAACCGGAGTTGTAGCAAGGTTTAATGTGGTAGCGCTACAGGTGATCGGCAGAGTATAGGGATTCTCTAGGGTTCAGATTGTCCTATGAGTCTAATATAATGATTTGTTCAGGCTCTGATTCAACCCGCATGCGGTACTGTCACTACCGTATGCAGCCTAAACCTTACCCGCAGGCGACTCCGCATACGGCACTGTCACTACCCACAGCGGAAGGACGCCATGGTGTTCTGTTGTGTGTTGTGTTTTAGGTTTTCCAATCTTTTGATTGGCCAAAGGCTACCAAGACTAAAATATTTTAAGTACAAAATCATGTTCTTTCTTTATACTACCCGTAGTTGAAATATCCCAAAACCCTAAGCAATTTCTATTGTGATTCCAGCTAAGTAAAACTAACCTAAGATACTTTCTATCATATCCCGCCAAGGGAGCCCCATGGGTTCTAACCCCAGTCTTCGAACCGTTGTCAAGCCTCGTTAGCTGAAGTTTAACCACTTACATACTATCATTTTCACACAAGGATCTATCGGATCTTCCCCATTGGTATTTAGAGGTCATTGGCATATAGTAGACAGAACTATGTATGCTCGAATAGGATTAAAAAGAAATTAAAATGCAATAGAAATTCACACAACAGAATATAAACAAAATCAAAATATTTTTAATCGACTCATAGTTCAATCCCTCACCGTAGAGATGAGAGGTTCAGCTTCTTGGAGTCATGACAGGAGAAAAATAAATAAAGAGAATATAGATTACAACTCTATTGAAGAAAAAGAACCTTAACTCCTTAGATGATGTCTCCTTGTCTTGACTTTCAAGAGCTTCGCCTCTCTCCCTATAACTCTAACCTAGCATATCTATCCAATCTGTGAGGATTTTGTGGCTATAGTGCTAGACTTAAGCACATGTAAACACGCACACCGAATTCCATATAAGAAGGGATATTTATAGGATTTTCTAAATTAATGGGAGTAGTGGGGATCTGCTGGACGGAACTGCAGCGGGGTACTGGTTACGCAATAGCACAAGACAATTTGGCATTACTGGTACAGACCCGGTATCCAAAGAAAGATAGAGAACTTCTACTTGTCACACCCTGAAACATGGGGTCGTGCAGTTACGCCGTGAATACACAGTTTCCTATGTACCCACAAGGCAAGTACATAAATATAATTTCTAAACAAGCATTTTATCAAACATTTATTAACAATACCTACATATTTTGTCATAAATATTAGTACAGTAACATAAGTAGAAGTTGTTTATATTATACATTCAAACAAGATAGACAAACGAAAATTTACATTTTTCATAACAACAGGTCTAATTGAAGGAACTGTACAGCAAAACAATTTATAATCCTTCAACTAGCATATCAAAATCTATCCTAGCATTCATGGCGACATATATTTATATATCTATATTGGCTTACTGCTCACTCGATGCACTTGGATTCCTACTCTTGTTTTCCTGAAATAAAAACCCACAAGGGGAAAAAGGGGGTGAGAAACTTGTCAACCGTTTCTCAGTGCGGAATTTACCCTAGGGCTACTGGATTTGTAAGAAATCCATTACCAGAACTAAATAATCACAATATTAAAATATCAAGTTAATCAGTCAATAAAAATAAATGCACATGCTCAAGATTGATAAAAATGGGATTCAACATATATCACAATCAAAGATAATCAAAGAACTATTATTCAGAATATTTGGAACTAATCGATCAGATTTCTAGGTTAGGTCATCGATGATAGATGTAAGATATCTATCACCTTTGGCTTAACTATTCCTACTTATTCTGGTTTGTAATCAGAAGACATTCATCAATTCAGAAAATCAAATGGACAATAACTTACTTCAATAATATAAAACAAGTTGTCACTCCTTACCGAAAAGTGACCAATAGAACAATTGATATACCACAGTTTTACTATTCCTACAATCACAATTTACATTATCCTCTACCCAACCGGTACTGGGTTCAATTGAGGTCATTCACCGTATGCGCATATGGATCCTGAATCAAAGTCTAGCGTCGACTCTAGACTTTGCAGTAAATAATAAAGTAACTCAATTCGATACTGTGATTCCATTCAATTATAAGAAACGAGAGGACAGACAATCGATAAAACAATACCAAAATGATAAATCATCACTGTATAGTAAATAAATTATGCTATTAACTTACCTCATGCAAATGATGCAATAATGCTATCAATCAGAAATTCAACATGCTAATATAAATAGTTATTTAGTTCTTAGAAATAAATATCAAGACAATCCGGTGAACCCCCGCACCTGATCACGTAAGGTGCGTAGAGAATCCGCTATCACTAGACTTAGAGTCTCAGACGATCCCGCTAAGTCGTGCCCGATAGAGTCTATGCCTAGGTTAACATAGCACAGATGGGTTAGTAAAGTCAAAATAATATTAATTAATCCAACTCTAAACTCCAATATATAAATCACCTATATAAATATATGCATATTTTCCAGAGCCAGTACATGAATTTCATGAGCAGGTTTGCTCTCTGTCTATTATATTTATTTTTCCAATCTACACAACTTTATCTTATTATAATTTATATACTGTCAGGTATTCTTTTTTTTATAACCTAACATATAGTTCCTATAAGTAGTTATTTTTCTTATATCCAATGACATTTACATTTCCTAAAACTCAACAGGGCCTTGTATTATTTTAATTTAAACACACTTATAAACTTTCTCAAATCATGTCTAATATAATTTTAACTAGTGGCTTTCATCATTATATATTCCAGATTTTCTTGACATGGTCAATTCACTAAATTAGGGAATTTTACAAGTTCAACCCTTAAACCTTAAAATATAGCATAACCTAGAATATGATCTGGTACAAAATGGTAATGGTGTCAAGAAATGGGAACTTAGCAAGCTACTATACTTTAAATCTTTATTTGAAATAAAATCAGCTTATAGGTTATCGGTACTAAATTTGGGTTTAAACCATACCTGTCCCAAATCAGATTCGGTACCAAATTGGTACCAATTAGAAAGTTATTCAAGGTTTCTTAACAGCAATTTAACAATTCTGCACAAGCTCTAATCAATTTTAAGAGAAGAAGACAAAGAATCAGTACCAAGCAAGGAGATTGTGGTGCTATGAACCACTAATAGTAGAAGAGAAGAAAATAGCACACAAAGTCAGCAATTTCAATTGGAAAAGTTAAACCCTAAAGAAATCGAGCTCCAGCGACACGAGAGAACTCGCAAGTGAAAACAAGGGTTTTGGGAGAGAGAGTAAAAGCAGTGAAGGTAAAAAGTAATATATTTCAGAGGATAAGAATGGGTTTAATAAACAAACATTAAATATGTATCTTATTAAATTGAGCTGCTTCAATTATTACAAGCCCTAAAAGCCTACAGACCTGTTTCCATATATTTACAAATTTAAATAAAATAACATATGAACATTTGAGACTTAATTGGTGATTGGATAATATAACTTAGACCAAAATATAAATTTTCAATTAATACACTTCAAAGTTTATATATTTTCCAATTTTATGATTCGGGGATTCATATTAATTTAGTTTATAACTTTACCAATTTCATTCTTCCTATTTTAATTTCACCCAATAAAATTAATCTGATGCTTTAGTCAATTAGTAAATATAAAATCTTCTAAGCATCAAAAAATTTAAAATTTTAACCCTATGATTTAGTTTAACATTTTGAATTTTATTTTATAAAATTCACAATGTTACACTACTCATCTCACATTTTGTCATATGGAGAGAGCGCTGCTGTCGCATTTTAGGGGAAAATTCAAAAGAACTGATGAACTAGTACAGGAAGTTATAACACAGTGGGAACAGCCAGCTCAGAATGGTTCAGGAAGACAATCACAAGCGTGAGAAGTTTAAACACAAATAAAATTTTATTTCTTTATTTTCTTCTTTCTGGTTTTTATCCGGCTCTTTTCATGTTTTTGTTTACCTCTTCTGTTTTTTCTTTACTGTTCTTTTACATGGGTTTCTACTCAGAAACCCAATTTTTGTAACCAAATGCGGTTAATCAAATGAGGGCTAGACTCTCGTTGATTTCTAAAAAAAAAAATTCTTTAATTCATATTTAACGTTTAATGAATTAATTATCATGAAGGTTGATTCTTGGACATATGGTGACTCAAGGACTAGATTTTTTACGCAAGTGAGGGTGCGCGCATAATTTTCTTTGTTTCTTTTGCCTTTTAAAACATTTTTTATATTTCTTTTATTTTTCGTTTAATCTTATTTGGTGCTTTCCTTAGCTATTAATTGTGTTATTTTTTTTTTGGCGCATCAGGGTGCAAACTGTCTAAGTTTGGATTGTCATAGAAATGGATTTGTATTACAAGAGGGCGCTTATTTAGCACCTGGGGATGTACTGGATGAAGATAATCATATGACAATAAAGTTTTTCAAGGTAAAAATGAGAGCCAATTTAAATTATTTTTTTCAAAATAAAAAAGGGACGGAACTAGAATATATAGATTGGAGTGTTGAAACTTAAATTGCATAATATGAATATGTTACTATTGGGATTTGAATCAAAAGTCTCAACAATCATAAAATAAAATTCTAATCACTAGACTAGAAGCACACAATTAACATTTAATAAGAGACTGAACTATATAAAAACCTTAAAAAAAATGCCAAATAAATTTCAATTTCAATATTAAATTTTTTAAAATTTTAGGGTGGCTACTGGCTAAGTACCCCTGGCTTGGCTTATGAATTATGATATGTCCCTGGAAATCAGTTGGCAAGTTTTTAATACAGTACTTATATCTTTAACTTAATAATTGAATTACTCTTTAGATTCACCCTGAATTTTAATTTTAAAAAAATGGTGATGTAGGATAATAGCACAGGAAATTGGGGGTTGTCTGTTGGGCCTGGTGGTGCTCATCTCTGTCAGATAGGTTACTTCCCTGCATCTCTATTCACCGGGTTATCTTTTCAAGCAACTTACGCTGAGTTCGGCGGCTATGTGAAATTTATCAATTCTCTGACAAGCCCTCCAATGGGTAATGGTGTTTTTGCAAAAGATAATATTCCACCTGGACAGCCTACTCCTGCTATGATGATCGACATCAATTTTATTAAACCGGATGGTGAATTTTACCCCATCAGTTTTTATTATTACAGACTAGGTTATTTAAGCTGTTATGGGCTCGGAAAATTTATGATCGATGATGATCGTTTCGTCTACGGTGGACCGGGAGGTTGTTATTCCTAGCTAGGGGTTTAGAGAATAAGTACTTGCAACTTCTTACAATAATTTATTAGTTCTTTGAAATAAATTAAAATTTATCATTAATTAATTCATGAAATATCAATTAATAAACAATGTGCTAGATCTGTTGAAGCAACCGATGTAGTTAATGGCAATGGCCATGAGGTAATCATTTATCTATGTGCCTTCTTTAATTTATTTTTTTGTGCTGTCTTTTTATTGGATTATTTACATGCAGAGAATTTTAGAAGACACCTTTTTTTTTTTTGAGAAAGAAATGAGGATCAGGTCCTCATTGCAATATAGGATAGTGTTTATACAAGTGGTATAACCACAGACAAAATATGAAAAAAAGAAAAAAAAAAGGTTCACACAGTGAACCTGTTAAAGGAAATAAAAGCATAGAAAATAAAAGGAAATGAAATTTAAACTCAAAAATTTAACAAGCTATAAAGTAAGGCCTATGTTAATGTATTTGGTAGTACGCCTCCCTGGTAAGAGCCCATTGGTATGCCTTCCTGGTAATATCCCACTAGTCCCGAATTTTCTGTAGCATGTTCTCGTCATTGCTGATTTTTTCTGTGAAGATTCGAGAGCACCTCTCTCTCCATACTACGAGCACTTATTTCTCATCCCTGCTCAGTGCCTTTGATGTTAGGGCCTTCCTTGCATCTCTGATTGGTATGTTGATTCCCATGGTTGCTGTGATATGAGTGTATATGTATCTAATTGTGCTGCATTTTTCAAATAGATGGGATACTGTTTCTCCATCAGCTTTGCACATTACACAACGGTTTACCATTGTCCACCCTCTTTTCACAAGATTATCTATTGTGAGAATCTTATTTTGTGACATCAACCAAGCAAATACCTGCATTCTAGGAGGTGCCGGTATTTTCCAAATTTTATCTCTCTGTGTTGCTATGACTGGAGTGTGTTTAATTGCTTGGTAGAAGGAGCTGACACTGAACTTGCCTTCTTTTGCCCATTTCCAAGTCGCTCTATCTGGTTCATTGTTGAGTTGTACTCTTGTTTCGGTTAGCAGCTGTTGTAATTTCACCATTTGCGTAGCTGCATCATCTGATAGGTTATGTCTAAATAGGTCTGTCATTCTTGTTATGTGAAGTGCTTCTGACAGTGTAATGTGTTGCTCTATAGCAAATGTGAAGAGTATCTGAAATTGGTGTCTAAGGATGCCTTCTCCCCAATCATGCCACCAGAAAAGGATGGTGTTGCCTCTGCCCGATATCTGCAACATTTATATATATCCATAAAGGTATATATGTCCTTGAGTGTTATTGAGAAGAATTGTGTTTGTGGGGTAGGACATAAGATCAAGTTTGTCTCTGCAAATATGGTTTTCCACAGTCTTGTTTCTGGATTGGCCCACTGCTAATACCACTTTGCTAACATTGCTCAATTGAATATTCTTAAGCCAGTTACGCCCATTCCCCCGTGTTGTTTGGGAGTACAAACCATTTCCTAGTTTATCAGACTCATCTTACCTTCTTGACTAGTGCCATGCCATAGAAAGTGTCTTCGTATTTTATCTATTTCCTTTATTACCCCTGCTGGAATGTTAAAACATGACTTGTAGTAAGTAGGTGGCGCTGATAGTAGAAGACACCTCCTTATTTTGGATTATTTGTATCTTCCTTCGAAATAATTTTGAATAATTTTAGGCACCAATTTACTTGATATACAATACACAGCTATATATTTTCTTAATTTAAAATTTATGTACTGCAATCAAAGTTTATTTTTGTTAAATAGGATTTTCCGAGATCTTATGATGTTCATGTTTTTTTTACATTATCTCATATTTCATTTTCAAATGAAAAAAAAATTTTGAATTAGATTTATGAATAATTATATATTTTTTTATTGCTGATCAGAGTTTTGTTAAGTTGAACTGGAGCTTTATCCTCATTTAGAGGAACATTTACATGCAATATATTGTTAGTTAATGTTGGCTTTGCATCGATCAGAAAAAAAAATTGGATATCGTCTTCCGGATTTAGTAATTCTTCCGTCTCCATAGTTCTCAAGTGAATTATAACACTTATGAGAACGAATTGAAATGAGAGGAAACCTCTATATTTTTTAAGATTTTTCATAAGATTCTCTCCTGAGTTTTAACAAATATCTTGTTGGAGATGTCTCCAACAAGATATTTTTCATAACTCAGCCAAGTAAGAATATATCTGACTATATTTGAATTTTCCAGAATTTTGGATATTGTCTTCCGGATTTAGTAAGAAGGGAATACTTTTTCCGGCTCCATAGTTCTCAAGTGAATTATAACACTTATGAGAACAGATTGAAATGAGGAGAAACCTCTATGTTTTTTAAAAAATTTCATAAGATTCTTTCTCCTTTATATTCTTACTTAGCTGAGTTTTAACAAATATCTTGTTGGAGATGTCTCCAACAAGATATTTTTCATAACTCAGATAAGTAAGAATATATCTGACTATATTTGAATTTTCCAGAATTCTAGATATCGTCTTCCGGGCCATCAAAAGGTGTCTTGGTCGGCCATGGCCCTGCCCTTCAGCTACTGAGCTGTTACGTGATCCATTCTTCGATGAATTGGAAGAGAGGGATTGCTTAGATGCAATGCCACTTACAGAAGATGGAAACAGTTTACACAATTACACATGCTAATGCATTAGAGGATGAGCTTAACGGGTTTATGCTAGATTGAAAAAAAAGGCATAGTATTATTATTTTCCCCTTTTTGTTATTTTTTTTTCATTTGATATGGTAATCTAGGATGCAGATGTATCTGCAAACAATGATGTCAGTTACATTTTTTTATCATCGGTCATACCACCTGGCAAGTACTCTTTTTAGTTCAATATATAGTCTGAAAGAAGAATAAATTAGAGATTAATTACCAAGTCTGGGGCAAGTTAATGTTTGCCAGAAATGACCGGCTTGATATTTTGGGTTCAAGAGAATTTGTGATTCGTTATTATTATTTTTTTTTTTCATTTTTGGCTATTTTTAGGTCATATTCTGTTCGGCTTGGCAGTGTGAATACTACACAATACACTAGATTTGAATTGAGTTTGTTGAGTGAATTATGTTTATTAAATTTTTATTTGACATTTTCTCAAATTTGTGAGCGTTTTACGTCCTAATAACTGAAGTAAGAAGAAAAAACAATTCCCAAAAAGTGAAGAGCTCATAACTGACAATATATCATTATAATTCTCATACATTGAAAAAATTATATAATGTAATACTATTAATCTCCACCGCAATGTGTTAGCACATGATCAAGAACCCAAGCAACTTTTTTCTCCGATTTCTTATTAAGAAATCAATTCCCATCTATTTAAATCGATCGGTTGTCTCAATGACACTCTCTCTACTCCCAGGCCACGTAATTAAGACTTTCTCTTTCTTTGATTGGTTCGTAATACAAACAAAGAAATTAAAATTAATTTCACAAATGCAATGGTTAAAAAATTAAGATCGAATTAATTTCTATTATTACCAAGACAGTTGTATTTAATTTCTTTTGCGTTTCACAGATGTAGATACTCTTAGGGCCCGTTCGCCTCCTTTTCTATTATTTGGTTGTCCAGTTTTTCTCCATTTGCTGAGCTAATCGGTTGTCTCCATTTCAGCAATTTCTTATATTTTCTAATTCATTTCAATCCCCTTTCTACTATTCCAAAATTCATCATAATTAATTTAATAATGTCTAATCATCTTTGCATATTTTTAAGACCAAACACTAAAGTTCTCATTTGCTATCATTATTTACTAATACTTTATCAATTCAGTAGGAATAATTTGATATTTATTTTGGAGTTATTTATAATTAATTATCTCCACTAAAATTAATTGTTGACATCCAAAACAAATAATATATTATCAAGCTCTAAAGCTATTGTTTTCTTTCTATTAACTAATACATGATGAAGAAATAAAATAAAATTAATCACATCTAAAAAAAAGTGATCAAAACAATATTTCAATCTCCGTTGCAATGCACGGACACTTGACTAGTATTAAAAAAAATATGTATTGTATACTACAAATTATAATTATAGAAGTAATCAATACGATTAAGGTTATCTGCAATATTAATGTGTTACATAGAATGTGAATTGTGGATAATTTAACGTGATAATATTCATTTAATTAATTGATGGACTGGATTGAATAATTATTAAATAAAACATTCAAGAGTTCTTTCAACTAATTAATGATTTCGTTCTGAGGTATAAGATACACTGAAACACTCTCTCAATCATCTCATGATATAGAACATTGAAAGTGTTATCAGATTTTTCAAAAAAAAAAAAAAAAAGTGTTCTGGAGAATAAAGGATCAATTGAAATAATTTTTTTAAAAGAATCTTGCTATCTTGGAAGATCAAATTAGGTGACACTCTCACATTTTAGACAGACATTGATTCAGGTACATTTTTCACATTCAATTTTAGATTCAATACAAAACAATTTTGAACGAGCGCCAATAATTTTTGTTAGCCCTAACAAGTGGTATCATGATTGTTGAATATTGATGTATACTGTTGTTTTGGTTTTCGATATTGTTAATAAATTTTTGTGCTGGAAATCTGGTTTGATCATTGAGATCGTGATAATTTTGGATTAAGTTTCATTTAAAGAAAAGAACTAATTTTTAATATAGTGACAAAGACACATGATCTCATACAGAGAAATTACGAATTCAAAATTCAGATAGGATAAATCTGTAATAATAATAATGATATTAGAAAAGATTTTCACCTATAGTCTATAGAGAAAAGGCCGATGGCAATTTCTACACCGAACATAAACATGGACCAGTCAAAATTACGCGTATAACCGCGGTAGACCAGTGCCGCTCGAGTTTCGGTTCGTTGCTGTGGACCGCGCATGAACGGCGAGAACCCAGGCGAGTCGCTCTTTGAGATTTGTGTAGCGCGTGGACAGATCCTGCACCGCGTGTGAACCAGAAAGATTCAGTGCCAATTTTATTTTTATCAATGCACCGCGCAAACACCCAAATAAAACTGCCCCTGTGACAAGGGAGAAGTTGTATACATGGATCTGTAACTTTGATACTTATTTCTGATTGTTTGTTAAAGCCTAGAGTATTGGTTTTATGTATAGTTTAATTAAGCCTTTGATGCCCCTAAAGGCCAATTTAAGTGTTTTACTTTTTGGTTCAATTCTTTTATGTAATGCGCTGCATCCAATGCATTTAATTTGCTGGAGAAATTATTATATTGATTTTGTGATTTAATTTCTGCAAGCAAGTGAGCAATTACTCCTATGCATCTATTAGTATTCTAAGTCACTTTATATTCATTTCATAGTGTTGTTAGACATCTAGATGATGCCAAAAGAAATCATCAAAAAAAAAATTTCAATAATGGCATATTTTTTCCAGCAAAAGTTAAATTCCTATAACATGGCCATTTTAAGTATGCATGAAAATGAGTCGTTGAAATTAAAAAAATATATATATATATATATATAATAAAAGGATAGCGTTTAATGCATAATGACTCTTATGGTTTTTGAGCATTTGAATTTTTTTAGACGCAATCTTTGAAGGGATATATGTTTAAAACACATTACTTAATGAACAAAATAATTTTGTTAATTTTTTAAAAAATATATTTTTTTTATCAATGAAAGAAATTATAAGAAAGTATGTACGTAAAAATCTATTGTCATGACCCAATACGTACGCACTAATTTGTTTAAATTGTCTGCCAAGTGCATATGTCTGAAGAATGGATCATAAGTTCACAACTAGATCTAGTTGTCCGAATATACGCATTCATCATGAATTACAAACGCATGATATCGTCTTTCAATTTCAAGTCGGTTTCCTAAGCTTTTATATCTTGTAAGGCAGGCTAGTAATTTTCTGATCCGCTTTTATATCTAGGAATTATATATGATGCCAGAAGCAATGGGTAAAGATTTCAGCAGAGCCTTTTTCACTTCATACAACACACAAATTATATGCAGTTCTAATTTAATTCTATAGTCACTACACTGTGTGAAGCCAAAACTGCTACGTTTAAATCTTTAGACGAAACAAAAGTTTGTGAAAACATTCTCCTAAAAATAGCGTATATTTTTTCCCTCCACACCTCAAATTAAAAGATTACAAGTGTAACAGCTGTTGTACTTGCAATTTGTTATATATACACTTGAAACTTAGTGTACGATTAACTAAAAAAAGCAACGTATGCAATTAACTTGTTATATGCATGCAGTGCAACTCCTAAAAATAACGTATGCAGTGTACAACTAACTAAAAAAAGAAACTTAGTGTATACACACTGCATTAATTAGATATTTAGATGATTAAACATTTTAATATTTTGCTTGCACAAGTCACCAAATTTGGAAAAACACCAGCTTGGATTGATCGAGTTGCACAAGTCTTCAGATGATATATATACGTAGATAATTTATTGACAAAAATCAAGAAAATTTGAGAAAAGTAAAATCTACATCCTCTCATGGCTTTCAAGGACTTCTGCTTTGCAATAGTTGCTCTTTCTATCGCCATTTTTACTATTGGATCAGTAGAAGCAAACAACAACAGTTCGCAACAGGTAATATATACACAACTATATATATATATATATTTTGTACTATTAGAAACAATGACAAATCCAATAGGTGATTCACATTCATTAGTTTCTCCATTAATTCATTTTGTTATGGAAGGGAGAATGATAGAGCAATCTAATATTCAGTTTTTTACAATTCTTTTTCTTTTTGACCCGCTAATTAATTACTCTTTTTTTTTTTGCATGTTAAAGGTTAATGGCACTGACAAAAAATTGTCTCTTGATGATGGTAATGACACCAAAGAAGCTGTAAGTTTTCGCATACCTTAATATATATATATATATATGCTTCAAATACTGACACAATATTGGAAGGTTGACTTGTTCCCTTTTTTTCGTTTTAGAATGCGGTATATTTTATTACGCCGGAATGGTTGCACGGCTTTACAGCATCAATGACTGTGTATAATCCGACTGTGACCGTTGGGCAATCGAGCAAAACATATATCAGTATTCAAAATACTTTTAATAAACCTAGTGACGGGATCGACGAAATTCAAGCTGGATGGATAGTAAGTATAAACGCACCTTTAACCTTATTTTCTTTTGTTGTTGGTACCAACTCATCAAGCACTTCTTCAGTTCAAGCTAAGCGCTTAACGAATCCAAAAGCAGATTGATCCTTGGAAATACGGTGATTCAAGACCTCGATTTTTTGTATATTATAAGGTGAGCATTAATTTCATTTATTTTATCCATATATATTTTTGGGTGTATTCCTATATATTTGGTGCCTAGCTTGTTATCTAATTTTATAGCATTAATTGTTTGCGAGAAACAGGGTGCCGGGGGAAGAAGCTGTGTTAATACTTGTAGTGATGGATTTATATCTATTAAAGACTCTTATTTAGCTCCTGGTGATGTATTGGATGCAAATAATCGAATAACTATAAAGTTTCTCAAGGTATGATTATTTACATATATGACAGGTCACTGAGCGTTATAACTATACAGGGAGGTGGATTTAATTTTCCAGTAATCATTGAATATTCATATAAAATAGCAGAGTGAGACTATCATAATATGCATATTATACATCAACTTGTGCTATGGATTCATATCTCTATTTTTAAAGTACAAACAGTGGATCTGAACCGTTAAACATCATTTTTATATGAAAATGTATTTGGAGACCTAATTTTATATTTTTTTAGAGTCATTTTATTATTTATTTTTAGATAGATAGAAAAATACTATGAATACTGAAATTGACCCCCCATATTTTTTCTTTTTGTAAAAATAACCCCTTGACCTCATAACTTGAAATTTGCCACTGTCCATGAGTGTATATATATATATATCTTCACCTATTAGATGTGGTGGCTGCTCTTGGACCCATACTCATAGTATGTTGTGCTTCTTAAATTAGGATAACAGCACCGGAGACTGGGGGGTATACGTGGGCCCCGGTGTCAGCGAAATTTATCTCAATCGGATAGGTTACTACCCGAAGAATCTCTTTACCGGGTTAGCTGATATCGGAAACTATGCTGAATTCGGTGGGAAAGTCAAGTTCCTAAGCTCTCTCAAAAGCCCACCAATGGGTAATGGTATCTACGCAAAGGAGCTTCAGAGGAAGGGAGATCCTCTTCCGGCGATAATGAAAAACGTCTATTATATCACGCCAGATGATTATTACCTCGGTAGGTATTATAGTAGACACTCCTATCAGAATTGTTACGGGCTCGGGAAATTGACGGTCGACGATCATTCTTTCGGCTACGGCGGACCCGGCGGCTGTAGTTAATCTATCAAACTGATGCATGCATGATCAGCTGGGTGTATCTACAATTGGCAATATGTTATTGTCTCTGAATTGAGCATCGTGTTTTTTTTTTTTTTTGAAAACTTGGTAGGGACTACCAAGGCTATATTAATCATTTTTTTTTTGTGGTAGTAAGTAAAAGGGCGGTAAATGTGAATGCTTCTTTTGTGATAATATTTCTATATATATCTCTTGTGTTTTGTGCGTTCCATTTGTCTGCTCAGACTAATTATAATATAAAACACATGCACCGGATTAATCAATCTATAAGATGTATTGTTAAAGAATATATACCAATATACTAACTATTAAGGACAACTCGATAAATATATCCATACACTTGATTAAAATGAAAAGTTATATATTCTTTTGTAACAATTAAAGAGGTACCATGACTTGCATTCTGTTATTCTGGTAGAGTTCCAAAAGTTACCAGTAATTTGTTCCAAATACAACTTTCACTGTATTTTGCATAAAACATTTGCTAATAATTATTTACATATATCTGAATGGAAAATATCAACAAATTAATTAGAATGCATCTAAATAATTATTTGATCGTTGAATTCTTTACACCCAAACTAACACGTGAAATACCACAGCATATTGAGAAGTGGGCTCCACTACTCATTCCACTGTTGTGACTTGTGAGTATTGAAAGGTTTATGCACCGAGAACAACCAATAAAATTCACTATGGAGCAGAGCATATTGGCTACCGCGACGCCGCGCCGCCCGAAACTACCCGACCCCCGCTGATGCCCGCAAGCGAAAGACTATCACTCCCAATCGGTCTCTCTCTAACTATCTCTCTGTTTTTTCTGTTTTTTTTGTTTTGTTTCTGTTTTTTTTTCTTTTTTTTCTGATTTTTCTCTCTTTTTTATGTTTTATTTCTGTTTTTGTTTCTGTTTTTTTTTTATGTTTTTTTTTACTGTTTTTTCTTTTTTTTCTGTTTTTTCTTTTTTCTTTCTTCTTCTTTTCTTTCTCTTTTATTCCTTTTATTTCCTTTTCTTTTTTTCATTTTTCTGTTTTTTTTCTGTCTTTTTCTTTTTTTTTTTCTGTTTTTTTCCGTTGTTTTTTTCAATTTTGTTTTCTGTTTTATTTCTGCTTTTTTTTTTCTGTTTTTTTCAGTTTTCTTTCTGTTTTTTCTTTCCGTTGAATTTTTCTTTTTATTCTATTGTTTTTTTTCTGTTTTTATTTATGGTTTTTTTCTGGTTTTTTTTTTCTGTTTGTTTTTGTTTTAAAAACCCTTCTGGGACCGATATTATGGGTCGCTAAAGGGTCATCTGTGACCGGTTTTTAACTCATCTGTGACCAGTGACGTCAGCGGAGAAGACATCGCAACTGTGACCAGCCCTTCTGCGACCGAGTTATGTCTTCTGTGACCGATTTGACCGGCCGCAGAAGGGTTATTTTGCTGTAGTGTCTATATATATATCATTCATCTTGTGCACCAAAAAGATATCATCATCTGTCGGATTATATGACACGTTTACGAAAATGCCCTTTCGGATGAGAGAAATGTTTGGTGTCTTCCTTTTAGTCTCCCACAAAATGAAACATTGGAGGTTGGTCCCATTTTGCACTCTCACATTTTAGACAGACGTTGATTCAGGTACATTTTCACATTCAATTTTAGATTCAATACAAAACAATTTTGAATGAGGGCTGATAATTTTTGTTAGCCCTAACAAGTGGTATCATGACTGTTGATGTATACTGTTGTGTGGGTTTTCGATATTGTTGATAATTTTTTTGTGCTGGAGATCTAGTTTAATCATTGAGATCGTGGTAATTTTGAATTAAGTTTCATCCAAAGAGAAGTAGTTTTTAGTCTAGTGACAAAGACACATTATCTTACGTAAAAAGATTTTGAATTCAAAATTCAGATAGGATAAATCTCTTATAATAACAATAATATTAAAAAAAAAAAAAAAAAAAAGTTTTCACCTATAGTCTATAGAGGAAAGGCCGATGGCGATTTCTACACCGAACATAAACATGGACCAGTCAAAATTACGTGTATAACCGCGGTAGACCGGCCCTGTTAGCGTTTCAGTTCGTTGCTGTGGACCGCGCATGAACGGCGAGAACCCAGGCCAGGCGAGTTGCTCCTTGAGATTTCTGTAGCGCGTGGACAGATCCTGCACCGCGCGTGAACCAGAAAGATTCAGCGCCAATTTTATTTTTATCGGTACACCGCGCAAACACCCAAATAAAACGGCCCCTGTGACAAGCAAGGGAGTTGTATACATGGATCTGTAACTTTGATACTTATTTCTGATTGTTTTTTAAAGCCTAGAGTATTGGTTTTAGACTTTTAGGTATAGTTTAATTAAGCCAAAAGAAATCATCATAATTTTTTTTTCAATAATGCATGGCATATTTTTTCCAGCAAAAGTTAAATTCCTATAACATGTGGCCATTTTAAGTATGCATGAAAATGAGTCGTTAAAATTAAAAAAATATATATATAATAAGGGTATGTTTGGATGCACAAGAATAGTTACTGTTTCTAAAATAGTATTGCTATTCGGAACAAGGTGCATCCAAACGATTTTTAGAGTTATTCGGAATAGCTACTGTTTTTAAAATAGTATTGTTATTCACTATTCTTACAAAAACATGTAATAGCATTTGTTGCTTTCAATATTAATACTAATCTAATATTTAAACTAATATTATATTACATTTAATATTTAAATTAATATTATATTGTATTATATTTAATCTTATAATATATTATATTTAATCTAATATTTTATTTAATACTAATATAATATTTAAAATAATATTATATTACATTTTAATATTTAAATTAATATTATATTATATTATATTTAATCTAATATTTTATTTAATACTAATCTAATATTTAAAATAATATTATATTACATTTAATAATTAAATTAATATTACATTGTATTATATTTAAACTAATATTTTATTCAATACTAATCTAATATTTAAAATAATATTATATTACATTTAATATTTAAACTAATATTATATTACATTTAATCTAATATTTAATTTAATACTAATCTAATTTTTAAATTAATATTATATTACATTAATATTTAAACTAATATTATATTATATTTAATATTTAAATTAATATTATATTATATATAATCTAATATTTTATTAATACTAATCTAATATTTAAAAGAATATTATATTACATTCAATATTTAAACTAATATTATATTACATTTAATATTTAAACTAATATTATATTATATTTAATATTTAATACTAATCTAATATTTAAAATAGAGGAGGGTTCCAATGCACCCGAAATTTCATGTTCCCATTTGCACCCATTTTTTTATCTCTTTTATCTTCATTTTCAAAGTTCGAATAGTCGATCCGAACAGTTCAACACGATCATTATAATAAAATATGCTTGGAGACCCAATTTTATATTTTTTAGAATTTTTTTACTATTTTTAAAGATATGTACAAAATCACTTTATCGGATGGTCTAGAATCTCCTTAAAACAATAATTTTGTACCTATCTTAAAAAATAGTAAAAAAAATTCCAAAAAATATTAAATTTGATCTCCAAGCATATTTTATTATGATGATCGTGTTGAACAGTTCGGATCGACTATTCGGACTTTCAAAATGAAGATAAAGGAAATAAAAAAAAATGGGTGCAAATGGGAGCATGTAATTTTGGGTGTATTGGAACCCTCCTCTTTAAAATAATATTATATTACATTTAATATTTAAATTAATATTATATTGTGTTATATTTAATCTTACACATAAATTATTAAACAGTAGCTATTCCTTCCAAATCTTATTCCAAATATGCAATCCAAACAACTTTTTCACTGTTCTGAATAGCACTGTTCTTAAACAGTAGTTATTCTTATTTACTATTCTAAACAGTAGCTATTCTAGCTATTCTAGAGTTCATCGAAACGTACCATAAAAGGATAGCATTTAGTGCATAATGACTATTATGGTTTTTGAGCATTTGATTTTTTTTAGACGCAATCTTTGAAGGGATATATGTTTAAAACACATTACTTACTGAACAAAATAATTTTGTTAATTTTTTTTAAAATATTTTTTATCAATGAAAGAAATTATAAGAAAGTATGTACGTAAAAATGTATTGTCATGACCCAATACGTACGCACTAATTTGTTTAAATTTGTTTAAATTCTTATGTCTGCCAAGTGCATATGTCTGTGATGTTGAAACTTAAGTTTGAAAAACTCAAAATTCTTATTTAAATAATATTGTCTAAAATCTATGTTTATACTGTTCTATAAATTTTAGGACTAAACTGAAAATCTCATATCTAATTAATACATTTCGGTTTCCTTTTCTCATGGTAACCTTCCAATTAAATAAAGATAATAAAATGGCTCCTCAGACGCTATATACTATCTTTACTATTTTATCTCATTTATTCAAATTTAATTTTTAAAAGGTTAATGACATCTCTTATATCTATTTTCTATATATATCCGGTGGAGGTTTATTTCTCTGACATCGGGGAGAAAAATAAGAAGAAAATAATTTTATACATTTTCTCCAATGTTCTTTTCTCGTTTCTGTTTTAAAAATCATCCATTCTGATATATGTTGGATATCGCAAAGTTATTGTCGGTCGCTTCCATGGTCGTGCCCTAAGTTGCAACATCCCCGGATTATCTTGGTGGTGATTCCAAGTCTTGCACGCTAGAGACGGAATACGCTTAAGAACAGTGATGATATCACGATCCGGGTATTATATTTTCAATTTGATTTATTTGATTTATTAATTTGTTAACTATCCGAATTGTTTCTAAAAATTTATCCCAACATGTGAAGCATGCATGGATCATAAGTTCACAACTAGATCTAGTTGTCCGAATATACGCATTCATCATGAACTACAAACGCATGATATCGTCTTTCAAGTCGGTTTCCTAAGCTTTTATATCTCGGAAGACAGGCTAGAAATTTTCTGATCCGCTTTTATATCTAGGAATTCTGATACCAGAAGCAATGGGTAAAGATTTTAGCAGAGCCTTTTTCACTTCATACAACACACAAATTATATGCAGTTCTAATTTAATTATATATTCACTACACTGTATGAAGCCAAAACTGGTACACACAGTGCTGGTATCGATGGAGGGCAATTTCGACTTTTCTGTCTCTTCTTTTCTTTAATTTACTTTACAATTTCCACGTTATTTTACCTTGTCTTTTTCGTCATCTTGTATTTTCTTACGGTTCTTTATTTTCCTAAAGCTCAAATGTATTGAGCTTGCATTGTGTTTTACTTACCAGTATGTTACTGAACTTGTGTAACTTTGCTATTCAATATATGAATGAGGGCATGACCCCCATTTTTTCTCAAAAAAAAAATCTTTACCCGAAACAAAAGTTTATGAAAACATTCTCCTAAAAATAGCGTATATTTTTTCCCTCCACACCTCAAATTAAAAGACTACAAGTGTAACAGCTGTTGTACTTGCAATTTGTTATATACACACTTGAAACTTAGTGTACAATTAACAAAAAAAAGCAACGTATGCAATTAACTTGTTATATGCAGTGCAACTCCTAAAAATAACATATGCAGAATGCAGTGTACAATTAACTAAAAAAAGAAACTTAGTATATACACACTGCATTAGATGATTAAACATTTCAATATTTTGCTTGCACAAGTCACCAAACTTGGAAAAACACCAGCTTGGATCGATCGAGTTGTAACTTATATTTGTCTCTCCCAGATGATATATATACGTAGATAATTTATTGACAAAAATCAAGAAAATTTGAGAAAAGTAAAATCTACATCCTCTCATGGCTTTCAAGGACTTGTGCTTTGCAATAGTTGCTCTTTCTATCGCCATTTTTACTATTGGATCAGTAGAAGCAAACAGCAACAGTTCACAACAGGTAATATATACACAACTATATATATATAGATATAGATATTTATACTATTAGAAACAATGACAAATCCAATAGGTGATTCACATTCATTAGTTTCTCCATTAATTCATTTTGTTATGGAAGGGAGAGAATGATAGAGCAATCTAATATTCATTTTTTTACAATTCTTTTTCTTTTTGACCCGCTAATTAATTACTCTCTTTTTTTGCATGTTAAAGATTAATGGCACTGACAAAAAAATGTCTCTTGATGATGGTAATGACACCAAAGAAGCTGTAAGTTTTCGCATACCTTAATATATATATATATATATATATATATATGCTTCAAATACTGACACAATATTGGAAGGTTGACTTGTTCCCTTTTTTTCGTTTTAGAATGCGGTATATTTTATTACGCCGGCATGGTTTCACGGCTTTACAGCATCAATGACTGTGTATAATCCGACTGTGACCGTTGGGCAATCGAGCAAAACATATATCAGTATTCAAAATACTTTTAATAAACCTAGTGACGGGATCGACGAAATTCAAGCTGGATGGATAGTAAGTATAAACGCACCTTTAACCTTATTTTCATTTGTTGTTGGTACCAACTCATCAAGCACTTCTTCAGTTCAAGCTAAGCACTTAACGAAAATGCAGATTGATCCTTGGAAATTCGGTGATTCAAGACCTCGATTTTTTGTATATTATAAGGTGAGCATTAATTTCATTTATTTTATCCATATATATTTTTGGGTGTATTCCTATATATTTGGTGCCTAGCTTGTTATCTAATTTTATAGCATTAATTGTTTGCGAGAAACAGGGTGCCGGGGGAAGAAGCTGTGTTAATACTTGTAGTGATGGATTTATATCTATTAAAGACTCTTATTTAGCTCCTGGTGATGTATTGGATGCAAATAATCAAATAACTATAAAGTTTCTCAAGGTATGATTATTTACATATATGACAGGTCACTGAGCGTTATAACCATACAGGGAGAGGTGGATTTAATTTTCCAGTAACCATTGAATATTCATATAAATAGCAGAGTAAGACTATCGTAATATGCATATTATATATCAACTTGTGCTATGGATTCATATATCTATTTTTAAAGTAAAAGTACAAATAGTGGATCCAAACCGTTAAATATTATTTTTATGTGAAAATGTACGTGGAGATTCAATTTTATATTTTTTTAGAGTCATTTTATTATTATTTTTAGATAGGTAGAAAAATACTATGGATACTGAAATTGACCCCCCATATTTTTTCTTTTTGTAAAAATAACCCCTTGACCTCATAACTTGAAATTTGCCTCCTCCCATGAGTATATATATATATATATCTTCACCTATTACATGTGGTGGCTGCTCTTGGACCCACGCTCATAGTATGTTGTGCTTCTTAAATTAGGATAATAGCACCGGAGACTGGGGGGTATACGTGGGCCCCTGTGTCGGCGAAACTTATCTCAGTCGGATAGGTTACTACCCGAAGAATCTCTTTACCGGATTAGCTGATATCGGAAACTATGCTGAATTCGGTGGCGAAGTCAAGTTCTTAAGCTCTCTCAAAAGCCCACCAATGGGTAATGGTATCTACGCAAAGGAGCTTCAGAGGAACGGAGATCCTCTTCCGGCGATAATGAAAAACGTCTATTATATCAGGCCAGATGATTGGTACCTCGGCAGGTATTATAGTAGACACTCCTATCAAAATTGTTACGGGCTCGGGAAATTGATGGTCGAGGATAATTCTTTCGGCTACGGCGGACCCGGAGGCTGTAGTTAATTCTATCAAACTGATGCATGCATGATCAGCTATGTGTATTTACAATTGGCAATGTGTTAATGTCTGTGAATTGAGCATCATATTTTTTTTTTTGGGTGGTAGTAAGTAAAAGGGCGGTAAATGTGAATGCTTCTTTTGTGATAATATAATATTTCTACATATATATCTTGTGTTTTTTGCGTTCCATTTGTTTCTCAGACTAATTATAATATAAAAGACATGCACCGGATTAATCAATTTATAAGATGTATTGCTAAAGAATATGTACCAATATACTAACTATTAGGGACAACTCGATAAATATAACCATACACTTGATTAAAATGAAAAGCTATATATTATTTTATAACAATTAAAGAGGTACCATGACTTGCATTCTGTTATTCTGGTAAAGTTCCCAAAGTTACCAGTGATTTGTTTCAAATACAACTTTCACTGTATTTTGCATAAAACATTTGCTAATAATTATTTACATATATCTGGATGGAAAATATCAACAAATTAATTAGAATGCATCTAGATAATGATTGTGGTAAAGAAGTAGTTCTTCGTTGCATCAGGGCTATATATTTTCCTGTGTCTGAATTATAAGCTTGTGTTTTTTGAGTTGTCATAAGTCATCTCAGTTTTCCTCTTCCATCAAATAGATGCTCAGATCCAAATGGATTCGTATTCCCTAGAATAATATAATCAATGTGTGGTTGTGCACCGGGAGTGATGCTCCAATGCAATGTCTAATCTAAGTTTGAGGAATTCAGATCCCGTGCAATACCTGACCGATTGTGTAGCATGAGATCTAAATCGTCGGCTTTACCCTGACATGAATCTCAAAGCGGAACCCACTATATTCCAAATAGGCACCAAATTGATTCTGGCGTGAATCTCACCAAGTTTGAGGGTTATAATACCAGATTGTCAGCAGCTTTTTAGGTCATGCATTGGTATCAACTGGAATGTACCTTACCGGTACGATATTAGTCACAGTTGATATCTATATAGGGTTGTTCAGTGCAAACTTGCACGACTGGATAGACCAAATGTATTTTGTCCTTGTGAAGTTTTAATTGAGAGCAATATTTCCGAGGTACAATTACTTGGTTAACGTTTTGTCAAATTTGATCGTTGAATTCTTTACACCCAAACTACCACGTGAAATACCACAGCATCTTGACAAGTGGGCTCCACTACTCATTCAACTGTTGTGACTTGTGAGTATAGAAAGGTTTATGCACCGAGAACAATCAATAAAATTTCACTATGGAGCAGAGCATATTGGCTACCGCGAGGCAGGCAGGGACCACTGTTTTCTGTTCTGACTTCTGAAAACAGACTCGTTTTAGAATGTTCGAATCTGTTCAAATTTAACGCGTTTATGCACAGAGACTAAAACCACCACACAAGAACCATTTCTGGAAAATGGGACCCGCTTTCTGTAAACCAGTTGATTATTTCTTGGCCATTTCTACACCGAGTGCAGAAAGACCTCAGCTCGACCCTACTGTTCCAGCTGTAAATTATCATTCGTCGTGTTTATATATATATATATATATATATATATATATATATTAGAGCTACGGTGTTTTTAGCAGTGATTAGTCTACATGTAAAAGAAATTTTAATTTTGAATTAATTATGTATAGAGTCAAATTGTTAAAATTGTTCAAAAAATAAATGTATTAAAATTAATTTATAAACATTCTACTTTGACCGCTTGACTTAATACTAAATTAGTTTGAAAGTTTAAAATTTTTGCATGTAGATGCATCACTCGTAAGGTAGAAGGACTTCAACAGTTCAGATTCATCATTTGAAGTCAATCCAATAAATTTTAGAGTTGTGTGTGTGTGTGTGTGTATTAGTAAAGTGGGTGTTTTAATTTGCTCTCATATCTCTATTTTCAAAGTTCAAATAGTCAATCTGAACCACTCAACATGATCTTCATATTGAAATATTTTTGAAGACCAAATTTTACATTTTTTGAAATTTTTTTTACTATTTATTAAGCTACTTTGTAAATTGCTGATCCGGTGGTCCAGAAATTTTTACTGTCCATCCGGATTTTCAAATTTTCAAAGTGGCTTAATAAATAGTAAAAAATGAAAAAAAATGAAAAATTTGGTATCCAATCATATTTCAATATGAAGAACATGTTGAGAAGTTCGGATTGACTATTTGAACTTTGTAAATAGAAATATGAGCACAAATTGAAACACTCACTTTAATTTACAAAGCATGGTAGCCTTACTTTCTCTCTCTCTCTATATATATATGAGTAGAACTAGAGTGCTCCTAGGAGTACCAAGCTCCTTTATACTCTTAACTCTAAAACCTATCGGATTAACTTCGAACGACGAATCTTGAACCGTTGAAATCCTTCTACCTTACGAGTGATGCATCTACATATGAAATTTTAAAGTTTCGAATTAATTTAGTATAAAGTCAAGTGGTCAAAAGGCTTCTCAAAAATGAATGCATTAAAATTAATTTAGAAACCTTTTAATTTTGACCACTTGACATTATACCAAATTAATTCGAAACTTTAAAATCTTCACATGTAGACGCATCACTCGTAAGTTAGAAAGATTTCAATGGTTTGGATTCGTCGTTCGAAGTTAATCCGATAGGTTTTAGAGTTAAGAGTACAAAGGGGCTTGGTACTCCTAAGAGCACCCTAGTTCTACTCATATATATAGAGAGAGAGAGGAGGGTTCCAATGCCTCATCTCCTCATACCTCATCCATACCTCATTTTCTATATCTTCGTTTTTAAAATCCAAACAATCGATCCGAACCGCTCAACATGATCTCCATGTTAAAATATGCTTGGAGACCAAATTATACATTTTTTTGGAAATTTTTTACTATTTTTTTAGATTTATTGAAAATCATTGTTTTTTATGGTCCAGATTTGTTGGAAAAATAGCGATTTTCAATAAATCTAAAAAAATAGTAAAAAATTTTCAAAAAAATGTAAAATTTGGTCTCCAAGCATATTTTAACATGGAGATCACGTTGAGCAGTTCGGATTGACTGTTTGGACTTAAAAAACAAAGATATAGAAAATAAGATATGGATAAGGTATGAGGAGATGAGGCATTGGAACCCTCCTCATACAGGGTGCTTCTAAGTTCGCCAAGTCTCTTTGTGAACTCAATTCTAAAGTATATCGAATCTACTTTAAACGATGAATCCAAACTGTTGAAGTCCTTCTACCTGGATCTACATGTGAAAATTTTAAAGTTTCGAATTAATTTAATATAGGGTCAAGTGGTCAAAATTTTAAAGTTTATAAATTAATTTTAATGCATTCATTTTTTGAACTCCTTTTGACCACTTGACCCTATATTAAATTAATTCGAAACTTTAAAATTTTTACATGTCAAGACATCACTGATAAAAGAATTTCAACAGTTTGAATTCATCATTTAAATTGATTCGATATATTTTAGAGCTGAGTTCACAAGAAAAAACTCAATAAACTTAGAAGCACCCTCGTCCCTCGCTCTTACTCTATATATATATCATTCGTCTTGTGCACCCAAAAGATATCATCCTCTGTCGGATTATATGACACGTTTACGAAAATGCCCCTTCGGATGAGAGAAATGTTTGATGTCGTTCTTTTATTCTCCCACAAAATGAAACATTGGAGGTTGGTCCCATTTTGAAGCACAGATGAATCAAGGCCCATATCATTGACGTTATTTATTAACAATTTTATTGTGTTAGGATGATATGTCATTGCTGACTTTGTTCTAGTATGCAAGTACAATTTTTTGTCATTAATTGTAAATGCTTAACAGATAATATGTTTAAATAGAGAACTTAAAAGTACGTACATTGTAATATTCAATTTCAATATTACAGTCAGAGGAATAAACAAACGGTTGACATAGGAAAAATAGAAATAAATAAAATATATACCATTTTACCTTTAAATTTGTTTCAAAATATTTATCTTTTTATTTTTTTGCTAATACAACGAGTACTTAATCTAAAATTAACTTTCTTTTATTTTTAGACAAATAGTATGTTACTATATTGTTGAAAGGACACGATTTACAAAAGATAATCGTTAGGTTCATGATTTGTAATAATTGCCAAAAATTGTGTGGGAAGTTAGAGCTAATGATATAGTGTTATATCATAAATTATTTCAAAGCAATATTTATTTGTATGAGGGATTCAATTATATTATTTTATGATGACACATCTTGACACTATATGTTTATATGTTTATATGTCATTTTTGTACTTTCAAAATTCAAACATTAGATCTAAATTGTTCAACACGATCTCTATATTAAAATGTGTTTAGAGACCAAATTTTATATTTTTGGAAAAAAAAAATAGTATTTATTAAGGTGTGTACAAAATTGCATTTTTGAGACAATTCTGGACTATTGAAAAACAACGATTTTCAAAAAATCTAAATAAATACTAAAATCCAAAAGTTGTAAAATTTGATCACCAAGCATATTTTAATATGGAGATCATGTTAAATGATCTGAATTGACTGTTTGAATTATAAAATTGCATAAATAACTAATAAAAATTTGGTGTCAAGATAGTGTCACCATAAAATGGTACTTGGATCTCTCCTCTATTTGTATACATAGTTTAATAATAATATGTACATAAATATATTACATTATGCAGTTCGGTTAACTTTGGCTTCATAAAATATTACATCAATCAAATTCAAACCGAGACAAATTATATGCGGCATATGTGAAGTTGAGTTTTTACCAAATTAAAACAATAATAATTTATGCCATCCTGACTTGTACACATCCAACGAAAACTCTGTTCATTACATTATTCATGACAATAATATACCCCCTAAATTAATAATTATAGAAATATACTTTCTAATGTACTTTTTAAACAATTAAGAAAAAATATTTAGATTTAACATCTTAAAAGCTAAAGTTCACCATAGAATTAGAGTATTTTTAAGCTCACTAACTCATTTGGTGAGCTTAACTTCAAAATTATCATATTGATTTCAAGCTACGAATTCAAATAATGGACATTAATCTAATTCATAAGTAATGAATTTACATGCAAAATTTATAAAAGTTTCAATCATTGTTGTATAAAATCAAGCAATCAAATAATGAAAAAAAATAATAGATTAAAGTTGTAAATTTTTTTTAACCACTTGATTTTATCCTAAGTTAATTTCAAAACTTGTAAATTTTACATATAAAGTAAATTAATTTTAACGATTTGGATTTGTTATTTGAAACTAATATGATATTTTTTTAAGTTAATCCTACTACTAGACTTGAAGAGCTTAAAATCATCACAGTTCTACTTTGAATCATAATATAAATATATTATTAACATCAATTAGAACTTGTAATTAAAAAAATCTCTTTGATACAAAAAGTAATTTACATTTTTGCAATCTTTATGGTTGAAAATTTCCTTGAACAAAAGAGAAAAAAATTGATACAATATTGACAAATTTAATAAATATACATAGAGTAGGACTAGGGTGTTCCTAAGTTCACCAAGTTCTTTGTGAATTCAACTCTAAAATCTATCGAATTGATTTTAAATGACGAATCATAACCGTTGAAACTCATCTATCTTCAAGTGATGCGTCTACACACACAATTTAAATTTTTGAATTAATTTAGTATAAGTCAAGCGGTCAAAATTAGAAGGTTCATAAATTAATTTTAGTGCATTCATTTTTTGAACATTTTTTTACCACTTAACTCTACACAAAATTAATTCGAAAATTTTAAAAAATTGTATGTAGACGCATCACTCGTAAATTAGATAGATTTCAACGACTTGAATTCGTCATTTAAAATCAATCCGAAAAATTTTAGAGTTAGAGTTCACAAAGAGACTTGGTGAACTAGGGAACACCCTAGTTCTACTCATATACATAAATACATGTATCAAACAAATCTTTATATTCAACAAAAGATTTCCAGACTTCTTTAGTATCAAATACAAAAATTAGCATCAACTGTATATTAAAAACGAGCAAATATTCAAACAAATAACCATCAAAGATGAGGTAAACCCATATCACAACTTCGCTGCACATTGACCGCACCTATGTGATTATCGCAAAAATTGAGTTGATGTATGTAAAAATTTTGAATCATTCAAATTTTCAAAGCACGAATTTTAATGCAATTCAATTCTTATTAATACTGCTCCGTGAATTTAAATAGGCTCCGCAAAAAAAAATTGCTTCGATCTTAAGATAAACTAAAAATTTAATCCGGTGTACACCAAGGCCGCCACGCGAATTGATCATGTTTGGTGGTGGAGTAAAGTTACTCCGAATTAAATTTCTTACTCCAAACTAAGGTGAATTAAAATAATTATGTTTGGTTGGAGTTTTGTTAGAATTTGGTGGAGTAAGCTAATGAAGAGAGAGAAATTATAAAATGGTGTTATTCTAATTGTGGAACCCACAGATGGAGTAAGTTACTCCACCTAGAGAGGTGGAGTAACTTAATTCAGATTAACTCAAATGCTACTCCATCTTACTTCTTCAAATTTACTTCTCGTTTAGCTCTTTAAAAGTGAATTAAAGAGTTTACTCTATTACTTACTTCACAGCCAAATATGACTATTAGAAATAAACTAAAAATTAATCTCTAAGTATATTTTATTATAAAATTGTTAAACGGTTCAGATTAACTGTTCCAGTTATTAAAAACAGAAATAAAAAATGTTAAACATACTGGAGCCCAAAATAATTTGAACTCTTCTAGTCTTCTCTAATAAAAAAAAGTAAATAAATAAGACAAGACCACCGAACTGGGTGCACATGCGGAGTGGTATAGCAGTTTCTGCAACGGTCCAGGAATCACGAAAAACGACCTCCGCTGGAAATCCGTATCCTCCCAGGTACCTGACAAAAGCATATTACAAATAGACGGTCCAGATCAATTCCAGCCGGACCAAAGTGAATCGGTGCCTATGGGAAATTGGAACTATAGACCCAGGGTCTGTTTTAGAAGTCGTGCAAAGTTAAAATAATTAATCTGGAACGTCCATTTGTAATATGCTTGAGTCAGGTACCTGGCGGGATCGGAATTCCTTTGCTGCGGTCGCCTGACCTCAGCGCCTATATATAGGTAGGTTCTCTCAATTCGCAAGGCACTGCCATTTCTGTCGCAAGAAATAAAAGAAAGGCCTTCTACTTTTCCATTTTCTCTTCATCAACCTCACTTCACTTCTTCCTAGTTCCTTCCCCACTCAAATCCGTTCGCTTTCTCTCCTCTTTTTACCTCGTCTTCTTCTTCTTCTCCATTTCTGTGAAAATGTATCGCGGAGGTCGTCGTGGTGGTGGAAGAGAGGGTGATCGTGCTGGCGGACGTGGCGGTGGTTATAGTGGCCGTGGCGGAGGTAGTCGTCGTGGCGGTGGAGAAGGTGTATATGCGCCACGTGGCAGGGGGCCACGCGGTGGCGGTCCTTACTCTGCTGGTACAGGATCCTCCGCGCCTTCAGGCTATGCTCCCTCTGATGCGTCCTCTCTGGCTGGAGAGATTCAGAGAGGTCTGTTTCTGACTGAGCAGCCAGAGATCGAATCTAGATCTGGTTCTGACGTGGCGGTATCTGATCAGTCGCTTGATTCGCTGGTCGAGACTGTGCCTAAAACATCTCTTCCGCCTGCCTCAAGCAAAGCACTAATACATGCTCCTCGACCGGGTGCTGGCACTGTTGGAAATAAGTGCCGTATCAGAGCAAACCACTTCCTTGTTCAAGTCGCTGAGAACAATCTCTATCACTATGATGTAAGCTTTTCTTTGTCTACTTTATCTGATTTTTCTCGCTCTGTTTAGATCGTTACGTTTGTTACTTTTTGTTGAAACATGTAGCTCTTTTAAACAACTGTGTATGTGTGTGTGTGTGTGAGAGAGAGAAAGTGCGTTGTAGTGGTATGTTCTTTATTTAAGCAGAGTCAGTTTACAAACTGGATGATTTTTTGTAGTATTTTGAGTCTTGTTCATGAAGTGAGATCAATCCATCTGATCTTGATGTGACCTTTCGTTAAGTTCTCTATTTCTCTCGCCTGGCAAAGCTCTTTAATATTGCCTTCTGTTATTGAAGATCTGTTTGTTTCTTGTTGATAAAACAGAGCATTTATTGAAAATCTCTCTGATTTGCCCTTTTCAGACAGGTTTTTGCTAAAAAAAGAGAGATGTCAGTTTGTTTATTCAATAACTTCAGTCAATATTTATAAATCTTTGTAGAAACCTCTTGTTCTAAACCTTTTTCTGCTTAGAGATATAACTTTTATGTTCATAGCAACTTAACAATACAAGAAGAATTGAGGATTCCTTCTGTTTTATGTAATTTTTATGCTCATCTATTTATAAGTTTTTATATAAAAATTTTATTGATTTATTTAACAACGTTAGCATCTCATCTGATTAATGAATACTGCATTTCAATTTTGTTCTATAAGTATCAAAACTTTCAATAATTTTAGATCTATTAGAAGTTCTACATGTCTACTGGAGTTTGAATCTTGTTTGAGATTGGGCTCAGGTAATTAGCACACTATCATATCTGTAGGACTTGGACTCTGCTGTGCTCTTCTGTATTTGCTTCGCTTTACAAGTCTAGATGGTTATTATGAACTTCATGTAGTTATGTAGTTATCTCATCTCGTTTAGATCGGATATGCTTAAACTGTTTTATTGCTTCCTTCGTGAAGAAGATTAGCGATCAGTGATACATTTTCTGTTTTAATTACTAATTAGTTGAATCAAGAGGTTGATTAAAAAATAAGTAACAAATCTGATCACTGAGGATTCATCTTGTGCACACAATTTTTTCTTATATTCTAACAACTTTTTTTTTTATTCTGGGAAGTGTTTATTTTGATTCTAATATTCTAACAACTGTAGCTTAATGTGTATCTCTGTTCTCTTAGGTGACTATCACTCCTGAAGCCAAATCAAGGGGCACAAACAGAGCTGTAATGGCAGAGATCATTGCAGCTCATAGGGAGTCCTTCTTTGGCGGAAAATTGCCAGCATATGATGGCAGAAAAAGCATATATACTGCAGGATCCCTGCCATTTGAGTCTAAGGAATTTGTTATCAAGCTAAGTGACAAAGATAAAGATAAAGGAAAGGACAAAGAGAAGAAAGGGAAAAAAAGGTTTATGTTCTTTAAACTAGGTTATTGGCGCATATAAATTTACAATTGCTGAAATTAGGCTCAATCAAGTTTTATGAAAGCATATGTCATCTAGCCATGGAAAACCAAAAGGATATCAAAGAAACTGTACTAATTTATGATGTATGGAAACCAAAGGATGTTCAGCTTAATATTCGCTTTAGCTAGTTAGCTGCGATGTGTACAGACTTTTATTGTATGTGTGGATCATAATTTAAGTTATCCTGTTGTCTAAACTTTGGTTTATACTTTATTATGAAATATCTAGGGATGACAAGGAATACAAGGTAATCATCAGATATGCCGGTCGTGCTGATCTGGCCCTCCTCCAGAAGTTCCTTCTTGGTAAGATGAGGGACTTGCCCCAAGAGGCAATTCAAGCCCTTGATGTAGTTCTTAGAGAGTCTCCTTCCCTCAAGTGAGTACTGTCAGACATTTTTTTTTATGTGAAGGTTTAATTTATAGGAGAAGTGGTTTATTCTCTTGCTTTTTGAGGCCTGCTGGGATTTGGGATGATGTTGTCTGGTTTATATGGTTTATTTTTTGCCCTTGTGTGATGACTTGATTTGCTTACTAAATTTGGCCTAGAAAATGCTCAATTGCTTTTTTTTGGCCTCATTGTTTGACTGATTCATGACATTATCCATTTTGAAAAGTTTGAAGCTGAAAATTATATAAAGATAATTAAATTATATGAACTTGAAATTGTGGATTAAATTGGCTTTTGTGCAGCTATACCATTGTATCAAGGTCATTTTTTTCTCCCCTCTTGGGCCCCAGAGGCGAAATTGGTGATGGCTTGGAATGCTGGAAAGGCTATTATCAGAGCCTGCGTCCCACCCAAATGGGGCTCTCACTAAACATTGGTAATTTATTCCTAAATCAATTCTTAATTGACAACGAGCTAATCCAATAGAATGATCTCTTTTCATGCATTTAGTTCTCTTGCATTATAGATATCTCAGCAACAGCTTTTTATCAGCCAATGCCTGTGATTGAATTTGTCCTGAAATCTCTCAACATCCGTGACCCATCCAGACCTATCAGTGATAAGGACCGAATAAAGGTAAAACACATTCATTGTCATAGCAAACATGAAACCAGATCTATTTGTAGTTCAGTTGTTTAACTGCATAAGGCATCCTTAAATTAATTGCCTCAATATCTTGAATCTAATTAGTGTTTTCCTTTGAAATATGTAGTTGAAGAAAGCACTCAGGGGACTTCGTGTGGAGGCTACACACAGGAAAGATGTGGTTCAGCGATACAAAATCACTGGAATCACAGCAGTTCCAATGAGCAACCTAATGTATTCTCCATTACTTCCTCCCCAAATATGTACGTCACTTAATTTTTCTATAAATGTAACTGTATTTTATTTCCTTTGTTCAGGTTCCCAGTTGATGACCAGGGCACAAGGACCTCAGTCGTGGATTATTTCATGCAGCGATACAACTGCAACCTGAGGTACACAGCCTTGCCTTGTTTACAGTCTGGCAACGACAACAGGCCCACCTACTTGCCAATGGAGGTTTGTTAGGCACTAACATCAGTTCCTTATTTCTTGTCCTCATGCACAATAATATCTCATTAATTATCTGATCGATGCTTCTCTACTTTGGTTGAGTTTTGTGTAGGTATGCAATATTGTCGAAGGGCAGAAATTCTCCAAAAAACTGAATGACAAGCAGGTGACAGGGCTGCTAAGGGCCACATGTCAGAGACCCAATGATAGGGAGAGCAGCATTGCTAATGTAAGAATTATTGATCATAGATACTTGCTCAAATCCATTGCATTCAAGGAAACCAAGTGAATCATTTTTTTTTCTTCTTTTCCTTTGTTAATTCCAGATGGTTCGTCGCAATGACTATAATAATGACCAGTATGCCAATGAGTTTGGAATCAAAGTCACTGACGAGCTTGTCACTGTAGATGCCCGTGTTCTTCCGGCACCTACGGTATCAGTTCTCTTTTACATCGCTTTTGGTTTCTTTCTTTTTCCAGTAAACTATGGCTGAGCTAATGAAATATTTGATGGCTTGATGCTAAATAATTCAGCTGAAGTACGGTGATACTGGCAAAGAGAAAACATGCATTCCAGGTGTTGGGCAGTGGAACATGATAGGAAAGGTAATTCTATACCTAACTTTAATTTTGAAATAAAACAAATATGTACAGTCAAACAAAACAAATTATACAGTCAACAAAGGAAATCATAAAAATCTGCACTTACACCCCCATAATCCAAAAAATAGTTAAATTGATTAATAATCTCAATAACTTGTATTCAGAAAATGTACTATGGAGGAAAAGTTCCATGTTGGACATGTGTGAGCTTTTCCCGCTTGCGTCAGGACGAGGTCAGGAGGTTCTGTGATGACCTAATAATGATGTGCAACAACATTGGCATGGTACTAAAATTTCTTTCACAATATGTTCTATCAAGTATAAGTCCATTTCTTTTCTTTTGCTGATTAGCTGAGTTGCATGTCAATATATATATATATTTTTTTGTTTTCAAGGAAATCAACCGACAGCCTGCTATTAATATTCGCCTGGAGCGCTCTGATAGAGTTGAATTGGCTCTGAGAAATATTCATAGGGACTGTCAAACTCTTAACATGTTAATTGTGATCTTACCTGAATTAAGTGGCTCTTATGGTACAATTTTTTATCTCCAAAAGTCTTTTTATGTTACCTCTTTGTCAATTGTATTTGCGTGGTTTGTGTAAATTTTGATTTTCAATGTGTAGGAAAAATTAAGAGGGTTTGTGAGACTGAACTCGGAATTGTGTCTCAATGCTGCTTGCCTAAGAATGTCATGAAAGGAAACAAACAATACCTTGAGAATGTTGCTTTGAAAATCAATGTCAAGGTACTTCTAAAATAACAAAATAATTTGTTTTAATTTTTTATTTCTTTATTTATACTGTTAAGTTGATGAGTTACTACTTTCGTATTTTTGTTTTTAAAAAATAAAAACAGGTGGGTGGGACGAACACATTGCTTGAAAGCACACTCATGAGAAATGGCCCCGACAGAAACCCTTTCTTGACTGACAAGCCAACAATCATCTTTGGTGCTGATGTAACGCATCCACCGCCTGGCGAGGACTCTTCCCCTTCAATTGCTGCAGTAAAATATTGATCTCCTTTTCTTCAATTGATCTGTATTTATGATTCAACAAGTGTATTTTACTACAGTGTATAAATGTGAGCAATTCTGTTTATGGATATTTTTTAATAATTGTTTGTCAATATTGTTTGTAGGTTGTGGCATCCATGGATTGGCCGCGTGCCACCAAGTACAAGGGCCTAGTTTGTGCACAACAGCACAGGCAAGAGATTATCAGTGATCTGTTCACTGAGACGAAGAATCCCCAAAGGGGCACCGTGTATGGAGGCATGATTAGGTGAGTAATCAACTTCTAAATCTTTTATTTTTATTGTCCTGCTTATTTCCTAACTTATCATCTCCCTTTTCTTTTTATTTGTAGGGAATTGCTGATTGCATTTCTCGGAGCCACACGTCTGAAGCCGGCTAGAATTATCTTTTACAGGTCATTTCATGTCTACTAATTAAACTTGAAAGTTTTATGCAAATTTCTTGCTTGTTTTTCAGTTTTTAAAAACTTTTGGCCTCTTTCTTATGTAGAGATGGTGTAAGTGAAGGACAGTTCAACCATGTCTTGCTGTATGAAATGGATGCTATCAGAAAGGTATTAATCCTGAATCCGTTCTTGTTTTGCTTTTTCCCTCTTTCTTAGATCAAGTATTATTCTTTTTCAAATTTTCAGTACACGTCAGCTAATGTTTTTTTTCGACCTGATTGTAGGCATGCCAGTCTTTAGAGGAGGGTTATTTGCCGAAGGTGACATTTGTGGTTGTGCAGAAGAGGCATCACACTCGTCTCTTTCCAGAAGTGCATGGAAGGCGCGACATGACAGACAAGAGTGGAAACATCCTTCCAGGTATGTTTCGTAGTGTTTGATATAATTAACTTTTACAACTCTGTTGCCTCGTTTGATAATCGGGTCAATATCCAATTTATTTAATTAAATTTGACAATGAAATGATAGCTTTGGTACTTGTTAAATCTGTGACACCAGTATTGTTTCTCCTAGTTATGTCTTCTACCTATAGATCATTTAGATCCACATTTTCCAATTAATATTCAGGGTATATGTTCATTTTTATTTTGTAACCATTGTCAGGGACTGTTGTTGATAAAATGATCTGCCACCCCTCAGAATTTGACTTCTATCTCTGCAGCCATGCAGGCATTCAGGTATAACTTTCATGCATGATCTTAAAATACTAAAGCCCTAAATGTGCTTTTGTGGTGATGGTTTTATTTAAATAATTTGGTCTCTGATTTCCAGGGTACCAGTAGACCCACCCACTATCATGTGCTTTTTGATGAAAATGGGTACTCAGCAGACGCAATCCAGGTCATGACCAACAACTTATGCTATACGTAAGTAAAACTTTACTGGTACTATTTTCCTCCTCCCCCCAAATCACAATTTTTCCTTCAATAATTAAAATTTTTCAACTATTTCATGTTTAAAAACAGCTACGCAAGGTGCACCCGCTCTGTCTCAGTTGGTACGTTTCCTTTTAATCTAATGCTTTCAAATCTTCCAGTTTACACTGCTTTTAAAAACATTTGTTTTCATTTGTGTTATGGGATGTATATATGTAATTGGATGCGCTATAGAAAACTCATGTGTACAGTAATTGCTTAGCTACATGACTTGACTGCTCTTATAATTATAGACCATAACTAAAATTTTAAATAATAAACCATTATTATATTATTACTTTAACATGGGTTTTGAATTGTTCCAGTAATTAGTGGTTTATTTATCTTAACATGGGTTTCAAAATATGCCAGTAATGAGTGTCTTATATATATTTATCTTTCCTTTGCAGTACCACCTGCATATTATGCTCACCTTGCAGCATTTCGAGCAAGGTATTATGTAGAAGGTGACCCGTATGAAGGAGAGTCAACTCCAGCATCTGGTGGAAATGGACCGGATGGACCAGGAGGGCCAGGCGGGATTCCAGGAACAAAGACCAGGGATAAGCCACTGGAGATCAAGCCCCTTCCTAAGGTCAAGGACAACGTGAAGGAGGTCATGTTCTATTGCTAGAACACAAACCTTGTTTGACTCTTTTATATTAGGAGGTCCTTTTATCAAAAAAAAATATATAGCTAGGTTGTGTCTTTTCATTATAACACAAACCTTAGTTTTTTAGGTTATTGAGTCTGTCTTCAGACTCTTGTCTTTTGTCAAATATCTAGTTACAAAGGTCTAAGTTCTGATCTAGGTCAAGTTTGGGTCTTTTATCAAAACTCAATTGAGGTGTTACTTGGGTTATGTGGATCTTCTTGAGTCTCTGTCATTGAACTTCAGTCTTCTACGTTCATTGCCTAACATATAATTTTGGAGTTTGTTCAATCAAAAAAAAGAAAAAAATTTGGAGTTTGGATGATTAACATTCAATGACAACAGGGCAGGCCTGCTAGTGCTTGGTCTTGTTTGTACTGCTTTCCTAGCTACTATCTTTGTCAGAATAGTTGTACCGAAATCTTTTGTGCCCAATATAGTTTTGCATATATTCTGACTCAAAAGTTTTTCTTTGTTTTGGCATTCAATTTGTTTAAATGATGGTTTTAAGTTGATTTTTAGATCATAGTTGCCTCGTAGTCTCGTACAAATTTAGTTGTATATATCTTTTTTCTTGTTGAAATGGCATCATTCTTCGTTTCTGTTTTCTGGTTTGACGCAATATATATTGGTGGATTGGCCATATTCTCATGCGTCGTTTATCACACCTAATTCTAAATCTAATTACTTTTCTCAAAAAAAATTCTAAATCTAATAACAGTGCGAGTGCTTTCGCTTGCCAATTAACTTGCGCATTAAAAATACTTACCTTTAAGAAACATCAATTAAAATTAATTTACATATCCGAAAAAATTCACTATATATACGGGCTATATTGATAATGACTGACAAAAAGAGTAATTAAAAAAATTCATTTACTGTTTTAGCTTTGGGTCTTTAATACATACAGTATTTAATTTCTTGAATAAAAGTGGGAATATAAAGCGATAAATTTGGATGGGCATATATCAAATTTTAGAGTTATGATGGGTAAATGTCTAATATTTTGAATTTATGACGGGGATATATATAAATTTCTCTTTTACTTAGAATTTTCACAAAAAAAAGAATTAAATAACTCTCCTTAGCTTAAAAATGTGGAGCCAGCTAAAATCACCCCTCCTCAAATTTTAGAGTTATGATGGGTAAATGTCTAATATTTTGAATTTATGACGGGGATATATATAAATTTCTCTTTTACTTAGAATTTTCACAAAAAAAAATTAAATAACTCTCCTTAGCTTAAAATTGTGGAGCCAGCTTGTGAGCGTATCAAAATCACCCCTCCTCATTGGCCAATCCATATCCCCTTATCCACTCCTAACCTCTCTCCAAATCCACCCAAATCCATTCCCTCTCTTAACGCTCTCTTTGATCTCTCTTACACCTCACCACATTGCACCATCTCTAACACTTCCTTAATTTACACCATCATCATACAACCAAAACATGGCATCCATGACCACAACCCAAGCCTCTCTCTTCTCCCGGCCTGCTGCCTCCCGACCCCATGTCGCATCCAAACAAATTTCCACTGTCCGTTTCCGCACACTCTCAATCAGAGCCGCAGCTGCTGAGCCTGCCGCTCCTAAAACTGAGGCTCCAGCTGGCTTCACCCCGCCTCAGCTTGACCCCAACACCCCATCGCCAATCTTTGCTGGAAGCACCGGAGGCCTCCTGCGCAAGGCTCAGGTCGAAGAATTCTACGTCATAACATGGACTTCTCCAAAAGAGCAGGTCTTTGAAATGCCAACAGGAGGCGCTGCTATCATGAGAGAAGGACCTAACCTGTTGAAGCTTGCGAGGAAGGAACAATGCCTTGCACTCGGAACAAGGCTCCGGTCAAAGTACAAGATCAACTACCAGTTTTACAGGGTTTTCCCTAATGGAGAGGTCCAGTACTTGCACCCGAAGGACGGTGTTTACCCGGAGAAGGTGAACCCGGGCCGTCAGGGAGTGGGCCAGAACTTCAGGAGCATCGGCAAGAATGTCAGCCCGATCGAGGTTAAGTTCACCGGGAAGAATGTGTTTGATGTGTGAGTAATACTGAATTGTTTATTTTGTGGGGGTTATAGTGAAATGTGAAATTAATGGTTGCCTTTGTGTGGATTTAATTAGCTGTGTAATTTAAGGTTGAAACTTGAGCGCCTTGATCTATGTTTTCTTTTAATTTCACTGTAAAATTAATTTGCATGTATAGATTTGGGTTTTCACTTTCTCCAGGTTGCATTCCCTCAGCTACATCTCATGTTTAGTTTCAGTTAGGTCACCCGTCACCAAACTTGAAAAAAATAAGTTTTGTAAAGAGATCGCTGCTTTTACTTCTAATTTATGTTTAATGAAGATCGTAATTAAATCATTCAATTTGAAATGTTTTTAAAGGATTTTCATGCAGAATCATCATCCGAATCAGTATTTAATTTTAAATATTTATATATAATCTAATGAGACCAACGATTTTCTACAAAAGATTTTATCTAATTAAATTATTTGATGAAATTTGATTTTGGCTTTTAATCCTAAAGTTGATATACAGCATTGAGACATCAGATGACTCAAATGAATTGGAATGAAAACAATTTCTTTTTTATTTCATTTGCACTAAATTCTTCCAACAAATTAAGGCACATAGATAATACCATTAATAAAATTTGTCTAATATAAGTGCATGCCTAATCATACAATATTTTTTTAATAAAAAAACCCACCATATAAAAGCCATTTACAGAGGCTCAGACTTGCTTGTGTTTTATTTTGTCTTTCTTTCTATGCTTTTCCTCCTTCCTCTTATTATTAATTCAAGCATCTCATTTCTCGTGTTATTTATTTAACTAGTATGGAGAAATGGAGATTGATCATTGTCAAGCGAAAAATTCAAATAAAAGCTTATTTGAACCTATTCCCCCTGCTGTGTTTTAAAATTTGATTCTATGCTATACGACTATTATTCGTATTCAGTGTCCAAAAATTCAAATAAAAGCCTATTTTAACCTATTCCCCTGCTGTGTTTTAAAATTTGGGGCCGCATAAAAAATAGCTATTCGTAATGTATATTGAGTTCATGCTTTAAAAAAATTAAAAAAATATTCAAAACTCATTAAAGGAGTTCCGGACCCGAATCCATAACCCATTAAGAGCCTGTTCGGCTGCCATTCCGCGTGTTACTGTTCACGCAACTGAATTTTTTTTTCCCACGTGAACAGTAACCCGCTGTTTACTATTTACCCGTTCATGTGCCCATTCCCGTTCCCGGGCTGCAGCCGAACAGGCCCTAAATGAGTTCCAGACCCACCAGGTAGGTGCTCTCTCCAAGTGACCCATTCAGAGGTCTTTATAACGACTTCAAAGTAGGTCTGATGCCCATCGTACCTACTTTGGTTCGATGGGTGAAATGACCATTCGATTGCATCAAGATCCGTGCTAAGTACAATGAAAACTGTACAATTCTGTTTCAATTTCCGTGCATACAAATCTTAATACTAATCGTACAGTGATGGAGCTAATTGAACCTAAAAGTAGGTCCGATGTCCATCAAACCTACTCATATCTCCTTTATAACCTCTTTACTTGATGCCTTATTGTATTTAAGTACTGTGGGACAAAATAGAGACTACAAACCGGAATGTTGATGCGTTGGGCAGCTACCAGCTAGCAAGGGCACTAGGTTGCTGTTGTGAGGATTCTCACGTGAGAAGATTGGGTTGGGCGATGATTGAGCTGTGAGGAACTGAGGATTCACCTTTCTTTTGTTGTAAGAAAGATTGAGCTTTTTATATTTGCAAATTATAAACAACTTTAACACATGAGATGATCAGACTGTTTGTGTTTGCAAATTATAACACATATGCAGATGCAATACATCCCTAATATTAAATGCCCATAGCGACTTTTTAATATTAAACAGTTTTATTTTAATATACATATTATATATTAAATATTTAATATTTGTACATATAAGTCCGCATAAAAATCCGCATACTATATGTGCGGTATGTGTTGGTCTTCCGCATATCACATGAAAATCGCATTTTCAAACACTGTTTTCCTCTATTCACATCAATTATAGTACAAAGAATCTCACAGTTCCAATCAGTGTATTAAAATGTGATCTATGCGACCGCATATATAAAAGCTTATTTGAACCTACTCCCCTCAATTAGGGCCTATTTGGCTGCAATCCCGCCGTTTACTATTCACCCGTTCCTGTGCTCATTCCCGTTCCCGGGCTGCAGCCGAACAGGCCCTTAAAGTACAAAGAATCCCATAGTTCCAATCAGTTTATTAGGGCATGTTCGGCGGAATGGGTATGGGCATGGGAATTGAACTAAAAATTACTGTTCATGTGGAAAAAAAAAAATTCAATTGAACTGAATTTTTTTTTCCCGCGAGAACATTGGACCGAACACGCCCTTAAAATGCGGTCGATGCGATTGCATATGCGTATTTGATTGTAACGCATAGAAATATTTATGCGGTTAATATATGCAGTTCAGCATATTATTACTGCATATTCCAGCATACTTGTTTACACACACACACACAAAGGGGACTAAGCTCAAAACGTTTGTTCTTAGCCTCCGGAACAAACAATTTGATTTTTTTATTTTCAAAGTTCAACCAATGGATCCAAACTATTAGATTTTCAATCTATATTAAAATGTGCTTGGAGACCAAATTTCACATTTTTTTTGGAATTTTTTTACTATTTATTAAGATGGTTTGAAAATCACTGATTTTATTAAACTGTTGCACCATCGAAAAATAGCGATTTTCAAACCATCTTAATAAATAGTAAAAAAATTCAAAAAGTATATATAATTTGGTCTCCAAGCACATTTTAATATAGATTGAACATCTAACGGTTCAGATCGACTGTTTGGACTTTGAAAATCGAAAAACCGAATCATTTGTTCCGAAAGTTAGAAACAAACATTTTGAGCTCTCTCTCTCTATATATATATATATGAGTAGAACTAGAGTGCTCCTAAGTTCACCCAACCTCTTGTGAACTTGACTCTAAAATATATCGAATCGACTTTAAACGATAAATCCAAACCGTTGAAATCCTTCTACTTAATGATTGATGCGTCTACATGTGAAAATTTTAAAGCTTCGAATTAATTTAATATAGAGTCAAGTGGTCAAAGGAGTCCAAAAAATGAATGCATTAAAATTAATTTATAAACCTTAAACTTTTGACCACTTGACTCTATATTAAATTAATTCGAAACTTTAAAATTTTCACATGTAGACGCATCACTCATTAGGTAGAAGGGTTTCAATGGTTTGAATTCATCATTTAAAGTTGATTCGATATATTTTAAAGTCAAGTTCACAAAAAGTTTGGTGAACTTAGGAGCACCCTAGTTCTACTCTATATACACACATGTATGTATGTATGTATGTATGTATGTATGTATGTATGAATTCTCATTTTAAAATCCGTATATGCAGTGGCTTTTCGTATACCGCATAAAAACCGCATTTAAAAATATTGCTTCCAATAATCTTGTTCAATCCGACTATTTTTTTTACATCTACAACTTATTTTGGACCATTTTTTCTTTATTTTGCCGAGCTTTCTTTTTCTTTTTAATTATTCATACAGTCAAATCCTAATTGAGGATTGTGAACGACATGTAAGATAAATTAAGTAATAACTAAAATTACTTACATATTTGCTAAAAAAATACTGACACTAAATTTCTCTAAAAAACAATAATTTTAATAAATAAACAATTCAAGATTACCTCGAATGAAATTATCTCTACTTAATTCATTGAATTCTCAAAAAAGTTTTGGTTCGGAGTCTTGAATTGTGGGGAAGTACTGCTACCGTGGCTTTGTTAGAAAAAAAAAATTAAAAAGAAAATTGCCAATGTGACCATTGTACGAAGCTACAATTCGTATGTGTAGCACCACCCACAAGATCGATCGATGGGTGGTTTGTACTGTTTGATTTACTTCAAAATTGATGCACACAGATATTAAAGTAAACAGCACGGATATTAAAGTAGTGCGCACAGATCTTAAAGTGGATCGGACGGTAGACACCAAAACTGAGTTTGGTCCGATGGGCATCGGACACCCCCTCTCCCCACCCAGAAACCCACAATCCGCTCCTGTAATAACGGGCCGCAATGCAAGAGTTTATAAATTTATTTCACAAGCCTATACCGGCCCAAATTCGGCCTAATATATATTGATTATACCTAATTGAGAAAAATAAAATAAAGAAAAAATTTTGCATTGGAGGTGTCCAGCGCCGATATTGTGAGCCGTCCCGTAAAGTTCACCTACGGCGCCAAAGCAGTACTACAAGAAAGAGAGCGATATGTGGATGAAGCCCCATCATCCGACCGTCCATTGCATGATCCGACGGTTTGTCTCATCCCAGGCGGCGAATCAGTTTTCTTTTGTTTTGGTGGGGAAATAGAAATTTAGAAATAGATTAGATATGGTTTTATTTTCATCCTCTGAAACAAAATCAAAATCGCTTTGCCTTTGCTGTTCTTCAAGATAAATTTAAGAGATCGCAATCTGTGAGACTTCTATACCTCTTTTTTGTTTTCAATCTTAATAGAATACCTTTCTTTCTTGAATAGCTTGTTCCTTTTGCTCTTGCTTGCTTTAGTAGTAGTTTATGGTTTTGTTTTTCAATTTATGTGTTGAGAGAAGTACTTCTTTTAGGTTTTTGGGCGAGATTTAAAGTGGTTTTGTTGGGTTTCCTTCAAATTATTAGGAAAAGGAGTAGCTGTTTACCCTACTTTCTCAGTAGGAGTTCAGTATTTTATTCATTTTTTTTGTGGATTGCATGCTTCGATCGTTGATTAAATAGCAGAACCCTCAGTAACCTCTGTTGTTTTCTCCCCTAGTTTCCATAAGTACTCTTAATTTCTCAACAAAATTCATACACTTTTATCATTGATTCTTTCTTGTTCTATGTTTTTTATTGATTCAATCAATAATAAGCTCTGATGTCAACTTGGATTTGTTGTATGTTATTGGTCTAACCTTTATTTTATAGATCTTTTATTATTATTTTTAATGAACAATATACCAGTACCTTCAATTTCTTCAATGCTTCAAATTAGTTTCATCTCATTTCCAGGCACATATAAATTTAGAGATTTTCTAAAGGAATTAATGTGTCTGTTACCAGATGGCTCAGGAGCCTGATTTTGTTTTGCGGTGGGGTAGCCGTAGAAAAACTCACCGCGGGAAGGCACGAGATGAAATCAGTCCAATTAAATCCAACGGTTTAAAACAAACTGCAACTTTTGTGGGCCGTCAGATCTTAGTAGAAAATGAGGCCTCCCCTTTGCCGCCTCCAAGACCAAGTCAACCTTCTCCCCTTCATGTCAGGTAAAAGCAACGGCAAAAATTTAATATATCCAAATATGTAATCCGACTTAGCTTTATGGGTTGTCTATATTACTGATCTAACTAAAGTCTTTTAGCAAAATAAATTTGTAGACTATACTTTTTTCCAATATTTATATAGGAAAACTATTGTTCTTAAAACTATATGGGAATTTTGTTAATACTTTTTTTAGAGGATTACCTGTAATCGAGAAGGTATAAGATATTATTACCATGCTTGCTTTGCAACTCTGTAATCTGCAAATCACTGGTTACCAAGGTTTTTTAAATCACTACAGCTTCATTCTTTCTTAAATACCCGTATTGAGTTGTCAAATTAGAAGCACCTCCATACCTAGCATATGCTTTGTTTATTTTTCATCTTGTCTCCCTTTTTCCACTGTTGCATCATTCTTCTTGAATCTTGTTTTGACCTCATCCACAACCCCCAGGAATCGCTCTGGTATTGATTTCATATTGTAATTTCCCTTTTGAATAATTTGGATATGCTGCCAATCTAGTAAAATTGGCCATGGGCTTCCCAAAAAAAAATGGAAAAAAAAAAAGGAATCTACTAAAATATATAGAAAGAAGAGGAGGAAAGGTTCAGAGCAGTGGTGAGAATGGTATATTCCAAATAAAATGCTTCAATGATTATGATTTTTTGTAAAAGTAACATGTTACAACGCATTCTTGGTAATTTAATAGCTTTTATTACTTTAGGAACAAAACATGGTAATTAATCGTTCTATGATTTTGTATTTCCTGGTGGTCTCTTTTCGTGGGTTTGAGATTTTGGGGAACGATAAAGTCGTCTTGCGTTCTAAATAAGTATTTGTCTAAAGAGCAAAAAAGGTTTTCATCATTTTCCCTTGATTCAATAAGCAAAATATTGACATTCGCCTTTGTTTGAACAGTTAATAACATAATGAGACTATTTTTGATGTTCAATTCTACCTCGTCTACCAGTGAAAACCAAGAAGTAGATGTATCTTTTCTGTAATATAGCAAACATCACATATCTATATGATTAGTATTAATTTTTAATGAGTTTGATTACTACAGTTCTCATAGCAATTTTGCTCAGTCAGAAAATTATTACATTATTGAAATCAGGGGCGGAACCAAACTTTCGAACTATGGGGTTCAAACACACAATGGGGGTCAATAATATAAAAAATTTCATACTAAGAATGTGGGGTCAATTTTACAGTACCCATGACATTTTACTCTAAATTATATAGAAAATCATACATAAATACAAAAAAATTATAAAAAAAATGGGAGTCAATTGACCCCCATTCATATTGAATGGATCCACCCCTGATTGCAATTGCGACACAACAAATTTAGTTATAGTAGCACTTGCACACTCGCACCTGCTACAAGGGCCACATCAGATCCTTAAGTCCCATCTACTAAAAGAGTCACGTCTATAATATATGCTTTACTTCTTTTGTTTAAAAGGTCAAAAGACTAATCCAAGAAATAAATAAAATTTTAAGCTTCCATAATTCATTATGAAATTTGTGATGTATTCTGTGAAATTTTAACTTTACATTTCTCATGAGAAACACTTAATAAAGAAAAAAAGTACGCAGAGCCGAATAAAACTAGCTAATTTTTAATGATCTGATCTTCACTGCATTATTTCATACTTGCCTATCTCCTGCTCTATTGATTGTTTATGTGGGGAAGACATGGTTTTTGTTGTCTCAATGGTACCTGTGTAATTTATTTTATTAATAATTGCCTAAATTTTGTATTGTTAAACAGAAAGTCTGACTTGGTGATTGCTGAAAATCTTTCAAATAAAGATCGGTATTACCCAACCAGAGGCTCATCAGTAGTGTTTGAAGAGACTGGCCCCACTCATGGCATGCTAGGTTTAGATGACAAGGGCCCATTTGTGCTTCCTCGGTTCTTCATCGCTCTCTCTAATAAAGAGAAAGAAGAGGATTTCATGGCAATGAAGGGTTGCAAACTGCCTCAAAGGCCAAAAAAACGGTCGAAATCCATCCAGAAGTGCTTGCTTGTATGTACTTCTTTATTTTCTTCTTATGATCTTCATTTTTAGGTTGCAGTTTTAACAGCCTGGTCAATGTATTGGCAAGAATTTATAAAATGGATCGATGAGTATATAGGTGTTACTGAAAAGTTGATAATTAGCTGGCATGCACTGATATGTCCCTGCTGAAGGGGTCTAGGGGGGTCAATGGGTACAATACGGGTCGGGTCGAAGCATTTTCATACCCTTACCTGTTTAAGTTAACGGAAAAAAACTTTATCCTTACCAATACCCAATAAGTTAATGATAATAAAAAAACCTTACCTGTCTTGTCGAATACGGTACGGTTGGGTAAACAGATAAAAGGGTGTAATTGAATAGATATGTATGGACCATGAGTAAAACTATATCATATCATGCATTATCCCCATAAATGTAAAATTTGGTCTCCAAGCATATTGTAATATAGAGATTACATCTAACGGTTTGGATCGACTTTTTAGACTTTGAAAATTGGAAAACGACTTGGTTGCACGGGACCTCAGGAACAACTGATTTAATATTAGCCAACCTCTATATATATATATTGTTGTAATCTTTTTTTAATAATTACTGTATAGGGTAACGAGTATGAAATAGTCTTTACCCATACCCGATAAGCTAACAAAAAAAACTTTACCCGTATTTGTCTTATCAAATACGGGTCGGATGAACGGATATTACCATTGACACCCCTAAGGTGTCCCGTTGCATTGGGAATACTTTTTTGGTGAGACTTGATTTGACTTCTCAATAAGCAACACCTAGAGGTGGCAATGGGTCAGGTCAAGTTGGCAGTTCACTATCAGGCAGTGTTATCAAAACTGGACAGGACCGGCGGTTAAACCGAAAAAAACCGGACCTGGCTCCTTTATGGTTTGGTTCGTTTAGAATATCGTTTCAGCTGCTGAACCGTAAAAAACCAGATAAATGGCCGGTTTTTGATTAAAAACCGCCAGCTCGTTTTTGAAGAAAACCGGATTTTAAACTTATTGATTCAATTTTCTATAAAGTGCACTTTTCGTGCATTAAATGAGAGAGAGAGAGACTGACAAGAAATGTGTAGGCTGGAGCTTTTTGTCTTGTCCACATGACCACATGGCACAAATATATGGAGCAAATTAGTAGTTTCTGTTGTGTACATTGTTGTTCCCAAGGTTTTTGGTGCCTCATGTTTAGGTTGGTATTCAGGACCATTGATATTGGTTTTAACCGAAGTCTTTACAAATTTGGTTAACTGTCTGGTACAGACTGCACATAACACTTTGAATGTTTTAAATATTCTAAAGAATTTAATTATACATGATATAAAAAATTATACCTACTTGTATTTATTTTGTTATCTATATGTTTTATTCAACCAAATAGATGTAATTTGTTATATATATGTTTTATTCAACCAAATAGATGTAAAAATAAATAACTATTTTAGTTTTTGGATAACAAGTTACAGAGATATATATGTTTTAAAAAATCAGCAGTTGAACGGATTGATCTACTGGTCTGACCAGTTAACTGTTGACCCGAAGTTTTACCGGGTCAATGTCCAGGCCGGTTCTAATAACATTGCTATCAGGTTGAGATTGCCGCCTTATCTCAACCAACCTGTCAGATAAGAGGTCAACCCAATGCCTGACTATACTAGAAGGGTGTGCAATATTACGTGTTCAAAAATCTTGACATGTGAACATGCCGGCGATTTATAATATATGTGGCATTACAAAAACTAAGAAATGGGTCAGGTCATGCCATGACCCGCCGCCTAAAACTGCCCCAAGTCTATATACGGCTCCAAGAAATTTTAGACTGTGTACCAACCCTCTATTTCATGAATTCTGATCCCCTAAGGTAACTTAAATATTTTGAGTTTAAATCTGAACCGTCTGATCTTCTCTTGCAAGATTATTAAAGGGGCCCCGTGCATTCCACCTCGGGCTGGATTGACCCGAATTCTGATTGGATGGTTCAGATGCAAACTCAAATTTGGGTTACTTTAGGGGATCCGGACCCCTATTTCATTGGGTCACTCATGTGGATCAGATCAGGTTAAAAATTGTCATCTATAAGGCGTTACTTGTGCAACCAAACCAAAAGTCAAGTTTTAGAAGTATAATTGTAATATGGTTGTTCGTCTCCTTGTAAATTAATTATTCTAATGGCACTGATGTGAGATTTTTTTTTTATCTTGTATGGTTTTGGTTTAGACTGTTAGTCCTGGAGCATGGTTATCAGATCTCTCACAAGAGCGGTATGAGGTCAGGGAGAAGAAGGCCTCTAGAAAGGTATGTTACACATAAATTCATCTGTTTTAACTTTTAATAACCAATTTCCTGATATATATATATAAAAATTACAACAAAAATAAAAGATATGGAAAGAAACTTTCTATAAACAAATTTTTCTAGGAATTTTTTTGGATGATTAAGTAAAGTTTATACCACCTTAATTTCCGGGGACCAAATATTTGTCAAATGCCAGGGCATTTCTGGGTAAATATTTTAACAAAGCAGTTTTGACTTCATGCAGCACATGAACCATATGTAGGGCTTTGATTCTATAGTCCGTGCACTGCATGTATCCAAAACTGCTCTGTTAAAATCTTTGCCCGCATATCTTCTCTTTACTCGGATCAAGCAGCAGTTTTTGTAAATTCTCTTAGTTTAGATATTATCCTTATATATGCCGGTCCATGCTTTGCTATTATACCCTCCCCAAAGTGATATTTGTTTCCCCTTTTTTGTTACTTTACCTTCTTGAGAATGTTAATTTGTAAATATGAATGGTTAGGGTCCAGAATCCACGTTTTGATTCTTTTACGTATACTAGTAATGACAAACATATAATTATACTCAAGCTGCAATTTTTAATATTATAACGAAGGTAAAACACAGTTTTGCCAGGGAACTATTTCTTTTGTCGAGCAAAATACAAAGTTGCTTAAAAACTTCGATTCTGACTATAAAATATGGTTTTCTGCAATGCTTGCGCAAGTTTGATTCTCATTGAAATTTACTTCCGTGCATTTGAACAAATAATTAGGAAGTCAGGCAGGTGGGCCAACCACAGTTTAAAGAGGGGCATTTTAGAGAATAGCTTTTGGCGCATGGGCATTTTGTAATAAAAATTGAGAAAAAAAAAATCGGGAGTAGGGCCATCAAAGCCTTCACAAAAGAATTAAACAAAAAACAATTAATCAAACCTCTAAACTAGTGATTTTTATTGAATTTACAAACTATATGTATAGATTGGTGTCTCCTCTTACCTAAGCATGATTTTTTCGAAAGTTGACGTGAAGGTTAATATAAATGTTCGAGGGTGTCTCAGCAAAAAAAAAAAAATTATGGTGCTTAGCCAATTGTTTCATATTGGCATTTTATTGTCCTATAATAATTATTATTTTTCTTTTCATTTACTTGTTTGCAGAGAATTAGAGGATTGAAGGCTATGTGCATGGAGAGTGATTCAGAGTGATTGTTAGTGGAACAAAAGAGTGCAAAACAAAAGAGCAATTTTTGTTTCAATTTTCAATTGACAGTGATAATATGAAAAGAACCATTAGTGTTAAAATTTACTTTTCTAAAGTTGCTCAGAAATCATTTTCAGAAAGAAAAAAAAATTTGTGTATATACACCTTATTTTGTTAGTGCCAGATTAATTTTCCCAAGAGGTTATATGTGCCATTAGGCCCATTACAAGATAAAAGAGTAAAGTTCCTCCCATTTAAAGAATTGCTCATGCTGTATAAGGCTTTTAGAGAATCCCTAGGCCGGTATAATATCTCATAGATCCTGTAACAAATTGTATTTCCCTTTCTAAGACGATGATAGTTGCATAATATTGCACCTGTTAACGATTAATATTTATCATGTGAATAAAGGTTGTCAGTCAGCCCTGTGCATTCTTTTTAAAAGTGTGAATAGGCTTTATGTCAGATACCAAGTTTCAAAAATAAAATGCAAACATTGTTTTGTTGCAAAAATTCATATGGCTTCATTAAGGCTTTAACCATACTTTTTGTAGTTGCTTGCTTGCATTGCATGTGTGCTACTCGGTAACCAAGTATAGCTCTGACTGGTACCGATACATTTAATTCGAAGGCTAGTCTTTTGCTCCTCAAAACAAAAACAAAAAAGGCTAGCCTTTGTGTGTAGATTTTGCTTTTTGCTCTAAAGCAGGTATATGCCTTTTTTATCTCTTTTGAAAGGAGATACAGAACAACTACACAAGGATGGATACTTTCAGCAGTACTATTGCAGATTTCCAGGAGCGGTGACTCAATAAATGATCATGCAACTAACTATGAATTTTCATTGGTAATATATATATATATATATATATATATATATGATGAAGTAGGTTGTTTGGGAACCGCAATTAGTACTGTAAATGAGCTGGCTAGAGCCGAGCTGGGCAAAAGCTCAGCTCGTTAATTCTGGACCGAGCTGTTAGCGAGCTGACTCGCTAACAGCTCACGAACTAAAATTTCAGCTCAAACTCGCGAGCAAGCGAACTGGGTTTGGTTGGACCTTGTTTTAAGAAGAAAATAAATTTTACAAGCATTTTTTGTCCGAGCTGGATCGAGCTGAACCGAGCTTGACCGAGCTTGACAGTATAAAATACACACAAATTCATACAAATTCACAAATTGATGCCTAGCCGAGCTAGCTCGCGAGCTGGCGAGCCGAACTGGGCAAAAGCTTAGCTCGTTAACAGCTCGGTCCACTGTCGAACGAGCTGTTACCGATCGAGCCAGATGTGAGTCGTGAATGAGCCATGAGGTACGAGCTTTTTGGACAGCCCTAACCGCAATAGTAGAATATGATTTTCTTCAGACTAATAGAAAGCAACTGAAAGAAAAGCAATCAACTAAGAAAATAGCCTCTGTAGACTAGTAATCTATCTATCCGACCTCGGTGGGCCCGCCACACCATAAAAAAAACACCTTTTAATTCGTGTGACACGAATCACGAGGGAGATCCAATTATTGAGGGAAGATGAACAAAAACAAACTTGTCCTTGCGGATTTGTTTCCTCTTGCGCCTCCCCAGCTTTGTTCGGTTAAATGGGCTTTCTTTGTTACTCTGAATTTTTTAATTTTACAGGATTGTTTTTACAATTTACTACATCGCATGCAACCAATCTTTCAGAAATGTCAAAAGAAATTCTAAGAAATGCGCCATAACCCTTTTTTTAAATAAAAATAGTTCATCCTCGGCACAGTCAACAAGAAACTTATCGCTTTCTTCTCTTTTAAGGCGTTTTAATTTTTCGCGAGGTTTGCATCTCTATTATCTTACACATTGTCACTTATAGTCATTCCCTTAGACTGCTTTAGCAGAAGTCAAGAAAAAAGAGGGGAGCATAAGTAAACGAAGGTCGGATCGGAATTTGTTCGAATCGGTTACTTATTCGAGCAAGAGAGTAAACAGTCTATTGAATTGGCTTCAAACAATGAATCTAATCTAAACTGTTGAAATCCATCTACTTCATGAGTGATGCATGTACATGTAAAATTTTAAAAATTTCAAATTCTTTTAGTACAAGATCAAGCGGTCAAAAAATAGTGAAAAATGAATACATAAAATAAGTTATAAAAGGTTCATACTCTTGACCGCTTAATCTTGTACTAAATAATTCGAAGCTTTCAAAATTTTGAAGTACATGGATTTCAACAATTTGGATTCGTCATTTGAAATTAATCTGATAGATTTTTGAAGTTGTGCTCACCAACCTCTCTTAGTGAGCACATCACACCCTAGTTTTACTTATTCTAATATCAAGAAGCTGATCTTGTATAAGGGATGCTTAGTTATTCCTATAATTTTAAATTTGTAATAATATTGAATTTTATTGTTTACAGGTTTTTTATAAAGTTATATCTCTCTTATAAAATATTCAATATGTATTTGTAGCTTATTAGCGGTTAGAATTGCACTTTATAGTTATGAAGATTTTGAGTTCACATTTCAGGCGTCATGCATTATGTATTTTACAAATCAATTTTTGTTCTCTCCTTTAATTAATTTTTTTAATGAGATAATTTTGAAGCAGAGTCTTAATGACTAACTTTGACTAACGTGAATATAATCCGGACTATGTATTATTAATTTCACAGTTGAATCGACCAATAAAAAAGTTGTTTAATTGTTGATTGAAACCTTCGTCAAGAAACTCAGAGTATCCGAACTTCATTTAAAGAGCTTTATTTATCCATCCTTTTTCCTCGTTTTCACACTTGACAAAATTTCCAACATAAACTCACGAGATATAAGTAGCAGTAGCCCCCACTAGAGTCTATAAAAGGGAAATGATGTGGAAAGCTTTCTTAACGAATTTATGATTTTTGGGAAATAAGATGTAAGCAAAGCATGCAAGTCATGTTCGATTGTAATGTAAACTAAGAGGTAGAATAAACTTTTTTATTCTACAATTAAATTCCGAGATAATTTAGGTGATAATTGAAGTTAACCCCACTAAAGAAGAAAAAAAAAAAGGAGAAACCAATAGTGGAGACATGGCAGCACAATCGCACATGCAGTGCATCTCACCTCACATTCTTACCTTCAAGTTACTGTTTGCCAAACAAATTTTTTAGTTTCACAACTGGATATAAATTGTTAGTCTGTTAGAAATTTCATTTTTTATAGCAAAATTTTTGGTACTTTGAAGTTTGCAATTTAACATGTAGTTATTTATTTATTGTTAGAGCAACTTGACTAATTGTAATTGAACGCTATCACACTTGGGTCCACTTGCAAACATTTCTTAATTTAATTACATTTTTAGGATTTATTTATCAAGTCCAAGTGTAAAAATAAATATAAATTGCAACAAACTTTTTGTAAAGTTTGAGGCTTTTGTCAGTAAAGATGTTCAAGGAAAGCTTGGATTTTACTTGGTCCACTCCTTTTGTCAGCAGTAAAATAGTAAAATAGTAAATAAAAAAAACTAGTGATTATCAGTTTACCAAGTACACGGTCAAAAGAACCTCTGAGAAAACCCAATAATTACAAAACCCTAGACAAAGCAAAAAGACAATAATACCCAACCCATCCCATTAAAAAGAGGACTACACTATCACATGCCTGTTTCTCTTCAGAAACAATGACAATACATAACCCACATATAAAATTATAACAAAAAACAAAGGAAAACTACAACCACCCAAAAATCCCTGAGCTAGAGCTAGAGAGAGAGAGAGAGAGAGAGAGAGAAACACATTAACATGGCATAATTTACCCTTTTTTACTTAGTTATGATAAATATTACAAGGGAAGTTGTCCACACAAGCCACCACCTACTCCTATTGACAATTAGGGTTTTTTCCGGGACCACCGTAGTAAAAATAACTTCCCCAATCGCCGTTGTTACCGCTTTGCACGTCATAGCAATTTGACTGCTCCGTAAAGGTGTTGACGCCTTTAGGCGCACGCAAGTTGTTCGACGAATCGACTACTTGAATGTTTCTGAAGTAACTCGATTTACCGAACCCTTCTTCGGGGAAATGGCCGCTACCCATTTGTGTTGAGGTGTGGGACCCGTCAGGCTCTGAGTTCACGACTTCACCGCCCCATTCTATCATCGACGCACTGTCGGCTAAGTATGAGAAGAGAAATGCCGGCCAATAACCCAACACGTAGTCGTTTCCAAACTGCATCCACCAATTACCTTCTTTTGGATCCTACTTGTAACAAATATTATAAAAATTTCATCAGAAATTATATTGCAAGGGACATCATTTGGGCAAACTATCATCTAAGCAAAAATAAAATGATACATTGAGTCTTTTCTTACATGAAATACCAAGTACATGCAAAACTAAGCTTGAACAAAAAATGCATGTTTTCATTAGTAGAATGAAAGTATAAATTACTGTTGGCGATTGATTTTGTACATCTCATTCAAACGTGTTTAAATAATTTTTTTTCAGTACACCACCTGCAGTGCAAGGAGTTATCAAATCCACAAACAGGTGGCAGAGATTCTCTTCTCATTTGATTTGATTGATATTTTTGGATATGTTCGCATGTGAATGCACAGTAAACTATTAGCTAGATGGGTTCCCCACATAATTATTTCATTAGGATTTTAAACTATTATATACCCCACAAAATTTCATACTACCCAGTATGATTGTTCTATCAGGATCACCAATCCCATATTTCACTGTGCTGACTGCCGAGTTTTATGGGTTGTTGAAATTTACCTTCCAGACGAGAATGCTGATGTCATACTGGGACCCGCGGTAGTTTGAGGTGGGGTAAATGCTGGCGCCCATGGCTATCTCACTGTTTATTTGAATAAATCCAGAACACAGCAGGTTGTAGCATCCTGTTGCTTGATATGCATCACTCTGCATCGATAAGAAATTTTGTCATGCATAAGCTATCTTATAACATAAGCTGTTTAAACAGTATGGATAAGAGCAATTATACTGAATCCTGAAGTAACCCGAGTTCAACTCAAATTTTATGTATAGATCCAGACCAGACGATCAGAATTCAGGCCAATCCAGCCTGAGGTGGAATGAACAGATTGAACTGTCCGGATCTAGATTCAAAATTTGAGTCAACTCAGGTGATATGAATTCGAATTATACCCCCTTTTTAGTAATTGTGTCTTTACCACAGGCCAGGGTAACGAGTTATGGTGTGCAAAATAATATTTTAAGAATACAAGAACTAAAAGAAAACTCACAGTCCAGTAGGTGAAGAGCCTTGTATTGTTATCGCCGTAAAGATCTGGACTGACCTGAAAAAATCAAGATAGAAGAAAAGTCAAGCAAAACAGTCCGTGCATGAAATTAAGGCGTCTTCATCGTTGAAATGCTACTTAATAATTTTATAGATATACAATTTACACTTCAAATTGCTGGATTTGAAGAACAAGCGTTTTATGGTGACATATTTTAGTTGATTTTATTATATTTGCTCAAACAAGTCCATCAAATTGATGTGATGAGAAAAAGGATTTCAGTTAAAAAAGGAAAAAATTAGTAATAGAAAAGCCTTTAATTAGGTCATCCAATTACCCAATATCATTTTCATTAAATAAACTTTATAAAGTCTACTTTTTTTTACCAATATCATAATAGTTCAACAAAAATTACAAATAACACTTGGTTATATATGGCTTTTTCCCTAACATAATAGAATACTGGGCCAAATATTCGAAAGAAGAACATAAATCAAAACGTGCTTTAAAACAATGTGAAGTGTTTTTTTATTGATAAAAATATGAAATACCTGCCAGCCTGCTTCAATGCTGTTAAGGTCTTGACCAAACGAGCCGCCTAAAATCCAAAGTTGAGAGAGGCTGAACTCGTTCCCTTGTTCAATTTTGGGTTCCCAAACATTTATAGTCGCTTTGGCACCGTAATACTTGTCACCTTCAACATACGCAATTGCATGCTACACCAACAAAACATCAAATTAGATCTATGTTCTTAAAAAATTGAATTACTTTGGAGTAAATTTATATCAATGGTCTTTCTCAGAAAGTACATCATTTTAAAATAAGAAGAAAATGAGAGAGAGAGAAACTGGGCAAAGGGAGAAAGATGCTTACTTTTAAACGAAAAAAAAAGAATCAAGAGTGTTGTCCGCATTTTGTCTTTATTATTAAGTTTGAAATAGATAATACTGGTCCATGTTGCATAAAGAGATATTGTTTAAAAATAAAGAGATAAAAGTGAGAGCGCATGAGCATGGCATAAAGTTTAAAAGATGACTACTTTACGATAAAGGAATTTAAGTAAATTACATAAATGATCTTTTCAGCTAACAGAATCCAGTTCTATTCTTAATTCCTTATACCACCCTGCACTCAGAAAAGGTGTGACTTAAATAATAAGAAATGAAAGTGTTAAAGTGTTAGGTCATGGGGCGTGAGTTTAAAGGAGTTACATACTTTAGTAAGAAGAAAAATATAGTTATATAGGAAATTTTCGTTTAGGTCTTTTACTTTAAGTGCATGTCTTGTCATCTTCCTAAACAAGAAATTTTATTAGTAAAATTCCTATATTTTGGTTAGGAGAATTAAAAAAAAATGGATTTTCTTCACTGGATTTCATGTAACTAAAAAATATTCAAAATCTCGAGGACCAAAATGGAAATGCTCCAAAACAATCAGATAACTAGTGGCAGCCTTGATCGAGTGCATCAGCTCCAAAACAACATGGCCAGGCTTTTTAAGGTAATATAACACTGGATGCATGATTAAAAATAAATATTTTGCAATTCACCTCATGTTTAACAATATTATTCAGATACTATGAAAAATTCCTACCTAACAGCCTAGTAAAGAAAAATATGCCTTAGCAACAAAAGAAAAACAAATATACTGACACAATAATACCAGGTGGCTGCTCTCATTGAGAGGAGGTGCACTAAAAGATTTTAAGTAAAATCCCAACAAATTCATCCTATTTCTATAATGCATGTCTACGAACTAAAACAACATAATCTTCATAAATGAAGGACCAAAACACATGATGTTATAGACCGAAATATAACTAATTCGTAAGCAACAATACCTGATGGCCACTCTCATTGAGCATATCGGGATCGACAGAGAGGGGATTTGGGGTGCTTCTGTGCCTCTTTTTGCCATATCTCTTGAGAGAACTTGCTCTTAACACATCGCTCTTCTTTGTTCTTCGAATCGGTATTGTATTTTCCGGACATCGGCCGTTTTGGTGCCATAACTGCGTCATCGGCTTCTCTCCGGTTGAGGAAACCTCATTTTGTGCAAAGGTTAGTCCTTCTGGGTGGAATGCTGGTCTCATCTGGTAATATTAAAAAAAATTAAGATTATTCTTTTCTGCAACATTTTTGTGCACATATTATGATGCACTAAACTACATAACAGTCATTTTAGTTAAATTAATTGTACTGTCTTTGCACAAAATATAACTAACAAACAAATATTGAAAGTTGATGAAAAATGACAAAAAAAAAATAGAAGGTTGATAGGGACCAAAATTCTCTCTTTCCGGAAAGGTCAATTATTGAAAGGATTGTTTTGTAGAACAAACAAATGAGACATTTTTTTACAAAAACTTCTTCTTACAGAAGTTTACTTTTTATTGAGCTTGCCATATATTTTTGGAATCTTTGGGGACTTACACAGGGACCAAGTACAAGTTGAGGGGTCATAATGCAAGAAAAAAAGAGTCTCAAAAAGAAGAGAAAGGTAAAAAGAATTTTTTTGACCTGAATTGTGTGATTCTTGAGGAAGGGATGATCAAAAGCTGGCTGGTGTGAGACATGCACACAATCAATTATATCTCCATCTGGGCTCTGTTAAAAAAATACATTGGAAAAACGTAAATTTCATACTATTAAATAATTTCAAACTTAAAAATTTAAGTCAAAGGTTAATATGTCAACTCATCAACTTAATTTTCAAAAAAAAATTCACCTGCTTAACACAAAAGTTGGAAACTTTTTTAAAAAAATTGTAAACTAAATAAAATATGAAACCTTAATGGTCTTGACAGCTGGCTTATTAAGCCGATTGAGATGTTTATGCACATCAGCAAGACGCCGCCTGGCACCAATCTCTCTTCCCTCAGCGCACGATAAGCAAATTAGTACCAAAATCAACTGAGCAAATCTATGGCACCTGTTAATGCGCCCCGCCATGGACTTGAATCCTTTTCCCCGTTCAAACCCCCTCAAAATCTCATCATTAGAACAAATATCTCTTCTTCTTCTTCTTCTTCCTCCTCCTCCTCTGTCTTCTCTGTCTTCTCTAAATGTAGCCGTTAGGTGGCGACGCTGCGGCCAGACAGCACCAAGTGCGCTCGTCCCCCTCTCTCTATCTTCTCTCTTTCACACACTCTTTCTCTCTCCCACTTCACACACTCAAATCTCGAAGTATTGAATTTTGGAGCTGTATATATTATTAGTGTATTGGGGAGGTTGTGTCGTTTTGTCCACAGGATGCAGAGAAAGGTGGTGGTGCGCGACCAACTTCAGTTCCCTGTATTCCAATATATAGCGACTCATATCACGTGAGTCAAAAATAAAAGCCTCTCTATCAAATGAACATACAAAAAGTTACAAGGAGTCGAGTATCATATAAACCGAGTCACCGTGTCGGACTGTGCTATTAAGGATCTTTTGTTACTAATGTAATGAAATAAAAATGTAGTGAATAAATTATAATATTAACGTGAACAAAACATAGATTGTTACACATAGAAACGCGTAGCATAAGTAGTATAGAAAATAAAAAAGATAGTGGGTGGGTGCCTTAAGGTAAACTGGCACCTCTGCGCTTCCCCTGCCAAACTTTTACCATTTTCGAGTATTAATTTTCTCTGACCAAAATACCCTTACGGACATCCATCGCCTCTACGTACGCCTATTTTAGTGTGAACCGAGTAGGCGCATCATAATTGGGGCGGTGTTATAGACCGGGAAAATAGTAACTAATAAATTTTACTTTTTTTCTCCTCAATTAATGCTGTCTGTAATCTGTATGATTTGTATTTTTGTTCTTTTTCACATGCGCCTAAAAAAAACAAAATAATTTAAAATTTCAGCAAATTAAGTTCAATTGTTAAGCGGACTTCAACGTAAAATTCAACAAATTTAATTCAATTACCGTTCTGATAAGCCAGTGAATGGGTAATGGGTTCTTCCCGATTTATTGTTAGGCTCGATTTATTGACTGGAATTCTATCATTTAGGTCTAGTCAAATCAGCGTCTTGGTTATAATAATTATGACGTACAAGAATTTGATATTTTGGAAAAATGAAATGTTTAAATTCAACAATTAAAATTATTTTCATATTGAGTCAATTTGAAATTTAATTAGTTGTTTGTTACAACGTCGTTAAAATTATAATTAAATTGTTAGATGGAATGGTAAACATCATTCAAATTTATTATAATATGATACGTGTGATGTTTAAAAAATGAAAATACATCTACAAATTTAGTTTTATAATTTGAATAATGTTTGATCTTTTTCAAAATATCAAACATATATACTTGTGAAAATATTTCGTACTAGACGTGTACTAGCAAAGTAGGTTGTGTGCTTTAATTTCAGTTCAGTTATTGATCTTGTTCGGTTTAGTTTTTATCTTGTATGATTTGTTTGTTACGAAGGTTTTTGAATTATTTAATATAATTATATTATTTTTCACGATATATTATGATTAACACCATATCACTGTCTGCATAGAAATTAAATTCGAAAAAAATACAGTTTACTTGTACGAGAGTAGGGGAGTCAACAAGCTGGCTCATTCCGAGCTAGGTCTTGGCTCAACTCGTTAATTTTGGACCGAACTATAGCGGAGTGAGTTGGACCTAGAGCTTCCAAGCTAAAATCTCAGTTCAAAATCGTGACGAGCTAGCTCAACGTATCCTGACTAAAATATGCTTGAAGATGAAATTTTATCATTTTCGAAAAAAAATTACTATTTTTTCAAATAGGTAAAAAATTATTATTTTTTAACGGTCCAAAAATAGTGATTTTATATATATATATATATATATATATATATATATATATATATATATATCTTAAAAAAATAGTAAAAAAATTCTCAAAATTATAAAATTTTATTCTCAAAATTATAAAATTTTATCCCAAGCATATTTTAGTATGGATATCATGTTAAGTGGTTCAAATCGACAGTTTGAACTTTAAAAATGAAGGTATAAAGTATGAGATATCATGAGGTGTTGGAACCTCTCTCTCTCTCTCTCTCTCTTATATATATATACAGTAAGGCTACCATACTTTGCAAATTAAAGTCTGTGTTTTCATATTGAAATGTGCTTGGATACCAAATTTTATATTTTTTGGAATTTTTTTACTATTTATTAAGCCACTTTGAAAATCTGAAAATCTGGGTGAACAGTAAAAATTTCTGGACCATCGGATCAGCGAATTTCAAAGTGGGTATTTTAATTTGCGCTCGTATCTCTATTTTCAAAGTTTAAATAGTCAATCCGAACACTGAACACGATCTCCGTATTGAAATGTGCTTGGAGACCAAATTTTACATTTTTTTGGAATTTTTTTACTATCTATTGAGCCATTTTGAAAATCACTCAGCCAGTGATCCATAAATTTTTACTGTTCACCCGTATTTTCATATTTTCAAAGTGACTTAATAAATAGTAAAAAAAATTCAAAAAATATAAAATTTGGTATCCAAGCACATTTCAATATGAATAACACGTTGAGAAGTTCGGATTGACTATTTGAACTTTGAAACTAGAGATATGAGCGGGAATTAAAACACCCACTAGATATATAGTGATGCTATCATGCTTTGGGAATTAAAGTGGGTGTTTTAATTCCCGCTCATATCTCTAGTTTCAAAGTTCAAATAGTCAATCCGAACTTCTCAGTATGTTTATTCATATTGAAATGTGCTCGGAGACCAAATTTTATATATATTTTTTTAAAATTTTACTATTTTTTTAGAATTTTTGAAAATCAGTGTTTTCTGAATTTAAAGAAAAACATTGATTTTTAAATTTTACATTTATTTAATGAAAAACACTGATTTTCAAAAATTCTAAAAAAATAGTAATTTTTTTTTCAATTCTAACTATATTTGATCACAACCATTCTCTAGAAGGTCACCAGTGCATTTACAATCGGCACTAATTGGCACGTGCATGCCTTGAAACCTCTGCGTTTAAAACTTTAACCTAACATATGAAGTCTTTGTATCTACCATATTAAGATTAATTAAAAAAATATCGACACGATTTAAAAGTACTTCATTATGTATCTTGTTTGAAAGATAAAATAGAGTGGAATGGAATACGTGAAGTTCGTAGTTTTATATTTTCAAAATTTCTCACAGATTATTAGAAAACTAGACGAGAATAATCGGAAGAAAAAAATAGATGAAATGAATATTTATTTTTATTTAGAGACAAATTAAAAAAAAAATTAACAATTGAACTATTTAGAGAACACGTTCCGAGATGGATGCTTGGAGGATATAACATTTTTTCTAAAATACTATCTTCGATGTCAAAATCATAAAAGTGACCCGTTATTAATAAATTATCATCCATTAATAATTATTCGATAGAAAAAATTCTCCGTCTCAACGTACCACTTTAGGGTTGCAAATTAATTAGGTCGATATATTATCCACAAGCTATACATTTGACGTGGAGATAAGCTATACATTTGACGTGGAGATAAGGGTGCAAGCGGGTTAGATATTATTCGATTTTATATTTGAAAATTAGATACGGCTATTCGATATCTGAATATCCATGTGGATACAGATACGGATATGATTTTAAATTTTAATTATTTGTATCCGAATAATAAATATATAATATATATATATTAACATATATAATAAAAAAATATGTCATTTACTATTATAAAAGACGATATGTATCCGTATCCGTATATATCTTATTCGCATCTGAAAAATAAAAACAGATACAGATATGGTTTTACCACTATCCGATCTGTGTCTGGTCCGTTTGCACCCCTACGTGGAGGAATCTGTATACTCTCCATTACTGCATAGGATGAACCTCACTTCTTGGTTTGAGATTCGGAAAATAGAGGTAGTATTATTGGGCTTTGAGATTCGTGCCAAGCTAGAAAGAACGGTCTGGATCCACTAATCGTAAAAGATTCCCTTTTCAGGTAATGCATTGGATGTGAATCCACGTGGAGACTATTAGAATAGTGTAACACTATCCACTGTGTCAAAGTATTGATTTATAGTACTAAATAAATGGAATTCACATCTCTGAGATATCTGAAACTTTGCGTGACTTTTTGGAATATCTCAATCGTTAAAATACGTTCTGCACGAATCTCAAAGCTCAAATAATAATGCCCCCCCTAGTTCCCCCGAATAGGCACCGGACACGTAGGTCACGCAAAAATTGAGATATCTCATAGGATACGCACCCAAATAAATGACAGTTCAAGGATGATTTTGAAAGATGTTCAATGCGACAATGCATATATGAAAGTATGAAGCGAGTTCCGGTTCATAAATACCAGGTCTAGCGAAACATCACCCTCTGCCGCCTCGTGTTCTGAACTCGTGGGACTAGCCTTGGATTCGAAATCTTTTGTCCGTTGCACTCCGCTCTGCTTCTTCTCCATTTGTTTTAAAATGGAGAAACCAGATAGACACGCAAGACAGCAAAATTAGTGATCATTAGTTCGGACAAATAACATGCAATATTTATAACTGAAAAATTACTACGCTGTTACAATCTTTTTTGTAAATAACTTGTTTAATTAAACATCAGAATGTTATGCTGAATTGTTGTCTTATTATAATTGTGCGTATTATGAATTGATATAAGCAATGAATTCATATATATATATATATATATAGGTTTTGGCTAATATGCTACGCGTAGCTAAGAGACCTCCGTGCTACGGCTCAAAATTTGAATTTTCAAAATCCTAACGGTTGATCCAAACCGTTAGATATGTTCTACATATTGAAGTGTACTTGGAGACCAAATTTTATATTTTTTGGATTTTTTTTACTATTTATTAAGCCACTTTGAAAATCGCTGATCCAACGGTGGCTTAACCAAACAGTGAAACCGTTGCATCAGTGATTTTCAAAGTGGCTTAATAAATAGTAAAAAAATTCCAAAAAATGTAAAATTTGGTCTCCAAGCACATTTCAATATGTAGAACACATCTAACGGTTCGGATCGACCATTAGAATTTTGAAAACACAAATTTTGAGCCGTAGCACGGAGGGGCTCTTAGCTACGCGTAGCACTGTAGCCCGGTCCTATATATATATATATATATATATATATTTTAAGTTCAAACAATCAATCCAACCCGTTATAAATATGATATTCATATAGATATATATGTACATTGAGTGCAAAATTTACATATTTCTTAAATATTTTACTATTTTTAGATAGGTATAAATCACTATTTTTGGATGATTAATTTTCTACCAATTTAAACAAATAGTAAAAAAAAAGATTAAAAAAAAAATGTAAAATTTGATTTTCAAGTAGACTTGTTTATGAATATCATGTTAATTGTTCGAATTATTTTTTCCAGTAAAGATTGTCAAGCCGCCGAATTATTTAATATAAAAAAATCCATTTATATTTCAAACATGCAAGTTCCTACATAAAGAACATTGTCTTTGCCATTAGACAAAATAATAGTTCTCAATTGTTCGGATTATAAAAACAGAAATATGAGTTTATAGTGCGGACTGCTATGTAATATACATATTACTATAACCTCAGTCTACTATAAATCATATTATGTAGAGGAGGGTTTAAATGCCTCCATTTTTAGTGCCTTCATTATGTCTCTATTTTTTAAAACTTCAATAACTCAAAATTTAAAACTTAAAAGTCAAAATAAAACCGTTAGATGCGATCTATATTATTTTCTCTATGAGTTCATTAAAAATTATCACATTTCAATTTTGTTTTTATGTGAATCAATATCTAGAAATTATTCACGTTAGTACGTTTTTTACAAGCTCTTGATGACAACCAAAACAAAATTGAAATGACATAATTTTTTACACGTACATAGATAAAATGATGTAGATAATATCCAACTGTTTTATTTTGACATTTAAATTTTAAATTTTGAATTATTAATGTTTTTAAAAATAGAGATATGATGAAGGTACAATAAATGAAGGTATCTGAATCTCCTCTATTATGTATAGCTTAAATTTATATTAAAAGAAAAGAAATGGTAGCGTTTCAATAAAAAGAAAAAAAAAAAAAAAAAAAACACTGAACTAGAGAAAGGTAAGATAACACATAGGATGGGGGAGAGGAGCGTACGGAATGAATGGCAGTGGGTTTTGTGGATTGTCGCTGTTGGAGTGTTGGTGTATTTAGTAGCAAAATTAATGATGCATTAAAGCAAAGCGCAGTTAATAAAATATGTTCTTTTATTTCAGCCAAGGGCAACATTGTACTATATGACTGGGACCCAACAAGTCAACTGATGCGGTCAAGCTTAGCATGCAGTAAATGTAAGAGAATGTCTGTCATAAAAAAAAAAAAAAATTATCAATTGGTTGGTCCTCAATAGAGACTTCTTCTTTTATTTTTCAAAATTTTATTCTTGTTCCTTGAAATTTCTCTTTGATTACCGTTATTTGAGGGAACTGATTACAGCATTAAAACGGTCGGTACTATTTTATTTATTGAATTCAAGCTTATTCGATAATTTTTGGAGGCCAGTGACACTTAGGCTGAAATATCAACGTTAGCATAGTAGCCGAACTGTAGTATTTACTTATAATAAATTATATTGACAATCTAAAAAATCATCAAAATAAATTATAAATTACAATCTTATATTTAGAATCATGATATATACATATATGAGGAGGGATCCACTTATACCATTTTTTGGTGACACCAAATTACACCATCTATTTTTAAAGGTTTTAAAGTCTAAACAGTCGATTCAAACCATTCAACATGACCTCCATATTAAAATGTGCTTAGAGACCAAATTTCACATTTTTGTGAATTTTTTTTACTATTTATTAAGTATTTTACAAAAAATTTATTTTCATACCATTGAATTTTTGTACCCTTCTTAATAAATAGTAAAAAAATTTAAAAAAATGTAAAATTTGATCTGCAAGTACATTTTAATATATCCAACATGTTGAACGGTTTGGATCGACTGTTTGAACTTTAGTAATAAATGGTGTAATTTGGTGTCACCAAAAAATAGTGTAAGTTGATCCCTCCTCTACATATATTTATTATATACGTGCAAATGATAACATTTGATATAAACTTTTAATATCTATTAAACTATGTTTTAAATTAAAAAATGTCTATGCTTTAAATAACATATCAACGATAATAAAATTGTGCGAAATTCAATGAACAACCAATTAACAAAGATGAACAACACATTTATTTTATTTTATTTCGCAAGAAAGTCGCTTAATTTGAAAATATTGTGAAAACTATTAAATTCTTTCATAGCTATACCTATGTACCCTAATCCATACATAAGCATTAAACAATAACACCAGGTTAAAATGTGAAATGATTTTACATTTGACGCTAACCGAATAAATATAGCACTTAATATACAATATCATCACCAGACTAGGTTCTGTTTGGCTGCGAATTCACGTCGTGGGAAAAAAAAATTCAATCTGACTGAATTTTTTCCCCACCTAAATAGTAAAAATCAGTTCACTTTTTTTTTCTTCAGTGGAAAAAAAGTGAAAAAAAGAAGAAGAAAAAAGAGGAATTCATATCCAGTGCAAATACCTGAATCAGTCCAATGTGTTCAAATTCAGTGCGATACTGTATAAAATAATACTTAATTTAGTCTAACAAGATTTATTCAAAACAAACTTCTTATAATTCAAATAGACATCGATGTAACTTCGACTCGGATGAAAATTATGAAAATAAATCTGCTGTTATTAATTTCTTGAGAATAACATAAACCTATTATTCTAATCTCGAATACTAGTCTTTGTTAAAATTCATGCATAAAAAACTTATTTTGTTGAAATTTGTGTGTGAGAAAATTTAAACAGCTGAAATCGTATTTTCAGGAAATAATAACAGATTTATTTACGAAAATTAAATTAGATAGATTGGAGAGAGTTTTGGACCTTCCAGAAGGTCCACAACGAACTTGATAACTGATGCTTGTTTTATTTATTGAACATCCTTTCTTTCTTTTTCCTTTTTTTTTATTTTTTTTAGAGAAAAGTTCCGCAGCGCATTTAAAGAGCTCTTAGAAGATGTGTTTTAATTGTGCACGGTACTTATGTTTGGATGGTGTAAGAATAACTATAATAGTAAGCTATTTAAGAATAGCTGTTATTCGGAATAACAATGTGCATCAAATGATATTTTTGTTATTTGGAATAGTGAGAACAGCTGTTATTTTTTATTCTCTGGAAATGTTGGAATAGTTACTATTCGAAAGTGTGAATAGAGAAAAAATATTTCTTACCGTCAACACAGTTTCAAAATAATAAAAATGACACTACTAATTTTATCTCTACGTCGTGACAATTTATTTGAGATCCCACTTGTTTATCTTTTTCTCTTAATAAGCACATTATTAACAATATTATCTATCAGTTACAATTATTCACTATTCCAAACGTACAATCCAAACAATATTTTTACTATTCCGAATAGCACAATTTTCACACTATTATGAAAATCACTATTTTTTCACTATTCTTGTCTACTATTCTAAACAGTAGCTATTCTAGCTATTCTTATCACTATTTTTTTCACTATTTTTATCTATTCTTATCACTATTTTTTCACTATTTTTATCTACTATTCTGAATGTCAAATTATACATCTTTCAATTTCAATGTATTATGACAAATGTTGTAACTGTGATTAAAAAAAGTTCCTTCTCAACATATCCTTTCCATGTATAATAAAGTTAAATTTTACTATATTAGGTATTAAGAAAAACAAAATGAAATTAAATGAAATATAATTTATTTTTTTATAAACCGAATCTTCTCCTGTCACTCTTTCCGAGTTTTCTTGTTCTGATATCTCAAAAAAACTTCAACTATTATATACTAGAAATATAGCAAGAAATTACTTATTTATTTAAAATAAAATTGCCTTAGTGCATGCTATTAAAAACGATCTTTTACTTTTCCAAATTGAAATAATTAATATAACTTTCCCCGTAGAAATATAGCATTAATTAATTATTATATAATTTTTGGGTCCAGTGTACTGTGTCTGATGTAAACTATTATTAATTTGTAACTATTTCAATTTCACGATGGCACCGTCGTCCGTCAGTGGCATGCATTTATTATGTGATCCTATCAGCACCCTTCATTTATTATGAATATACTTAATTTTTATGTTTGCTACGATTTCAAACAATTAAATGCGATTTTATTTTGCTATCCTACCCCGGGTGGGTCCCACCATATATGAATTCTTCATGTATGGAATATATATATATATATATATATATATATATATATATATAAATAGGAAATTGCTAATATGCTACGCGTAGCATAGAGGGCCTCCGTGCAACGGCTCAAAATTTGAATTTTTAAATTCCTAATGGTCGATCCAAACCGTTAGATGTGTTCTACATATAGAAATGTGCTTGGAGACCAAATTTTATATTTTTCGGATTTTTTTTTACTATTTATTAAGCCACTTTGAAAATTGCTGATCCCACGGTTTCACGTTGGTTAAGCCACCGTTGGATCAGCGATTTTCAAAGTAGCTTAATAAATAGTAAAAAAATTCCAAAAAATATAAAATTTGGTCTCCAAGCATATTTCAATATGGAGAACATATCTAACGGTTTGGATCGACCTTTAGGATTTTGAAAATTCAAATTTTGAGCCGTTGCACGGAGGTCTCTATGCTACGCGTAGCACCGTAGCCACGTCCTATATATATATATATATATATATAGGAAATTGCTAATATGCTATGCGTAGCATAGAGAGCCTCCGTGCAATGGCTTAATATTTGAGTTTTCAAAATCTTAACGGTCGATCCGAACTGTTCAACATGATCTTCATATAAATATGTACTTGCAAACTAAATTTTACATTTTTTTTTAAAAAATTACTATTTTTTTAGATAGGCAGAAAATCACTTAATCTGAAAATTCTGTAACATTCAGATCAAGTTATTTTTTACCTATCTAAAAAAATTCTAAAAAATATAAAATTTGGTTTGCAAGTACATATTCATATGGAGATCATGTTTAACGATTCGGATCGACCGTTAGAATTTTAAAAATTCAAATATTGAGCCGTTGCATGGAGGACCTTTATGCTACGCATAGCACCTTAGCCAACTCCTATATATATATATATATGAAATTGCTAGGACCTTTATGCTACGCGTAGCACCTTAGCCAACTCCTATATATATATATATATATATATATATATATATATATATATATAGGAAATTGCTAATATGCTACGTGTAGCATAAAGACCTCCGTGCAACGTCTCAAAATTTGAATTTTCAAAATTCTAACGATCGATCCAAACCGTTAGGTGTGTTCTACATATTAAAATGTGCTTGGAGACCAAATTTTATATTTTTTGAATTTTTTTTACTATTTATTAAGCCACTTTGAAAATCGCCGATCCAACGGTTTCACTGTTTGGTTAAGCCACCGTTGGATCAGCGATTTTCAAAGTGGCTTAATAAATAGTAAACAAATTCCAAAAAATATAAAATTTGGTCTCCAAGCACATACAAATATGGAGAACACATCTAACTGTTCGGATCGGCCGTTAGAATTTTAAAATCTCACATTTTGAGCCGTTGCACAGAAGTGCTCTATGCTACGCGTAGCACCGTAGCCCTGTCCATATATATATATATATATATATATATATAGTAGAACTAGGGTGCTCCTAAGTTCACCAAACATCTTGTGAACTTGACTCTAAAATATATCGAATCGACTTTAAACGATGAATCCAAACCGTTGAAACCCTTATACCTAATGAGTGATGCGTCTACATGTGAAAATTTTAAAGTTTCGAATTAATTTAATATAGAGTCAAGTGGTCAAAAGTTTAAGGTTTATAAATTAATTTTAATGCATTCATTTTTTGAACTCCTTTGACCACTTGACTCTATATTAAATTAATTCGAAACTTTAAAATTTTCACATGTAGACGCATCAATCATTAGGTAGAAGGATTTCAATGGTTTGAATTCATCGTTTAAAGTCGATTCGATATATTTTAGAGTCAAGTTCACAAGAGGTTGGGTGAACTTAGGAGCACCCTAGTTCTACTCTATATATATATATGGCAAATTCTTCCATGGACCCAAGGACCTATTTGTAAAATGAACATATCTTTATTTTCAAAGTTCAAAAAGTCGATCTGAACAGTTCATCTTGTTCTCCATATTAATATGTGCTTGGAGACCAAATTTTACATTTTTCTGAATTTTTTTACTATTTATTAAGATGGGTACAAAAAATATCAAATTTAGACCATTGAATTTTGTACCATCTTAATAAATAGTAAAAAAATTCAGAAAAATGTAAAATTTGGTCTCCAAGCACATATTAATATGGAGAACAAGATGGACGGTTCGGATCGACTGTTTGAACTTTGAAAATAAAGATATGTTCATTTTACAAATAGGTCCTTGAGTCCATGGAAGCATCACTCTATATATATATATAGGCAACGACTTCTATGGACATAAGGACCTATTTGTAAAATGAACATATTTTTATTTTCAAAGTTCAAATAGTCGATCCGAACCGTTCATCTTGTTCTCCATATTAATATGTGCTTGGAGACCAAATTTTATATTTTTCTGAATTTTTTTACTATTTATTAAGATGGGTACAAAATTCATTTTTGTATCCATCTTAATAAATAGTAAAAAAATTCAGAAAAATATAAATTTGGTCTCCAAGCACATATTAATATGGAGAACAAGATGAACTGTTCGGATCGACTGTTTGAACTTTGAAAATAAAAATATGTTCATTTTACAAATAGGTCCTTATGTCCATAGAAGACACTCTCATATATATATATAGAGTGTGGCTAAGTTGCTACTGGTAGCACTTCGACCGAAGTGCTACCGGGGTCATATCTTAGTACTCGATGTTCAAATAGCAAATCCAAATGTTAGATGTTCAATCTATATTAAAATGTGCTTGGAGACCAAATTTTACATTTTTTGGAATTTTTTTGCTATTTATTAAGCTGGTTTGAAAACCGCTATTTTTATTAAATTTCTGGAACATTGAAAACAGCGGTTTTCAAACCAGCTTAATAAATAGCAAAAAAATTCCAAAAAATGTAAAATTTGGTCTCCAAGCACTTTTTAATATAGATTGAACATCTAACCGTTTGGATTTGCTGTTTGAACATCGAGTACTAAGATATGACCCCGGTAGCACTTCGGTCAAAGTTCTACCGGTAGCAACTTAGCCACACTCTATATATATATATATATATATATATATATATATATATATTCATCGTGTATTATTTATTATTTATTTTTTAAGATGAAGGAATTGGGTGGTAAGTGGTAACAACAATGCATGTACTGGGAATGGATGTCCCGACAAGGTCAAGGTGTGCTCTCACACCTCAGATAGTCAACCCAATCTTGATTGAATCTCCAACATATTCTCACAATAATTTAAAATATACCTACCTAAGATATCATTTTCTTCGATAGCATAAAAGAAATACAATATAATCTATAACATATCTTTCACCGGGTCTTATTTCATAGCTTAATTAACCATTTAAATTTTTCAACGGTTTGAATCATATTAAATATATAGCAGTGAAACTGTGTTTGAATCCTGTTTGCAACGGTTTATTATTTAGTGCTCCAAACCATGCACACAGTTTCAGCTGTCGATATATGATTTGTGATCAAATGAAAATATATGTATAGATTTTAAAAAATTTGAAGTTATCGGAAATAATACTAATTATTATTAATTTCGATCTCATCTATAAATTTCTTAAATAATATTTATAAATTATTATTAATCAAGTTTCGGAAAATAATATTTATATATTTTTTATTTCTTAAATGAAATCAAACTAATGTTCGGCCATCCGAGAAATTTGTTGGGACTTAGGACTGAATAAATTGATCGGTCCCAATAGTTTTCGTAAGTTGCAGTGTATTTTCATTATTGAAAATCTGAAATCTACTGGAATTAAACTCTGAAATCATTGGAAATCTCAGTTCCAATAGGATTGTGAAATTCACGAACCGACTCCTCTCCTTTATTTTCTCTCTTCTACCCGGAAACCTACTGAGGAGAGCCGGAGAGACCAAATTAATGGTTCAATTCCGTTGATTTTTTTACATTATATGACTGTTAGTGTGTAAACTGTAAAAATTAGCAGAACCAGACCAATTTGAAGTGTGGTGGACTAGTAGTTGGTGTGATAAATTGTAAAAATCAGTATGACTAAATCATTAGTTTAGTTTCATCTATTTATCAAGAAAACAAACGATTCCATCTCGTTTCTTACAAATATTTTTTTTTAGATTTCTAAAAACTCGAAATATTGCAAAATATTAAAGGTACAGTACAACTTCGCCAGTAAATGGAATAAAATGATGTAAGCAATTTTTATATGTTTCTTCTGTGTTCTGTGTTCTGTGTTTGTGCTCGACTGTTCGTAGTGCTATAAAAGTTGTTCTGTACTTGGCAAACAGGCGGAGTACCGCAAGGCGCAAGCGCAATATATTATTATGTAACTCGAGTAACATCAACCATCGCAATTTCAATTAAAAATTAAAAACTTGATGAATATGTGCTGTGCAGCTGTGCTGCATGTCTTATGACTCTGTCCGTGTTTAAAATATAATTAATATCGCTGTCCAATAATCCAAATTAATTTGATGTTCAAAATATAACGAGTGAGGCTACTGTATTATGTTTTTTTTTCTTATTTTGTTAGCACTTGTCTCAGCTCCGTTAAGTGGCTTTTTGTAGTGTGGAGTAACACTGGGTTATGCCGTTATGATCTTTCTTTGCTGTTTGGGATTGTGCCCTTGGGTGCCTTTGGTTATTTTGGCAGACAGTGTCTCATTTTGGTTGTGAGATAGTATTGTCAACGATAGCTGTAACTTAACTATAGTTTCTTAATGAAACGAGCTTCGGCCTTTTAATAAAAAAAAATAAAAAAAACTACTGTATTATACACAATGCATATTGGTCTCTATTATGAACCAATATTTCAATTTTAAAGTCAAACAATCAATCTAAAACTTTCAACAACATAATCTTCATATGAAAATATTTTTTAAATCAAACTTTATCTTTAAATTTTCTTTTATTATTCATTTAAATATGTAGAAAATCATTTGATCTAAAAGTGCTAGACCATTTACATTTTTCTATATTTATCTAAAAAAAATTGTAAACAAATTCTGAAAAGATATATAAATTTATTCTGATACATTTTCATATGAAAATTATGTTAAACAATTGAGATTGACCATTTAAAATTTAAAAACAAAAATATGAATCTATAGTCCATACTAACCTGCGCTATCACGCTATGTATAATACCATACCTCACTCTATATGTTTATCGTATAGTTTGTTAATCATTATATTTTATCCACTATACTAAACTTAGCGTTCGTGCCCGAACGTTTTAATTGACTATTTCTATTAGTACGATGTGAATTAAAATTGCATCAAAATAAGATTAATTAAGTGATCGGTGTTAAAAACAAATATATATTTTTCAAGAGCAGATGCATTACGATTTGTAAAAAGGTACTATATATAGTTTTCTACATTTCTCTTTTGAGAGAAGCGTTTTTTTCTTTTGCTTTTTCTTTTTGAGATTAGTGGCTTTTCTTTTTTAATTTCATGTCCGCAAATAAAAATATTATATATTTTCTTAATCTTGCTTTTGGCGATTTTTTTATAAACCATAAATAAAAAATTCGAAGTTACGAAACCAATATGATTATGCAGAGATTTCGAAAAACCATAAAAACCGAAAATTAAACTCGGTCCGATAAAAAAAAATTCTCAGGATCGAAAATTAAACTCGGTCTCTAGCCAAATTTTCGGTTTTTCTCCTTCCTACCACAGAAAATCCACGGTCTGACTCAGACCGAATTTTTTTTTCGGTCTCCCTCAAGACCGAGTTTTATTTTCAGTCCCAAGGCTCAAGACCGAATTTTTTTTAATTGTTTTAGTGTTATTTAGTTATTTTAGTTTAATTTTAGTAATTGTAGAATTTATTAGTTGGTTAAATAAATTGTAGATTGATTTTTTAAGTGTAATTTAGATATTTTAGTTTAATTTTAGTAATTGTAGAATTTATTAGTTGGTTAAATAAATTGTAGATTGATTTTTTAAGTGTAATTTAGATATTTTAGTTTAATTTTAGTAATTGTAGAATTTATTAGTTGGTTAAATAAATTGTAGATTGATTTTTTAAGTGTAATTTAGATATTTTAGTTTAATTTTAGTAATTGGAGAATTTATTAGTTTGTTAAATAAATTGTAGAGTATATTAACTCATAAAATTTATTTTAATAAATGTAGAATAATATATTTATTTTAAAGTAATTTAGGCTATTTTTATTGTACGTAATTTTCTTTGAATAATTTAGGCCATGTAGAATAATTTTCTTTAAAATTTATCAATACGCTAGTATAAATTATCAATACACTAGTACACTAGTACATACGCAATATATTATACATACAGCACAAATGGTTACTATACAATATATTATACATACAGCACAAACGGTTACACCAAATAGGGATGTGATTAGGTGTGGCGGGGATAAAAATTTGGAAATAAATGGAGACCGAAAATAAAATTCGGTCTGGAAAAGAGAGATCGAAAATAAATCTCGGTTTTTATGGTTTTTCGAAATTCCAGCATAATTGTATTGGTTTGGTAATTTTGAATTTTTTATTTATGGTTTATAAAAAAAAGCTCTTGCTTTTGTGTTCATGTATCATGTACTACGTGTGTATAATGCATTTGTGCATATTGCCCGAGCTCTGGTACCGCTTGGACTTTACTGTGACATCGATATCACAGCTACTGGCTGGGGTAAGGTTCACTTTAAACTGGCTAGCTGTTTGCTGTCATCATCCCCACAAGTTACACTTACACACGCTCTATATATGTTTCATTAGATGTGTTTTATGTGTAATAGGGGAGGGATTGGTATATATGGACGCGTATCTTTTAAGGCATGTGTAAAGTGTCCTCTTAAGGTATATTTGAAGTGGAGTTTACTGTTTTACGGCTTCATCAGATTAATTCAAAGATAATATTTATTTGGAATAGCGCAGGAGCTAGTATTATTTGTGTTTTGAGATTCTTGCAAAGTTAAAAGAACGACACGGATCCACTAGTTCTAATAGATTCCTTATTACGGTATCGGAGAGGATCTGAATTCGGCTTGGTACATTGCATGGGAAATACTGACGTATACCATCCTCGTCACTGTACTCTTTGTTGTTACTGTATTAAGCACGTAGATGTTCTAATCCGCCAAGATGTTGATTAAAAGATAAATTTTTTGATTGAGTATCAGTCTTCTAATTAAATATTCTGATTCTCTGCATCTTTTTTGTGTGTATAAGTCTAAAATTTATTTAGACACGTACTATCACCATACGTATTCTCTATATGTAAATTGTACCATCTTTCTAATTGTTCGTGATTTCTTTCTATTTTTTAAATGTCATTTAAGAATTTTTTTTACTTGATTGATAATTGATTGGCCGTGTTTTCATTCATTTTTATTTTCTTTATATCATTTAAGAAATAATATTTGTTATTTAATATGTCATTTTGTTTGAGTTTTTTTTTTATGAAAATGTATTACAAAGATAAAAAAAATAATATATATGTCATTTAATATGTTATATAATATTTTATTTAAGGAATGTTATTTATGTGTAGATGTTATGTAAAAATTGTTATTTGTTATTTAGTCTAATTTTTTTTAATGAAAATATGTAATTTTGTATTCGATTTTTTTTTCTCTTATAATATATTTCTATTGCAACGCACGGGTACGATACTTAGTACCATGGACTTTCTTGGCCAAAAAAAAAGTATATATTTGGGCATATTTTTTTTATCCGATTAAATAAATTGAGTTCTTATAAGCCGTTAAGAATGAATTTATTATATGGTTCAGAAAGATGGTGGGTTTGGGGCGGATTTTCCATGTTCTGAATGTGTTGCTTGATTTTTTCTTCTTCTTCTTTATTTAAGTATATTCAAAACTTGCAACAAATAATTGCTTTATCTAGAAAAAAAATAGAGTAAAAACATAGTTAGCCAACATGCCTATATATATTTTTATCTCCTTACAAAATATGATAAAAATAATTCTTATTATTGTATTTGCACAAGTTTAATAATCTTGAATTGAGAGATTAGAGAAAATTAATGAACTCTACTTATTGATTTGTTCATTGTAATTTAGTTCTCATTCATTTTTTATTTACAGATTTTACTTGAATAATAATAGAATTATAAATATTTGTACCATACATTAAACTCGTGATTTATATATATTGACATCATAATATATCAGTATGGAGTAAAATTGTATTGATAAAAAGAACCTTTAATTTGAATATTTATATGATTAAATTTTTTCTCAGAATGAGCCTATGGTACTATGCATACCACGGATGGGTCTGTACTACGGTTCAATATCTTCGTTTTTAAAATTCTAGCAGTCGATCCGAACCGTTCAACATGTTTTCCATATGAATATGTACTTGCTGACCAAATTTTACATTTTTTTAAAAAAATTTACTATTTTTTTAGATAGGTAGAAAATCACTTGATCTGAAAATTCTTGACCATCCAAAAACAGTGATTTTCTGCCTATCTAAAAAAATAGTAAAAAAATTCTAAAAAATGTAAAATTTGGTCAGCAAGTACATATTCATATGGAAATCATGTTGAACGGTTCAGATCGACTGTTAGAATTTTGAAAACGAAGATATTGAACCGTAGTACGGACCCATCCGTGTTATGCATAGTACCATAGGCTCACTCTTTTTCTCATTGTAAAATTGATTGGCTTAGCAGCAAATACGTACGACAGGTCTTAACCTTAAACTATATAAAATCAATATAAAAATGTATTATTTTCACCACTGAATGCAGAGAATTAGCCATTTTTATATTTTTCCATAGCAAAGAAAAATGCTTATTTCTACAATAATATTGAATTATGAGGATGTCAAAGTAAAACATTGATAAAAGAAAAAGAAAAAAAAAACAAATCCAGTATAATTATTAGTACCTTTTATATCAAATATAAGGGCCCAAGGCATAAAATGAGCAGTGTTTTACAAAATCTCCCCTCTACTTTTGAAAATAAAGTTTGGATAAAAAGACAACTTTACTAATCTTTTGAGGCCATGCTCTCTCACCGCACGAACCAAATTAATGTAGCCTTTGGCACATGATTCTCTCTATCAGCTTACCTGTCTTCCTTTTGGCCCTTTATGCTTTGTAGTCCATATGTAATTAATTTATTTTGGTTGTTTATGGTTTAAATATTTCAAACTAAAAACACAAGATGGTACAATGGCACTATGGCAGTGGAGTATCAAAACTCTCCACCACCAATTAAATAATCATAAATGCTACAATTTTAAATTAGTCGTTCAAAATGAATATTGTTTTATTTTATTCCATCTCTAACAGAAAATGAGTAAACGCCAGAACTGGTCTAACTAGGTCTACTAACCAAGTAGCATTTTTTTGCTATTTGGTGTGAAACCAGCATTGTTCGATGACCGGTCAGAGCTGTTCGATTTGTGTCAAGTTTCGTGCAGACAATTCTAAAATTTGTACGGTTCAAGTGTGCACAAATTTTGACATGAATCAGATTCTATAGAAAATCATACTAAATTTGATCTGATGCCCATCGGAACGCTCCCGACTCCATTCGGTGTAGGGTTAAAAACTTAAAATCATCGTTTCTATCCTTAGCTTAGTGGCATTTAGCAAAATGGTCCTCAGTGATCCTGTGAGCTGTTGAGAAGATAATGTCAAGAGAATGATTTCATGCTATTAATATTCATTTTTATATTAATCACGGAATGAAGTAACACGGAGCCTAAGTAATAAATAATGAAATTACCGTACTAGAAAGAAGAATGCTTTCAAACGGTAGGTGCCAGAACTGGATATGCATGATGTATTGTACATTGTACTGCAAGGACCACTCATGCAACTCATTAAAAAATATATATATATTTTTTAGATATTGTTTTTGAATTGTTCAAAAGCACTACATATATATTTTGCATTTGTACTCACACCCCCACTAGTCCACATCAGTATTAGAGATTTGAGAACGGTGGTTGGCACTTGGCATGGACCAGTTTTAATTTATTGCTGAGAAAAAGACACCAAAAAAGGTCAATATATACAGCAATGGCGCCTCCAATGGCACCATTATGTGACTATGCCTATATGGCTATATCATCACTAGATTCCATAACATATCATGCAGTTAGGTGCCCAATTTTACAAAAAGAAAGGTACGCCACAACTCACCCGACACAATCAATTACGAATCAACACACTTTTTGCGGCACTTGCCATGCAATTACTTTGATGCTGAGCCTTCAACTGTACACTATTTTTGGTTCCATATAATTGCCACATATATTATAATTTATAACACATTAATTGTGGTGTGTTCAAGGCTTCAAACGGAAGTGTGTGTGAACCATCGATCAGTTTCAATATTCGTTTGTTATTGTCGGTGTGAATCTTCGTTACATTAATTTTGAGTAAAGTTGGAAAGTCAAGCTACTCAACTTTGTTAGGTCCTGTCCGGCGGGCTATTGAGAATAGTCATGGGTGCGGAAATTGAACTAAAAATTACTGTTTATGTGGGAAAAAAAAATTCAGTTGAACTGAATATTTCTTTTCCCGCAGAAACAGTAGAGCGGCCGAACAGAGAAATGTCATTCGGATTTTAATTTTTTTTTTTGAGAACATTGTCTTAATTTAATTTTAATATATATAATAAAAAAAATTAAATTAGCTGAGCAATTCCAAATGAAGCTGTACGTAGATTACAGTAAGCCTTTTCTCTCTTCTTTGATTTTATTTTTCTTATTTGATGTACGAATCCTGTAAACAACTTGTTACTCTTTTTTATCTTAATAAAAATTTCAAGTAGGTAAACTGTTCACCTTTCAAAATAAATTAAATACCCGTGTTGTAACTATTTAATTAACCGTTTGCAATGTTTATAACCTACATGGCCTTATTTTAAGTATAGCAACATTTTCTTTTATTTTTTATTTTTTTCATTTTCTTGTAAATCCAAATCAAATGAAAAAAAAATGTGATGATCGAGTAGGTGATAACATGCAACGATCATAAAAAATAATATTTAAAATTGAGATATCAGACAAAAACAAATTATATTTAAATTAAATGTCAATTTTAATTTATATTTTGTTAATAACAGTTTCAATCCCTTATTTTGTGATATTTCCTTTCAAAGTCTGCTCCTTCAATGGCTAATCAGAGATCGACAACTCATTATTCGAAACAGCTAATAACACTACTACAAAAATGTGTTTTTGTACACGGACTTTAACTGGAGAGCTACACGGATTTGCAAACGTGTGCAATAATGGAGTGTAGGAAAGTCCACCATTTACACACGGATAATTATCCGTATACGATTACACTAATCCTACACGGATTATTAATAAAGAGCCGTCTGGAAAACCAAGAGAGCTACACGGATTTTAACTAAATATCCGTGTAGGAAGAGTATTCTTACACGGATATTTAGTTAAAATCCGTGTAGCTCTCCTAAACAGAATATTAAATAAATAAACCGGGTTCAGCAACCTTTCTACACGGATTTTTAAATAAAAATCCGTGTAGGAAGGTTGCTGAACCCAATTTATTTATTTATTTTTTAGCTAGCCTTCACTTTTGCTAGCCAATAATTATATATTTCAGATTGAATATACATAGTCTTTTGCAAAAATAAATATATAGCATTTTGTATATACATAGCTTTATGCAAAAATAAATACATAGCCATTTGCAACATATATATATATATACATAACCTTTTGTACATGCAATCTTATGTGATCTAACACATAACATACACTCCTTAAGATCCAATACAATGTTTGTATAAAAATTATGTCCTCATGCAATCTCATATTGCCAAAACTCATGGCTATGATCCACTCTAGTACGAAATTTCATACATATTAAGTTGTATTAGATCCAACATATTAAAAAGAGATTTTGCATGTGATCTATGACATGATGTCTCTTAGTTAAAGGTCTCCAACAATATTGCATCTCCAATGAAAAATATAAATATCAACATATTTGTGCATACATACATACATACATACATACATACATAATAGAGAATAAAAATTCTAAATTAAAATTTATACATAAAATTAATTGAATCTGTATGGCTTTTATACGAACCACTGAAAATCAATTTCGTAAGAAAAAAAATTATTGCATCTTATATGAATTTACGAAGGGAGGGTGGCAAAGAGGACAGTAACCAACCAAAATCCTACAAAACCGAAAAAAAAATAAAAGAGAAATAAACAATAATAATTACACATTACCTAAATAAGCAATAATAAGTAACATAAATTAGAGAAAGAAAAAAAAAATATATATATATATAGAGAGAGAGAGAGAGAGAGAGAGAGACACACACACGGCTAACCTTAGCAAGATAGAGAGGAGAAAATAACAACTTCAAATATCTCAGATACCAGTTGTGCTATGAGCTGAAATCAGACTAATATTTTAATACAGAGATAGAGAGAGTATTATAGAATCAAAACGGCGTTGGAGGGAAAAGACATTTTTATATAACCAAAACCCTAAAACTACCTTTCTACACGAATTTTTCACTATAAATCCGTGTAGCTCTCTAGCTTTTCTACACTGTTATTTAAGCAATAATCCGTGTACAATAACCCCTTCATACACGGATTTTTTTAATAAAAATCCGTGTAGCTCTCTAGCCTTTCTACACTGTTATTTAAACAATAATCCCTTCCTACACGGATTTTTTAATAAAAATCCGTGTAGCCCTCTCACCATTCCTACATAGATATTTAACTAAATATCCGTGTAGGAAAGGTAATTCTTCAAACGGCTTTTTTGAAACACTGTTTTTCAATTAAATATCTGTGTGGGATTCTTAGAGATATCATTGATCATTGGAAAAATCCTATTTGGCACACAGTTTTACATAAAACAGAGAAAATCCGTGTACAACCACAGTGTAGGAAGCGTCTTTTTGTAGTAGTGTAAAGACATTAGCCATATATATATATATATAGTGATTCTTGCTACCCTTATAGCGTATAGCAATAACTAGACAACACTTATTTGCTATTACTTAGAATTCATGATAAGAATGACACAACTTTGCTAACAAGATAATGAAACCTTTTGGCCAAGCTTATCCTAGGCCGATAACAAAGACAAGTATACAAAATTAAATTATTGCTTAATAATGGGCTCCGGAAAGTATGAATATATTTTTCTTTGGAAATATATTTTGCTCCATTGAAGAACAACCATATATCTAATTGGGAAACAAATAGTGAAATGAGGACTAACAGAGAACAAAAGGAAATAAAGATGTCAGCTTTAAATCTATCACAATTATTATTTCGGTACCGATTCACCTTCGATCGAAACCGAGACATAATATTCGAAATTTCAACTGTTTCTACGTACTGAGGTGACCATTTACTATTAAGGGATTAGTGGAGAGATTATGCTAGCTAGTAGGGTCATGCCTTATCTTTTGTGGCGAGAAAGAGATACCGGTACCACATGGGAGCAGCATATGGAGCAAGGCATGTGCTCCTGTTTTTAACGGTACTCACAGCTTGTATGTTTTCACTGGAGGTTTCATTTCATTTTCATGGCTAACAGTCTATGGGGCCACCTTATCAGATGAATAATGTAAGAGATGAAAAGGGGCAATGATTTTATATATGACACCAAAATAGAGAGCAGCAATACATTTCATGATCAAATGGCAAATGCTCTTCAAGTGTGCATTTGTTTGGTGCCATGAGCAGACAGGCTGAGAGGGTATGATGATAACTATATATGACAGCTGGAACTAGCACCAAAAAATTACCTCAGTAAAAAATTATAATAATAGTAATAACAAGGAGTGAGTGAGGCTACGGTACTATGCATAACGTATTTTGGTCCGTACTATAGATTGATATCTCTATATTTAAAATTCAAATAATCGATTTGAACCATTCAACATGATCGTACATTTATTAGAATTTGTTTACTTTTTTAAATAGGTAGAAAATCACTTCTAAGTTCTAACAGATTCTAGGTCATTCAAAAGTTCTAAAAAAATATAAAATTTAGTACATTTTTATATGAAAATTATGTTGAACGGTTCATATCGATCTTTTGAGCTCTGAAAAACAAAGATATTGATATTGATTCATAGTACGAGCCAAAATGCAATATGTGTTATGCACAATCAGAGGCGGAGCCAGACTTTCAAACTATGGGGATCAAACACACAATGAGAGTCAATCATATAAAAATTTTCTATAAAGAATGGGGATCAATTTTACAATTCTATTCAATTTTAGTCTAAATTATATAAAAGAACATATATAATATAAAAAATGAGGGTCAATTAACTCATTCATTTCACTTAGGTCCGCCACTGTGCACAGTATCATAACCTCACTCGTAAGGGACGAGCTTGGGTCCGATGAGTTCCACCATCGTCTGATTCGCTTTAATATCCGTGCGCACATATATTAAAACGAACCCACACGGATATTAAGCACATGCACGGATCTTAAATCAAATCGGATAGTGATAGAACCCATCGGACCCAAGCAGCTCCCCACTCGTAATAACAAATGCCATGAAGGTTATATTGGATGAGAAAGAAAGTATAAAAAGGTAAATAATATGGCAAAAAGTAAAGTATGGAAGCGCAACATTGTGGGGTTTAATAGTAGTGACTAGTGACAAAAATCATGGCTCTTTTGAAAGAAATAAAAAGGGTATGGAAATATTAGATTGAAAAGGTACCTTTCACTTCTAATTTAGGTAAAGTGTAAAACTTACAATAACAAAAAATGCTGGTGATCTATAAACAATAATAACCAGGAAAATATGATTGTTTGTAGGTTCCACTGAAAATGATTGGTAGCACAACATGGTGTATGATTATGACTCAAAACCTCAGACAAAATTAGCACGGATTGAGAAGTAATTGAAGTAATAAATGCACACCATGGTCAAAAGGTACCCTTTTTGCAGTGGGTCAATATCATATTTCAGATAACTAATCATAATTAGGCAGTTTCATTTTTGAAGTGACAGGAGAGGAAAAAAAAAGAGAAAAATTCTCACCTGATTAAACAAACACTAGCATGAAACTCAACTCCCAAGTTACCGATCCAGAGGAATTATCTTTTTCTGCAAATAATTTACTTGGGATGGTCATTAATTTTATTACCTTGTAAAGTACATAATAAAGGTCAATATAAAGGAGTCGGGGTGGTACATGGGCATACGATCAAATTCGATTCAATGTTTGATCGAAGTTGTTTACTTTGTGTCAAGATATATGCACACTTGATACGTGTGAATTTTAAAACTGTATGAACAAAATTGATGCGAATCCAGCATCTCCGACTGGATATCGAAAACAAATCTGCTACGATTCTTTGGAATCGCTGGGTTCTTGCTTGTCCAAATCAAACCATTCATTTATTTCGAGATTCACACATAAAATCAACTGCTTTGAGATTCGTGCATTTCAAAAAAATGAATAGTTTGATTTGGAAAAACAGGGATTGCGATTCCAGAGAATCGCAGTAGATTTATTTCAGACAGAATTTGATCTGGTGTCCAGTGGACATCCTGGCTCCGTCTCCCTATATAAATATATGATTTTTTTTTTTTTTGAAACATGCCAGGTAGGCTATAAATATAGGAAGTTGATGCACAGTTGCACACTGAAGGCTTAAAGAAAGATCAATTATAGTCAATCAATTAGGCCTATAAATTGGGCCTAGTTATGAGTGGACCCATAAATTATAGCCAACCAATTAGGCCCATAAATTGTAGCCGATAATCTGCTTAATTTGAGTTTCTCTTGTTCGCTTCGAATTCATATCCAGTGCATTACCTGAAAAGGGAATCTTTTACAATTAGTGGATCCGGACCGTTATTTTTAACTTGGCACGAATCTCAAAGCCCAATAAAACTCCCCCCTATTTCCCCCGAATCTCAAACCGGTTGAGATTTAATCTCAAACCGTAAAGTGAGGCCCATCCTCTACAGTATCTGGGAAGATATTGATCCATTCGCTTCACCGTACTGGGTTGTAAGAATTTGCACAGGTTTTGGGCTTATACACCAAATCCAAATTTAGATACTGGTAATGTCTGTAACCAGTACCAAAACGAGTATGTACCACTCTATGACTATTTATTGCTACTGGACCAAATTGTAACTTTAAATACTCCTCTCAGAACAAGGAAGATAAGTGTATATTATTTTATTATTTCAATTTTCCCTCTGCTGTAAGGGCCAGAACTTGGAAAGGGAAAATATTTTTTTGTTTTTTGAAAGAAAAACAGAGGAAATAAAACAAGCACTGGATTTATATAGTGCTTTAATAAGAGATCCAGGGCCAGCATTGATTGTCCAAACTTGCTTTTCTGAAACCATGCAATTAATGCATTAGCATCTCCATTGGGATCGGTAAATGCTGCAGATCAGAAGTTCAACGAAAAAAAAGATCCATAAATATTTCATAAATGCAAGCCCACCCCAACAGTAGATCAGAGAAATTAGCTGCTTCGGGCCTATGCATCCGACAAATTATAAGTCCAGACCATTCTTAGAAATGCTACAGGGGAGTAGTGGTGGCCCGATAGGCATCAAACCGAATTTGGTTCAATAACTGATTAGAGGCGTTTGATCTTTGTTAAGATTCAGGACCAACATTTCTACTGTTGGATCAAACAGCTCCGACCGCCCCCTGATTTCTTATAAAGGGAGATGATTTCACTTATTATTTTTCAAAGGGGTTTTTTGCGTATAGCTCTCAAAAACTTTAAAATTACGTATTTCTTCCTCAAAATTTTAAAATTAAGTATTTCTCCCTCTAAATATCAAAAACTCACAAATTTATCCATCTTATTGTTTTTTATATTAAAACACATTCTAAATTTATAAAATACTCATTTTACTTTTTATTGAAAGCATAAAACGTCCATCAAACTCAAATTTGAATATGAATGATTCCTCTACTATCCTAACTGCTTTAAGATTTGTGCATGCTAGATTAGCATGAATCTCAAAATAAACACACACATATATTAAGCAAAAACACACACACACACACACACATATTGAAACAACATGCACATATATTAATGCGATGCGTCCAGATCAGCATGAATCTTGAAGCGAACCTGCACAGATATTGAAGCGACATGCACAGATCTTAATGCGTTGTGCGCGGATAGGATAGAAAAATCCGTCAGATTCAAATTTGAGTCTGATGAGACGTTTTATGTTTTTAATAAAGGATAAAATGAGTATTTTATAAATTTATAATGAGTTTTACCATAAAGGACAATAAAATGTGTAAATTCGTGAGTTTTTGAAATTTAAAGGGGATATGTAATTTTAAAGTTTGGGGGAATTTCATGTATATCCCTAAAAAGTTTCAATATTACGTATTTATCCCTCTAAAATCAATAATTACATATTTATTCTTAAAAATTGTAGAAACTCACATATTAGTCCAATCCATTATATTTAATATTAATTTTTTATGTATTCCCATTTTACCCTTCTTTTATTTTTCTTTCTAAAGTCAGTGTGTTAGAAAGCAGTATTAAAATATACCAGTATTAGTACGTAGCCGTACTAGTACTGAACCGTACCGTACCAATACCACCATTGAATAGTACAAGTACCAAAACTGAACCATACAATAACAAATTGCACTGAACAGATTAAAGAATGACTCAACATATTAAAGAGAGAGATGAAGAGTATAATGGTCATTACAATATTAATTAATATTTAAAATAAATTTTAATGTTTAAAAAATTAAATTTAATTATTTTTTAGACACATTTATATAATAAAGTTAGATTGGACAAATATGTGAGTTTCTATAATTTTTAAGAATAAATATATAATTATTAATTCTGGAGGGATAAATACATAATATTGAAACTTTTGAGGAATATACATGAAATTCCCCCTTAAAGTTTAAAAGGAAAAATACGTAATTTTGAAAATTTTGAGGGGTAAATGTGAATTCCCTTTTTCAAATATGTTAAAGAAATACCAGGATGTTGGTTCATCTTTGCTCATACTCAGCCGTTACAATTTCAGTACTAACAATTAAAAATTCCTATATAATTTCAACTTTGCAGTCTCTTATTATGTACACTTCAATTCATTTCGGAATTTACACTGAAAATTCTTATATTAAATCCAGAAAAAAGAAATAGGAAATAAAAACTGATTTCTAGAGAAATTTAATAATAACGCTTTTTTTTTTCTTTCCAAATTTCACCATAAATCAAATACTGGTGAATAAACAAGAAACAGTACAAAAGAATATTGGAAAAAATCCCAACATCTGTTATGTACAAGATCCTTTACAATTTTTTCACAATGAAACGCAGAAGAACATAATAAGAGACTAAGTAGAAAATATCTATAATGAATCAATCGGAATGGTAATGGTATCTTTCCCTTTCCCCAGCCGAGTAGTACCCCTCATCCATGGACGAAGCCGAATCCGAAAACGAAGAGGAAGAAGAAGTAGCGTAACTGTACTGGACAAACGGTCTCCTTCTAGGGTTTGGGTCGAGATCTAAGGGGAAGCAGAAGAAAGAGAAAACCCTGACCGCGAATCGACTGAGGAATCGCATGGGGAGACAAAAGATCGCATCAAGCGCCTCATCGGAGCTCAGGCGCTCGGGATTGCACGCGGCGTACTGACACAGGTCGGCGGAGGTGCGCGCCACTGCCACCACCCACCCGGTGCTGTACACCATTGATGGATGGATTGGTCGAGCTCGTTGTTTGTTTCCTTTGCGGAGATTTTGTGAGTTTATATATTTTCAGGGGTTAATTTGAGAAAATGGGGGTTTTCATCTTCCATCGAGGAAAAGAAAACAAAGAAACGGAAACCAGGTTCCGTGCGAAAGAGGGAGAGTTTGGTTGAGTTGAGTCCGTGTGCTCTGTCCTTCCTCTGTTATTTTCCTATGATTGCAGATTATGCAATTTCTGAAATTCAAATGTGGAAATGTGAATGTACAAAGTGGAAGGTTTCAAATGACTTCATTTACTTAGTCTTAATTATACATCTGTTTTTTATAGTTTTCTAATAATTAGAATTTATATGTTCAAATAAAATCATTAAAAATAAATTTTTTTTTATATGTATATAAAAAAGATATCACTATGGCTTTTTAGATTTTATCCACATCAGAATTTTGCAAACCAATCAAAATAAAGTTAAAGTGCCGTAATCTTTTACATATGGATAGAGAAAATAATATAGATTATATCTAATTGTTTATTTTGACAATTGCATTTTAATTTTAAGTTGTTAAAGTTTGAAGAATGAAGGTATAACGAAGGCATTTGAACCCTCGCATTAAAATACATAGTATGATTAAAATGTCCTATTATTTTTATATTCTAATTATAACTCGCATTCTTATTTCCGTTTTCAAAATTTCAAACAGATCAATCCGAAATGCTCATTCTTATCTACATATTAAAATATGTTTAGCTACCAAATTTAATATATTTTTAATTATTCTTGTTATTTTTTTAGATATATACAAAATTATTATTATCTAGAAGTTGGAGTATCAAAAATAATAATTTTTTTCCTTATCTAAAGGTTTAGTAAAAATATTATAAAAAATATAAAATTTGTTCTTCACACATTTTAAACAAAGATGACTATTTGAATTTTAAAAACAAACATAATGATGTGAAGATAGGAACAACCTTGGAAATTGATAAAAGTTGGTAATACATAGAAAACACATTAAATAATAATGTGCAAGGCAGTGAGAGATCGTGTATGCAGATATTTCATCCAATCTATGTTAGAACAGATATCTTATTTTATCTTTATTAAGTACGGCTAAAATAAACTTAGCTGAAAAGAAATAAATAGTATATATCACTGCTTCATTTATTCACTTTAAAACTATTCTAATCGTAACCTAAATAATATTTGTATTATACTGAGGAGCATTAGACTAAACTCTCTCACGCTATCCTAACACAATACTTTTCTAGTACTGTTCTTACGAAATAATTTAATTACATTATTTTTGGTGATACCGAATTATGCTCTACATTTTTAAAGTTCAAACACTCGATCCAAACCGTTCAACACGTTGGATATATTAAAATGTACTTGCAGATCAAATTTTATATTTTTTTGAATTTGTTTTACTATTTATTAAGATGGGTGCAAAAATTCAATAGTATGAAAACAACGATTTTGTAGAATACTTAATAAATAGTAAAAAATTCAAAAAATGTAAAATTTGGTCTCTAAGCACATTTTAATATGGATATCATGTTGAACGGTTTGGATCGACCGTTTTGACTTTGAAAACTTAAAAAATAGATGTTGTAATTTGGTATCACTAAAAAATGATGTAAGTGGATCTAACCTCAATTTAAAATAGTATAATTTCTCGCACTAATTTTTTTTTGACGATTCAAATGGACCCCCTATGAAAAGGGAGAAGGGGTTGTCCAATGCCCATCGGACCAAACTCGGTTCAATAGGTGGTTTCTACCGTCCGATCTACTTCAAGATCTGTGCGTATCACTTTAATATCCGTGCTGTTTGCTTTAATATCCGTGTGCACAGATCTTGAAGTGGATCAGATGGTAGAAACCATCCATTGAACCGAGTTTGGTCCGATGGGCATCGGACAGCCCCCTCTCCCTATGAAAATAGGTCTTCTTCAAAAGAAAATGATTTCAGGTGTATATTATTATAGTTGAAAATAATTATCATTACACAAATTCTCCACTAATTTCATTGTACTGTTCGAATTGCATCAAACCAATTTTTTTTTAGAAAATTTTAAGATATCCTTTGTTATCGTTGGTTGATGTCGGCTCCAAACGAGCTTCAATCAAACCTTTTCTGGGTTGACATCACATAATATTGCATCAAACATTCAAACCGTCATATGTATGGCACCTGCCGTTTTCACAACGGAAGAGAACATTATATTAGATATTAGATGATTGGGGAATCTCAACCACTATAATTCAAAACGATGATTTGAAAATTACATCATTAATTGTGATAGAGGAGATTTGAATAGAAAACAATTAATCTCATTATTTCCTGAAAGAAATTCAAGCATGACATGACAGTCGAGCTATATATTGTTCAAGCTAATCAAATCATCTTTTAAATGTTTAGTCTATTGACAGATTTTACAGTAGATAACTTTTTTTTATTTTCATTTTGAGTTGATTATCACTTGTCACTTATCAGCCTACAGTAAGAGATAAGCATGCAAAGACAAAAAATAAGGAACCTTAAGCATGCTAGATTTAACTTCTGGAATCATCTGATTTGACTAAATAAAATCTACAGAAATTAAGAACTGTCAAGAAATTGGAATATTCAAAGTACTAGTCACCTGTAATATTACTGTGAAGTCTTTTTTACACATCTTAGGCTGTTCAGAAGGGGTAATAGACTATTTTTGTTTAGATCCAGACCTTTAGATCAGAATTTGCACAAATATTAAAGGGATCTTGTGCATTTCATCACAAACTGGATTGGTTCAGATTCTGATAAGACTGTCCGAATCTAAAGAGAAATATTCTGTTATTACGTCGGAGGATATGGACTCCTGAAGTGATGGGTTTCTTGACGCAAGAAATCAGGTCCAGACTTCAAATGACCAATAAAGTAACAGGTCTTGAAATGATTTGAAATGATAACAATATTGCGTGCAAAAGAAGCAAGATTTCATGAAAAGCTATCATAAACATTAGTGACACTATTTAATTTACACTGGATGTGATACGAGAATGAAAACTAAGGACGTGTTTGGCCGCTCCATTTCAACTGAAATTTTTTTTTTCCATGTAAACAGTAATTTTTAGTTTAATTTCCGTGGTCATGCTCATTCCTAATGGCCCGTTGAACAGGCCCTAATTATTTAATTTACAGAAACTCATGAAAGTATATACTGAAATGTGTTGAAATGAATGTTCGGTTATACTATGAAATTAGTTGTGAAAAATTCTTATTTTTATTTCAAAAATACTTCATATTATATAATTATCATTATTAATAAAATGATTATGATATATAATTAAATAACGTTGATTAAAAACAACATAACAATACTTGTTAATTATTATTTCACATTTTTTTATAATTAGATAAATATTGTATTTAATGACATGAATGAACAAAATGAAACGAATGAAAATAAGCTCTAAAAAAATATTTGTAAAATGTAGAAATAATTATTATCTATACTAATTTTCTAAATAATAACTAATAATTAACAAATAATAAAATTTAGGAAAAAATAAAAAATTATAATCATTATGATTTTTTATAATGATTAAAATAATGAAAAAAAATCATTATGATTTATTATAAGTTTATAATAATTTGTTTCTTACTCATAAGCAATTCGATAATGTAAATTTTTTGTGATTTTCTTAAATACATATATAATATATAATGCAAAACTTCGTTTAATATTATAAACAATTACTAAAATACTGATATATATGTAAAAAGTTGTTGTTGTTGTTAACTTGACATGATAATTTTGTTACAATTAAAAGAATAGAGATTATCTGACGAAAATGTTTTTGATATATATGCTCTAATAGCAGCCATGTTTTTCTAAAAATAAAATGAAAGTCATCATTGTCATCACATATTAATTAATTGGTAGTTTATTTTTATGGGTTAATTGCATTAATATTGCTCAATGAAGAGAGAAGCATCAAGTAATACAAGTGGGGGGAAAATATTCAATCGGGTCAAATTATTTTGTTCCCACCAAATAATAAGGCCATGTTCGGCTGCCATTCCATTTTTATTGTTCACGTGGGAAAAAAAAATTCAGTCAACTGAATTTTTTTCCCACGTAAACCGTAAAATGCAATTTATTGTGCGCCCGTTCCTGTACCCATTCATATTTCCTACCTACAGCTGAACAGGACCTAAAGAAATGGGAACAGATGTGGGAAAAGATGTCAATTCCATCTAAAAAAAAATTGTAACCGAACAGATGAAGGAAATAATTTCTACTGGATTCAAAATCTTGGAAATTCCTACAGGTTTGATTGCAAGTCAGTCACAATCAAGGGCGTCGTATATCTTTCAGTTTTATTTTAATGAGATACTTTTACTATTTTTTAGATTGTTTTTTTCAGGTCGTGGAGGTCGTGCGATGTTGTTTTTTATATAGTTGGGGAATTACTACCAATTACAAATTTCTCTCTTCATAATTTACAGTTGAGACTTCACTCGTGCTTTCAACCTATTTTTCTTTTTTGAAGAAACTTGGTCCTGTACAAGTAGTCAAGAAAACTCCGGCTAGCCCTCTACAGAAGAAGAAGTTGTTTGAGAACACCCACTGTTGGTAAAGCTCCACCAACCAAGCATCCGAATAAAGAACAACAAATACTAGCTGAAGAACAGCTAGAACAACAAAAAGTGTCCGAAGAACTGGAAAAAGTTATACAAGAAGAGCAAGAAACAGTGTCAAGGGAAGATAGGGAGTGGAAAGAATCGAAGAAGGCAAGGAATGGGAAAAGGTAATTTCCAAAGAGCAGAAAGAAAGACTTTAGTGGATGGATAGGTTGATGCCCCTATTCCCTTGCCCAAGTAAGAATAGCTCTGAATTCACCTTCCTTTGCCTAAGGAGCTAGCAAGGAGCAATAAGAATCCCAATCTTGAATATTAGGGGCCCCGGACTAGGGCTAAAAATGGAGCCGGATAATCCGCTCCGAATCTGAGCAATATCTGTATCTGGATTAAACAAGTTTAGATAATACCGGATACAGATCCGGATGGATTCAGATAATACCGGATACAGATCCGGATAATTTCTGTGTGTGCCTATTTGTTCCGGATACGGATCCGGAATATCCGCATGTATCCGTTTAGTTTTTTCTTGATATGGAAATAGAAGAGTATATAGCAGCGTTGGTTTTATTTACTCATATGTTGTGGGACTATAATATACAAGTTATGATCCGGACCTTCTCATTTTCTCTTCTTTCCTTGATCCCGCTCTTTTCTCTTTCGTGCACTACCTGTCCCATCGCTCTTCTCTCTCCCGTCCAAGCACCAAAGAGGCAACTACGCTTTCTAGGGTTTCCTCCTCCTCTCCTCTTGTCTGAAAGGGAAGATTTCACTTGGTCAAGGTGCTGAAATTAGTAGGAAAAAGAAGGGGCTTTTCCGGTCTCAAAACCCGCTTGCTGTCTCTCCACTTCGTTGGTACCCTGTCACACAAAACATAGCAAAATGGAGCAAATTCTAAGTAAATTGATACTCTATTGTGTACTCTCTTGTTTACTGGATTTCTCTTGCTAATTTAAATTAGTGGGAACTAAGCAGGGTTGAATGAAATGAAGTTGTTGAAATTGAGGAGCTTGTTGGAAGGTCACATTCTACATTAGTCTCAAATGGAGAAGGTATATATTTAGTAGATAACATTAATCTATTGTGAATTTATAAGTTTCTTAATTTTGCAAGAAAAACAGTAAAAGAGGAAACAACAAAAGCATTAATTGACGCATCAGAGTTGATTATGCCCTGCTTAATTTTCTGGTCATTCGAACAGTCCATACCAGTTTTAGATAGGTATTGGTGCACTTTCTTAAACTGTTAGGGACCAAAGCACAAATAATTTAAATGTAGGGTCTGATATGCTAAAATTAGGGGTCTTGGTAGTTTGTCCTTATCAAGGGGCTTAGGGGTATATGAGTTGATTATAGCCTCCTTAATTTCCTTAATTTTCTGGTTATCGGTATAGTCCATACTAGTTTTAGATAGGTATTGGTGCACTTTCTTAAACTGTCAGGGACCAAAGCACAAATAATTTAAATGTAGGGTATGATATGCTAAAATTAGGGGCCTTAGTAGTTTGTCCTTATCAAGGGGCTTAGATGTAAGATGCTAAATATTTTGAATATATGAGTTTGGCCAAAATAAATGAGAAATTGAAATTTAATTTGAATCAGACCAAAGCCTAATTAATTATTATTTGAATTTTATAAAGGTGCGCAGGTAAATTTTATGTGCAAGTTATGTACCAGTTGTAGGTACAATACATTGATACTTAAGTAGAAAAAAAGGAAGTACTAATCTTTATTCATAGCTGAATTTTACAAAGACCAAGTAAATTTTATAAGGGTGCACAAGTAAATTTTATGTACCAGTTGTAGATACAGTACTTCATGGTTGCTGACATTTTAATGTTGTTTATTGTGCTCTTTTTTTTCTTTTTTCTTTTTTATCTAATAGGAACTTCATCAAATTCTTTGATGCCATGAGTAGAGTGAATGATGCTTGATATCTTAGTGTCCTTTATTGCAAAACTATAATTTTTGTGCATAAAATGATACAGTTTGTTTATACTAGTTTCTATTATTGTGTAGCTAAAAAATATTATATTTTGTGCATCGATAGTGGTATAATTAATTGCACTGTCATTTTGTAAATCGAAAGTCTTATATAGTTATATGCATGCTAAGATGGTAGTTTTTTCTATTTCAATTTTGTTAATTAGTATTTATATTTTAGAGTTTATATGACTCAATTATTCGTATCCGTATCCGTAGATTATCCGCTCCGTATCTGTATCCGTTTAACGTGGATTTGGTTTTATATTTTGACATCCGTTTACTATCCGTATCCATATTCGTATCCGTTCATTGAAATATGGATGTGGATATGGTATCAGCATTATCCGCTCCGTTTACACCCCTAGGCCCGGTACAATCACAAAATTAGCTCGGAAAAGTGAGTAGCTCTTTTATTGGGTTGATATTAGACCTCGATCCGTGAACAATCTCAAAGTTATAGAACTGTGTTGATTATTGTCTAAATTTAATGCTTGAATTCCACAAATGTTCCAAGTAATTAGCGATCACCTTGAGACATGAGGCATTATTAGTGACCAGTCACCAGTCAGAGTTCTTTTCGGTACAGTAAAATGTTAATGTTACATGCGCATCAAAAGTTTGGCAAAACAATAGCAATTGACCAAAATGCATATACAGACAATTACATATGTTTGTGCTTAAACAAATACACCGTACAAGGGTAATTATATCTTGGTAAGCTAGAAAAGCATCACTAAACAAACACAGAAGGCAGCATCACAACTGCAGATTAGTCTATGCAAATAAACCAATGATTTAGTAAACAAAACAACAACCAAAAATAAGTTCTTCATATAAGAAGTTGGAACTTCTATCATTGTCAGGGCACATTTATTTCACCCATAATAACTCAATAAGGGTATTAAAGAAAATTCATCCAAGGGCTAAAAATGGAAAAAAGAAAGATGCCTCAAGGAAGGGCTCTCTGGTACAAAGGAAGAGCTCCCAAAGCCTCTCTTTCAGCTGCCTCCCTTTTCACCTGATCAGACAAGTATATTAATTTTTTTTTAACAATACCTCAGTATATATAATTTAGAATTCTTTTATCAATAACACCAAGTATTTTGGTCTTATCAATATAGAAGCTAAAACTTAAAAGGGGGCCATTTATACATTTTCAGATGACAGCAACTTTTGAGATACCAGTAACTGAAACATTAAATTGGTGTCTTTTACCTAATAAACAGTTTCATAAACATATGCCTCTTATAAGCCAGAAAAGATTTCATATTTTTTTTCTTAATAGTGTACCAAATATTTCTCAATTAACAAAATGCATATACCCCTTTGAGGGTTTTGATGAGGGAGAACTAATATATGTCCTAGAAAAAATAAAAAAATCAAACTAACCAGTGCCAGCATATCCTTGAGATAGCTCTTATAAGGAGTCTGGAGAGCCTGTGGAGCAGATAAAAAACAAGAGGTTTTGAGACCTCAAATTAACAATATTATAAGGTTTGTGTATGGAAGTACTAACAAAAAAAATTATGCTTGTATTTATGTGTATGATAAGTGCGCAAGTGGGTTTGAAATGGGGAATGTGTATAAAATAACTAGCCAACGATCAACGAACCAAGAAAGCAACTAAGAAAAATATCCAAAAATATTTTGTTTATGAAAATTTCACCAAATACATAAAAATAAGACCTGGTATATCTAATACTTGCAACAAATACACCAACATTTATTCTATATATATTCCCAAAGAATAAAGATTTTGAGTAACACAAGATGGAAGAGGTATATCCAATTGAATTCTGACAGCTTTTTTGCCAGACTGTGATAGGATATTTTCCAAAAATCAATTGATGAAAAAGAGATTTGCTTGCTTAATGAAAAATGTTTAAGTACAATTCACAGACACGTTAACCAAGTGAATCAAGTGAAAAACCCCAGAAACAAGACTGAGTTTTGTTGAGAGACAAAATGCAGGGTTTAGTTTGCAACTACAAAATACTATGAAACTCTATAACTGTACATATAAAAAGAGAATAAACAAAGAACCTGGAGGTCTTCGGGAAGGTACTCATGCTTCATGGAGAGATCCATGGCGCGCTTGAGGCGCTGATTGTGTGCATCAACCACTTCCCGAGGAAGCCTCCCCAGAGCCTCCTTTATGTCCAACTCAAAATATGGGTCGTACAGGTCATCATAGCGAAGCCCTGTATAAGAAAAGATGGATCGGCAAAAGCTATTAATTAGTTTCAGTAATTGATTACATTTGATTATTTTTACCTTTTGGAAAAATTGGTCAAAAAAAGATATGAATATATGTGCACAGAAATTATGTCCACTCTCTTTTCTTTTATCCAAACTGAGTAATATTCTGTAAAGACAAAAATGCTTCCTTTCTATCATATCATAGGGTCCCCAAAGTTAAGGACACTGAGTACTTTACGTTTTAGGCACAGCATTGTAATCTATGTTTATAACTCAAGTATACAAGATAAAATATCAGTTCAAACAAAACATAATATGTCATAAAAAACTGAAGCTAAAACATTCATGTCATATGTATAACTTCCTTTTTATCAAGACCTAGGCTATGCAAAACTCTGTGGAGACCTTTGCGTTGTTGTCGTAACAATTGACAGTGACTCTATCAAAACATCAAGGCCTTTTGGCAGAGGCCAAAATCAGAAAAAACCCTCCTTCCAATGTTCTATTTCTCATTGTTCAGAAATTAGATCGTATTGTAATAACTATAGTGATATCCAAAAAAAAAAAATCCATTTAGCTAACAGAATACTTATTTGGGGATTACTGCTAGCTAGCAATTTTGACTTCATCAAGGAATCAAACAGACAAAAAAGAAATGGGGACAGCTGGGTCAGAGAATATGGGCAGGATCAATTAAACATTGTGAAACAGCTGAAGGGACCCGCGCAAAGATCATCACTTGCAGTCATGAGCTTATCTCAATTACTGACTAATGGGCCCATTCTGACAGAACCGGAGGATCTGGGAATTGCAAATACTGGAGACGAACAACTGCTTCAGCTAAAGGAGTTGTTATACACCTAAGTGTTTCCAGCTGATTTGGCAACTAATGTGGCGTGCGTAGAATAGACTGAGTCAGATCTTTAATCATTTCAAATAATTCTAATTGCATTTTAATCGCCTGTATAAGGTAAACTAGTTTACTGGTTTGGATCATGAAATGCAGTAAGAAACTTGTGTTTTGTCACTTTGGTTTTGCTGTTCACCAGTATTTTCCTTGCTAATAAATTACCAGATTCTCTCAATTCCTTTGATCAAATCCAAATTAGAAAAAAGTTGTACACAATTAGTGTCTGGGACGTAACATTAGGTCTTGATTAATCGACCAATAGTACCATAAGAAATTAAAACATATTAATCAATAACAATGCTTTAATCTTGAAGTCTGGACCAAACAGATCTACATCTACAAAACCAGCTCGATTTAAATCGAAGGAAGTATTTGATCGATAAAAACTAAAGAAACCCTAGCTAACGAGAGATTACCGTATTTTTTGAGGCGGTTGGCAACGGTGCGCATGTGCCAGGCAGCGAGGGGGTTTGCACGGGGATTGATGAGCCACCGCGACACCGATTCGATCAATTGCGCCATTATTTCTCTAGTTCGTTCTCTCTCTTTTCTTTTCTCCGATTATAGCGGCCTGGGCGAGGTTGAAAGGGGACTCCGATTACCCCCTGATCGGAATGAGAGGTTTCGTGCTCAAACGAGAAATGAAATTATAATTCGTTTTCAAGAAGCTGATTGGAATAGGGATATAAATGAGAATAGAAACGATTTGACGGGATTTTAGGAGCGCCAAATCCTTCAGATAAATCACGTGAGAAAGGATGGTATTTGGTGAGAATTCAATTCGCTAGTGTGAAAAGTCCCTTTTGTCCTTCTCTTCTCCGATACTGTCTGCTGCTAGGTCCGGATATGGCGCCTTCTTATTGGACAGTCCTCTCCAAATATTAATTGTGTTCCAATTTCTTTTCAAAGTTAGTTTTAGTTGGCTCTTATTCAAAGTATAGGAGTATAGATGAGGAGAAAAATCTGGACTGGACGATGGGGGAGGAACAGCAGTTGTGAGAGGGAAGAGGGGAGAGAAAATATGCGAATGGGAACAGGAAGGGAAAAGTTTGAATGGCAATCATTGTAAATAAGTTGAATATTATGACTGTTTTAAATTTATCTTGAAATCATTTCATCTTTCTAAATTAAGTATTCCAATCACCAAAATTCAATTTTAAATCATCTCTTTTCTACTCTATTCTATTGAAATGAATTGAAATTTTGTTATACTATCATTCCGATCAGAGGTCTAGAATTAGAATTGGAATTGGGTCGATTATTTGACAGATGAGGCACGGTGCATGATTTATTAGGTAGACCAGTAAAGGATGGACCGAGTTGGAATGCCTGTCCTGCTCGGCCCATAAATTCGGCCTAATTTTGACCCGACCTATTATCGGTCCGGTTGTTTGAACAGGTTTTGTTGGATCCTTTTGACAGCACTCTTATTCTCATTCTCAGATATTTAACACTTGGTAGGCTCATTACATCACTTTTCCTAGGAGTTTGCAGCTCATAGCTGTTGTTCAGTTCAGTTCAACACACCAAAAAGTTGTTTCGAGTATTATAGATTTAGATATACACAGGACAGGATGCACTTCATTGAATTAATAATTCTAATTGAGCCTGCAAACATTTTTTTTCATGCACTTATTTGGGATGTATAAGAAACATTAATGATTGATAAGGTAAATTAATATCCACTGTTGCAAGTCTTTAAATCTTTTTAAATAATGGTCTCGTTAACTCATCCATTCATTTCTTTTAAGACGCGTCTTGCATGGATCGATCGAACTTGTGTCGCGCTATGGTTCATTGTTGCAAAGTCTAATTTATTAGTTATATATCTCACAAAACAGGTCAGGTGCTTTTTGGCTCATTGTTAGCTGAGGATTGTACCCAAAAAAATGTGTTATGTAAAGCCTCAACGAGCATCTTTCCTAACTTGACGGTAAGTCGTCCGAAACAAATCTGCTGCGATTCTTTGGAATCTTTTTTTCTCAAGATCCTGCTTGTCCAAATCAAACCATTCATTTGTTACTTGCCTATAAAGATACAACTTTAGTAGCTATGTATACTTGCACTAGCAACTCTATATTCCCGCCTGGATACAACATAAAATGTTAAAAGTATGATTGGAAATTTCTTGTATACCCCTCAAAAGCCTCAAAATTAAGTATTTTTCCCTCTAAAAATCATAATATCACATATAACCCTCTAAATTTCAAAACTCTGCTGATTTATCTAATTTATTTTCTTTTTTATTGAAACCTATTTTAAATTCCAAGGTTACCCTTTATTATAAAATAAAAGTATAGTCTATATAAAAAAAATGCAGGGCTGGTTCTGAAGATTTTGAAATCCGGGATGGAAGAAAAATTTGAGCCATTTATATATACAATTTTTTTATTGAGATATCAATAAATCATACCTATTTACAAAAAAGTTTGACCCTCTATATATACAAAGTTTGGCTCTAATGTTTTATTTATTTTTAATATATACATATTGACTTTTTTTTAATAAATACAGCCTAAATTTGTTTTGTGGGCCTCTTTGGATCTTGGGGCTTGGGGCCTTGGGCCACTAGGTGCCTTGCACCAGGCCAGGCATGGAAAATGTTTCTTCTAAGTAGTCGGTTTTCGATGATAAATAATTCATTTCTCTACGTATAGCATATACACAATTGCATTTAGGCATATGTTTGTGTGCACATCACTAGTAAGAAATGAATCATTTGTCCTAATAAACTGGCCAATTAGAAGACTGAACATTTTTTTTAAATAGGCTGCATATTTAGAGTAAATGGATACTTCATAAATTCAAAATGAGTTTTAGTAAAAAAGGCAATAAATTGAGTAAATTTGTGAGTTTTTTAAATTTAGAGGAATAAATACGATAGTATAATATAAGAGAGGGAAATACTTAATTTTGAGATTTAAAAAAAAATACTTGAAACTAGGGCTGCAAACGAATCGAACCAAATCGAACTTACTCCAGTTTGAGTTTGAGTTCGAATATGATTCGAACCGAACTAGTTTGATTTGTTTTAGAACGAACTAATTTCGAATCGAATTAATTACGAACTTTTCCGAATTAAATTAATTACGAACTTTTTCCGAATCGAATTGAAGTCAATCGAATCACGAACTACGAAATTTTTGACAACCATCGGTTTATGCATTAGTTTTCTTCACGCTGAACCAAATTCACGCGGTTTCCTTTTACCTTTTATCTTTCACAAATTTACACTGATGGATTACGGGCAAATTCAAAATTCCCTTTCCTTTTACACTGCTAGATTAATTAAACTCACGGCATGAACCTAGTCAAATGAAACTTATTTCATTGTTAATTTGTTACGCTGATGAAGCAATTTTGTATTATATGTTATCATTACATTAACAATTTTAAGCTCTGATATAAATTTGGTTCATGCATTATTAAAGATTGATGGTTGAAGTCATTAGTTGCATTCAGGGGGAACCAAGGCAGGGGCCAGCTTAGGCCCCAGCCCCCCCTTGGTCCAGAAAATATACAGAAATTTTCAGAAAATATACATAATTTTTTTTTGCTTATGGGCCCTTAGCACCCCCTAATTTTTTTGGAATCACATCCTCTGCGAAGGTCGTGCGGTTCTTTTAATCTGGTATGTTCGTTTTGATCGAATGGACCAAATAAGATTATGGCACGAATCTCAAAGCAAAATTAATACTGCCCCCTCCATCATCCCGAGCACTAACCGGCTGAGAGTAAATCTAGACCGTCCGATCAGCTCCACACCGCAAACCTCTGCAGAGGATACTGGTCCAAATTTTTTTTTCTTATGGGCCCTAAATTATTTATGCCCCCCTAGTTTTCATTCCTGGTTCCACCACTGGTTGCATTATTTGAGGTTTGAAGCTCAATAGTTCACGAACCAATTTCGAAAGAACTACATCCAGTTTGAGTTTAAATAAGATTCGAACCGAACTGGTTTGATTTGTTTCAGACCGAACTAACTTCGAATCGAATTAGTTACGAACTTTTTCCGAATTGAACTCAAATCGAATCACGAACTACGAACTTTTGTACCGCCCTGCTTGAAACTCCCCAAAGCGACCATGTTAGGATTGCACAAATCCCATTGGAAATGTTGGGAATTTAGATTAGTTGGAATAAAATTTTCCAAATGTGTTCGGATGATAATATTTGTGACGTGGAAATATATAATTTTTTACTCTCTTCTCATCTTAGTATAAATTTATGGAAAAAATAATATTGAGTTGGATTCAATATTTTTTTTTTCCAGAGACGCGCTAGGGGCTTGTAGTAAGTAGTAATTAATTTGCATACTAATGCAAGTTTAATTTTCTTTCTTGTGTGTTGTATTATTAAATACAACCGTTAGTTTTATTATAGAAAATAAATATTGTTATGTTATTGTTGAATCATTTTATTTTTAATTATATTTTAATAGAAATGGAGGGTTTGGAATTGTCCAATCGAACCCGCACCATGGAGAGGAGAGGAGACCATCTAGGATTGCGTGGCGTACGTATGGTCAACCAAGAACGAGCAGAAATCCAATTCATATTCATATCACCCGAGGTAACAGAATTTTTTAACGAGGAAGAATCGGATTATATTTTTTTTGTTGACATATTTTCACATTTATTATTTTTAAAGTCCAAATAGTCGATTGAACGGTATATTTTCACACTTATTATTTTTAAAGTCCAAATAGTCGATTCAAACCGTTCAACATGATTGATATATTAAAATGTGCTTGGAGATGAAATTTTATATTTTTTTAAATTTTTTTACTATTTATTAAGATGGTTACAAAATTGTTGTTTTTGGACCATTAAAAAACATCAATTTTGTAATCATCTTAATAAATAGTAAAAAAATTCAAAAAATATAAAATTTCATCTCCAAGCACATTTTAATATGGTTATCATGTTGAACGGTTCGGATCGACTGTTTGGATTTTGAAATTGCAAAATTAACCTATAAAAAAAATAGTGTCAAGATGTGTCAAAAAAGAATGTAATTGGATCCCTCCTCTTTTTTAATTGCATGGGTCCAAGTTATATTATAAAATGTTCCGTTACCTAAGAGAAATTTTTTTTCCTATCATTACCTCATAGTTTTAATTGCATGGGTCCAAGTTATATTATAAAATGTTCCGTTACCTAAGAGAAATTTTTTTTCCTATCATTACCTCATAGAAATTCGAATGCGTATCATCTGCATTAACTCAAAAGAGTTTTGAGAATTTTTAAGTTAATGAAACTCAACCATCTAATCTACTTTAAGTTCCGTGCATACTAGATCTACACTAATATTAAATACCACTAAAATCAGACAGTGACACTTTAAGTTCCGTGCATACTAGATCTACACTAATATTAAATACCACTAAAATCAGACAGTGACGGCTGAGATGGATTAACTCAAGATATTCTCTTTTGAGTTAATGACAGAGGATACGTGTTCATAGAATTCGGACTCCAGGAAATGAGGAATTCACGTCCTCTGAGATATCTCAATCGTTCAAATAAGGTCTGCGCGAATCTCAAAGCTCAAATAACACTGGCCCTCTACATTCCTCCGAATAGGCACCGGACACGTCGGTCACGCAAAAATTGAGATATCTCAGAGGATACGCACCCGGAAATGAGATTTAGCTTGTCTTTCACACCACGAAAGCCAGTCTACTTCAATCACTGAAATCAATGGAGGCAACGGTCTCCCGTCCTCCTCTCTCCTTCTTCCTCCGCCGGACGCCTCCTCTCCGCCGCCTCTTCACTCTCTCCCTCCCGCCTCTCCTCCTCGCGTCCCGCCGCCTCCTTGTCTCCTCATGCGCGCAAGGCTCCGACGGCGGCCGCTTCGTTGCCCGGCCTTCGTCTGAGCTCCGCAGAGGGATCAGTAAGACAAGCGTGAACACTTCTAGAGGAGAGGATGAGAAACTTATCTCTCTTCGTCAGATTTTCTCGCGGCCTGATGTGGCGATCGATGCATATATCGTCCCTTCTCAAGATGCTCACCAGGTCAGATAATTTTGGCAGCCAGATTGTTTAATTGTGTGCACTACAGAATGAACTTTATATATATACAGAGAGAGAGTAGAACTAGGGTGCTCCTAAGTTCACCCTGCCTCTTTGTGAACTCAACTCTAAAACCTATCGGATTTTTTTCAAATAACGAATCTAAACCGTTGAAATTCTTTTACCTTACGAGTGATGTGTCTACATACGAAAATTTTAAAATTTCAAATTAATTTTATATAGAGTCAAGTGATCAAAAGTTGTTCAAAAAATAAATGCATTAAAATTAATTTATAAAATTTCTAATTTTGACCACTTGACTCTATACAAAATTAATTTGAAATTTTAAAATTTTCATATGTAGATGCATCACTTGTAAGGTAGAAGGATTTCAACGGTATGGATTCACCGTTTGAAATTAATCCGATAGGTTTTAGAGTTGAGTTCACAAAGGGACTTGTGAAATTAGGAGCACCCTAGTTCTACTCTATATATATATAGAGAGAGAGAGGTTGGCTAATATCAAATCAATTGTTCATGAGGTCCCGTGCAACCAAGTCGTTTTTCAATTTTCGAAGTCCAAAACGTCGATCCAAACCGTTAGATGTGTTCTCTATATTAAAATGTGCTTGGAGACCAAATTTTATATTTTTTGGAATTTGTTTATTATCTATTAAGACACTTTGAAAATCGCTGATCCAACGGTGGCTTCTAGTTTTACTGTTTGGTTAAGCCACCGTTGGATCAGCGTTTTTTAAAGTGGCTTAATAAATAGTAAAAAAATTCAAAAAAATGTAAAATTTGGTCTCCAAGATTTGATATTAGCCAACCTCTCTCTCTCTCTCTCTCTCTCTATATATATATATATATATTTCAGTAGGCATAGCATTGCATGCATACCAGACTCGCTCAACACCGATCTTAAAATGTTGCAGACTTTCAGTAGTGTGTCTCTGGTCTGATTAATTGCACCAATGCCTGATTGAACTTCATTTTTCCTTGGGCTTGATCAGTTGAGATCTGTTGAATTATCTCTTTATCATCAGTTGTTTTTCTATGTTCCTTCAAGTTAACAAATTATGGATCAACATTTTTATTTTGACTATAATGTAAATTTTTGTTTTCAGAGTGAGTTCATAGCTGAATGTTTCATGAGACGGGCCTATCTAACAGGCTTTACGGGGAGTGCAGGAACTGCTGTTGTGACAAAAGATAAGGCTGCCTTTTGGACTGATGGTCGCTACTTCCTTCAGGTACCTATCTTGAGACTGCTGTATCAGCTGTACCGAGTAGATACCGTACCGTATATGCAGGATCTAGCAATAAGATGGTGGGATTTCCTGTGTGCCTCTGCAAACTAAAAAATTATAAATGCTAAACATGAAGGATTTTGTGGGATTTCAGAAATTTCCTTTCTCTTAGCAGGGGCAGAACCAGAAAATTGAGATTTTGTGGGCTGTATGAATAAATTTCACGTAATTTCATTTATGAGGGGGGTTAATAGTAATTAATTTTTGTAAAAAGTAAAAATTTAAAGGATAAAATGAAAAATTTCAATTCATAAGCCCCCTTTCACCCCTGTCTCTTAGTTGGAGTTATATTAACTTGACCAAGACCATATCCTTTTCTTGGTTAAATTTAGAAGGCACGGGCATGAGATGGCAAGGGCATAAGGGGGGACACACCTAAGTTTTTTGCCATTGGGAAGAGTAGAAGCCAAGGGCTAGCTTTGGTTAGTAGGCAACCTGTGATATAATGCTCTGTGCAATTGGGTAAGCTGTTAAGGCAACCTGTGATATTAGGAGCATCTTATGCACTGCGGAGGTTGACAGGCTGAAATATGCTGTTCTAATGTTCTATTTACAATTTATTCAATAATATTTGTGTGTAATTGATAGTTGACATGATATTACCCCAATTTTCTCATGAATAGGCTGAGAAGGAATTGAGTCTTGACTGGACCCTAATGAGGAGTGGGACCTCTGGTGTACCAACCCCAACTGAGTGGCTGAATTATATTTTGCCACCTGGTGCCCGAATCGGAATTGACCCTGTGAGTTCTTTGCTCCCCCTGTTTGATGTGTTTTGCTCCAGTTCTTTTGCTGTTTTATTTTTTTCCTGAACTCCCTTTTTATATATTAATTATGCTAAGATACCACGGAATACATCAACTTCTTAATATTGTTTTATTATATCTATATAATTTCCGGGAAATTTTTTTTTCCAAACTAATCTAATAAATAATACCAGCATCCTTTGCATTCGAAATTAACACGAGACCAGCATTTCTTGGATTTGCAAACTACATTTCGTGAAAGCTTCAAAGTTAAGGTCAAGTGAAGTGAAATGGCTAAATTGTTCTATCTAGCTCATATAAACACAGAACTCCAAAAGCTATAAAACGCTTCGCAGTTTGAGCTTAGGGGAGTAATTGTACGGTCAGGGAGAGTGTCATGTGAGAATGGAAGGTGTTAATTGCATTTGTAATAGGACAATAAAGGGTCTCATTTGCAGCAGCACACATGTTCATTTGTTTGATTTAAAATCACAATTAGTTGAGGCTCTTAATTTGTAAAAGAAAAACTAGAATTCGCTTATGTTCATTCTGTTCTTGTTAACCTTACTTTATGTTTGATGTATTTTTGGCCATATGTATAATCTGAGTCTTAAGCTCTTATGTTATGTCCACTTTGGTTTTTCAAAGGGAGCAGTTCCTTTTCTCGTTTGATGCGGCTGAGGAATTAAAGCAAGAGATTTCAAAAAAGAATCACCAATTAATTCTTTTAAAAGAATTTAATTTGGTTGATGAGATATGGAAGGAATCAAGGCCTGAGCCACCAAACAAGCCTACTAGAGTGCATGACATAAAATATGCCGGAGCTGATGTGGCATCAAAGTTATCTTACTTGAGGTCACAACTTAGTGAAAATGGTTGCACTGCCATTGTAGTGTCTATGCTCGATGAAGTTGCCTGGTTACTGAACATGGTAAAAACAAATTGCTTCCTTAATTAAAGTTCAGCTATGAGTGAGGCTACAGTACTATGCACAGCACACATTGGTCTGTACTATGACTCTGTATTTCCATTTTTGAAGTCCAAACGATTGATCCGAACCGCTCAACCTATTCTCCATATGAAAATGCACTTGGTGACTAAATTTTACATTTTTTAGAATTTGTTTACTATATTTTTTATAAGTAGAAAATCACTACTTTCGAATGGTCCATAATCGTTTGATCAAGTGATTTTTTACTCCTAAAAAATAATATTTTTTTTTAAATGTAATATTTGTTGTCCAAGTATATATTCATATGGAGATCATGTTGAGCGGTCATGATTGACTGTTTGGACTTTGAAAACGGAGATATGGAGACATAGTACGGGCCGGTGTGCACTATGCATAGTACCGTAGCCTCACTCTTCAGCCGTTCTCATGGACCCAAATCGGCCCCAGTGAAGTTGCTAATCAGGTGCTGTACCAACCAAACCTAATTATGGACTGAGCTTCAATTCTTCTCAGTTTAAACTTTTAACTTAATTAGTATGCAAGTTAAGCACCGGACAAGCCAATTGGAGCAGGAAAGGTAGATATATTCTGGTCAAATGCATTGTAAACTTGTGCCTGTACTACATACCAGTACAGGACCTGTCAGCAGTCCAATTGTGCAATAGAGTCAATTGCTTACTTCACCTTTTGAAATGTAGAGAGGAAGTGATGTACCACACTCCCCTGTTTTTTATGGGTACCTAGTTGTGGGATTGGATCAGGCTACATTGTTTATTGATACCAGCAAGGTAACAAAAGAAGTCCTCACTCATCTGACGAGCGTTGGGGTGCAGTTGAAACCTTATCAGTCAGTTCTAGCTGAAGTGGAGAGGTAAGTTCACAAATCACAAACTTATTATTGTTATGCTTAATGCAAAAGATTCCACTTGACATTTGTTATGTCTTGATTTTTTGTTTTATTTCGTAACTTCATGAATTTGTGCCTTTACCCAATGTGCATAATCATGCTCTATATATTGTAGTGGCGGCAGTGAATACAATTTTTTTTTTTTTAATTTGTAGTTGGCTGATAAATTTAAAAAAGGTCAGCTAATCTAAACTCAGAAAGTTAAGCAATGTCAAGCAATGTCACTGGATAAAAGAGAAGTATAACATCATATTGGATCAAGCAAGGATTTTAATACTAAGAAAGGTCTATTAGACCACAGACAATACTAGAGGCGCTCAATATATTGTTATTATTTATTTGTTTTTTTACATGACATTCTCCATAATCATAAGTACATGAATTTTGTGGATCTTTTATTGCTAATATCACCATCTTTTGTCATTGTTACTTTTCTTTTATCTCTTTTTTTTATGTTTTAACACTGGCTTTTATCTTCAGTTTGGCATTAAAAGGCACTAAGCTCTGGCTCGATTCTTCAAGTGTAAATGCTGCAATTGTTAGTGTCTTTAGATCTGCATGCGAGAGGTACAGCACTGAACTAAACAATAATTCTAGCAATCAAAATATTCACTACGGTGGGCCAGATGCAGTATATAAAGTCTCACCTGTTGCTCTTGCCAAGGCGGTGAAAAACAATGCTGAGATTGAAGGGATGAAGAATGCACACTTAAGGTGATTGTTTCTTTTTGAACAGTAGTTGGCACTTGCAAGCTTTTGTTAGTAAAAAGGGTCAATTTTGCAGAAGACAGTATACTACATATCAGAGTAACTCAACTCTGATTTGTTCCCCTTCTAGTTACTAATTCATCAGTCCCAATTGACTCACTCTGCCTCTCTTCCATCACGTTTGAATTTTTCTTTCTTGTCCCCATTCCCTCCGTCAATGCGGTTTCAGAATTGGATACAGAGATTATAGAGCTAGAAAGAATTTATTTGTATTTCATTGCTTGTCTTTCTGATTACAATCACAGCCTTTTATAGTGTTGTATATCATCACTCTTTTTGGGAACCAATGACTGTTTTATTTAAAAAAAGAAGAAGTTATTCTCTAAAAATGCGATGCTTTCTGCAGCTATCATATGTACGCATGTCTTTTTTGTTATTCTCAAAAGTTTGGGGCCTTTTTGCAAACTTCGCTCTCAATATTTGGTTGACACATGGATATTCTGCATAGTTCTCGTTGAAGTTGAGCTTACCTAAACTTAACATTATATTTATGGCTGAGTGAATTTTCTTTTTCTTTCCACATCGGCAGAGATGCTGCAGCTTTAGCAGAATTCTGGTGCTGGTTGGAGAAGGAAATTGAAAATAATGTTACACTAACTGAAGTTGATGTTGCGGATAAGCTACTTGAATTTCGTCAGAAGCAGGATTTTTTTATAGAAACTAGCTTTGACACCATAAGCGGTATGTTTCCTTGTTCATGTTGGCAATTTTGCGCTACCATCTATAAATTGCTTCATTTGAGGTATACACTCTCAGGCTTGTCCCAAGTACTGGTATACCCAGAGGTCCCAGGACCCATAGCCATGCCCTAAAGTCCAATCTGGACTTTATGAAGTCCGAGGTACTATTCTGTCAAGTTTAATCCAAGTTCCGCTGTACTGTACCAGAGGTCCAGGACCCAGAGCGATGTCTTAAATTCCAAGCTGGACTTTTTGAAGTCTATTAGGTGAAATTATTATGAGATATGGAGGAAATTGTTAGATAATGACTGTTTGGTCATTATGAAGTTTAAATACTCAAAATTTGGTCTTTCAAGGTTGCAATATGTATTATTTTAGTCTGATTTTGCTCCCACTTATAACTTTGGATATATTATGTGCACTGGTTCTTCACATATTTCCTTCATAATTTTCGGGTGAATTTTTCTGTCAATTTCACTTTGGGAGCAATTAGCTGTAGAGAATAAATGAGTTTTGTGATTATCAGGATATGGTGCAAATGGAGCTATAATACATTATAGCCCAACTCTGGAAGATTGTAGCTTAGTAGAAAGCAAGAATTTATTTCTTTTAGATAGTGGTGGCCAGTATGTTGACGGCACCACTGACATAACACGGACTGTGCATTTTGGCGAACCTTCAAAATGGCAGCAAGAGTGCTTTACAAGAGTTTTGCAGGTATATTGTTTAAAGAATGAGGCTATGGTACTATGCATAGCGCATATCGGTCCGTACTACGTATCAATATTTTTGTTTTCAAAGTCCAAATAGTTGATTTGAACCGTTCAACATGATTTTCATATGTAAATGTTCTTGCATATTAAATTTTATATTTATTTTTTTTACTATTAAAATAAAAAATACTACTTTCTTCATCTAAAGATTCTAGACCATTCAAAAATAGTGATTTTCTACCTATCTAAAAAAAATAGTAAAAAAGAATCTAAAAAATGCAAATTTTAGTCTGCAAGTACATTTTTGTATGGAAATCCTGTTGAAGAGTTCAGATTGATTGTTTGGACTTTGAAACTGGAGATATTGATCCGTAGTACGGACCAATCCATGCTATGCATAGTACCGTAGCCTCACTCTTGTTTAAATTTTAGAAATAACTAAATATTGACTGAATCATGTGACTATAATCAGATAGGCCATGAATAGTTATGGAAGTGAGAAAGGGGGAATATGTAGTGTCAAGTCTGCACCTAAGATGTGTTGTTCTCAATTTCTAGTTGTTATGATTGATTTGCTTATGTAGGGGCATATAGCTATTGATGAGGCGGTATTTCCCGAAAGAACACCTGGTTTTGTGCTTGATGTGCTGGCACGCTCTTCGCTTTGGAAAGTTGGCCTTGATTATAGACATGGTATGTTGTTCTCCATCATACCGTTATGCTCTTTTATTTTGTTAAAAATAAAGAAAAGAGAACATCATTTTCTATCAACAACATTTGTTCTTGAATTCCAAAAACACACGTGTGTATCTACTTTGTTTAATTTATGATGCCCAGTATAAAGCTTTTTCTCAACTTTTCTGTTGTACATGTAAATGGTGTTTTCCCAATTTAGAAAAAAAAAAAACCTTGAAAGAGAAAGAGTTCGTACAGGATAGTACATATACTAGAAAAGTAGAATAATGTTTCATTTGCAAGTTAAATAGATGAATCACTCAAATGTACTGGACAACATGAAGCGACATGTGCCTTTCCATCGAGACTTAACATACAGTAAAGGCATCATGGTAAATTGATGCTTTTAGATAGGGCTGCTAATGATTAAGGTTCGGCTCAAACTCGGCTCGGCTCAATAAGAGAAGCAAAATGATTTGGCTCTAACTCAGCTCACTTTTGAAAGAAAAAAGTTTGGCTCGGCTCAATAAGAGAAGCAAAATGATTCGGCTCTAACTCGGCTCGTTTTTGAAAGAAAAAAGTTCGGCTCAGCTCGACTCGTGTAAACACTTGGTTCGCAAGCCGAGCTTTTTTCATGTTTAAAGAGATTACAATATAAAAAAAAAAATTGTCCAATATTTTATTGAATTACATATGTATTTGGAAAATGATATACCTTAATTACTAGATTCATATATATAAATCATGTATGTTTGTATTTTATTATCTTAGAATTTGTTATAACAATACAATATGATTCGGCTCGGCTCGTGAGCCGGTTCATGTAATAAAAATTTTGAATTTTGAATTTCAAATTTCAAACTTTTTCAAATTTCAATTTTTTTCAAATTTGAAATTTGAAAAAAAATTAAAATTTGTAAAACTTTGAAATTTGAAAAAAAAAAATTGGATCTTGTCTGCACGATTTTTAAAGTGTATCGGATGGACCAAATTGAGAGAGGAGGTCGGGGTTTTTGAAATTAAAATCAAATTAAATTTTGAAATTTGAAAAAATTTGAAATTTGAAAAAACTTGAAATTTGAAATTTGAAAAAATTTTAAATTTGAAATCGGTGAAAAAAATGTCTACTGTATTCTATGTTTAATATGAATGTTATTTACATGATATAGTTAGTTTATTACCCTATTTTTTTTTATATTGTAATCTCTTTAAACATGAAAAAAGCTCGGCTCGCGAGTCGAGCCAAGTGTTTACATGAGCTGAACCGAACTGAGCTTTTTTCTTCAAAAGCGAGCCGAGTTGAGTTTGTTTTTTTTTCTCAGTTTCGAGTCCGATTCGTTATGAAATATTGAGCCGCTCAACTCATAGATTCGCGAGCTGGCTCGACTCATTAGCAGCCCTACTTTTAGAACAAAATGTAGTAGAACATTCATGGGTTTTCTACACATTTTAGAACTTCAGGGTGCCAACATTACACTAAAAGTTGAGGCTCTTTCTCTTAACTTAATCTTTTTAAATCTCAGATGGGTATCTTACTATTGTATAAAGCATTATGTTTTTTTATTTAAATGGTTCAGGTACTGGCCATGGTGTAGGAGCTGCATTAAATGTTCATGAGGGCCCACAGAGCATAAGTTTTAGGTTTGGAAATTTGACAGCATTGCAGAAAGGCATGGTTGTTAGCAATGAACCGGGATATTATGAAGACAACTCTTTTGGTATTCGTATTGAGGTTGTCTTTTTATTTTTTATTTTTTCTGAAGTGCATGATTTATGTTAATCTGCAGGTTATACCCAATATGTTACACAATATTTCAGATAACTCCCAACATTTCCATATTGGCATTCTGAGTTCATTTTCAATTGACAGTAAAGTGTTAAACTAAGTTAAGCAATAGTTGACTGAGTTGTCCCTATTGTTTTTGTATTAAGTCAGCCACATCAATTAAAGTACTAGTTTATATAACACCTCAAGTGATCACTAAATTCAAACGACATGATTTATTAAAAAAATTCTTGCTTGTAACTTGAACGTTACACTTTAATGTATGATCACATCAAATATAGTGCAAATTATACTATCGATAATTACTTCTAGCAATATTAGTTATAATGAGGCAAACTTGCTCGTATTGTGATATGTGAGGTGGCAACAGCTGGGATCTGTGGATTTTGTAATGATCAGCTAAAGATTATTTTTTGAGGGGAAAAAAGAGTTTTTCTACTTCCAATAGGAATTATTGATGCAAGCCAATAAAATTGGAAAAGCAATAAAAATTTAATTTTGTTCCTTTTTTTTTCAGAATTTACTCCTTGTGAAGGAAGCCAATGTGCCAAATGCATATGGTGGAATTGATTATCTGGGTTTTGAAAAACTAACCTTTGTGCCAATTCAGGTACTATGTTGTTTCTCTATCTTGTATCTAAAGAACGATTAGGATATCTGGAGATTGGCTATGGTCAGGGACGGAACTAGAAAATTTTTATGGGGTGGTGGGGGGTTGAAACGTAAAATGCAAAAATATTTAATATGTGGTATGTGGGATTTGAACCCAAGTCTCCACAACCACAATGTGGGATTCTATTACAATCACACATTTGATATTTCATGAGGTGGGCTGAGCTATGGTGCAATGCATTGCAAAGGACCTCCTTTGGGTAATGGATCCATTTTTTACCTTTCCAACATTTAAAAGGCTGATTTCAGGCACTTAAATGTGATCTTCATATCAAAATCTTTTTGGAAATCGAGTTTTACACTTTTTGGAGTTTCTTTTACTATTTTATTTGAAGGAAACATGACGATATTAACCAATGTACAATAAACATTTTATAAAGCTATGGTTGGATGATACTCGATCTTTTCTAAATTGAATTATAGGTTATTAGGTCATGATATAATTATTAGCTAATTGTTATCAAAATATCCTATCTTGTACTTTCAAGTAATAGTTAATCATGGCCATTCAATATCGCCATTTTTCCTTTTGACCAATAAAATAGTTCCAAAATTGTAAAACATTAGTTTCCTACAAGATTTTGATATGAAGGTCCCATAAAGGGCTTGGATCGGCCGTTTGGACATTATAAAGTCGAATTGGATCTGTTGCTCAACAGACCCTTTGCAACAGGTTGAACAGTAAAATCCATAACCATAGGGCAGGTCTCGCCCGAGGGTTTCAACCTTTTGCTATTATCGAGTATGAAGGAAATCAGATATTCTCAGTGAAAAATTAAAATGGGAACAGCAGTCTAAAGCAGTTGACAAAGGGCAATATCATTTTTTATTGCTTTTTTCCTCAGCTAATGTATTTTTTATCTGTTTCGGGTAGACGAAGCTTGTTGAATTGTCTCTGTTATCACCTGGGGAGATCAAATGGCTGAATGACTATCATGCACAGGTTTGGGAAAAGGTTAGTTAAATATATTTTAAATTCACCAGTTTATCATGTTATTTGTTTCCTGAGGCTATGGTACTATGCATAGCGGATATTTTTGTTTTCAGAGTCCAAATAGTCATATAAACTGTTCAACATGATGTCCATATGAAATTATACTTGCACTCAAAATTGTACATTTTTTTAAAAACATTTACTATTTTTTAGACAAGTAGAAAATCGCTACTTTTGAATTTTCTCAAGTGATTTTCTAACCTTATAAAATTTGATCTACAAGTACATTTTTATATGGAGATCATGTTAAACGGTTCAGATCAATTGTTTGACTCTAAAAACAAGATTTGGATCCATAGTATGGATCAATGTGTGCTTTGCAAAGTACCATAGCCTCACTCTTTGTTTCCTTTACACAATTGGATGTTTATTGTAATCGGCTTTATATAGGTTTCGCCTTTGCTGCGCGGTGAAGCCCTTGATTGGCTATGGAAGAACACAAGACCTATTTTAAGTTAGTGATTGGTCTCTCCAATGCATATTTGGTGGAAGTATGTTTCTTTTACCTTTATAATTATTTGGAAAAAACAACATATATATATATTTTTTAAATGAATAAGCTAATCAAGATTGAATGTAAACCAGTATAAAGTTCAACAATTAGTTGTTCTCGCATAAGGTCAGGTCAATTCATGATAATATTTATTTCCCTTTTAACATATCCAAGGTGTACTTACCCCCCTGTATGATAACATTCCAGGTAGAGTTCTGAATAGCTTAATATTTCTGTTACTGAAGGATTTAGATTACAACGGGCCACATCTAGTATGGACCTGGGCCCGGATATCAAAACGGATATTTTCTTTATCCATTTTCATTGAGCGAAGCACTTGTTATTGCAAAAAAATATATTACTCGTTGGTTACATATTATCAAATTTAGAACCACAAGCAAGACGAACTTTTACATCAAAAATCATGTGGGTGATTTTAATCGAAGGTCAATTTACATGGCAATTAAGAGAAGCATATACTTGTCAAACCACCGATTTTTTTTTTAAATGCTGAACGCCACAAGAGAACTATTCAACTATTCAAGATATCCCTGGCGAGTGGAATTCAGATCCAACACGATACCGGACCATGTAGAATGAGATCTGAGTCATGTGTTTTATTTGACATGAATCTCAAAGCAGACTCTCTATCCTCCAAATAGGCTTCAAACTTCAAAGTGATTTCAGCTCGGCTGCTAGTATTAGAGAGGATAATTTGGCCCGAAATTTTTATTAATAGGAAATTAATTAAAAAAAATATCGATAATGAGGAAGGATTTCTGAAGAATTTGAAATATAGAAAAAACGTGATAGTTTACAATAGAGAATGTTATAGTCTATCACGTCATTCTTACCAAAATTAATTAGCACAATCTAACCTAAACAGCTAAAAAGAAAAAAAAAATTGGGCCGACAAGCTGTGTTAGCCTATCACGGCCAGGTCACGCAAAACAAAAAATAAAGCAAAAAAAAAAAAATGAAGAATAGAACTTCAGCTGCTCCGATATTTTCTTTTGTTTTTTATTGGTTGAGATCTGGCCGCGATAGATTATCACGGCCCGAATAATTTTATTTTTTCCGATGGTTTTTGGACGTTGCTAAACATCACGTTCCACTTTTATCTTTCGTTGTTTAGTTATGATAGTTGATTTTGTTAAGCAGGACGTGATGGACAATAACGTCCGCCGAACGTTATGGAATATCACGTTTCTTTTACATTTCAAATTTCTCAGAAATCCTTTCCCATTGCCGATATTTTTTAATTAATTTCCTATTAATAAAAATTTCGGTACTTTGGCAAGTGTTTGATAGGCATAAAATATATACATATTTACACATGTTCGATCTAAATTTTATCATGAAAATACTCTAAATATCTTGTATTTTGATATATAAAAGTCATAAATTACATTTGGAATCAAGTTATTACATTTGTTTGCTTTAAATTGCAGAAAATGGCGAAAACAAACCAAAATGCAGCCTCCCGAGGTCTCATTGCGCCACTGTGGCCTTCCTAGGTCGCACTCTATACTTAGACAAATTCAGCACATTTAAGAGCAAAATATAATATTATGTTGTCCGGAATGCTTTCTCTTGCTTCCTGTATATAATATAATTTTTTGCCTTGTAATGATTCCGTAAGTGCGAAGTTTCATATTTGCTCTTTGCATCAAATTTTTTAGAACAAACTTAGCAAGTTGCAGTGACATTTGTTTCCTTCTTTCCATCTACTACCTTAGCTCTGTCAAAATATTCCCAAACATCCGAACTCAATTTTTTCTGCTTTTTTCTAAGTCAGTTTTCGTTTGCAGCACCTTCAGTACCAACATTAGTTGGAGCCGGATTTTGAAGCGTCTCTCTTTCGATAAGCATGTTCGATGATGCCATTTAGAGTACCTAAAATAGTAAAAGTATTAGTTTAATTTTTATTAGCAGTTCGTGGGCTCCACTAGAAATGTGAAATTATTTATAGTTCCTATGAAGAATCAGCTATTTGACAAAGATTTGTAGTGTAAAGAGCTATTAGTTTATATATATTGAACCCAGTGTAGGTTGCACGGATTCTGATACAGCCAAAATAAGTACTTAGATGGATTTCTGGACACGCACCAATTTGAAAAAGGTATAATAAGATTTTCATCAAAAATTGTGCCAGTGCGGGCCGCATTCTGGATGTACAGAAGAGTCTGAGCGCAGTGTGGGTCGCACTCCGCATTTGAGCTGTCGACACACATTTCGTATTTTGGCCATAACTTTGTCATACGAAATCCGTTTTGAGCACATTAACCACTTTTTGGAAAGCTAATGAGAAGATCTACAACTTTCATGAAGGAAGCAATCCAAATTCGGAATGTAAAATCCAATGCGAGCCGCATTACAACTAAAAATGCAGTTTCGCTATTTTAAGAAAGCCATATCATGCCCATTGGCCATGATTAGTGGTTTTAATTATAGGAAACGCGCAGAACAAGTGTTTAATTGCTCCCTACGTTTTGAGAGGGTAGAATAGGCTATTTAAAGGAGAGAATTTTGCTCATATTCATCATCCAAGAACGATCAAATTCATCAATCTTTGCATATCTCTTCCATTGGAGCTAGGGTGAAATTAAGAGCTGAGATTTGGAGAAAAAGAGTAGAATTCTCAGAGCAAAGGAAGCAAAGCAAGAGGTCTTCATTGTTGTAAGGGTTGTAATCATTTTTCTTTCAATTTATTTTTGTTTTAGCCAATTTGTAATGAATTTATTGTGTAAGTTTTGCATCTCCATTAGAGGCTAACTTCCTCTCTAGGGATTTAGGTCAATTGCATGAACTTGTTTAATTATATTCTATTCGGATCTTTGTTTTTATGATGATTGTTTGATTTGATTGTTAATTTCTGTAATTTATTCTTTGTGGTTCTCACAATTTGTGCTTGAATTGTAGTTATCCCGCTTTAAGTCTTTTAGACTCTAAAGTAGAATGGATCATATAGAATAATACTAATTGTGTAACAAAGCTCTTAGGATTTAAGTTAAGGGCATACAATCTTTTAATCTAAGCCAGAACTACAGGAATTAAGAGTAAGATTTAGGATGAGACTTAACCGGTAAAATCAAAACCCTAAGTCGGGACATCTTGAATCAACTTGGAAATTGGTATGAGTTGTCTATTCGGCTAAACCATTAAGTACCAATATCTAAGAAGACGATAAACTAACAAAAAGCTTCATGGTCTAGATAAATCAAGTTATTTAGGCACGTTATTAATTCACGGAAGTAACCCTTTTTAACATATTAGGTTAGAAATCTCATCACAATCAAACATGAATTTAAACAAACCAAGTAGATAGGATTAAACAAGGGATTGTAGACCGAAAGCCCCCTAGATTCTCCAATCTTTGATAAAATCCTAATATCATTTTACTCTTTCTTTATTTTGTTTAAACCTTCAAACTCCTCGGGTATTGAACCCACCAATTTAGGAATTTAGAAATTAAACATTAAAACGAACTTTCAAACAAACCAAATTCTAAAATTAATCAATAGAGTTTAAAACTAAAATCTCCCCTTATCCCTTGGATCGACACCTTTTATACTATAATGATAGGTTGTGCGCTTGCAATCGATCAATTTTTGAGTATTTAGGTTTATAAATTTAAAAGTAAAACGAGTACAAAAGCTATAGCCAAAACCCTATACACAAAATACTCAACAAGCTTTTTAAATTTTTCTCTTTTTAAATTTAAAACTAAAAATTCTGAAATAAATCTCTAAAGTAAAAACTAAACTCTATCCGTTATCCCCAGCAACGACAAAAAAAAAACTTGTTGAGTATTTTGTGTATAGGGTTTTGGCTATAACTTTTGTACTTGTTTTACTTTTAAATTTATAAACCTAAATACTCAAAGATTGGTTGATTGCAAGCGCACAACCTATCATTGTAGTATAAAAGGCGTCGATCCAAGGGATAAGGGGAGATTTTAGTTTTAAACTCTATTGATTAATTTCAGAATTTGGTTTGTTTGAAAGTTCGTTTTAATGTTTAATTTCTAAATTCCTAAATTGGTGGGTTCAATATCCGAGGAGTTTGAAGGTTTAAACAAAAATAAAGAAAGAGTAAAATGATATTAGGATTTTATCAAAGATTGAAGAATCTAGGGGGCTTTCGGTCTACAATCTCTTGTTTAAAAGGTGTCGATCCAATGGATAAAGTTTTAATGTTGAGTATTTGTGTATAGGGTTTTGGCTATAACTTTTGTACTTGTTTTACTTTTAAATTTATAAACCTAAATACTCAAAGATTAGTCGATTGCAAGTGCACAACCTATCATTGTACTATAAAAGATGTCGATCCAAGTGATAAGGGGAGGTTTTAGTTGTAAACTCTATTGATTAATTTCAGAATTTGGTTTGTTTGAAAGTTCATTTTAATGTTTAATTTCTAAACTCCTAAATTGGTGGGTTCAATACCCGAGGAGTTTGAAGGTTTAAACAAAAATAAATAAAGAGTAAAATGAAATCAGGGTTTTATCAGAGATTGGAGAATCTAGAGGTTTTGGGTCTACAATTCCTTGTTTAATCCTATTTACTCGGTTTGTTTAAATTCATGTTTGATTGTGATGGGGTTTCTAACCTAATATGTTAAAAAGGGTCACTTCCGTGAATTAATAACGTGCTTAAATAACTTGATTTATCTAGACTATGAAACTCTTTATTAGTCTATCGTCTCCTTAGATGTTGGTACTTAATGGTTTAGCCGAATAGGCAACTCATACCAATTCCCAAGTTAATTCAAGATATCCCGACTTAGGGTTTTGATTTTACCGGTTAAGTCTCATCCTAAATCCTACCCTTAATTACTGTAGTTCCGTTTTAGATTAAAAGATTGTATGCTCTTAACCTAAATCCTAATGGCTTTGTGACACAATTAGTACTATCCTATATGATCCATTTTACTTTAGAGTCTGAAAGACCTAAAGCGAGATAACTACAATTCAAACACAAATTATGAGAACCACAAAGAATAAATCACAGAAATTAACAATCAAATCAAAAATTATCATAAAAACAAATATCCAAATATAATAGAATTAAACAAATTCATGCAATTGATTTAAACTCTTTGAGAAGAAGTTAACCTCTCATGGAGATGCAAAACTTACACAAGAAATTCATTACAAATTGGCTAAAATAAAGATAAATTGAAAGATAAATAATTAAAACCCTTACAACAATAAAGACCTCTTCCTTTGCTTTTTTTTTTTCTGAGAATTTTGCTCTTCTCCAAATCTCAGCTCTTAATTTCACCTTTAGCTCCAATGAACGAGATATGGAAAGATGAATAGATTTGATCGTTCTTGGATGATCAATATAAGTAGAATTCTCTCTCTTAAATAGCCTATTCTACATCCTAGAAACGTGGGGAGCAGTTAAACACTTGTTCCACACATTTTCTATAATTAAAACCACTAAACCTGGCCAACGAAGCATGATCTCGCTTTCCAAAAATAGCGAAATTGTCTTTTTTATCATAGTGCGTCTAAAAGTGCGTCCGTATTAGATTCTATATTCTGAATTTGGATTTTATTCCTTCATAAAAGTTGTTGATCTTCTCGTTAGTTTTCCGAAAAGTGGTCATATGCTCAAAACAGAGTCCGTATGACAAAGTTATGTCCAAAATATGAAACGTGTGTCGAAAGCTGAAATTTCGGCCGAGATGCGTGCGACCCGCACTACGGTCGGACTCTTCTGTGCGCCCAGAATGCTTGAGTGTTTGACCGTGGGATGTTTATGTTCTTTCTCTATTTTTTAATTTTTTAAGTTACAGCTCAAGTTGTTGCTTCATACCGTTGCTTCTTACATGGAGATTTTATCCACAGTTTGATTCCACATGCCATTCCACGCCATGTTTGTATGTCACTCCAAGTTGCTCTTATTTCTTTATTATTCTATATGTTTTCTATTTTGTAATTCTCTGTTGGTTGGATATGCACCAAGTTGCTCTATAAAAAAAATTAGGCACACTACACTCTACAGTCATATGTAGTCAAGCAGGCAGCAGCCCCCATAAATATATAATATATGCTGGAATTTGTGTCTGGTTGATAATAATGGGTTAGCTAATCATGTTTATTTAAATGAAAATATGCACCAGTGCTAACAAGATGGCATCATTACCTTATTCTTTCCAACATGGAACCCTCTCATCAGATCCCACCAATTTGTTACTTTCCATTAGGACAAAAATATTTAAAATAAAATCAAAGTTAAACGGTGGTGTCAAACAGCTAATTTCCAGAGGTTGCTCTTTTCCTCCACTTATTGATGTTAATCATAATTTTTATAATTTTTATTTGAGTGAGGCTACGGACCTATGTACTGTGTATAGTAGTTCTTACTATGAATCAATATCTTTATTTCTAAAATTTAAATAATTAATTTAAATTATTCAACATAATTTTTATATAAAAATGTACTTGTAAATTAAATTTTTATATTATTTAAAAAAATTTACTATTTTTTATATAAGTCGAAAATCACTTGATCTAAACCATTCAAAAATAATTATTTTTTACATATTTAATAAAGAATAATTATTAGAGTCTCCGCACTCCACTAGCTTCAAAATCACCACAACAAAACTAGAGAAATGATGAACTATGGTCTCCTTTTTCAATCTCTGTACTCGTTCCTGTGTCAACCTTTATAGGTATAAATACTTGGAATATAATATATTAATACTTGAAAAAAAAATATTAATACTTTGATGTGTAACTTGTTATGATCATGCATTTTTTATTCCTCCAATTGTGTCAACCTCCCTCTAATGAAGCACTAGAGACCTCGTATACCTGCATCAATCTTCCCCAATTGTACCCGCGTGAACGTTTCTCTAACAAAAATAGTTGACCTCCTAAGTATAAATACTTCAGTGCATAAGTGTAAGTACTTTTAAGACTTGATATTAATATTTTCAGACGTCATTCGATAGCATAATAAAAAAATACTTGCAAGACGAGGTATAAATTCTTGTGTGATGACGAATCTAAATGTACGTCAGAATGGATCTCGTTTGAAAGAGAAAATTGCATAGAAAACGTTTATGGTTTTAGATTCACAAAATTTCTCACAGATCAACAGAAATATGGCACCCCATGTAGTTTGAGTAGTCTCCACATATTAACGAAGAGAAAAAATACCTCTAAAAATGTGTACAGCGCCCCATGTAGTTTGAGTGGTCTCCACGGGTATTTATGGTGCATGTACGTTTAGGAGATTTGGTTGAGGAGACAATTATTTATGTAAAAATTATTCATTTCATAGGTATAAATACTTCCGTGTATAGGTATCAATACTTTAGAAAAAAAATTCAGTGATGGAATATTTGTGGTCCCCCGATAGTTATGGTAGAAAAAAAATTAGCTTCATTTAAAAAATAGTTTTTTTAAATGTAAAATTTATTCTGTAAATATATTTTCATATAAAAATTACATTAAACGATATTAGATTATGTAAACAAAAATATTGATTCGCACTATAAACCAATATGTACTATGTACCATAGCCTCAATATTTTCGTTTTTTTTATTATTATTTACAATAAATTAGTAGTTTGGAAAGTACAGTTATGGTTACATAGTGTACATCTGCATTGAATTCATAATTTATATCTAATACAATATTTTAAACATATTAAGAAAATAGTACCAAATTGTAGACTTAGTCATATAAAAAAAAAAACTATCTTATCGGGACAAATGCTACACAAATATTTTATTTGTAGATTTATTAGAAGAGGATGGAATTTTATATTTTTTTTTTACCATGTACTAGTAACATTAAAAAAAAACAGACAGATGGATCAAAGAGCACACACCCCATATGGCCATTTAAAGACGAACATCTCGATTTAGAATTTTTTTTGTAAACCATAATTAAAAAAAAAATAGGAAACAAATATGATTATATATTTTTTTTTATAAAAACTATAAGAACCGAGTTGGCAACTCAGTCCGAATTTTTTTTTATCAGGGACTGAGTTGGCGACTCGGCCTTGTTTTTCAGTTTTTACGGAAAAATTGTGTAGTTATTGGTGTAATGCTTTGTTTTTCAGTTTTTTTAACCGGGCAATTTGGTCCCAACCGTTCTTTTTAGGGTTTACTTATAAATTATTTTCTAGTTCAGTTAACGCGGGGCCGAGTTGACGAGATTTTTTTATAAACCATAAATACAAAAATCATTGTTAGGGATCCAGCATGAGTGATTTGGTTTTTACAAAAACCATAAAGAACGAGTTGCCAACTCGTTCTGAAATTTTTTTCCCCACAGAACGAGTTGGCAACTTGTTCTTGATTTTTTTTTTTCCAATTTTTACCGGGAAAAACGGGTTTTTTAGCCCAGAACGAGCTACCAGTTCGTTCTCCAATAATTTTTTTTTAGTGTTTGTTTATAAAATAAATTAGATATTTTCCTTGATTTTGTATATTAACAATAAGATTAATGAGAACAATTTGAAGAGATTTTTTTTGTGTATTTTGACTATTTTATCATTTTATCAAATGGATTGGTTTTCTATATAAAAAAATCAATAAATATTTCATGAAGAAAATTAGAAGAAAATGTAAAAACCAACTCCATTATATATATTATTTTATTTTTTAAATGTATGTATCATTTTTCTAAAATTTACTTTTTTATATTTTAAAAAACAAACGAATTTAATCATTTAATTGTTGTTTTTATTAAAAACTCATTTGAATTTAAAAAGTACTTATTTTATTATTTATAAAAATATAAAATAAGTGTTTTATTTATGAAAAAATATGTTAATATTCTAATTGGTCGATTTTTTATAATAATGAACATTGGTCTACTACATGGAGGATTTAGAAGTTTTTGTAACTATAATTTTGAAAAAAAATTAAAATGGAGTCGATTTTTGCTATAAGAGTCATCAGATTATGAAAAATATGTCCATTAATCATTCAGAGACATTATTTTCTAGAAAAAAGTATCCAGAGACACAAATTTTTAGTTTTGTTATTGTATTTCACTTTTACATTTTCTTTTAATTTTCTTCACGGAAATATTCATTGATTTTTTTTATATAGAAAACCAATCCATTGATTTGATAAAATGATAAAATAGTCAAAATACACAAAAAAAAAAAAAAAAATTCTTCAAATTGTTCCTATTAATTTTATTGTTGATATACAAAATCAAAGAAAATATCTAATTTATTTTATAAGCAAACCCTAAAAAAAAATTACTGGAGAACGAATTGGCAGCTCGTTCCGAGCTAAAAAAACTGGAAGAAAATCAAGAGCGAGTTGCCAACTCGTTCTGTGGGGAAAAAAAAAATTCAGAACGAGTTGGCAATTCGTTCTTTGTGGTTTTTGTAAAAACCGAATCGCTCATGTTGGATCTCTGATATTGATTTTGGTATTTACAGTTTATAAAAAAAATTCCGAGTTGGCAACTTGGTCCGATGTTTTTTAGGGATTTTATGTGGTCGGTCTTCGTAAAAACCGTAAAATAACTCGGAGTCGAGATGCCAATTCGGTCTCTGATAAAAAAAAATTCGGACCGAGTTGCCAACTCGGCTTTTATGGTTTTTAAAAAAAAAAATAATCATATTAGTTTTCAATTTTTTTTTAATTATGGTTTATAACAAAAAAAACCTCGATTTATGTGAAAGTGTGGAGAAACATATCATTCTTGCAAAGGTCTTCATAGATCAGAAGGCAAATATAGTAATGTGCGGCTTTGTCCTTTTATTCGTCTTATTAGAATCAATTATCCACTAAGCATGTGATTTAATTGTTAGCATATGTAGTGGCTTGTGGATAAGTATGAACGGTACAAAAAAAAATTAAATGAAGGTGAACAATTATACTAAATTTTAGGGAAATTGTGAAAATGCCACTTCAAAATCTTCAAATTGTGAAAATGTCACTTCAAACTTTGAAATTGTCCAAATGCCACTCCAAATAATTAATGACTAAAATACTCTTGCCCGTCCATCTCCGCCCCCGCCCCTCCGCCGCTTCCTCCCGCACCCTCCGCTAACCTGACCCTCGCCCGTCGCAAGAGGCGCAAGAAGCAGTTTTCGGGCATGATTTCCCTCGTCCGTCTTCGCATTCTTCGCAACCCCTCCTCCTCCGACAAGCACCAGCACCATCAAACCCTCCTCTACGACCCCCCTTCGCCGCGCTCAGCCACCATTCGGGACAGGAGAAGAAGAGAAGACAGGAGAAAGAAGAGGAGAAGAATGGTATTTTAGTCATTAATTATTTGGAGTGGCATTTTTACAAATTAATGAAGTTTGGAGTGGCATTTTCACAATTTTCCCTAAATTTTAATATGAGAATAATGATTATATTAAAAATATAAAGTTAATAACTATGGGAATCAAAATAAAACAAGTCTAGTAAAGTGAGTTTACTTTTTGAGCAAAAAGTTAGAGATCATCAAGTCATCTAACTATTTAATGCTCTTGTTATTACAACAAAGAATTTTTCCTATCTGAATTTCGAACTCATGGTCTTTCACATAGAGGTCATGTGGTTTAGCCACTAGACCAAAATCTAGTTCTGTAGAGTGAGTTTACCAAAACCATGTGTATCAATATTTTTTTTTAAAAATCAAAATAATAAACACAATCTCTATAGAAATATATATACTTTGAGACTAAATTTTATCTTTTTTACGTTTTTTACAATTTCTTTAGATAGATAGAAAATCATTACTTTTGAATGGTTTATAATCTTTATATCAAGTGATTTTTCACCTATTTAAAAAATAATACAAAAATATAAATATAGTCACTGATTACATCATTATATAGAGATCATCGTGAACAGTTTAGATCAACTATTTAAATTTTAAAAATAAAGATATTAATCTATAGTACGAAACCATACGTGCTATAAATAGTTCTGTAGCCTCACTCATTCTTGTAGCCTAGGTCCGTCCATTCAAATAAGTCTGGAGTCGGAATCCTCTGAAGTAACTCAAATTTTAGTTTAGATCCGAACCATCGGATTATAATTTAAATCAATTGGTCTGAAATAATCCTTTCAATATTTGTGTCAAGACAGATTAGATCAAAGGATTATAATTTAAATCAATTTGGTCCGAGATATTCATTTTAGGGCCTATTCGGCGGGCCATTGGAAATGGACATGGGCACGGAAATTGAACTAAAAATTATTGTTCAAGTGGAAGAAAAAAAATTCAGTTATTCAGTTGAACTGAATTTTTTTTTTCCCCGGAAAACAGTGGAGTGGCCAAACAAAACCTTAATATTTGTGCCAAAAAAGATCAGATCGAATTTGAGTTACTTTAGGTGATATGAATTTGATAAGTCCAAAAGAGGTGCGTGAAAGGCAAAGCGACCTATCACCTATATATGTAGCTGCTCTTTTTGTTTATGATTGTTTCAAATCAATTATATAAGCAAACTAATCAGTTTAGAGAAAGAAACCCACAGATTTAATTATAGGCAAAGACTTCTATGGACATAAGGACCTATTTGTAAAATGAACATATTTTTATTTTCTAAGTTTAAAAAGTTGATCCGAACCGTTCATCTTGTTCTCCATATTAATATGTGCTTGGATACCAAATTTTACATTTTTTTTGAATTTTTTTACTATTTATTAAGTTGGGTACAAAAAATATCAAATTCAGACCATTGAATTTTGTACCCATCTTAATAAATAGTAAAAAAATTCAGAAAAATATAAAATTTGATCTCCAAGCACATATTAATATAGAGAACAAGATGAACTGTTCGGATCGACTATTTGAACTTTGAAAATAAAAATATGTTCATTTTACAAATAGGTCCTTATGGACGTCCATAGAAGCATCACTCTTATTAATTATGAGTATACCGTCACAATACAGTGACCACGTGTTGCCAGATCAGCTTGACGTAACAGCAGCATATGCAATGGAATAAGAAGAATTTTGCTTATAATTAATGGGATAGTTGGATACCATTATTTTCTATTGGCGCAACCATCATTGCATGTAATAAAGTACCCCGGCACAACAAAGTATAATTTTGTGTGTGTTTATTTAAAGAGAAAAAAAAAAAAACTTAATTCTCATGACATTTACCCACTTTCCCACATTTTGACGGATCCGCATCTGCTGCGATTCTTCGCTAATCAACAGTGGCTTGCGATCCCTGCTTTTTCAAATCTAACCGTTCAATTGTTTCGAGATTCGTGCAAGAAAAAATCAGCTGTTTTGAGATACGTGCACGAAATTATTGGACGGTCAGATTTGGAAAAACAGAGATTTTAGAGTTACTGTTCACCCTTTTAGGATCGCAGCAGACGTGAATTCCATTTTGACACATTCACCCACCACCTGAATATGATTCAAGAATAAAAATATTGACATGATTATTTTGACTTCATGCAAAACACATACAATAAAATTAAAGTGAAAAAATATGACTAATGCATTATATGAAGCAAAAATAGCACTCTTTAACCATGATCCAATAGTTGGTCTGTTGGTAAGAGACGTGATCTCAATAAGGAAGTCATGAGTTCGAAATTCAGATGGAAGAAATTTCACCAACACAGTGGCATTCGAAGAAGCTCTTTATGTATGATTTATTTTTGGGCAAAGATGTACCTTGTAATTTTGTGGGAGAGAGAGAAAGTGAGTGAGATGAAACTGTGGGCTGTCTGTGGTGCCAACTAAGGGCCTGTTCGGCTGCCATCTCGCGTGTTACTGTTCACGTGGGAAAAAAAAAAATTCAGTTCAACTAAATTTTTTTTTTCCCGCGCAAATAGTAACTCGTTGTTTACTATTCACCCGTTCTTGTGCCCATTTCCGTTCCTAGACTGCAGCCGAACATGCCCTAATTGTAGCATTTTCCTCTTGGAAGAGGTAAATGGTAAAACAAGAATTGCTTCATTTTTCATGTGAGAATTTGATGGCCATGGAGGTTCAACCAGATTAATAATAAAAATAATAATTAATGTAGTTGGCGTCATAATTAAGTGTTATTGCCTTTTGATCCTTGAAAATCCAATTTTTCATCGGTGGCATAAAAAAATTCTACCCATACCTTCTCTGAACGCGTATCCTCTGCATTAACTCAAAGAAGAATTTTTTGAGTTAATGAATCTCAACCGTTTGATTTTAAACGGAGCCAATTCGGCTACTGCCTATAATATAGAGGTCTTTCAATATTAGTGCAGATCTAGTCCGCACGAATTTAAAACAAATCGAACGATTGAGATTTATTAACTCAAAAGATTTTCTTTTGAGTTAATGCAGAGGATACGAATTCTACCTTCTTTTTCAACATATTTTGATTTCTACCAGGACCGCTGAACTTTTCAACAGTTGAAACGATATAAATCGAAATTTGCTAAACTAGAGTGTATTGATGGAATTTTTTTTAATGGAATAGAATAAAAAAATCGTCTTGAAAATAAGATGCAATCTACCTTCTTTAAACTTATACCCTTCATACAAGATTTTTTTTTTTTTTTTAAATTATGGTGATGTTTTTCAATATATTAAAGACAATCAAAAGATGCAAGAGGCTTTTTTTTGTTTTTGTTTTATATTTCGAAGAAATCAAATTGTTTTGCTTAATTCAACTAAGAGAAGAGGGTACAGTGGACCAGGGGTGCAAACGGATCGGATAGTGGTAAAATCATATCCGTATTTGCTTTTATTTTTCGGATACGGATACGGATACGGATCGAATATTAGATGGATACGTGCAGATACGGATCAAATATCGGACATCCGTAAATATATGCATAATAATATATATTAAACTATATGGTATATATCTACTATTCGGATATGGATAATTAAAATTGAAAACCATATCCGTATCTGTATCTGCACGGATATTAGTATATCGGATGTTCGTATCAAATTTTCAGATACAGATTCAAATAGAATCGGATATTATTTGATCCGTTTGCACCCCTAATAATGGTATACCAATATACCATCAACTAGCAAAGAACCAACCCACAGTTTCATAATACGGATGGATCTCTACTGTTACTGTGAGAATATCTGCGCAAGGATTTTGCTTTATTTTTTATTTTTTTATTTTATTTTTTGTGGTCACTATAAAAAAAGTATTTATTGGTGGGAGCAGGTATCAGACTTTTGTCGATTACTGTTTCGAAAAAGATTCACAAGGAAAACATGAAAATAGAAAAAAAAAAAAAAAAAATGAAACCCAAGTGAGTGTTTATGCATTTCTTTCCTCACTTGTAGGGGCTTTTTGTACGTCCTTTTCGTACCTTTTTTTAGCTCAATCTTCTCCATTTATGATCACAAAGTAGTGTCTATTTTGCTTATCATGCATGCTGATTATTGCCCCATTGGAATCAGCAAAGTTTGGAAAAAAATATCAAAATTAGTATTTGAGAATTAAAATAGAAAAATGGAACTTTTGAAGTTTTATCTCAAAAGGTGGCCACAAATTTTCAGATCCGACCATGATTTTTTCAATGTGATCGGTCTTAAAATTATATTTATAATCGAAATAGACCGTAATTTGAAAGTTCGACCCACTTGATTATTTTTTTTTTATAAGTTTTCAATTTTAGGGCCTGTTTGGCGGACCATTAGAAATGGGCATGAGTACGAAAATTGAATTAAAAATTACTGTTCACGTGGGAAAAAAAAATTCAGCTGAATTTTTTTTTTTCTGCGGGAACAGTAGAGCATCCGAACAGGACCTTATTGTTCAGATGCTAATGTCGTTTAAATTTGCCTGCAAAAAAGTTCGATTTATATATTTCTTTTAACAAAACATAGAGTGCACTAAAAGTAAATGCCAAATATATATACTTGATGGATTTAAGATGTGTTAGTTTGCAAGTCATACTGATTGCACTAGGTACATTTTCAAACAAAATTATTGTTTAAAATATTTATGAAATACTTTCATGTTCAAAAAACGTACAGATTTTTTTTTTATTTTGGATTAAAAAAAATTAAAATGGCATGTTGTAAGCAGGTGATACTAACATATGTGAAACTTCCATGAAACGTGATAATATGAAAGGTGACATAACAACTCGCATGACGCAATTCCTTTCATCCTTTCGATCAAATTAATACATCACAGTCTTACAAAATGTCATGCAAACTAGTCTTTACATATTACATCACGTCACAAAATAATATGTTGTAAGTTATTGACACATGGTCATGTGATGCCCCGTATTTTCCATTTTCTTTTTCATATTTTTTTGATATTTTGCTTTATTATTTTATTCAATAATTAAAAATATGGGTAAGTTTTGTTAAATTATAAAAAAGTTCAATGTTCTATTTTTTCTCCAAATGGATCAATATGAAGACAAAAATAATATATATAAATATCACATCACAATGTTACACCGTGACACATTAACACGTTACTAAATATCCAATATGACAATACGTCGCGTGTCATTAAGTGTTATGCGTTTTTTTGTCATTTTAACACGTGACGCAGTATCATGTGAAAATATTTTTCTGTCCAGATCATAACCTATTAGCTAGAGGTGCAAACGGATCAGACAGTGGTAAAACCATATTTGTATCTGCTTTTATTTTTCAGATGCGGATACAGATCGGATATTAGACGGATACGTGCGGATACGGATCGGATATCGGATATCCATAAATATATACATAAATATTTTCATAATATATATTAAATTATATGATATATATCTACTATTTGGATACGGATAATTAAAATTCAAAACCATATCCGTATCTGTATCCGCATGAATATTCGGATATCGGATATCGGATATCAGTATCAAATTTTCGGATACGGATACGGATCCGGATCCGGATACGGTTGGATATTATACGATCCGTTTGCACCCCTGTTATTAGCGATGTCATGTATTTAGAACACTAATTTTGGTTGGTGAAATAAAACCATTAGCGTCTCCAGTTGTGATAGGTGAAGCAGAGGATTTGAGCACGTAATTAACTTTCCAGTTGTAGGGAGTAGGGACCCCTAACCCATTGATCTTTTTTTTTTCTTTTTGACAAATGGGACCCACTGATCTTGTGTCGTACATCCCACTCCCACTCCCTGTGCGCTTATCTTTATCCGATCATGATATTCCAACCCCCGGTAAGTTAACTTCACCAAAAACGCTTAAAATTACCGCACACTCATCAATTCTTATTTTCCTGAGTAGAACTATAATTTTTTAAGATCATCGATTTTCTTTGTAAGCTCAACTCTAAATTTTGTTAAATTAATTTCAAACAACAAATTCAAAATATTGAAACTCATTTATCTTGTGAATTATCAAGGTTCTAAATAGCGCGCTATAGCGGCATTATAGCATTTTCGAACCATAAAAGCTATGACACTATCGGCATTATAGCGCGTATTTCGCACTATAGCAGTGCTATTTGGGTATAGCGCTGTTTTTTCAGTCATTCCGCTCTAACTTGATAAACACTATTTAAACCTTTGTGAATGATGCATCTACATGTGAAAACTTTTAAATTTTAGAATTCATTTTGTATATAGTTAAGTGGTCAAAATATGTTAAAAAATAAATGCATTAAAATTAATTTATAAACCTTCTAATCTGACTTGATTTAAATATTTGGCAAGTAGATGCATCACTCATAAAATAGATGAATTTCGGCGATGTAGATTTGTTGTTTGAAATCAATTCAATAAATTTAAGTATTAAGTTCATAAAGAAATTTGGTGAACTCAAGAACACCCTAATTCTACTATATTTTTCTTGTCAAATAATATATTCTTTGTTCATTGATTTATAATCCAATTTGGTTAATTGATTGTGAGTAATTTGGCACTTTTATTATTTTATTCTCTTGATAGTTAATAGTCTATCAAGACAAACTTTAGTTTTAGTTTTTTTTTTGTATGGCTCGTTGTTGGAAATGTCCTGCAGACCAATTTATTCTGGCCAAAATTATTATGTTAATTTATAAAATTAAGTACATACTAAATCGTATTAGATTGCACAAATTATGGAACAAATATTTCCACCATCTCTCTATTCTAAACACGTGCAACTGAATTTGTGTGACACCGACCTATATGATTCTTTTTTTTTTAAAAAAGAGGTCAAAAGACTCATTCCATTAAGAAAAATATTAATTACATGGCATCAGTTTATATCAGGAGATGTATCCCCTGAGAAGCTGGGACAAAATAAGCAACATCTAATATCCAAGACAAAAACATCATGTCCCATATCAGAGATGAAGCTAACAATAAAAAATATAATAAATAAGCTAGAACAAGTCCTTTAGCTAACATTAGAGAATGATTCTAATTATTAGAGACGATCTATATGGTTCTAAACATGCATAAGTTTGAATTTGTTTTTCTTTTTAAGTATGAAAACACACATATTTCACAAATAAAGAGAAAGTGAGAAAGGATTGTCTGCTTGATGTTAGCACACTGATTCACGGTTGTTTTTTAATTTATTCATGCGGTGTGGATACCGATTAGATGCAGTTACTGTTGTTGTTCACATCTGACAAATAAGTGAGGAGACAAAAAACCTATGAATAGAATTGCGAAAAAATTTCGTTGCGCTGCTAGTGATAAGACCTATTTTGAATTCAATTTTACGCATGATTTTGATTCAAGTAAGAATTGAAATTAAATTGTATTCCCATATCCTACTCGAATTCCCAACACTCATCAGTAGGGTTGGAATAAAATTTACATTTAGATATATATGACACATAATCATGCAATATCAATTAATTATATTATCTCATTCTAAATATGCTGTAAAATTATTACACGTAACTATTCTAATTCAAATAAAAATATATTTTTGTACAGCAATAATTAAACACAACTTTATATGACTATAATACAATTTAAGTAAACAAGTAAAAGAAAAACATATTTGTCATTTCATAATATTAAAAACAATAGCAAAAACAGACAGTGACTTAATACTTGATATATATATATATATATATATATATATATATATATATATATAGGACCGGGCTACGGTGCTATGCGTAGCTAAGAGCCCCTCCGTGCTACGGCTCAAAATTTGTGTTTTCAAAATTCTAATGGTCGATCCGAACCGTTAGATGTGTTCTACATATTGAAATGTGCTTGGAGACCAAATTTTACATTTTTTGGAATTTTTTTACTATTTATTAAGCCACTTTGAAAATTGCTGATCCAACGGTTTCACTGTTTGGTTAAGCCACCGTTGGATCAGCGATTTTCAAAGTGGCTTAATAAATAGTAAAAAAAATCCAAAAAATATAAAATTTGGTCTCCAAGTACATTTCAATATGTAGAACATATCTAACGGTTCGGATCAACCGTTAGGATTTTGAAAATTCAAATTTTGAGCCGTTGCACGGGGGGCTCTTAGCTACGCGTAGCATATTAGCCAAAACCTATATATATATATATATATATATATATATATATATATATATATATATATATATATATTTCATTTAGCGAATTACATACATATTAAAATATTTGCAAAATGAAATAAACTAGTCAATAAGTTTGTGGTATTATTCAATTTAATTAATTTAGCGTGTATAACTTGTTTAGTCATATCTATATCTATATTTTACATAATAATATCAAAACTCGTTTTCTCAATAAAAAAAAAAAATGGTGCATTATATTCTGCCATGACTTACCGTATGCAGAACACTTCTGTGCGTTCATGTTATACAGATTTACACATTTTTATTTTATTGTTGTTATTATTGCTCCACTCCAAGTTGAAACGTGACAACATTCGTCAGAGACAAAAATAAAAAAAGAAGACAGAGAGAGTAGAGAATTGTTTTAGTCAAATAAAATATTATAAAAAAAATACAGGGAGAGAAAGATTACCTTCGATTTATCAGCATCATTTCGTTCTATCCGGTAAAAAAAAAAAAAAATCTAACAATCTAAAATTTTATTTCTTAAATAAGTTTATCTAAGATCTTCTGTGGCAACTAAGACAGAATTTGAAAACAATTTTTCTCTGGCGAGGGGAGAGAGGACTAGAGGAGTGAAATTCTCAAAGTTAAGATCGGAAAAAAAATTCTTATATACATGGAAAATCAAAGTACTTTTTTCTTTTTTCTGTATTATTTTATGATATTTTATACAAATAAAAAAAAGAGTGATGAAGCAAACTACGCTTAAATTCACCTGGAAGGTGAGACTCATCATTTCCTAGGCTATGTTGTTTTAACTCCTGTCACCTCTCATCAGTAGTTTTGTTTGATAAGACTTCGCTCCTCTTACTCTCTAAAATGAGAAGGTATCAACTTGGCCATCTTTGTCTTCAGATTCCCTGTAAATTCCTTTTAAGACTCACTACAAAGCGGGTCAACCACGTTGTATTAACTATTAAGGAGGCTTTGGTGTGGGGTCCTATATACAGTGACATTAACTATGCTTGTTGCTGGAGGTTGTGGCAAAGGAATCCTGATTTGATCTTTTGGTCCCAGGACGAAACACGAAAGTGGTGAATTCGCATCCTCTGAGATATCTCAAACTTTGCGCGACTTTTTGGAATATGTCAATCGTTCAAATACGTTCTGCACGAATCTCAAATCTCAAATAAAACTGTCCCCCTACGCTTCCCCGAATAGGCACCGGACACGTCGGTCACGCAAAAATTGAGATATCTCAGAGGATACGGACTCGAAAGTGGTAGGTTACATGCTCTCAAGGTTTTTCTCTGGCGAGTACTATATAATTTTCTGTATTTCTACTTGCAAGAAGACTAGCATGGTAATTTGAAATGAAAATTAATTCTTATATTTGGTCACTTTAACATTGTAAATCTTGGCATATAAGTTTTCAATCAATATCCAATGGACTGACAACCTATTGGGAATTTGGGATCGTATAGACACACACACAGAGTGTAACAAACGAAGCAATACAAATAATCGGGCTATGCAAACATAATGTGGGTTCTTGTTTTGCCATTTTCTCCGTGCATTAATTTTGGTTGCACCAAGATCACACGAATTGTTTGCTCCGCGTACGATAGCTGGTTAACAGCAACAAAGTTATTACACATTAATTATCTACGATGGTTATACGCTGTCTCAATTTGAATTTAAAATTTGATTACCTCAATGCTCATTAATTAAGATAACATGAGTGACTATTTTATTAAGACTCCGCTGATCTATTTAAAAGTAGATAACGGCAGTGGCGGATCTAAGATTTTTGTCACGAGAGGACAAAAAAACATCGAATCAGTTTACATAACTAATCTGATTTAATATCATTAACTAAGGCTCATGATGTTCAAATACATTGCAACACCGACTTGCCGATACATTATGTCATCATTGGCTTATAAGAGCAGTTGTCACATTCTGCTCCAGTTGTGAACTAAATCCAACTCATTAAACTGAAATTACAAATCCTCCAAATTTTTCAGTCCCAATTTTTTTTTTTTTAGAAATTCTTCTAATTCACCTAAGTTTGTACCTTTTGCAGGACCACGAATTCCTTGGTAGATAAGTTATGCTACGGGAGCAAATCTTGCCCCCATGAACAACATGCATGTTATTAGGGCCTCACAAATATCTCGGTCTATGTTAGCAACTTTTTTCTTATTTCCTTTCTTATTTCTTGGACTAAAATTTCCTAGACAGTTAATCATAATCCTCATACTGTCTTTGCTAAACATGAATTTATTGATTTGAATAGTCTCACTAATCAGGTCTCCATAATTGACACTACCTCGAGGGTCACTAGCCCCAGAGATCACAATGGTGATCACCAGCCCTGTAAGTAATTAATATTACTTCAAAATTATCATGATCCTTTCCATTTTGAATTAGTTTCATATATATTCCTCTATTTTGCATGCGTTATTAATTTTAAAATATTTATGGTCTCCTGGGCTTGACTCTTGAGTTAGTGTCAATTATGGGGACCTGATTAGTGAGACTGTTCAAATCAATAAATGCACGTTTAGCCAGAACAATAAGAGGACTATTGTTAACTGTCTAGGAATTTCAGTCCAAGAAATAAGAAGGGAAACAAGAAAAAAGTTGCTAACATAGATTGAGATATTTGTGAGGCCCTAATGACGTGCACGTTGTTCATTTACGAGGGGGCAAGATTTGCTCCTATAGCAGAACTTATCTATCAAGAAATTTGTTGCCCTAATCTTACAAAAGGTAAAAACTTAGGTGAATTAGAAAAATTTCTACAAATAAAATTTGGAATTGGAAAATTTGGAGGATTTGAGATTTCAGTTTAATGTGACTGCTCTTACAAATCGATGATAACACAATATACCAATAAGTCGGTGTTGCAAAGTATTTGAACATTCTGAGTCTTATAAAAGAAGAAGATGAAGAAGAAATAAAGGAAAGCCTTACAAAAAAAAAAAGAAATGAAGAAGGGAAAAAACAAAGAAAAGAAGAAGGAAACAATTGCAGTTTAGACAGTGGTTTGCAATTTTAAAATTTATTAATTTTGCAGCTTTAAAGTTTTTGTTGAATATACTTATTAGTAGTTTGGTTTGGAATTTGTACTTTTAGGGGCTGTTCGGCTAACGTGGATTAAGCTTTCTTAAGACTTAATTCACTTCCTTTAGCTTCATTAGCCACTTAATTCCGCCGAACACCAATTCCTTAGCGCGGATTAATAACACCTCATTTAGCCTCCTTTTGTCCGGATCTTAATCTCCTGCCCGAACTTTAAGACAACTATACCCCCTTCTTAAACACTTAATCCTTCATCCGCGGATTAAGACAACCGAATATCAGTTCCTTAGCGCTCTTTAAGCTCTTAATCATTTGTTGCCGAACGGCCCCTTAAAGTTTTTGTAGCTTTGAAATAGGATCGGACTTTGCTTTTGTAATTACTTACGGGTATACAAATGCTCTTATCTTGGGGTGGTATTTGTGGTTTTGGAACTTGTAATGCTAAACCAAGTCTTTTTATGCACGTCCGAACAAAAATTCCCTCGAAAAAATAAATAATAAATAAATCTCCATAAAACAACGAGTTTGGACACGTAGGAAAGCATTACAGTACACTCCAACAAAACCGATTCCGCCACCCGGATCCAACCCAACTAAACTGTGACTCCTCCTCTCTCTATTTCTTCCCCTTCTCCGACCTTCTACAAAAGGATCTCCTCCCTCCCTTCCTTACTGGTCTAAGATTTTATTTCATCTTTATTACTACCAAATCAATCCTACAAACCCTAACAAGGAGAAGATATAAAAGGATAGGTGGAGGCGATTGATACGCACAGTGAGAGGAAAGAAACGGAGTAGTGCTGTATGTCCAGTGGTGGAACTAGGGAGGGGTACTTTGGAGGTGTTAACGGAGAGTTCGATAACCCACTACAATGGCCACAACTGAGGAAAAGGCGACGTCTTGCTGTGCCCCCGCACCCACTGCGGTTGCATCTGTCTCCGCCGCTCCCTCCGCCGGAGTCGGGGGATCTAAGGCGGCGGCCGTGGAGGAATGGACCGTAGATGACAAACCGATGGTCACTGCCAATGCTAAGGCATCCTCTAAAGGTGTGTTCTCTGTCTCATCTTTTTATCTTTTCATCTTTGAATGTTTGATCAATTGTTTTTTTCGATGGAGGAAAAAGGTACTAGAGCGGGGATTTACGGATCCTCTCTTGTGCTTTCTCTGGGGCTGGTACACGTCTGCTAAACTCTGTTTTTCAGCTTGCGGGGCCCTCGTACAGTGACTTCTTATCCACAGTGGAAGAACATCATTGGGTTACAGATGGGAGTTCTTTATCAGTTGTTGTTTGTTTTCACTTTTATTTTTTTGACACTTATGTTACTTTCATTAGATTTATTTGTATTGCTCATGCAATAGAGCTGGCAATTGGAGTTTAAATAGAATAAAATATTGTGTTTATGTGTAAATTTGGAATTAGTGATCTAAACCTCCTCTGTGGTCATGCACTTCACCAATAATTTCGTTCCAGTTTGATTCTTACCATTCATGCTTAAATTAATTTTCTTGGCCATTATTGCTAAATTGGTATCTTTGATTGGAGTAATGGTACTTCTATTTGGGATATTGTAGTCCTTGCGGTGAACCGATATATATATTTTTTTATTGATTTTTTTTAATAATATGCTTATAACTTTTTACACTGTAGGAATTCCGATAATGACTCGGGCCCAGACAAGTCATCCCTTAGACCCGCTATCTGCTGCTGAAATAGCTGTGGCAGTTACAACTGTGAGAGCAGCTGGTGCAACTCCTGAGGTATTAATTAAAACTACATGCATCTAGTACTAGCACAAGGTTCAACTCGCGTCGGCATCTTATATCACATACAAATTAAACTCTGTAGCACAAGTCCCAACTTAATCCATATTTAATCGGAATTGCCTGTTATTGAACAATTAGAAATATTCCCAAAAGTGTGCACAAATAAGAAAGTTATATGGCGGATGCGTGCGCATTATTCAACAGTGGCCTACGGAAACATTTTTTAAATACAGATATAGGCAAGAAAGAATGAATGACTTAATTGTATAATTCATTGATTGTTCAAAATTTACAAATATTGCCAAAATTTTATGCATTTTAGTTGCGAGACAGCATGAGATTTGTTGAGGTGGTTCTTCTAGAACCAGAAAAGAACGTGGTTGCATTGGCCGATGCGTACTTCTTCCCTCCTTTCCAGCCATCACTAATCCCTAGGACTAAAGGTGGTCCCGTCATTCCTGGCAAACTGCCTCCTAGACGTGCCCGTCTTGTCGTGTATAACAAAAAATCGAATGAGACGAGCATCTGGGTCGTCCAGCTATCAGAAGTGCATGCAGCCACCCGTGGGGGCCACCATAGAGGGAAGGTTGTTGCAACCGAAGTCATTCCTGATGTACAACCTCCTATGGTACGTCTCAACTAAAGACTTGAGAAAGATGCCCACCAGTTTGTTCAGATGTTATCACACCAAATCTCATTAAAACCTCTGTCTAGGCCCCATTTATCAATTAATTTTCTTGAAGTAATTTCTGTTCTCTGTGAGCCTTATAAGTTTGCCAAGACCTGAGGTCATATTGATAAAGAGTATTAATTGCTAAATCCAACTTCTTTCCAAGAAAAGCCTTTTGACCAGCTAGTTGGCTGACTTAAAACAGAACTCGTGCAATATACCTTTTGCACCTTTAAGAGAAGTAATAGAGAAACTTGTATGATAAATAGTCTATGATTAATTTTGAACTGTAGGATGCAGTGGAATATGCTGATTGTGAAGCAGTTGTGAAGAGTTTCCCTCCTTTCATAGAAGCAATGAAAAAGAGAGGGATAGAAGACATGGAACTTGTGATGGTTGATGCTTGGTAAGATTGCAATTTTCTTTGTAATATATAATCTTAATTTGTGTGGATATATATATTTTTTTCATTCTGGACATACTAAATGTTGTTTCTGTGTGGATCAATATTGTCTATAATAAACTCTAAAAAGTCAGATTTCAAGAACTTGGAAATGGATCACAGTTGATTAGCACAGTAATAAAACCAAATTCTGTACCAGACTAAATTTTAAAAAATGACTTGATATCTACCTTATTCTCAAGTCAATAAGGGGTACAAAACATAGAAAAAGTCCCCATTAAAATTGAATTAGGCACTACTGATATGTACTGAATGCTGAATCCATGATTGAAATACTTTTAAGGGTCTTTTTGTTTATTTTCAAGGGACATCCACTTGTAGAAGTAAACTAACTGCATATCATCCAGCACCTTAATTTTAGTTTAGTGTTTTTGAAAAGGGTCAACTATATGCCAAGTTGATAAAAGCTAGAGTGAGATGCATATATTGACATCTGATCTCAATTTAGGTGCGCGGGCTACCACAGTGAAGCGGATGCACCCAGCCGTAGACTCGCAAAGCCTCTGATCTTTTGCAGGACGGAGAGTGATAGCCCAATGGAGAACGGCTACGCCCGGCCTGTCGAAGGGCTCCACATATTGGTTGACATCCAAAACAATGTGATTATCGAGTTTGAGGACAGGAAGTTGGTACCACTCCCCACGGCTGACCCACTGAGGAATTATACTCCTGGGGAGACGCGTGGAGGCGTGGACCGGAGTGATCTCAAGCCTCTGCAGATTCTACAACCCGAGGGGCCCAGTTTCCGTGTCAATGGTCATTTTGTGGAGTGGCAGAAGGTACGTCGTAAATTTGCTTGTCTAGTCGGAGGTAGAAACGTAAAATGCAAATATGTTTAATATGTGGTTGGTGGGATTTGAACCCAAGTATCCTCAACGACAATATGGGATGCTAATCACTAGGCTACAAGCACACATTCATATTTCATGAGGGGGGGCTAAACTATATAAAAACTTGAGATTTTTTTTTTCAATTAAATTTCAATATACATAATTAAAGAAATTAAATCATAGGGGTGGCCAAGCACCTTTGGTGTTGCATTAAGATCCGCCCGTGTCTAGTGCTTACAACCTTTGCGAATGTCCCTGTATATCATCTAAGATATGAAGTAACTCAAATGTTGAGTTTAGATCCGGACCGTCCGATCAGAATCTGGGCCAATCCAGCCCGAGGTAGAATACACTGGGCCCTGTAATATTTGTGCCAAAACATATCTGATGGTCCGGATCTAAGCTCAAAATTTGAGTTTAGGTGATATGAATTTGGGGTGAGGGGTTTGTTGCCAACAAGTTTAATTGTCCTGTTTGTGAGAATGGATGGTACTTTGGTTATTTCCTCTGTGTGCATATATAAAATTGGAGTCTTTTTAAATATCTTTGGATGTCTTCAACAATTCCCAAACTGCCTTGTTTTCTTTCTCGGTAGTCAACTGTGTAAAGGCAAGATGAAAAAGAACAATGCAATGTCATATAAGGTTTTCTGTGTTTTTAAGGGGTTTATATGATTTTCTCATTTTGCAAAGTTCTAATATTTTGACATGTTTTAGGTTGTAGAAAAAACAGCCTCCCTTCTTTTTATGAAGAGTTTGGTACATAATATATATATTTAAATTTTTTCAATTATGAGCAGTGGAACTTCCGCATTGGATTCACCCCTAGAGAGGGTTTGGTGATATACTCTGTTGCCTATATTGACGAAAGCCGTGGGCGTAGACCCGTGGCCCACAGGTTGAGCTTTGTTGAGATGGTGGTCCCGTATGGAGATCCAAATGAACCCCACTATCGTAAGAATGCTTTTGATGCTGGGGAGGATGGTCTTGGCAAGAATGCACACTCCCTCAAGAGAGTAAATGCTAAATTTTTCTCTGTTTCTTGATATTCTGTTATAATTTATTTTTGGGTCAATAGTTTGTCATTATCGCAGTCAACATGCGATTCATATATGGCATTATTAAAAACCAATGCTCATACTTATACAGACTGAAATTACTTGGACTGGTTAACCTGTTGTAAAGATAAATTATGTTGAGTTTCTTTCATACTTAAATTCATGAATGATCTGAGTGCAAAATCCTACAAACCCCAGCTGTTTACTTGTACCTTCACAGTACTCCCTTCTTAATTAAAGATGCCTTGTAATAATTTACTCGGACAAGGGAACTGCATTACAAAAATAGTAGTGTAGAGTTTCTGTTGGCTTTATCCCTATCTGTTATAACTTGATTTCTCTAGGGTTGTGACTGCTTGGGTTACATAAAGTACTTTGATGCCCATTTCACGAACTATACTGGTGGGGTCGAGACAATTGAGAATTGTGTTTGCTTGCATGAAGAAGACCACGGTATTTTGTGGAAGCATCAGGACTGGAGAACCGGCTTAGCGGAAGTTAGGCGCTCGCGGAGGCTCACAGTCTCTTTTATATGCACAGTTGCGAATTATGAATATGGCTTTTATTGGCATTTTTTTCAGGTATAATTAATACAAAAAATACTTGCATTTGTGTCTATGCTAAACTGGAAAATGTCCATTTCCCCATGCACAAATTGAAGTGTCTGCAGAGGGAAACTTTCAACTTATGGGGGTCAAACATGTAATGGGGACCAATCATATAAAAATTTCACAAAATATATGGGGGTCAATTTTACATTATCGATAGCATTTTACTCTGAACTATACGATAAATGGGGTTCAGTTGACCCCCCATTCACCAAAGGTGGATCCGCCTCTGGTCTCATACCTTACTGTAAACCATAGCAATTATCACCTTTGATTTTGCTCTCATAATTTCTTTAGAATATCTTAAACACTCTAGTTCCTTCATTTATGTAGAGGCTATTAAATGAACACTAAAGAAATGTAGAGAAAGTCTGACGTTTTTTTTTAATGATTTGTTTCTCTTAGTGGTATATATGTTTTTATTTACTGCAGAGGCGAGTCATATGCCTATCTCAGTTCCTAATTTTTTTATTCATGTAGTGTACGTAAGTGTACAGCTCGTATTAAAAAACATTTGAATATTTCTATCTTGTCAAGGACGTAGCAACTCTTGTTTGTTTATTGTTTGCATCTTTAAATGAAACATTCATACTGTGTTTTTAACTATTTTTTTTTGTAGGATGGTAAAATTGAAGCAGAAGTTAAGCTCACTGGAATTCTTAGCTTAGGTGCATTAATGCCAGGCGAATATCGAAAATATGGTACAACTATTGCACCTGGTTTATATGCACCAGTTCATCAGCATTTCTTTGTTGCTCGAATGGACATGGCTGTTGACTGTAAACCTACCGAGGCATTCAACCAGGTAATTTATATTGGGAACAGTTTTTGTTTCGCATTTTAGATGAACTGCACTATTAAATTTTTTGTTATAGTCATGCATTAACCACAGATAAGATTTTTTTTTTTTTGGGCAGATTACACCTAATATCTCACTCTGTACAAGAATTGCCCAACAGTTTCATGTTTGACTTAATTACCCCTGAGTTTATTTATTAATAATAAATTATACTTAGTTTCTGTATACCTAGGCTAAGGACAACATGAGGTTATTGGGATCTAGGGAAATGTTGTCCACGGTTAACATCATATAATTTTTTAAAATGCAAAATAAAACTTTTCGTGGTATATGCTAAAATAAAAGGCTACATTTTAAGGGTAATTATTGCGTGTATCCAACTTCTATGATACATCAACTTGATATTTATTAAAACAAACCATACAAAGTTTTACCGGTACCACCCCTCTGGTATCCATACAAAATACAAAATAAAACTATCAAGGCGTTTGTCAATGTCTGTAACCACCACAAGACAGCAAACTAAAGCAATAACAGTTTTTACCTACTTATTACATCAATACTAGAATTTAAAAATTAAAACTGTATTTTATGAAGTTGGCACTGATAGTTGTGAGTTGCTTGTTTTTTGTTACAGGTAGTGGAGGTGAATGTGAAAGTGGAAGAACCAGGCCAGAACAACATACACGACAATGCATTCTATGCCGAAGAAAAGGTTCTCAAATCAGAGTTAAAAGCTATGCGTGACTGTGATCCTTCCGTTGCACGCCATTGGATTGTAAGAAAATGTGGTCCCGACATCAAAATATTGCTGTACTGCATAGTACTAGATGATAAAAGCCACATCTTGATCACAAGCATAATTTACCAACCTGTTCGGCACTTGATTGAAATAGTTTGTTAAAATAAATATCCAAACCTTCCAATTTGCCAAATTTACTCCATTTTTTGTGCCTACATTTTTAATTTTCTAATAACAAAAATTATGTTAGTTATATGCCAAAATAAACCGTTAGATGTGATCCATGTTATTTTTCTCTACATGTATATAAGAAATTATCGCTTTCGGTTTTGTTTTTATGTGAATCACTAAGTTGAAAAACCAACATCCCGAAATTATTCACATAATATCTAATGGTTTTATTTTGACATTTAAGTTTTTAATATTGACTTATTGAAGTTTTATAAATGGAGGCATGATGGAGGCACAAAAAATGGAGCCATTTGAACCCTCTTCTAATAATTAACTGTTTTCCAAAACGTTACCAACTAAAATATTGAAGAATTTTGGCATGGTTTACTTGTTCTTGGACCAAACATGAGTTAGACAACCTGCCTAGTTAATAGATTGGGACTTCTTAAACTGCTCACAGATCTGGTTGATTCTGACTCAACTTAAACCTTTAAATAAAAATTTACATGTCTTTGCATTTGTAAATTGTATTATGCTCAAGAAGTGCACCCAAGTGTAAATGTTGGGTATGATATTCTAATTTGACAAAACATTACATAAAAATGAATCCTAGAAAAAAGTGAAAAACAGAAACAATAAATATCTGACTTTAATTAACAACTGCACCAATACAGGTGAGAAACACTCGTACTGTAAATCGAACGGGTCAACCAACAGGATACAAACTGGTGCCGGGCTCAAACTGCTTGCCCCTGGCCGGTCCCGAGGCAAAATTTCTCCGAAGAGCTGCATTTTTAAAGCATAACCTTTGGGTCACACCTTACAAAAGAGATGAGATGTTTCCTGGCGGCGAGTTCCCCAATCAAAACCCTCGATTAAATGAAGGGTTGGCCACTTGGGTCACCAAGGACAGGCCTTTGGAGGAAACAGACATCGTTCTCTGGTAATGTTTACAACAAAATGTGTTTGTCCAATCATCAAATTTTTATTTTCCATTGTATGAGTGAGGCTATGGTACTATGCATAGCGCAGATTGGTCCATACTACGGATCAATATTTTCGTTTTCAAAGTTTAAATAGTCGATATGAACAGTTCAACATGATTTCCATATGAAAATGTACTTGCAGACTTAACTTTTGCATTTTTTTTTTAACTTTTACTATTTTTTTATAGGTAGAAATTTGAACTTTTGAACGGTCTTGAATATTTAGATCAAGTGATTTTCTACCTATCTAAAAAAATAAAAAAATAGTAAAAAAAATTCTAAAACAAGTAAAATTTTATCTGCAAGTACATATGAATTCATATGAAGATCATGTTGAATGGTTCAGATCGATTGTTTAGACTTTTGAAAATGGAGATGATACTGATCCATACGAACCAATATGCAGTATGCACGGTACCGTAGCCTCACTCCCATTGTATTTAAATTTTCAACATGCGATGGAACTCCAAAATCTGTTGATCTTTTAAATTTTTATGTATTTGTCCATCTGGGACATTATTACATAGCTTATGAGTATCGGTGGGCCTGAGTGGTAAATATGCTCCAACAAAGTGGCCCCTGCTGGGTTGCTGCTTTTGTTTTGTCAAGTTCCATTCCCTATTTGATAAAATCTCAAAATTATATAAAAACCAGAATAAGCAAAGAAAACAAATTAAAGTACTCATACATGGTGAACCGTTTACGTTTAAGAGTAGATATCTAAAATTGTTATGCTTTGGTCTACGTGTTGTTTCCGTGGTAATTTTGTTTTCGTACTTCTTTACGTAGAGTATATTGCCTACTTTTCATTTTTGAATTGATTATGTCATTTTTTTTATTTCTAGGTATGTGTTTGGAATAACTCATATCCCAAGGTTAGAAGATTGGCCAGTCATGCCGGTTGAACGAATTGGCTTTATGTTAATGGTACCTTTTCTTTTTCTCTCTCTATATTTAATATACCAATTTATATGGAGTAGGGTTATTGACTTGTTCTCTAACTTGGGGGATTTTGTTGCTTGTATTTTTCCTTTTTGATACCTTTTGTCTTTTCTAGGGGTTTCGATCTAGTGTTTTGCTCGAACTTTTTTTAATAAGGGGTAAAATCGGTGCATCATAAAAATGACATTTATATATGTTATTTGAGAGATGGAATAAATTATCTTGGTGAAGTGTAGCTGTATTTGTGTTCATGTATAACCTAAGTAATAACTTGATTTTGTTATTGGAGTGCAGCCACACGGATTCTTCAATTGCTCACCGGCAGTTGACGTGCCTCCGAGTGCCGGAGATATAGAGGCCAAGGAAAACACCGTTGCAAAATTGATTCCAAATAGCCTGCTTGCTAAGCTCTAATGCGAATAAATAAATAAATGAAACTGTGATTGTTGTTGTGTTGAAACAAAGAATTTGGGATGAACTCAGTGTCTGTGTACAAACGTACAAGCTACTAGAACTTTTGTCTCTTTGGTAACAAACTTCTATTTGGATTGATTTTTGAATTAAATCGCGTAAGGTTCTTTTGCTTTAGCTACCGAAATTTCTCATTTGGTCTGTAAAGTTGAGTGAGGTTATGGTGCTTTGCAAAGCTCGGGTTGGTCCATGCTATGGGTTCATATTTTTGTTTCTAAAAGTCCAAATAGTCGATTCTAATCGTTTAATATGAAAATGTATATGGAGACTAAGTTTTATATTTTTTTTTTATAATTTTTTACTATTTTTTTAGATAAATAGAAAATTATTTGATCTAAAAATTCTTAATCATCTGAGAGTAATGATTTTCAACCTAAATAAATTTTATTTCTAAAAAACATACAATTTTATCTCTTACTACATTTTCATAAGAAGGTATGAAAACATAGTGCGGACCATCTGCTTAGGGCTGCTAATGATTAAGGTTCGGTTCAAATTTGGCTCGGCTCAATGAGAGAAGCAAAGTGATTCGGATTGTTTTTGAAAGAAAAAGTTCGGCTCGGTTTGGCTCATGTAAATGCTTAACTCGACTTGGTTCGGTTTGCGAGCCGAGCTTTTTTCATGTTTAAAGAGATTACAATATAAAAAAAAATGTCTAATATTTTATTGAATTATATATGTATTTGGAAAATGATATACCTTAATTACTAGATTCATATATATAAATTATGTATATTTGTATTTTATTATTTTAGAATTTGTTATAACAATACAATATGATTCGGCTCGGCTCGTGAGCCAGTTCATGTAATAAAAATTTCAAAATTCAAAGTTTTTTAAATTTGAAATATGAAAAAAAATTAAAATTTGAATCTTGTCTGCATGATTTTTAAAGCGCATCAGATGACTAGATTGAGAGGGGAGGTCGGGGTTTTTGAAATTAAAATCAAATTTAATTTTGAAATAGCCCAACAACGACGAAAGAGGCTAATATATTTGCAAAAATTTTGAAATTTGAAAAAAATTAAATTTGGAAAAAAATTGAAGTTCGAAACAATTTGAAATTTGAAATCAGTGAAAAAAAATATCTATTGTATTCTGTGTTTAATATGAATGTTATTTACATGATATAATTAGTTTATTATTTTATTTATTAATTTATTGTTATCTTGTTTTTGTTTAATATTTGTATAATATGAAGACCTCATTGTTGAATAGTAACGTAAATGATATTTATGTATTGCAACAAAATTAAATGTTCGACACAATTTTCTTGTTAATAATTAAGTAAAAATATGAGTCAGCTCACGACTCGCGAGCCAAACCGAGCCGAGTTTTTTCTTCAAAAACGAGCCGAGTCGAGTTTGAGCTTTTTTTTCAGTTTCAAATCCGATTCGTTATGAAATATTAAGCTGCTCAACTCATTGATTCACGAGCCTGCTCGACTCATTAGCAGCTCTACATCTGCGCATGGATGTGAAGGTTTTCAAATTATGTCCATCTGGTTCATGTCTCCGAAGCAACAAGTATTATTAGTTTCTGTTGATGATTTCCTCTTAAATGAGAGAAAATAATGTTTTTATTTCTTTAAAAAAGTAAAAGAGAAAACTCTGGTTTTGGTCCTAAACTATCCGGTTTGGTTTAATTGGGTTTGGGGGTTCAATCAGGCATCAGCCAGCCCCTTATGTTACTGAGATGTTGATATTTCAGTTATATCTGCTGACATGTCATATAACAGTAGTTTCGTAGCTTTATTTATTTGCTCATGATGTGCGTGAAATCTGCCAATTGTTATTTATTCTATTAACCAGCAATCTTATTTCGTTGCATTATCTCCATTCTTATATAATGCACGTAGTTGTCCTGATCCGCCAACGGCTAAGATTGAAAGATGAATTTTCAGATTTAATATCAGCCCTCTAATCACATAATCGGTCTTCTTTTAATTAAATAAATCTATTTTGTGTGTAGAAGTCTAAATTTAGCTAAAAATATACACGCCACACATACTGCTATATAGTTTGTCACAATTAAGAATGAATCTCTAGCGATATGTTTCCTTATTCCTCCTTAAATCTATTTTTTATTCATGTAATTAAATTATTTTCTTATTTCTTCATTTTCTTTTATTCATGCATTTATAGCATATCTTATGAAATAAATGGATTCATTAAACCTGCAAGTTCTAAAAATATTGTAAAGAGAAAGAAAATTTTCAAGAAAAAAATATATATGATTTTATGAAACATGTATATAGTAGAGTGTTCATAAATATGAGAGGATATAGGAAATATTGTATCTTTTTATTATTAGTTAAGAGGATATAGGAAATATCGACCTTTTAGCCCAGAAAAAATACAGCTTAATTAATTATTTTTTTAGCAGATTAACTAAATTTATTTATTATACTAAATGAAGATTATCAACTTGTTGTCGAATTATTGCTCTCTTTAGTTATTATATGATTTGAGTAATATTCCAACAACATAATTCTTTGGTAGATTTTTTTTAAAGGCAGAGGCTGTCATTCTTTGGTTGGTTAAAAGTAAGAAAATATTACTCTATGCTCGTTGTTTTAATGTGTGCATTTTCATAAATATTATTCATTTTTTTATTTTTTAATTAATATATTTTTCGTATTTGTTTGTTCATTTTCATAAATGTTATACTGTATTGAAGAGGATCACACTGACAATGATACTTCAAGAACTTTTTTCATGTTATATTTGATCTATTTTTTCTATTTGTTGTTTCTTTCATTGTTATTCTGTTTTTTTTTTCGTGTGTGTCTTTTATTTTTATTTAATATTTTTTTTCTTAATTTTGTGTGAATGTCAAACAAAAAGATATCTTCATATTATATTAAATTTTATAATATGTTTCTGATGCAACGCACGAGCATTATAGCTACATTTCTACTCCACATCCACACATGACACATAACATGAAAATATTTAAAGACCAGGCCGAGCAAGTGTCCACGAATTAGTTAATATTTTCTGAAATAGAGACGAGATGATTTGGATTAGATTATTTTTTTAAATATGACACATCATCATAATTAACATCTCAGCAACGAGAGGGGTTGATTAAATTGAAAAAAAAAAATCAGAGACATAATTGAACTAAATCGAATAATTTAGAGACTAAAATTAAACCTTTTTCTAAAAAAAGGAAAACCAAAAAGCGAACCTTGAGGAGCTAGAACGAGAAATGGATTGAACTAAATCATTGACCATTTGTCTAATTTAATATTTTTAGCTATCGGTTGCCAAGTAACGAAGCATTTGTGCAATTGGAAACATACTAATTAAAAATATAACCAAATTAAAAATAGAAAAATACGGTTACCATTCAAGTTCAGTTGATAAGATGATAAAGCAAGAGGACACTATATAATACTAGGTTGACTTATTATTTGTCTATCATGCATGACAGGTCTATACATTGAAGTTTATAATTCATACATACATGCTTAAAGTAAGAATGACCCATAAATTTATCACGGGTGGCCTTTGTATACGCTCAATGTTAAATTCTAGGTGACAATTTTAGAGATATATGATAATTTCATTCATAGAGAGTTTTTTTTTTTAATGAAAGTGTTGTCAAAATTAATTGCACGAGTGCAGTGTTTTAAATAACTTTAAATTAATTCTATTCTAATTTTATGAATGTAGATGCTAAAAATCCTAGAGAATTTCAAACAGATTGTTTTGGAATTTTTTTTTTATAAAATTAATATATTTATATCTTACGGTATATAGTAAATTCAAACATAAATATAGTAAATTTGTACATATAAAAAAAAAAAGGAAAACTCAATTATAGAATGTTCTGTAAAGCAAATATAGACTGATATGGGATGATTACCATATTATCATATGAAGTAACAAATCCATAAATAATTATGACAAGAGATCATTTCCAAAATCTGGTAACCTTTGCTTTACTCCTAGACATCCTCCAATTCCACTTCTAACTAACAAATCACCATACCACATTCCATTTTTTCTATATTCTTCTCTCTGTAGTCTTTTATGTTGCATGTATGTGTACAAAGTAGTGACAAGATTCGCGAATAATTCCCGAATTATTCGCGAATTATTCGGATTTTTGGTGATGCCGAACCGAACGCCGAATTATTCGGTTGACCGAACTTTGACCGAATAATTCCCGAATAATTCGCCAATTTTACGAATTATTCCCGAATTTTACGAACTTTTCCCGAATTTTTTCCAGAATTTTATATTTTGGTTATTTTTTATTTTTGCTCCCTTACAGAACTGAGATCTCTGATCCAAATAATAGCGAATTATTCCCGAATCACAAATTTTTGACCTCGCCGAACCGAACCCGAATAATTGATTTGTCACTATGAGTACAACTATCCATCTCTAGAGACAGAATCAAACACAGTATGTTACAAAAATAACTGCCACAGAATATCCTAACTAAAAGTCGGTGTTTTGTTAAACGTCCCTCTATATATACACACGATCCTTCACGCGTTCTAAAACCATTCAATTTCAACTTCTCCCTTAACAAATTCTTTCTCTTTTCCCTGTTTAATTTCACACAAAACCCTATTTCTCTCTGATTGTGGAGAGATCTACCATGGCTGACAGAGCTCTAGTGCTGCTCCTGTTGTTGGGTCTCACGAGTTTTTGCGCAGCGGCGGTGCTCAAAGTCGGAGACGACAAGGGATGGACGATTATGGGCAATGTAAATTACTCTGCTTGGGCTTCTCCAAAGAAATTTCAAATTGGAGATGTTATTCGTAAGTTCAATAATCTTTAGAATTATTAATTTCTATGGAATTCTTTGTTTGTTTGTGAAACATAATTTTTGTTATAATATTTGTAATCTTGTACTTGAATTGTTAATAAAAAGTTGCATTTATTTAATTTATAGAATGTTAGTACTAAAAAGAATACGGAACTTTTGCTCAAATTTTCTATTTTAATAATAGAAAAATGTTTGTTCATTCACCGAGCAAATCAATGTTTTGCTATTTATGTATTAATTATTTTTTTAAGAAGAACTAATGTTGGATGTCATGATTCAATAGCATGATGGAACCAAATTATACAGTGTGTTTTGATACTGTTAAAAAATGTAAATTAAATCAACTGAATTTTGGGTTTTTTTTAGGCTTTTCATCAGGAAAAGAAAATAAAGAAAAGGGTTTTAATTAATTTGACATTATTTTGAACTTGCATTTATGCATAATCATTAACATAATTTAATATTTTATGAATGTGTATATATATGTAATAAAGAATCTCTGATCTCTGTTGCAGTTTTTGAGTACAACAAAGACTACCACAATGTAATGCTGGTAACAAAGAAAAACTACAAGTCTTGCAATGCAACAAAACCTATTGCTACATACAATTCTGGCAACGACTCAATCACCATAACCCGTGCCGGTCACAATTTTTTCATCTGCGGTGTACCTGGACACTGCGCCGGAGGCCAGAAGGTCGACATCCGTGTTGAAAAGACAGCCAAGGCTGCCCCTTCTCCTCATTCTGCTCCTATACCCAGCACCGGTTCCTCTTCTCCGAGTTCTGGTACCGACACAGGAGATGAAACTGGTACGGGTACTACAACAGTTGCGCCTTCTCCTAAACCCTCGAGCGGTTCGAGGTTTGTGCCGGCGTACTTTGGTTTTGGACTGTCAGTATTGGCAATTATGGCATCTCTGGTTGTGTAATTTGTGGATGTAGTCTTGGATTTGCTATTAGACAAAGTTTGATATTTTGTTATTTTTTTGTTATTCTTTTTGTGTCTATTTGCTTCTTGGATTATTACTGGGGTGTCTTGATTTTTGAATTACAAAACGAAAATTGTTATAGCTTTGTTGTACAGCAACAAATTTGGCCAAACTTAATATGAGATGATTTCAGTTCGAAACTTCGGTTAAAAAATTATATTTAAATTGAGATTTTTTTTTTTGTTGAGATAATTAAATTGAGAAATTTGACCCTTATTTGAAAAAAAATATGCAACGCATTTTCTCTCTCTAATAACTTGCATTTTTCTTAAAAGTGAATTCTAATAACTTGAATTTTCCTTACGATGCGGAGACTCACGCGCGGGTATTAGAATGATTATTCAACATTATATTGACAACTGTAAATTATATAGTTATAATTTTAAATCTGATACTAACATGTAACCAACGCTTCATGCACATCATATAAATGAAAAATAATGAAATTAAGTATCAGTTTAATTGATCGTTTATCAAATGAAATAATATATATTTTTGACATTTAAATTGCACGTAGAACTAGGGTGTTCCTAAGTTCACAAGCCTTTGTGAACTCAACTCTAAAATCTATCGGATTGACTTTAGACGATGAATTCAGACCGTTAAAATCCTTCTACATTACGAGTGATGCGTCTACATGTGAAAATTTAAAGTTTTGAATTAATTTAGTATAAAGGAACCTTATATTATTGAAATTATTAGGAGAGTAGTAATTTTTAAGGACGGATAAGTACATTCGGTGTGAAATGTTGGGAGTAAAATCTTAGCAATAGCTAGATAGGAATCAAATTATTTTTAAGGACGGATAAGTACATTCGGTGTGAAATGTTGGGAGTAAAATCTTAGCAATAGCTAGATTTTGGGCTTTGAATAAAAAATCTAATTTAACCTTCCAATTGAACTTAATTATTCCTATTGATGTGAAGGACCTGACAGGAGGTACAATAGTCGTTTTCACGGCGGATTTGCAGGTTTCAACCCCTACGCATGGAGTCGTGATCAGTGGGGATGAGGATAGTACTACGTACGAAGATGGCAATCATGATACCTTGGAGGTGGTGGAGCAATTATAAAATATTAGGTTCTCTGATTTTTTTGCTTTAAATATGTCACAGGTATTGAGTTTTTGGTTCTTATATGTGAGGGAGTTTAATTCTATGATGTTATTATCAGTTTTAGTTTGGGTACTAGACTTAGTATATGATTTTTAATTTGGTGTTTGTTATGTTGTATTCGGCACTACTGGTGCTGAGAAAATATTGCTTATGGTTTCGTAATAGAAATCGGTGACATAGTTCACTTCTTTCAAAAAAAAAAAAAAAATTTAGTATAAAGTCAGGAGGTCAAAATTAGAAAGTTTATAAATTAATTTTAATGTATTCATTTTTTGAAGTCTTTTAACCACTTGACTCTATACAAATTTACTTTTAAATTTTAAAATTTTCACATGTAAACGCATCACTCGTAAGGTAGAAGGATTTCAACGGTTTAGATTCGTCGTTTGAAATCAATCCGATAGATTTTAGAGTTGAGTTCACAAAGTAGCTTGGTGAACTTAGGAGCACCCGGGTTCTACTCCGAAACTTAATACACAACCAATCTTATATATAAAAACAACACGTCTATCAGTATGATCGTTTATCAATAAATCCTAACACTTCTTTTGAAAAGAAATCTACTACTATTAGTCCAGAAAACTAGGACAATGTTATTTATGATGCAAAAAATACTAATGCCAACAATAATCTACAGAGACTCATCTTTCTATGCTCTCGGTAATATGAAATAGAGTGAGGTTACGATACTATGCATAACACATTAATCGGTACTATGAGATATTGTTTGTGTACTCTGGATTAATATTTAATATCTCCAATTAATGTGTTCAAACAATTAATCTAAACTGTTCAACATAATTTCATATGAAAATGTATAAAATTTTATGTTTTAAAAAAAATTACTATTTTTTTTAAATATTTAGAAAAACACTTGAATTAAATATTCTAGATAGGATTGCTTATTCATTAGTTGAGTCCGAGTTGAGAGTGACTTGGATTCAACTAACGAATTCATGAGCCGAGTTGAGTACGAGTCGCTAATTCAGTTTCAAGTCAAAAACCCTAATTTGGAATCAACTCGCGAGCAACTCAAGTCAAAGTGAGTCGACTCATGACTCATAATATAGTACATATATAGTGAGACAATCTAAATTAATTATAACAAAAGAAATAGTACATTGTTTATCAAAATAATACCCAATTAAAAACAATACATAATGAGACAATGGCCAATACATAATTAAAAATTACCAAACATACAAAGTCTAACAAAGCAGTATAGAGTCTAATAAATTAACAAAACAAAAGAAATAGTACATAATTTACCAAATTATCAAATATTACAAAGTGTAACAAATATTACATACAAAATTACCAAAAAAATTTTTTAGTAAAACAGCACAATTATTTTCTCTACTTCTCTTCCTCTTTCTTCTCTACTAGTCAAATGACACAATGGCAAATAAAATGTTGGCAGTGGCAAATATTTCTAATTTTTAAGATTTGAGGATGCAAAAATTAAGAATATATGAATTAGGGTTTGGTGTGAGTCCAACTAAGTTGATTCCGAACCGAATTGAAGATAACTTGGAATCGACTCATAAATCAACCGAGTCAGTTTCAACTCGAGTTATTAGCGAGTTGAATCCGAATTGATTCCGAATCGAGTTTCGAGTCATGAGTTTTTTGTGCACCATTAATTCTAAAACATTTAAAAGAAGTGATTTTCTACCTATATTACAAAAAAAAAATTCTCAAAAATGTAAAACTAAGTTTAGACATTTATTTTCATAAAGAAATCATGTTGAACGGTTCATATCAACTATTTGAACTTAAAATTCAAAAATATTAATCCGTACTTAAAATTCAAAAATATTAATCCGTACTGCAAACCAATCTGCTCAATACCAAGCCATTTATGGCCACCTAACGATCACAAGGTACCCAGGTAAAAGTAAAAGCATGTAATTGAGCATCAGTACTGCACCAAACAACTACCACAGAACAAATTTATTGATCACATTAAAAGTCTCAACGATAGTTAAACAAGATCAAGCATGATTTTTGTCAACAAACAAAACAACAAACAGATAACAAATTTGATTCTTCTTAATACTTCTCTTTGCTCCATTTGCTCCTTATTATGTCTCTGTAATTGTAGACAAATTTAGAAAAAAAAAACTAAGAGCCTTTTCTTATTCTGAGAATTTCATGTCTTATTTTTGTTTCTCAACTCTCAAGATATTTAGTTATATTTTATGTGAAATTTTAATAGAAAGGATTTTGTTACAATAAAATAGTACCTTGAAACAAATCTACAGAGGCTTCCTGACGACAAAGAAGTACATTGGTGTGAAGATCTCTTTCCTGGACAAATTTGAACATTAAGAGAAGAAAAAAAATCATTAAATATACTGATTTTGTGTTTTCCACATCTAGATTGCTGTTCTCTTATAAAGATGCTCAACTAATGAATTGTGAACAAATCACCTTGAATAATTAAGGAGAGTGGTGAATGACATATAGTGAAATGTTTTAAAGGAGTGGGCTGCATATGTGATACTTTTTATCAAGTGAGACTATGGTACTATGCATAGCGCATAACGTTCCGTAATATGGCTCCATATCTCCATTTTCAAAGTCCAAATGGTCAACTAGAACCGCTCAATATGATCTCCAAATGAAAATGTAGTGACAAAATTTTATATTTTTTAAAATAATTTTACTATTTTTTGTAGGTAGGAAAATCACTAGTTCCAAAGGTCTAGAATATTTAGATCAAGTCATTTTCCACTTTTCTAAAAAATAATAATAAAAAATTTCTAAAAATTGTAAAATTTGGTCTCCAATTATATTTTTATATAGAGATCATGTTGAAAACATTGAAAACAAAAATATGGGTCCATAGCATGGACCGATGTGCACTTTGCATAGTACCATAGCCTCACTCCTTTTTATTTTAGGTACCATAATATTTCAATATTGTTTACAGAGTACATAATATTACTTACTGGTATGAAGGACAGTACAGTACAGAATCAAAGTTAAAGACTTACTTTCCTCCCTCTACAAGGCCCTCCGCTGCTTTCTCTAGAAAGGCCGAGACTCTCTGACTCCCTTCAGGTGCCAGCTTTAAATACTCCAATGTCTTCACCTGTAAACAAAGACAAACCAAAGTTAGTTTCAATTCATTAAAATAAGAAGAAAAAAAATTAACAATATTTCAATATCTGCAAGATTTTAATTCTAAGTAAGACAAAATAGATTAAGTGGCTTTGTACCAAAGTGCGAGTAAAGAGGCGGCCAATAGCAGTCAAGCGAAAACTAGAAAGAGAGAAGTAGCTTGGATCCAATGGCAAGAACCAAGGCATAGGAGAATCTTCCGCTAGATCCTTCTCCCAAACAACCTTTAACCAAATATAAAGGTCAGAACACTTTTCATATGATTTATCTTTGTGAGCTTATTGGAGCAGATCCTCAGTTACAGTAAAGTGCCATGTTAGACAGTTAGTTAGCAAAGGGCAATATTGTAATTATTTTAGAAAGCAACAGAATTAGTTAGTGGCAAAGCTGTTATTAGAGATTAGTTAGAAGACTAAGCTGTTGTCTTTAAATACAGATGTATTACTCAGTTGTAAGGTTACACAGTCAAGAAATAAAGATTACACTTTTTCAATTCTCCTCTTCTCTCTCTTGTTTCAGTGCTAATGAACAGAAAAGAAACCAAAGCATACACCAAGGACATGGCATGATGCGGGGCAAGCCGCTGATTGTTTTATGGGCTGGGACATCAAAAAGAAGAAGGAAAGCAGGTCGACGAAATCCAGGGAATAAAATTTGTGTTTCTCGAGAACTTTCTATTTTGGCTGGAAATTATTTTTCCGTGCCGAAAATCGTGTTTTCAGCCAAAGCAGTAAAATTCGATTCTGAGAAACTTTCTGTTTTGACTGAAAATTGTTTTCTCTGGCCGAAATATATGTTTTCGGCCAAGACATGATGGCATGCGGATTTCTTATTTGAATTTCCGGTTATTCTGAATCAAGGATGCCTGTATATATCTTTTCAGATGATCTAAGAATTAAAAAACTTGTTTCTCTCTTTTGAGTGTGCTTACAAAAGCGGGTATTCTCGCTACTCAGTGCATCATGGCAGTTTAAGACTCATTTAAGCCTCAAGAAAATAAGCTCCAAAATGCCATACAAAAGAGAACAAAAAAGAAACAAGTATCATCTAGTACACAGTTCTTGCTAGCAGGCTAACCTCAAATCCAGCATCAATGGCAGCTTGAAGGCACTGTTTAGTGCTTCTGATATCAGGAAGGCCGTTACCAAGTTCAATCTCAGCCTTTATCCTTTGGTGTACTGGGTTTGTTGCGTCATAATGGTCGGTTACGCACCACTCATAGGCTGCAAAGCATTGGCCCGGCTTCAACACACGGTATATCTCCTTGTAGCAACCCACCTACAAACAAAAGTTTAATTGATATTACACGTTACTGTACAATTGTTTTACTATAAAAAAACCAAAGAAATTTGAAAATTCAACCGAACTGATCCATTTAAACTGAACCATTTAATACAAAAAATTGTCGACTCAGTTGAAAACCAAATAAACAGAACCGATGGATACCCCCAATAACTGGAGCAGAAGCACTTCCCTGTGATTATTATTTTTCTTTCTTGCATTCTGGTACATCGGTCATAGAATTTGACATGAGATTCAAATACCTGGCATGATACATTTCAAATGATGCTGGTTCAAGCATGTACCATGCTAGTGGTCAGTGCATGTATTTCTCATTTTTATATCATGTTGTCCAATACAGTTATATACATTTAGAACTAACACAACACTAAAATTATCACCTTTTCCTTAGTTCATGAATATCAACATATTTTTAATTGATTTATAACTCACTTAGCCTCAATACAAACTACTTTCTCAAGCATCTAATCTCTGGAAAGGATAAAATGCTGGTGTCTTGCAAGCAACCTTTTTCTCATTTTTTTCAATGATTTTCAAAACAGATCCAGCTCACTTTATGGTTTGAGATTACTTCTCAGCCAGTTGGGGATTTGGGCTAGCACAGGGGGCAGTATTATTGGGCTTTGAGATTCGTTCAAGTTAAAATGAACGGTCCAGATCCACTAATTGTAAAAGATTCCCTTTTCAGGTAATGGAGAGGATGTGAATTCTTTCAAAACAGGGTCTAGACAGGAACAGTAACATAAGTGCTTTTTAAATTAAAAAATTGCTCATGTGCAAAATGAGAGAGATGATAGAAACAATGTTTTTACCGCATCGGGAGCATGGCATGTGGCCTCTATTGCATAAACTGCATCATAGGTGTTGTCATCGAATGGCATGTTCATGAAATCTGCCTGAAAAAGTTAAAAAAAAAAGAAAGAACGAATATTTAGAGATGTAAACTACTATATAAAATTACAAACATTTGAGCATTGCACTAGACAAATTTTGAAAATTCACTTTGCGAATCTTCATAACAGTATATAAAGGAAAAATTATACAGAGCAAAACTTGTACCTTAACAAAGTCACAAGTTTGACCCAGCCCAACAGATTTATTCAGTTCCTGTTTCACAATAGATATAAAATTCCAAGTTAACTGATGCTTTGCAAGGCAAAAAAAAAATGAAAAATGTTTAATAAAGGAAACGTAAAACATACCTTGCCCCTCGAAATTTGATATTCATTATTGTTCAGTCCGGTAACTGATGCACCACTGCAATAAATTTTTGACTTCAGAAATGTGACAGTAATACAGCAAGAACCGTTATTATGTAAACCATAAACTGGTAAAGAACCATATAGAAAAATATTGTGGAAAAAGTAAAAAAAAAAAAAAAAAAAAAAAAACAGATGTCAGTCTTAGATAAATAAAAAAGAGATTAATTCTGTGTTTCCCCTCTGCTATACTGCATGCGTGTCTAATCAATCACTTAAGATTCAGGAACTTATAGTCTTATACCTGAATCTTGCAATCTCTCTAAGTGGGCCTCCAATGCCACATCCCACATCCAAGGCCTACATATGAAGTCATAATAGCAGATATTTGTTTATTTGTTGCCATGGAATCAAAATGAAATTTAAACAGTGAATGTCAACAAGGAATAAATTATAAAATATATATACCTTCATTCCCGATTTTAATCCGAGGTGTAGTGCAAGAAAGTGTTCATGCCTTTTTATGCTCTCACGCAGAGATTCACCTTTCCATCTAACATAATATCAAAAGTATATAAGTTAGCACACTCTACTATGTCAAAGGGCTACAGTACAGCAAAAAAATTTAAAAAGAAGAAGATAATGAGGTTTTCTTTTATTATTTGGTCATTTTTTCACAAATCATATAGCAGATCTTAATAATTTACTTAGTACCCAGCTGATGAAAACTGAGAAACTGACATCTATGGTCTTATGTTGCCTTTTCATTCACTTTGGGTTTAAAAAAGGGAGTTAGAAAATTGTCAAATTTACAGGGGTATAACTTCTCCACAAAAATATAAAATGTAGGGTGGTATGTGAACATATCTGAAAATATATTGGTAGTAGCAGCATATATGATAAATTGTTAGAATTTTATGGTTTCAATAAAGAGAACATAGTTATGACCTGTGAGCAAAGTGGAAGGATTCACCCCAGCCATACTCATAGAAGCTGGTTGCAAGATCATAATACTTGTTAACCTAACAATTAAAAAAAAAAACACATGAGATAGATATGACTACAAGGATTCAAGTTCCAAGAAAGATTACCATTAATAAAATAAACCAAGTATATTAAGACTTAGTTGGTTGATTTATCGTGGCTACATGTTTGTTAAGAGATGTTTTTGTTAACTTTTATCATTAGAAATTAATCTAGGTTGACACAGGAACCAATAACAGCAATTCGATAGCCATATTTAATATAAAATAAAAGTCGGAAAAAATCACCATGTCAGCATAATTGGATTTTCTTGCATCCTCATCACCTCCATAGCAAGTATGATACTTCTCATATCTAGAAGTAGAGTACAAATACTCAGAATTTACTATAGCTTCGTAATTTCCAAAACAATATTAACTTATCCATGACAACAAAAGTATATATGAAAACAAACTAAAACCCTTATGTTAAAACATGCATGCAGAAATTTTACAGCACGCAAAATCAAAGGTGCATATATTTTATTTTGTGCCTTGATTGGAAACAAATATGTTATTTTCTTTTCTTTTTTTTGGTTAAAAGTTAGATTATCTAAATTAAGTGGTTTGGTCCTTTGATGGGTTCTTTGCAAATAGTAAGAAGAGCAGGTGTATTTATGCAAATCAGCAATCAAAGGGTTTTTAACTTCACTAATCTATCAATAAACAAAGAATATTCCATAGACTTTGAGTGTATCAAAAGTTGGAATGCAAGTGCTCCCTACAAACTTTACTCTCTCAAAATGTTTTGAAAAAAAAAAAAAAAAATTTACTGTTCAGCAGCTGATTTAACGTCATCCTTAGAAATTTTTCCTCCTAGGCCCGAAGCAAGATCCATAGCCCCTGACTTTGACATTGTCTGGTTGTTCTGCGCAGATTCCAACAAATCAAATTGTTTATAACAATAAAATAGTCTAATTTCTTAATTTTTTTTAATGGGTCAAACAGTCTGTAATAGCAATCAAACAACAGGTCAATGGCACCTTTAAACAAAAAATGCAGGATTGACAAATAAACCACTGACACCGAGAGTGAACTAAATCGAGGAACAACAGTATCAAATGCGGAGATGTAGGTGGACAGCGGGGCACAAGCCACCCCCTCCCCCACCCCCAAATTCTATTGTTTGCAATAATTGCAAAGCACCTTACTTAAACTTAGGATCCTTGTACCATAGCAAGCAATAGGCACTCCATTGTTGCGTTGCTACCATGCTTTGGAAATCTATCTATCGGTAGCTTACAACTTGATCTGACAATTGTGCGATTTTCCAAATCGACTGGACAAAAGGGTTTCGGATGAGAAACGATTGAATTGGAAGAGACTCACATTATTAATGTCCGAGTTACGCCGATTTTTGAAAGGCAAATACAACAAATGGTGGATGATCCGATCGATTGATGATCGGAAGAGATATTTGGCGATAGCGTGAAGTGAATTTCGTTAAATAAGGAGAAAGATGAGAGAGAGAGAGCTTACAAGACTAGAAATGGAGATTGTTGAAATTATTATGTCTGGGGTTTTGGCTGTGAATCAGAGACAAAAAAAAACGGAAGAGAAAGACAACTGTAGTGTTTTTTTTTCTATTTATTGAAAGCCAGTAGGCGAACTGGTGCGTATCCCCTGCAGTACTACGATTGGGATAACATAAGCTCCCAGCCGAGCACGGAACACGTATCCTCTGCATTAACTCAAAAGAGAATCTTTTCAGTTAATGCATCTCATCTGTCTGATTTTAAACGGAGTCAATCCAGCCGTCTGATTTTAACCCAGGGATCCTGTAATATTAGTGCGGATCTAGTCCGCACGGATCATAAAGCGGGTTGAACGGCTGAGATTCATTAACTGAAAAGATTTACTTTTGAGTTAATGCAGAGGATTCTAATTCGCCCAGCCCGAGCGATTGGAGCCTATTTGAAAATTGAAATTAAGGGGTCCACATTGAAAGGAACGGTTGAGATATCATTATACGAATTCAGTATCCGACAACTGGATCTGTAGTGGTTTGGTTAGGCAGAGAGGCAGAGAGGCAGAGAGAGAAGAGGGAAAGCGAAAGTGTTAGCAGTAACAAGCAAGAGAGAGAGAGAGAGAGAGAGATTGAACCGAGTCGGAGAAAAATACAAAGAGCAGAGGCATGCGGTACAGAGGCACGCTGTTCTCCACTGGCACGGTCCCTAGCTTTTCTGTGGCCTACACAAATACGAGATATCATGTTACTGTAGATTGACTAATCTCCATGTTGCAGTTAAGGATTCTTTCTAATTAAGCTCATTGTTGAGGTTTGTTTGATTAAGACACTTTAATACAAAGAATTAATTTTTAGTCTAATGACAAAGACACATAAGAACAAAGATTATGTGTTTGAAACCTATAAATGGGAACTTCCATCTTTTATTTCAAACAAAGAAGTACACTTCAACACTATTTTTGATGTTGAAATAGACTTTCATTGACATATAAAGCTCAAAAGTGGATAATTCCTTGTATATATCTTAATTTTTTTTTCGGTATATGATGTTGAGCAATTGTGTCATGCATAAATTTTATATTTAGTAAAGATAGTATATAGACAAAAGCTACGTGAATATTTATCATGATTTTTAGACTAATCATCTACAAGTATAAGAGCATCTGCTTTGCCTTTCAATTATTTTGGTACGAGACAGATTTATGACTCTCATGGTGTCAAAAATTGTATTTTTTATGTATATTTTTTTTTCAATTTTTAAAATTTGTATGTTAGATACCCTCTTAAAATTTTACTTAATTTTATAAATATATCTTACTAAATTTATACATTATTTTTCTTATCTATCTTGTCTACTGAATTTTGATTGTTTTATAAAATCCTGACCCGCTATATATGGTAAATTTTTAGTATTGTGCCTCTTGGGTGGTTATCCTTCGCCATGGCGTTGTATTTAGTATTTATTACTGTAAAAATAAACAATTAGCAACTGTGAGAGTAAAGCGATGTATCTTATAAATTAATCAACAACTCTCAAAATGCAATCTTCACATCATGTGATGGTCCCATGTCTCTTGTTTTTTTTTTTTTTTTTGCTCAAGACAGAAGTGTGTTTGCTATAGAAGCAAAAATTTAATTAATGATTTGTACTTTATACTAGCAAATAAATATTATTCTCTTTTGTTGGTGATGGTGTCAGTGTGGTGAGGACTAAGAGCATCTATAATTGATTGTTTTTGAATTGCTAATTTAATGTGTTAATTGTTAATAGAATTGTTTGAATGTAGTAGAGTTTCTAAATTAGCAAATTTGTTTTAAAAGAAAATATTTGTTTAAAATTAGCTGAATTAATTATAGCACTCTCTCTTTCTTCACAAAATTAATTATTCGGATGGAGTGATTTAAAAATTATGAATATCTAATTGCTAAATTCAGTAACGTGACAAAATTATAATTTCTAAACATTTTGTATCAGTGACGTGGCAAAATTATAATTTCTAAACATTTTGTGGGATGGAGATGCTCTAAGGAGTTTCTTCCCTACTTCAATCAAATTAAAATAATTTAATGACTATTTATATTTAGATTATACGAAATCCGCTTTGAGATTCTTTTCAGATTAAAACAGATGATGCATATCTCACGATAGGGTACCGCATTGGATCTAAAAGACAACAAAGAAAAAAAAATGGAAAAATAGATGTGCTAGAATCAAGTATTTTACATAGGCAAATTTTTTATTTTAAACTGTTCCACGCAGCATTTTAATTTCCTAAAATTATCGTCGTTGTCTGTATCAATGAAATATGAAGACTTAATTTTCATATTATTATTTTTTCAAAAATAAAATAAAAAAGAAACTGCTCCACACAGCACAAGCTACATGGGTATGGATAGAAAGAAAATGAAAATACACAAGACACAAATTATTTGACAGGGACAGAAGGTAGGGTTTCAGATTTTTTAGCAGCACAGACATTTAATAAGATTTTTGAATAATATTTGTTTATTATTTGTCAACATTTTTCTGTATTATTTTTTTAAGCTAGTAAATTATATTTACAACTTACTGTTATTATTTACATATGAAAAATCACTATTATGTTAAAATATTTGTATTATAAAAATAAAGATATTTTTTCCGAATTATATATATGTACTTTTTATAAAAAGTAACGATTTCTTGCGAAAATCAGTCAGTTTAATTTAAACGAATATAACCGAATAAGTATTTTTGGGTGGAGATGAAGATCCGATCCGATCTTATGTGAAAAAGCTAACCTCCTTTTTAAATAAGGGAGAATTTCACGTATATCCCTAAAAAGCTTCAAAATTATATATAACCCTTTAAAATTATCGTGTTTTATGTTGAAACTCATTTCAAATTTATAAAATACCAATTTTATCCTTCATTAAAGGCGTAATTTTTTTTTAGTTTGTTCCAGTGAAATATTAGTCTTATATTTGATCGGTTTTCAAGAGAAAAATAGATATTTTATAAAGAATAAATGGTATGATGAGTATCTGATTTTCGATGGCAAAATGAGTATATATAAAGGGTAAACACATAATTTTGAAGTTTTTGAGAGGTATACATGAAATCCCCCCTTTAAATAAAAATAGAAAAATCAGTGAGCAAAGCTAACTCTCTTTTTTTAAATAGAATATAATAAAATATAAAAATAGGTGAGCAAAGCTAACTAAAAAAATTTATAGAGATATTGAAGACAAGCTGTCACTTTATTAATAGCAATACTAACAACTACAGAGAAAATATTGGCTAATTCAGTCAGAGCTTCTGTAAAGTACAATAAGGCTATGATTGGAATAAAAATCAACTAGAATGGAATTCAATTTTAATGGAAAAGATATGAAAATAATTCATTCGAGATTAAATTTTATTGATCGGAACGAACAAAAAACAGAGAAAAATCCTAAAATTTCATTAATTCCTCTGATCTAGGGCTTTGAAAAATATAAGCAAAATTCATAATTTTTTTTTAGAAAACTAAGGCATTTATAGATGAAGAATAACAGAATCATGAATTTGCCGAAGAAGAGATGAATGTTTTCTCAACGAAAGACGGGGGTGTCCGATGCCCATCGGACCAGAGTCTGTTCGATGAGTGGTTTCTACCGTCCGATCCACTTCAAGATCCGTGTGCACGGATATTAAAGCAAACAGCACGGATATTAAAGTGATCAGAGCCTAAATGCACGGGGTTTTTAAAATTAGTGCGGATTTAAATTGGACGGTTCATATAAACTCAGGATACGAATTCCTTTCTGATCAGAGCCTAATTTAGAAAAGACAAATTGAAATATAACAATATAGTAGACAAGACAGTTGAAATTAAATATATTTTGCATACTGTATGAAAAGACTAAAATAAACGATTTAATTTTGTAATTTTTTTTTATAATAGTGAGGTCAGCACTCACCTATCTATATTGAAATCAAATATATATAGAAGGCTAGATACCAAACCAAATATTATCATTTTAATTTAAATAATTTTAAATATTAATGCTAGAAGATTATTTTGACAATTTGTGACGCACCAAAATTGCAGTGAATTATAGCACACAAGAATTTTGACAATATTGAAGCATTCTTCTTGTTTTATTTTTAAGATCCGTAACACATACCCTATAAAAAATATTTTCAATGTTATGCAAATTGTTTGGAGTCATTGTTTAGATTTTAGATTTTGAACCGTTGATGCAAAATATAGAGTTTAGTTCTGAAATTTAGTATTACGGGGCTTATATTTTTGGTACATATATTATCAAATAAAATATTTGTGGTACGTATATCGCGTGTACCAAACAAATAAAAAATAGAGAGAGATTTTGTGCATATTCTGTCGTACAACAAATGCTTTAAATTTTCGATGAATTCAGCAATTTTTAACGTATTATTAAATAATATTCAAACTGATGGAATTTGATAAGTAGCGTATTCATATATTCAACAAAACAATATAAATTTCCTTTTCAATTAAACTTTTTATAATGATTCGAAAAATATCGTCAAAATTATAAAAAAGAAGGTTCCAATTTCATGGGATTCCTCTCATCATTATTTAAAAGAACAAATATTGATTATTATACTCTTTGGTAATATATATATTTTTTTTGTAATAAATAGTGGTCTTTGTTAGTTTTCCTAGTCACCCATAAGTAGTGTATTGAAAAAAAACCTGCCGGATCAGAATCAGACTGCCATCTGTGGATCTGACCCATATTGATTCGGACCGGCCTGAACCGAGGATATGGAGGGACTTAGCACGGTTTTTGGTGAGTTTTCTCCACTAGATCCGGACTAACTTGGGTGGTTCTAAACCCTTGGATTGGACTAGACCTTATCCGGACTAAACCCGGATTGGACCGAACTAACCCGTGGCAACCCGTGACAAACCAGAGCAAAACCAACCTAAACCTGCCCGGATCCAGACTAAATTAGCGTATTGGTGCATAGCGCACGCTATTGGTGCTATACGCTATCCGCTATAGCGGACTGCTATTACCGCTATAGCGATCGTAACTCAATTAGCATATTTTAATGCCATAGCTTAGCGTTTGGGGTCTAAAAACACTATAGCGCCGCTATTTAGAACATTGCTAAATACAAACAAATAAACCAAGCATTAGAAAAAAAAATACAAACAAATTAATATTCAAATTATCTCTGACAACTAAAAATATTCAAATTAATACCAAGCATTAGAACAAAAAAAATATAAACAACATATCAATTTGAAAATATCAGAAGTGAAAAGAAGCCAACCGAATTCGAAATTCACTGTTCACAACAACCTGAAAATGAAAACACACAACTGAACTAACTATAAAATGCATATATACTGGCATTGTAAGCAAAAAAGAGAAAATAGATACCACTGTTCTATTTTAGTTCGACTCCAGTACTGAACTAGTCATGTACTGATAAAAAATTAATTTCAAATTTGGGTTCCCTAAAAGTAGTGGAGTCACTAATTGATCAAAACCAATGACAGAAGTGAATAGTTACCAAATTGGCACCACTGTTTTGATCCAACTTCATTTAATTCAATATGGATTTGTGAAACAATTGAGCATGAGTAGTTAATCAAGCATCACAGATAGAAGACTGATCCATTTCATATGATTTTAATTGAATCCATTCACTCATATTGCACCAAATTTAGATATGTACCTGTTCCCTTCTAATAGAATTTGACACAGTTAGTGTTAAATTAGCAGTCCAGTCACAGTGTTAAATTTAGATATGTACCTGTTTACTGCCAATAGATTCGACAAATTTTGCGAAGATCTTATTGCATCATTCTTCCCTCTTATCTGTTAGAAGACAAGCCAATTCTTACAGCTGAAATACAAAAAAAATAAAATAACAAAGGTTTTACTAATTTGGGTATGTCCAATACTTTGCAGTTCCTGTTTTAGACCAACATTTCTTACATAAAGCATTGGGACTTTGTGCCATTTTCTGGTAACACTTAATTTAGACATAAATTATTTTTCTAAATAAAATGAAACTTTACTATTTCAAGACCATCACTATTAGCTACATAGCTTGATCATTTTCATGACCATCTCTCAGAAATATTCATAGTATCACATGTATTAAAAATTGAAATAACAGGGAAATCTAACTTAGACAGATAACCTTTCACACAAGCTAGCTAAGTTTCCAACTATGGAACCCACATGACATACCAATCTTTTAAAATGGTTTTCCATTAATTCTGAATTTATTAGGAAGTAAATTACCTTGTTATTTTTTTTGGAAAAGTTAAATTCTTATACAAAGTGTTGTTAGCAGAAAAGGCTGTATACACATAACTGCCTTGCTTTGCTGAGGTACATGATATGTTGGCTCGTGCTTGTACTAGATTATGTCAAGACTCCAGGAATCACATAACTGTACCGGTACACATAACTGTACCTACCACCAGCCTGGCATGCTGCCACGGTATTTGAATCTTAGGTATTATTCGAATTCTAAGCACAAAGTATTAAATTTTCTCTAGTACGAAGTCTCTCAGAAATATTTCAGTCTGACCATTCTTCATGTGCTCAATTAAAAGTATACTGAGGTTATTCCACAAAATGCTTTTGCATATGACTATACCTTAATTAGCGGGTCAGTTGAATCATCTAATATCTGAATTATAATCCGATCGGGTGGCCAAGTCAGGGCACAAGTCGCTCTGAAATAAAGATGATATACCTGTATATTACAAAAAGGCCCACAAATTAATTAAACTCAAATCTCAGACAAATTAATTAAACTCAAATATCAGACAAGATATGTAGTGGGAACCAATTAGTTACATATAGAACAAATATTTAGCGATATGGAGAATTCATGAAATTGAGCTAATTGTTTTGAATTGATTAATTCCAAGATAAACCAAGAGGCAAAAATGCCCACAAAATAAGTAACTAAATAATCAGGAATTTCATAAATTTCTATTACTTGGCAAGATGAGGTCTGAGCATGGCCATTGTCAAATTTTCTCACAAAACCCACAAAATAACCGTAATTTAACAAAACCCACAAAATAAAAACAGTTAAAGTAACCCAATTTTTTGAAGTTATTTCGTTTTTAATTTTGTAAGGCTACACCTTTCTGTCCAATTTAAACAGCTCAGAGAGAGAGAGAGAGAGAGAGCGCACCTGAGAGGAGAGGAGATGGAAACTGGAGAGCGACCGAGCGAGAGCAAATGGAGACTGGAGAGCGACAGAGCTTCGACAGGGAGAAGCGAGGAAGAAGTATTTCGACGGAGCTTCAACAGGGAGAAGGGAATGGTTCGACGCGCAGCTCGGCTCGGATCAGATCGACTCGGTTAGGGTGAAGAAGAAGTATTCCAAGTTCGGACCGAGTTCTGGCTCAGCTCATTTTGACTCATTCAAGAGCCCAGCTCTAAGTCCATGAGTCAGCTCGACTCATTTAGCAGGCCTACTTACAAGTGAAGGAAGGCGGCAAAGAAACTATTTGTATTACAATGATTCAATAAATAATCTACACGACAAGTTGAGTTTTGACAGAGCAGGATTTCAAACAATAAACAAATTTCTATGCTAACAAACTACTTGGCAAAAATACTTTCAAAACTGGTGCATCAGACGCAACCTCAGCTTCATCACCATGCTTTATCTTATAATAAACATGCGAACCGTCGATATATACCATTCCTTCTTGACTGTACCAAGAAATAACCATATGATCATTTGGTTTGATAAACCCGTGCATTAATGGTATGTCAAGTTCCCGTGGCATGATCGGTTCTCTCACCATGTATTGAAGGTCAGGCATAGAAATGTGCATCGGGATTCCCCCAGCCGATTGCATCGCAGCAGTAGATCCAGTAGCTGTGGAAACCCTGAGACCGCTTGATCGGCAGTTGATTAAATGTGACGTTTCACCGCATTCTTTCTTGATTCTACATACAGCAAGAGGAAAGGAGTTTGTTATAACCGTTCAGTCTCTGAAGCCAAGTTAAAAATTTACCAGTAAAATTATAAAAAAAAAAACCTGAAAGAGAAGCGAGATACAGAAGCTGGACATGGATGCGCGATCAAAATATCATTCAATGCAAAAGTCGGTACCTTTGCACCATTTATTTTCAACGATACCCTTGACAGCTCAGTTGGTGTTTTCTTACCTTCCAGTACCTCATCCAGCACCTGTTCAAAGTTTGCTCTGGTAGCAGCACATAGATAACCTGTTCAAAGTTTGCATTGAAATCAACATCCTGTTCATAGAATTGAGAATTGAGTAGATGAACTTAACCAACCTCTGCTCCTTGTTGCATCAAATTCCTGACTGAGTTCCTCCACCTCGAGAGAATTTGTGGGATCAGAATTGACACCCAAAACAGGGATAGAATGATCAATAAAGTGGCTAGCTTTAAGAAGCGTGCCATCACCACCAACAGTGACAACGAGATCAAAGTCAAAATGGCGAATGGATTGAGAAAGATTGTTACGCATCACGAGTTGCCATTGAGGGAACCTTTTCTCGATAATGCTCGTGCAATGGTTTATGGTTTCCTTGTGAACACGACACCTGTCGTCTAAGTACCGAAGAACCTTGGTTGGAGTTGTTGCAGTTGCAGTTGCAGTTCGTGGAGGATAGATGTCTATCGGTTTCGACAAAAGCAGCGCTCGCAGCATCTTCGCCGCCACGGCGCCACCGTCGTCGCCACTAATCCATCCAATCATCGATCAATCATTAGATATCTAATCTAAACCTAGTTGATTTGTCTGCGGCCCGGCCCAAAAAAGGAGCTTAACCAGGCCCATCTAGTCTATGGTATGGGCCTAGGTTGCTAACCCCCAAAAATTCCATTCTATAGGGCTACAATTTTTGTTAATTCTTTCAAGAGAAATTTTGATTAAAAGTTCATTGATAACCAGTAATCACGATATTCCCAACTAATTTCCCTAAAACATAAAGAAAAGCTGATTAAATTCTAAAATGAATACTAGTACTTACATCCTTTATAAAAATGAATTCTGGAGAGATTAATTCCGCCACAAACAAAATTATTGCAGACTTTTGTAAGCAGGAACAAAGAATTTGGGAATAGATTTAACGAAACCGGTGTAAAGCACAGCTCGCGCAGAGATTCGAGAAATACAGAGTAGCGGAGAGAGAAGAGAGAAGGGTTTAGTTCTAGGGTTTTCGGTCTAAAACATCGGACAAGACAGGCTGCTAGATAATGAATTGGGCCGGATGCTAGTTCTACAAAGCCCATCCATGTAGGAAATCTCTCTGGGTAGCACAAACGGGAAAACTTATCTGCTGACGGTAGATGACGAAATAAAAAATAATCTGATACCTCAATTTAGGATCAAACGGTATTCAATTGGGGTGCCACTGTTCATAGCTACAGTAACATCCCATTCAACTTTTATGACTTATAATTATAATGATGTATATAGTATGAAGTTATTTGAATAGTAGTTCATATGATTGTCATTAATATATTCTCATTTCAGTTAAAATATCTGAAATAGTAGTTATTATGACTGTAATAAATATATCCTCATTTCAATTAAAAATGATGTATACTGTGAAGTCCTCTGAAATAGTATTTTTTATTATTATTAAATATAAATAATAGTTCTCTGAGAAATAGTAGTTGTTATGATTGTTATCTATATATCCTCATTTCAATTAAAAAATGATGTGTACTGTGAAGTTCTTTGAAATAGTAGTTGTTATGATTGTAATTAATTTATTCACATTTGAATTAAAAATGATGTATACAGTGAAGTTTTCCGAAATAGTAGTTGTTATGATGTGATATATTCTCACTTCAATTGAACTTTCAGCAAGTGAAGACAACAATTGGACGAAATATTAAATTCTATGACAGTGATATTATATTTTTCAATCCAATTGAATTTTTGTCAAGAAAACAACTGTATGGCAAAACAAAACTTAAAATTATTAAATAGTTATTTATCGGATATATATGGAATAATTTTATGGAGAGTATATTGCATGGCATTCTTAAAATTTCTTGTCAATACATTGTACATACATAGGTATGATATATTTTTTTTATTATTTACAGGGACAGTCATGCCTTATTTAAGGGGAGTAGTATATTGTTAAGAACACTAATTATACTATTCAGTGTTGAATGAAAATTTTACATCTTAATACTCAATTTGTTGAAAAGAGAGGTAGTATAGTTGGTTAGAAAAATAGTTTTAAAACTGTTGGTTACTCAAAGTTCAAGAGTTCAATTCACTCTTACGACTTCAGAGTCACTGCAAAAATTAAAAAAAAAATTCAATTTGTACTTAATTAAGAAGTTAAGAAAACAATATTTCAACCAGAGAAAATTCAGTGCAATTAAAGCACAACTTACAAAGGAAGTTAGCAAAAAAATATTGAAACCAAAAGCCGTTTTCTCAAAGGAAGTTCATGTATCTTTCTTCATTTCCAAGTTTCTCTTCAGATTTGGGCCTTTTTTTCCCCTCTTAGTACATAAAAATATATGTGGATCGGATTATAGAAAAAAAGAAGTTCAAATATCTTTATTTTTTGTTTTATTCACTTTTTAATTTTTAATAACAAAATTTTTAAAATTTATATATCAAAATAAAATTGTTAGACGTGATATATTATTTTCTCAACTTGTACATAAAAATTGTCACTTTTCAATTTTGATTTTTATATGAATCAATAAGTTGAAAAATCAACATTGAAACTATATCCACATCAGTATATTTTTGTAAGTTTTTTTTTTATACTAATCAAAACAAAATTAAATTATCATGATATTTTACGTGTGCATAGAGAAAATAATATGGATCATATCTAACGGTTTTATTTTGACATTTAATTTTTGAATTTTAAGTTATTGTAGTTCTAAAAATAGAGACATGATGAAAACATATAAAATGAAGACATCCAAACTAGAATATTCCAATAGGCTAGATATTCAAAATATAATCTTAATAATGATTATTCTATTATTGTGTGAATATAATTTGTAATTTTACTAATTGTGTTTATAATAAAAAAATGGGTGAACTGAATTTAGTGTTTTTTAGAGTTATATTTTATTAACACTTAGAACACACCATGTATACGATAAAATAAAGTATAGGGGTAAAATAATCTCGTTAACACTCTTACAACAACATAATCACGACTACATACTGAAAGTGTATTTTTTTTTATAAATGTACAGAAAGTGGTTTTTTTTTATAAAAAACACAGAAGTGATTGTTCTGATTTTTTTTTTTGTTATTAATTGTATATGCTGGGATGAAGGATTCTTATTTGTCGTCATCTCGTTAGCATATTAGATATTTATATGTCTTCTCCTAAAAAAGAAGATATTTATTTGTCGTCATCTCAGTGTATAGCACGTGGATGCGCCTGCTGAGTGCTTGTCCCCTCACATGCAATGCCACATTTCATTTTTTTCGCTGCATCATTCCATTATGTAACTATCGATGGTATTGCTGGGTTCTTTTCTTTCCCAGTGCATTATGTAACTATCGATTATGCTATCATTAGCCGCTACTGCTCAAAATGTCCGTAGAGAAGTTTTGCTGATCTAAGCCGCTGGATTGGAAAAGAAACACTAAATCTATGAAATCAAATACGCGCGGGCTTGACTTATATTTTTTGTCTAATTTTTTTTTTTCCGGCCCAATCTGGGAGTAGGCAGTTTAACGGCCTCGTACTGGCTTAGCATTCTGTGTAAGTGTGTAGTGTGTAGTGTGTAACGTGTATGTGATAAAATCTGACAACGGATGAGAATCAGGACTCTGGCTCCAGTCCACCGCACACTCAGATCAGATCAGAGCACATTCCTATCCATCACCGCACAGACTTGAGAACTACTGGTGTTTTGCTTAGGTTTCTTTCTCTTTACTTTTTCATTCTTCGTTTTTTCCTTTCATATAGCATATAGGTGATGAATGCAATGCAATTGCCATGGAATTCATCAATTTCGTAAACTATACTTTCCGTAGATGGTGAAACAATGATATTCTTCAAATTTGATCGAACAGAGAGAGTAGGGCAGTAAACCTTGTCCTTCCTCTCTCCACTAGAAAACCCAAATCTGTACTCTTTTACAATAATCAGAACCAGAACCTCTCTAGTTCCCGATCGGACCCAACTATCTCTATCCTTCGCTACATCCAAGCTCTAAGCCAAAATCATGTCCCCAAGAAAACACCTTCATATCAGCATTTAAGGCATGTACTAATCTCTTGTTAATCCATCATGGAAAATCGATTCACGCACACGTCCTAAAAGTTGGTCTTGCCAATGATCGATTTGTCGGTAGCTCAATTATCTCGTTTTACTCTTCAATTGGCCATTTAAATCATGCTCAGAAGGTGTTTGACACAACTTCCATGAAAGATGTGGGTTTGCAGACTGCCATTCTCATGGCCTATTTAAGACATGGGGAGATCCATAATGCATGTAAATTTTTTGGTGAAATGGAAGAAAAAGATGTTGTAACCTGGAATGCCATGCTAACTGGTATGGTACAGAATGGCATGTACAGGGAAGCTATTGAACTGTTTAGAAAAATGCTGATCAACAAGCTCAAGCCAACTAAATTGACTATAATTTGCGTCATTTCTGCTTGTTCTCAAATGGGTGCCCTTTCTTTGGGCCAATGGATTCACAGTTACGTTCAAAGGCATTCACATGAAACCAAACCCAGTATAACTCTCTGGAATAGTCTTATACACATGTATGCAAAATGCGGTCGGTTGGATATGGCTCTTGATCTGTTCTATGAGCAAGAGGAAAAAAATTTGGAAGCATACAACACCATTTTGACTGCTTTATCTCTCTACGGCAATGGCTCCACATGTCTCTCTCTCTTCTCCCAAATTGTTAGATTACAATTTTGCCCTGACAGAATCACATTTCTTGGTGTGTTGATGGCATGTAGCCATGCAGGCATGATTGGTCATGCATACAGCCATACACATGTATTAAATGCATGGGCCAGGTGTATAGTGTTGAACCTGGACCCGACCATTACGGTTGTCTTGTAGACGTCCTCTCTAGAAAGGGGTTTCTCGAAGAAGCGAGAGAGGTTATTGAAACCATGCCTTTTGAACCAGATTCGTATTCTTGGGGTGCATTATTGAGTGCCTGTATCAATTATGGTGATGTCGAACTCGGGTTGGAGATTGCAATGAAGTTGATCGAGCTTGAATGGTATGAAGAGGGCTGATACACTGGTTTGATTAACCTCTGTAAGAAGGTCGGTAGAATTGAAGATGCTGTAAAGGTTAGAAAAGCAATAGAGAGATTGTGTAGAAAGGGTAACTCAGGGAGAAGTATGATTGAAATAGACGGTATTGTTCACGAGTTTGCAGCAGGAGATTCTATCAATGATGTATAAATATGTATTCTCGATGATTTGTTCTTGTTAATTAATATTACTTTTTTTCTCTATTTTCGCTTTGTTATTTAAGTTTGTCAAATTGGGTCACACGTGAGGAAGTACAGTTAAATCAACAAATTCAATATTCAACCTCAATTTGTTGGTTACCAGTCTACCACCCTTTTGTTAAATTATGCCTCTCAAAAGTATTTGTGGGAAATTTTCTTCTTTATCAAATTTGTTGTTGAAATCTCTTGCAATGAAAGTATTTGTAGTCTTTTTAGCTATGTTGCGTGGATACATGTACGGGTATCGTATCGGTTACGGCAATCCAGTAATTTTCAAAGTGATACGGATGTGTCGATATGGATATCGATACGGTGATACGATACGGGACAATATACAAAGTATTGCGATAACATAGCTTTTTAGTCATATAATTTGTTTTCGTTTTTGTACAATTCATGCTTTGGTAGAACTTCTAAGTTAATGCTTGTACCAGTCTCTTTCATGGCCAAGTTAATTCGCTTTCTTTTATGATATCAAAATACCACCGCTATCCATATTTTTGTCTAATATTCACTACTACAAAAAAAACACTTTCTACACTGATTTTCTCTATTTTATATAAAATCGTGTACGAAATAGAATTTTTTCAATTCTTAAAATATCTGTAAGAATCCTACACAGATATTAATTTAAAAATCAGTGTACAATTGTGTGGGGAAAAAACCGTGTGGAAATGAAGCTTTTGTACACGGATTTATCCGTGTGGAATTGTTGAGAGAGCTACACAGATATTTTATTAAATATCCGTGTAGGAAGGTCTTTTGTACACGGTTTTTTATTTAAATAGCTGTTTAGATATGTTGATAGACCTACACGGATTTATAGTTAAATATCCGTGTAGGAAAGACCTAGTAGGGTTTTAATGAAATAAAAAGCTTCTTTTTCAGAGCCGTTTGGATGATCTTTTATTCTTAACTAAAAAACTCATGAAGAGCCCTACTACTAATATTTTATTCTTACCTCTTTGTACTAGATCATAGCCATTTTAGTATATATTTAAATATCCGTGTAGCCAAATCTTGATCACATGGTTACTAAGTGGTAAGAACATAATTTTTATAAAAACATTGTATTGGATCTTGATGAGTGTATGTTATATGTTGAATCACATGTGATTGCATGTACAAAAGGCTATGTGTGTGTGCGTGTGTGCGTGTGTGTATATATATATTGCAAAAGACTATATGTATATACAAAATACTATCTATTTATTTTTGCAAAATGCTATGTATATTCAATCTGAAATATATATTATTGGCTAGCAAAAGTGGAGGCTAGCAAAAAAAAAAAGAACAATCCTACATGAATATTTAAATAAAATCCGTGTAGAAAGAGGTAAGAATAAAATATTAGTAATTCATAATCTTCCTACACGGTTTTTTTAACTTAATATATGTATAGGAATACTCTTCATACACGGATATTAATTAAATATCCGTGTAGGAATCCCTTCCTACACGGATTGTTTAATTAATATCCGTGTAGGAAGGTTAAGAGAACTACATGGATATTTAGTTAATATCCGTGTAGAAAGAGTATTCCTACACGGATATTAATTAAAAATCCGTGTAGCTCTCTTGCGATGAGATGTACTGTGGGAGGTTTTCCACACGGGTCTTTATGATAATCCGTGTAGAATTAGTATAATCGTACACGGATAATTATCCGTGTATAAATGGTTGCACATTCCTACACCCTAAGATTACACACGTTTCCATATCCGTGTAGCTACTTCATTTAAAGTCCGTGTACAAACTGTATTTTGTAGTAGTTATTACTTTTAGTTAATTTCTATAAATAAAAAATTCTGTAAGATGGCATAGTTTTTTTTTAAAATAAAAGTTAAAGTAGCATAGTTTGCTTAAGAGTTTGTCCTACTCAATACAAGTTAGAAACATGAGTTTAATACCTACAAGTACAAAGCCTCCTTTAAGCTAAAGAATTATTTTCCCTCAAACTCATTAAAAAACAACCAGAATTACTTAATTTCAGTCACACGAACAAATATACAAACAATTTATTTATTTTATTTTTTTCCAATGCACAAACAATTTATTACAAACCACAAACCATTCAAACATAATATTACTTTAATTGACTCGCATCTAACCTCTTAATTACTGGCTTGGCCTCCTCTGATTAAGCTCAGTTGAGCAATATTGCCAACATAACATTACAAGCAACAGAGAACGCCAGAATCGAGAGAAAAAAAAAAACCCAACTTACAAGCAAAATGAACACTCGTTTAATTGGAAATGAGAGAAATCATAAAGTTTAAATAGACCATAAAGTTTAAATAGACATAAAGAAAGATTTTCTAAACGGATTTAGCAGATCGTTCAAATCACCACAGTACTACTGGCACCAATCTTACGGCAAACCTTCATAGTTCCCTTCCAATCAGCCGCACCTCCGGTTACCACGCTGCCTGTTGCCTCCCCTTCCCCTTTGGTTGCACGGTGGTGGGCCAACCCTAGGGTTGCATGGATGTGGCTGGCATGGTTGTGGTTGACAACCATTCGGGTAGCATGGACGCGGCTGACATGGCTGCGGCGGGTGGCATGGCTGCCATGTCCCATTGCCTCCAAATGCATTTCCTCCAGTTGCATTGCCACCAGTCGCATTTCCACCCGTCGCGTTCCCACCGGTCGCGTTTCCTCCGGTTGCATTGCCACCGGTCGCATTCCCTCCCGTCGCATTCCCACCGGTCGCATTACAGTGCCCATTCCCTCCAAATGCATTGCCACCGAATGCATTTCCACCATATGTACCAGGAGCCTAGCTCAGGAATTAAAATATAATCAAAGCAAATTAATCAGCATTATTCATCCTGTAGCTTCTATATAGCAAGTCTCATAATAAGATAAAAGTATGGTCAGGTGTGCTAGATTCAATTTGTTGACTTATAAATGATAACAATTCTACAGATTATTCCAGTAAATTCAAGAATAATTAACTATATAAGTTGGACTTATGTTGTTAAAACTCATGGCTATGATCTAGTTTGGACTGAAATTTCATACATACTAAAACGTATTAGATCCAACATGTCAAAAAAAGTGGGTGCATGTAATCAATGATATGATGGCTCTTAGTTAAATGTCTCCAACAACATTGCATCTCCTATGAAAAAAAAACAAGATTCAATATATATGTGCATACATACATAATAGAGAATAAAAATTCTCAGTTTTGAATTAATTTCGTAAAAAAAAATTAATTGAATATGTATAGCTTTTATATGAACCACTGAAAATTAATTTCGTAAAAAAAAAAATTAAAGTATGTATATCTTTGTATTTTGCTAAAATAGAAGTGGTGCTTGAAATGACAGCACCGGCACCTGAACCCTAAGAGAGGGTGACGAAGAGGATAGCAACCAACAGTGGCGAAGAGGACAACAACCAACCAAAACCCTAAGAAAAACGAATTTATTCAATAACCCAACAATGGTAAAGAAAAAAAATATATATACATACATGACTAACTTTAGCAAGATAGAGAGGAGAAATACAAAATTCGAATTTGCCAATTCTCTCCTTGTGTGCAGAAATTAAACCAACATTTAATACAGAGAGAGAGAGTGTGTAATATTGATTAAAACGACGTTGGAAGATAACCATTTTATTTCATTAAAACCCTACTAAGCCTTTCATACACGGATATTTAACTTTAAACCCGTGTAGCTCTGTCAACATTTCTACACAGCTATTTAAATAAAAAAAACTGTGTACAAAAGACCTTCCTACACGGATATTTCATTAAATATCCATGTAGCTCTCTCACCATTCCTACACGGATATTTAGTGAAATATCTGTGTATAAAAGCTTAATTTCCACACGGACACTGATTTTTAAGTTAATATCCGTGTAGGATTCCTAGAACACTGGAAAAATCCTATTTCATACACTTTTTTTTTTTTATAAAATTGAGAAAATCCATGTATAAGGTACAGTGTAGGAAGACGTTTTTTGTAGTAGTGTTTTAAAAAGAAAATAAATTTTACAAATCTTTTTGGATCGAGTTGAACCAAGCTGGACCGAGCTTGACAGTATAAAATGCACATAAATTCATACAAATTCACAAATTGATGCCTAGACGAGCTAGCTGGCGAGCAAACTAGGCCCCAGCTCAAATTCGTTAATTCTGGATCGAGCTAGTAGCGAGCTGGCTCGTTAACAACCCGATCCAGTAACAAACGAGTTGTTAGTGAGTGAGCCAGATGCAAACTACGAGCTACGAGCTTTTTTTCCACCCCTAATACAGCCATTTTACATAAAATATTTTGTTGTACAAGAAAAACTGCAAAATTAGCCTACCACACAATTCTAGAGATATAGTTCAGCCCTTGAACCTAAACTATCAATAATGGATGAAATACAACTGTTGGTTTATTGGTGCCGATATAAATCTATAATATAATATGAAGACAAACAAAAACCCAAGTGTATTATTAAGTAATACATGTATATGGATAAACCAATGAAAAATAATATATATCTAGTATATAATTAACGTGGCAATTCAGATTCCAGCCAAATTAGCATGCATGGTAAATTAAAAGAAAACGAAATTTGTGTACCAGTTAGTACATACCATGGCTAAGATCGGTCGTTGGTGTAAAAGAGAAAATAAATGTAGAAGAAATTTTAGGTCTTTTAGTTTACTTTTCTGCCTGATGAGAAAATAGAGGAGGCAATAGGTACTTATATAGATAGGCCACTAGGACGATAGTTGATTCTTATCACAACACATCTTCTGTTCATACGCATGCACCTGTCCCTACGTACGTGGTTGTATATATATTATATTGTATTGTAATGAAATTATCACATGTTCATACAGCCAGCCGGGTTTCATAGTTAATCATTAATTTGCCTTACATCTGTATTGTTTTTTTTGTTAATTAATTAGCTATATCCAATTACTCTAATAATTGGTCAGACCATACATGCAGACTACTCATTTATTCATTCGACAGCCAGGTTTCATGATTTTACTGAATATTTTATATATAAAAAAAAAAAATGAAATGCAACATGCTTATGTCTAATAATCATTTAATTTGATAAAAACAGGAAAAATATATCCTATGCTTTGCTAATGAGTACGAAACATTTAGATAAATCATAAAACTTCCGTTAAATTAATGTTTGTTTTGTTAAGTAGCTAGTCCGCATCCTGCTGGTGTGAATGATGGTGTTAGCTAATCAAGTCAACTCGTCAAGTTTAAATCATTTTTTTTTTTTTTGCGGAGAAGTTTAAATCATTTATTCATTCGACAACCAGGTAGCTGGGAGCTCATTGTGTGGGCGCGTTGACAGGTTGTTATTTATTAAAATATAACTCGTTAATTTGTTTTGACTTTGGTCTTTGGGTTGACAGGCTGTTATTTAGAAGCAACGTGTTTATTTATATATTTATTTAATTTTTTAGGATAAGCGTGTTATATAAGAGAGATGCATGAGAAAGTCAGTCAACAAAAATATTATTTATTATAGTAGTGTTGAACAATGACCTCAGATAATTTATCATTGATCAGGGTCCAATTGTAATATTAGGAAGAAAATAGAATAAAGGGTACAGTCAGGCGCGGAGTCAAACTTTCGAACTATGGGAGTCAAACATATAAAATTTTCCTGCGGAGTCAGATTTTCGAATTATGGGGGTCAATCATATAAATTTTTTCACGGAGAATGGAGGTCCTTTTTACCATTTCATCATATTTTATTGTAAAATATAACAAAATTATATATTAGTAAAGAAATTTTTTTAAAATGGGATCAATTGACCCCATACAACCTTATTAAATCCGCCTCTGGGTACAGTGGTACCAATAAATAGGAAACAGTAATTCCAACGGCTATATTGCTAATGTAACTATAAATAGAGATAGAATCCAAAATGTATGTTACGATTGATGAAAAAAAATGTTCTCCTCAGTTTTCTGCATCTCTATTAACAAAATCAACATGGTATCAGAGCACTAAGTTCTGTGACCCAACAAAACCGAAACAAACTCTGTACCAGTAAAAGTGGTACACACAATACAGGCAGCAGTCAAAACTGAAAAAAAACAGCAAATTAAGAATCAAATGGCTTTAGAGGGGCGGCATGAAGCCACCAATACATCAAAGCTCATCAATACTTTGCTCAACGGCAAAAATTATCTGTCATGGGCAAATGCAGCATTTAGAGCGCTCAGCGGTCAAGAGATGCGAGAGTACATCATAGGAGAAAATCCAAATTTACTAACCGAAGCCGAAAAAAAGGCAGCAAAGAAATGGCGAATCGAAAATGATAAAATTATAACCTGGCTTATAAATTCCATAGAGCCATCTATCTCAAACCTCTTTCTCCTCTCTAACACAGCCTTCGAGCTTTGGAAGTTGTGAAGGCTATGTATGGGCAACAAAATAACTACTCGCATATCTATCAGCTTAAACAAGAGATCCAACAAGAAAAACAGGGCACGAGAAAGCATATTGAGTACCTGGGTGCTCTTAAGAGGAAGAAAGATGAGCTCCGAATATACCGGCCACCCACCACTGATTTAGACATAATCAGGAAAAGGGATGAAGAAGATGACATCTTTGAGTATCTTGCAGGGCTAAATCCAAGCTACGAGGCTGTGCGAGCACAAATCATGAATACCATCCCTCTCCCATCATATCCTCAAATTCAAAACATGATACAGCAAGAGGAAAGCCGAAGAGAAGCAATAGGCGGTCCACAAGTCTCATACGACGAGGGACACGAGACCCACAGCTTCACCATAGTAAAAAAAAATCCAATTTTCCCAAATTCGGCAAAAACCCTAATTCTCAAATCCATTCAAATTCCAACGAAATTGAGACTTGCACTTATTGTAGGAAGGAGGGGCACACACATGATAATGCTGGTTCCTTCACCCTCACTTAAAACCGAATCATTGGAGAGAAAAAAATTCCAATGATGGCGGAAGAAGAGAAGGGAATGAAACACAGAAGAGAAGAAACAAGGAAACGTAGCAGGCGCGTGGATTCACAGCAACGACCAAAGAAAAAGAAAAAGAAAAGGTTGGTTCGTTGGGCTCAACTAAACCCGGGCCAAACCAGAATTATTTCGCTGGCGGGTCAGGGTCAGGCCGAAACGGGTCAGAGTCTGCAAAGGATCTCAAATGCCGTCACTCCTTCAACAGATGTCCATATTGCTAGTCAAACAAAATCCACAATTTTCTGGTATCTCTTCACACTCAAAAAAATTAAATTGGTTGGATAAAATAATTATCGATAGTGGAGCTACGGATCATATGTTTGGCAACTGAACCATGCTAAATAATCTAGACATAACGAATAATAACCAATTTGTTGTGGTAGCCTATGGCATGAAGGCGAAAGTTGACGATATTGGTGAAACTATTTTTTCAATAAAAAAATATGTAATGTATTATACTTAGAGACCTTTCCTATAAATTTAATTTCGGTACAAAAATTAACATAAGAATTAAATTGTGATGTGATTTTTTCTTATAAAAATGTTATATTTCAGGACCGGAAAACTGGAATGAAGATTGGTGAAGGATTTCTTGAAAACGGGCATTATTTTTTTAACTCAAAAAATAATCTTTGTGCTTCCACTAAGGCCATTAATTTTGACCTATGGCATAGAAGATTTGGGCACCCCTCCGATAAAATTTTAAATCGCATTTTGAATTGTAAAAATTTAAGTTGTGTAAGTTGTGAAGTTTGTAAATTGGCAAAACAAACAAAACTTCTGTTTCCTCACTCTACTAGTAAGAGTGAAGCTAGATTTGATTTAATTCACTCGGATGTACGGGGACCGGCCCCAATTGAATCATATAATGGATTCAAATATTTTGTTATTTTTATTGATGACTTTTCAAGAACAACTTGGTTATATTTACTCAAATCCAAAAACAAAGTCTTTAGTGGCTTCAAAGAATTTTTGTGTCTTATAAAAAATCAATTTAATGCAAAATTAAAAATATTCAGATCGGATAATGGGACAAAATTTGTAAACAAAAATTTTACAACTTTCTTTAAAGAAAAATGAATTATACATCAAACCACTTGTATAAACACACCCGAACAAAATAGAGTATCGGAAAGAAAAAATAGGCATTTGTTAGAAATGACACGAACCTTAATGTTTCAAAGTAACGTCCCAAAAATATTTTGGTCGGATGCCATACTGTGTGCGACACACTTAATTAATCGATTACCAAGTTCTAGATTAGAAAATCAAATTCCATTAGAAATTATTTATCAACAAAAAATCACATTTGATCACTTAAAAATATTTGGTTGCACAAGCTTTGTACATATTAAAAGAAAAGATAAATTAGATTTTGTATCAACAAAAACAATTTTCTTAGGATATTCACCTTTCAAAAAGAATATAAATGTTATGACTCTATTAATAAAAAAATATTTATTTCTAAAAATGTTATATTTTTTTAAAATGATCCATATTTCAAAAAAGGAGGGAGAAACTCAAATACCTTGTCAACATGACAAAATATATTGTCAAAATGAAAAAATAAAATTCGTAATTCCTCACATTCAAAATCAAGACCTTTTTCAAAACAATTATCATGAGGATAATAATAATATAAGTGATCATGAAGAAGAACTAGATGAAAACAATAATGAGATAAATGAAACCGAAATTGAGAATAATTCGGGTCTTAGACGAACGTCTAGAATATCACAACCATCAACTAAACTTAAAGATTTTATAACGTATACGGTACAATATCCTATACAAAATTTTATTTCATATGACAAAATTTCGCCTTTATACCAAGCCTTCCTCACATATATAGAAAAGGACATAGAACCAAAAAATTACCAAAAGGTCATTCAAAGTTCAAATTGAAACAGAGCAATGGAAGAAGATCTAAAAGCTCTAGAAAAAATAAAACATGGGTAACTGTTCAATTATCAAAAAATAAAAACCCCGTTGGTTGTAAATGAGTTTACAAAATTAAATATAATTGTGATGGTACCATAGAACGGTATAAGGCAAGATTAGTAGTCAAAGATTTAACACAAACCTACGGAATAGACTACAATGAAACATTTGCTCCAGTTGCAAAAATAAACATCGTTAGGGTTTTATTTTCGGTTGCGGTTAACAATGGTTGGAACCTATACTAAATGGACGTAAAAAATATTTTCTTCAAGAAACACTTGAAGAAGAAGTATATATGACAATACCATCCGTCCGTATATTTCTTTTTTTTATCCGTTTATCCAATCCGTACCATATTCGAAAAGACGAGTAAGGATAAAAAAAATTTCATCATAATAAGTACGGATATGAAAATGCCTCCATCCAATACGTATCGTACCTGTTAACACCCTTAGTCACGATGTACAAATATACAGACAATTTATTACAAACCACAAACCATTCAAACATAATATTACTTTAATTGACTCGCATCTAACCTCTTAATTAATTACTGGCTTGGCCTCCTCTGATTAAGCTCAGTTGAGCAATATTGCCAACATAACATTACAAGCAACAGAGAACGCCAGACCGCCATGATAGATGGCTAAAATAAAATTTTATTACGCTGATCAAAGCAACAGAGAACGCCAGAATCGAGAGAGAAAAAAACCCAACTTACAAGCAAAATGAACACTCGTTTAATTGGAAATGAGAGAAATTAATCATAAAGTTTAAATAGACATAAAGAACGATCTTCTAAACGGATTTAGCAGATCGTTCAAATCACCACAGTACTACTGACATCAATCTTATGGCAAACCTTCATAGTTCATTTCCAATCAGCCGCACCTCCGGTTACCATGCTGCCTGTTGCCTCCCCTTCCCCTTTGGTTGCACGGCGGTGGGCCAACCCTAGGGTTGCATGGACGTGGCTGGCATGGCTGTGGTTGACAACCATTCGGGTAGCATGGACGCGGCTGACATGGCTGCGGCGGGTGGCATGGCTGCCATGTCCCATTGCCTCCAAATGCATTTCCTCCAGTTGCATTGCCGCCAGTCGCATTTCCACCCGTTGCGTTCCCACCAGTCGCGTTTCCTCCGGTTGCATTGCCACCGGTCGCATTCCCTCCCGTTGCATTCCCTCCCGTCGCATTCCCACCAGTCGTATTACAGTGCCAATTGTTTGCACCGCCACCCATTGCATTCCCTCCAAATGCATTGCCACCGAACGCATTTCCACCATATGTACCAGCCTGTCTCAGGAATTAAAATATAATCAAAGCATTCATCCTGTAGCTTCTATATAGCAAGTCTCATAATAAGATAAAAGTATGGTCAGGTGTGCTAGATTCAATTTGTTGACTTATAAATGATAACAATTCTACAAATTATTCCAGTAAATTCAAGAATAATTAACTTTATACTGTCACTCATTAATTTCGACCTAAATTAATAACGAGTATGGGTGAAACAATATAACATATCACCCGCGACAACTGTACGAAAAACCTTCAGATAGGTAAAAACATATAAGTTTTTAATTATTAACCTTCGTTACGCAATATATTAGGAATTAATATAACCCGTAGATGTCAAACTCCATGATTTGTGCGCTCCGCTATATACAGCCAATTTACACATAAAATTAGCCAACCACACAATTCTAGAGATATAGTTCAGCCCTTGAACCTAAACTATTAATCATGGATGAAATACAACTGTTGGTTTATTGGTGCCGATATATATAAATATATAATATAATATGAAGACAAACAAAAACCCAAGTGTATGAAGTATATGGATAAACCAATGAAACATAATATATATCTAGTATATATATAATTAACGTGGCAATTCAGATTCCATCCAAATTAGCATGCGTGGTAAATTAAAAGAAAACGAAATTGTGTACCAGTTAGTACATACCATGGCTAAGATCGGTCGTTGGTGTAAAGGAGAAAATAAATGTAGAAGAAATTTTAGGTCTTTTAGTTTACTTTTCTGTCTGATGAGAAAATAGAGGCGGCAATAGGTACTTATATAGATAGGCCACTAGGACGATAGTTGATTCTATTTCTTATCACCACACATTTTGTTCATATGCATGCACCTGTCCCTACGTACGTGGTTGTATATATATATTATATTGTAATGAAATTATCACATGTTCATACAGCCGGCCGGGTTTCATAGAGAATTAGTTATACTACTTAATGAATTTGCCTTACATCTGTATTGTTTTTTTGTTAATTAATTAGCTATATCCAATTACTCTAATAATTGGTCAGACCATACATGCAGACTACTCAATGAAACAAACACGTACTAGTGAAACTAATTATTTAAATATTTCATGATTTTACTGAATATTTTATAAAAAAAATGAAATGCAACATTCTTATGTCTAATAATCATTTAATTTGATTAAAACAGGAAAAATATATCCTATATATGCTTTGCAAATGAGTACGAAACATTTAGATAAATCATAAAACTTCCGTTAATGTTTGTTTTGTTAAGTAGTCCGCATCCTGGTGTGAATGATGGTGTTTGCTAGTCAAGTCAACTCGTCAAGTTTTAAATCATTTATTCATTCGACAACCAGGTAGCTGGGAGCTCATTGTGTGGGCGCGTTTGCAATAATGATTTTAGGTTGACAGGTTGTTATTTATTAAAATATAACTCGTTTTTTTTTTTTTTTTTTTTACTTTGGGTTGACAGGCTGTTATTTAGAAGCAACGTGTTTATTTATATATTTTAAAAAAAATTAGGATAAGCGTGTTATATAAGAGATATGCATGAGAAAGTCAGTCAACAAAATATTATTTATTTATTATAGTAGGGATTAAATTGCTCCATTATTTCCGTACTCAAATAATATTTCATATTTTTATCTTTGTTTTTCGTTTTCAAAGTCTAAATAGTCAATATGAATTGCTGAATATGATTTATGTATTAAAACGTACTTAGAAATCAAATTTTATATATTTTGAAAAAAATTTACTATATTTTTTAAATCGGTACAACAAAGAAAAAAAAGTGAGGCATAATTAGAGCATAAAAACAACTAGTACAAGAAACACGATCATATATAGCATATCATACACGGATGCGAAAAAATTGCACATTAATAGTGTGTAATGGGAGGAGGCGCTCATGTAAAAAAAACTTCATCATACACACACAGTCTGAAAGTTTCGAACTGTGTTCGTAAGTAACGTTTATTTGTACACTGTTCATTAATTTTGAACCGTGTACAGTTGTTCCACTTCATACACAATCTTTTATTAAAAGATCGTGTATTCTTTTTGCTCAGTTTTCAAACATTCTTTTTTAATTCAAGCCGTCTACGATTCATTCATGTCTCTTAACCATAACCCCTCTACCGGCCTCTTCACACACGTTTGCTACATTTAAATCAAACTCCCTCCCATAATTTCTCTTCATGTTCTCTCCATTTTCCTTTTCTTCTCTCTAATCGGTGTTGATACAGTTCCCTCATCTTCATTATTTTCCCCTCGTGTGCACTTAGAGGAACTATGATGAGCCTGATCAGGCAGAAAAGAGGGAAATCAATATTCAATAACCATCAACTGTGTTTTCGATCATCAGAATATGAAGATTTAATCACAACTTCTTTTAGTAGAGCTTTGCATGGATGTGAGACAAATTACGTCTATGGGGAGGCTCCTCGATTGAAAAAAATTGTGAATAACTTTTAGAATTTTGATGAAATTAGAAGTAGTAGCGAGGTCATTTGGTATGAATTTCATTTTTATGATTCTTTACTGGCTAGCAACATGAATTTAAAAAAAATATATTAATTATCGTACATGGTTTTATAGAAATGATCGTGTATGAACCCCTTCGAATTAGTGTTTTCATTTTTTCGCTCCTATTTTTGTAAAGTATGCACGATTTTGGAATGATCCGTGTTTGTTTTAGTGCATTATACACGGTTGTTTTGTTTGAACCGTGTAGATTAATAAAGGATGCGGAGAATTTAGAGTCAGAGAATTTGAAGTTGGAGTATAAACTGGAGTCTAGTCTCCACCTCGATTTATAAGATATATGGTAATCTTTTAATTTGTGTGTTAATCTTTTACGTTCTAATTTATCTTGAGTTAGGCTTGACATCATAAATATAAAACCGATCGAGCATAAACTACCTTTACATGCATAAACTGACTTTAATTTGTTTGTTCCATATGTAGTCCCTAATGGCATCTAGAATGGGGTGAATGGGTAGTATTAATAACGTTAGACGTTTTTCGTGTAATCCCTCTAAACTAAGTAGTCAAACAACAACAAGCAAGTGTACATAAGTAAATATAAATAGATGAGAGTAAGAGAAATTTAACATGTAAGATGATAACATAATTCGGCATAAAATGCCTACATTTCTGGGGTAGAGCTACCTCATTGATGTCTCTTTTCTATTACTCAAAAAGAAATGATACAACTTGTAACACGTGAGTCCAAACGAAGTGGAAGTCATAGCCTAACTTGCGTATAAGATGAGCCTAAAAGCTCGAATTGGCAAGTCCCAACAAAGGAGATTGTCACACAACTATGGTTATATGGTGAGCGGAGGACGCTCGAGCTGGTGAGCCCTTTAATGTCCTACAAGCGAGAAGTCACATGACTATTCGAATAGAGCACTAATAAGTAGATCTCCACACTATAGACGAGAAGGTTCTAGCAAGAATCTTGCTGATCTCAGTTAATGGAAACAAGATCTTGTTGAATTTTTTTTATATTTCATTTAATAAAAATTCTAATAATAATTATTTCAAAATTAATTTTAAACTAGCGTCAGCATTCATAGAAAATCAATGTATTGTTACTTTTTCCTTTATTTGCAAATTACTGACGTTTTCATTCAGAAGAATCTGATCATTTATTATTATAAAAAAATATATATCATATATATAAGGATATTGGGTAGAGTGTAAACGGATAGAATATATATACACGGATAGTAATCAAATCGTATTCTTATCCATTATAATTTATCTGATATATATACGAATACGAATACCCACAATCTACCATTGTTTGCTAAACCTTGAGCTACCTTAATTCTATATTCCTCCCTGGGACAATGAACTGCTTGCAGGTTTCTATTACTTTGCACATGTATATTTCATTCTTGCCATACCTCTTGCTACGATCTCTGGTCATGGATTATAGGCTGTAGCTTCCGCCTGTACCGGTTTAATTGCACTGGCATGCTTCCTCAGCCTTGTTGTAGTATTTGGAGCTTAAGTTTGGACGGGCGAAAGAACTTCATTCTAAAAAAAAATAATAAATAAATAAATAAAAAGAACCAACGAAAGAATTTTATTAATTAAAGGAACGTGAAACTTTCTTATTAACTATTTCCTATATAAACTTTCTCAACTAAACTAATAGACAGATGTAAAAGAGAGAGGAATTCAAAAATAAAGTAGATATTTAGAGAGAATTTTCTCGCATCTCTCAATTGTTTTTTTTTTTGGTAGAAGCCCGTGGGCACTTTCATATCATAGAGTGCTGAGTTGCCTATGATAAACCAGTAATTAAAAATCCCGTGTCAAGTACAAATACAATGTTTGGAGTCCTCTGAGTTGGACCAGCAGCTTATTGTGCTGAGTTGCCTATGATAAACCAGTAATTAAAAATCCAAAACAGGACACTAGAAGAACAAGTCCTGAACATAGTGTCTGGGTCAACTCAGTATGGTGCTGTTGCTGGTGTCGCGGTAGTCAGGAAGAGAGGGTATGTAAAACCAGTATAGTTTAGGTTATTTTGTCTGGCCTGATTCGCAAGTAGGTGGGCCTCGTTGTTGTCTTCCCGGGGTATGTAGAGACAGTGGAATTGTTTGTGTGATGCCATAATGGATGCTATGCTCATGACCTCATGATAGCCACACCAATCAGCGTGTTGCAGTGTTTGCGGTTTCTGGACCGATAGCATCAGTTCCTGAGAGTCAGTATAGAAGGTGCATTCTGCAATATTACGTTCAACAACCACTTGCAATGCTTGCATAAGTGCCACAGCTTCTGTCTGAAATGGTGAGGCAGCAATGTGTGCTTGGAGTCCGTATTGGATGAGTGTGCTGCCCTGGCGCAGGATGTATGAGGGCATGAGGCGCCTCCACTGTTGGGCACTTTGAAAGAGCCATCCAAGTAGCATATGTATGATGTAGCAGGAAACCGCTGCAAGTCCTGTGGCGATGGAGTTGAGCTGGTTATTGGGGTGGATAACCAATGTGCCAGCTGTGAGGCCTTAAGGTGGTATTGCGTCGCGGCGACCATTTCCGTCAGCGCAATTACCTTTTGAGCATGGATGAAACTACAACGTGCCTTCCAGATATGCCACAGCAAAGAAGCAAAAGATTCCATTTGTTGATGATCCAAGGGTTTCCAAGTGTCAATGAGAATATCAACAAAAGGCTTGTTTATGAGAAGGTGGGATTTGATGCCTAACACCGATGTAAACCAAGTTGCACAAGCACGAGGGCAGTGGAACAGGGCATGTGTCACATCCTAAGAGGGGTGACCACAAACCTGGCAATGTGGTGATATGTTCGGAATGCGTCGGTGTAGCACTCTACCCACTGGCAGCGCACTATGGGTTGCCTTCCAAATGAAAATCTTAATGTGTGGTGCCATGTTGCTAAATCGCCATAGCCTTTTCCAGAAAGTGGACATTTCCGTTGACGTAATGGGGCGCACGGATGGTGTCATCTGACACAGCATATTATAGGCCGATTTAGTAGTAAACAAACCATTTCGTGCCCAAGTAAACATCAACTTATCAGGTATATGACTCTGACAAGTCAGTTCGGCATGTTCGGTGGTGATTGGTAGTGCGTAGGTGAAACCGCCAAACTGCAGTAAAGTCTGCATATCCAAACGCTGTGTATGTTGTGAGAAAAGAGATGCCACCTTTTGGGAGCGTTGTGCAGATGTTGTGGGAGTTAAGGACCGCCAGGTCTGAAACCATGGTTGAGAGTAGGCCAAGCAAGTGTTACCGTTACCAATTACCCAACGCAAGTGAGGTTGTAAGACGGCATGGTGTTGCATGAGAGACCGCCAGAACACCGTACATGAGGAAACCCGTTTTGTTTGCCAGAGTGGAGCCATTAGGGTGCGAACCCAGAGCGCCAGGTTGTTGGTAGCCGCTTTCCAAAGGTTCTTGAGGATCAAGGCACTGTTGAGGGTACGGAGGTCCCGGATGCCTAAGCCTCCGTCTGCTTTGTCAGTGGTAATGCGGTCCCATCTTAGATAACATAAAGATCGTTTGTTGGGCTTGCCCCAAAAGAACTGTGTAAATTTTGATTTGATCTTATCCAAGATATGTGTCGGTAATTGAGTCGTGCTCATGTGATAGATGGTAAGTGCCTCTAGAACCGACTTTATAAGGATCATTTTACCGGCCTGCGAGAGGAGTTGGACTTTCCAGGAATGCAGGCGTTGGTCTATTTTGTCGAGGAGGTTGTTGAAAGCCGAAGGCCGGGCAGTGTTAACTAGTACTCCCAAGTATGTCTCATTCGGTGATGCAAAACCAGCTCCAAAAGTGCACACGATTGCTTGTACTAGAGATAGCGGTGTGCAATCAGAGAACCACAATTTGGATTTTTCTGGAGAGATTTGTTGACCCGATATAGCACAGAAGGATGTGAGGATCTCCTTAAGGTGACGGATTTCCGATGTACGTGCAACACCCAAGATAAGGAGATCGTCTGCATACATGAGGTTTGTTAATGGAGTAGCAGTACGAGCAAGTCTGAGGCCTTGCAGCCGTTTGCATTGGACTTCATGGTGTAACATTGTTTGTCAGTATGTTCATGCACAAGATGAAGACATATGGAGATAGTGCACAGCCCTGGCGAAGGCCTCGAGATGGTTGGATGAAGCCGTCGCCTCGTCCTTGAAAGAGAATGGTATATCTTGAAGAAGAGATGCAGGCCATAATCCAGGAGATAAAACGCGGTGGGAAGGAGTATAGTTGAAGGGCTGTGGCAATGAAAGGCCAATTCATGCGATCAAAAGCTTTGGTGAGGTCGGACTTGAGACAGAATGCTGGTTGTGTAAAGGATGGTTGTGAGAAGGAGTGGAGGATCTCTCTGAGCATGATAATGTGGTCCGAGAATTCTCTGCCAGGAGTACAAGCGAGCTGACAGGGGCTGACAAGGTTTGGTATATGTTGTTTCAATCGTGATGCAATGATTTTGGAGATTATCTTGTAAATAACATTACAGAGGCTGATCGGCGGTAGTCGGTAACTGATGTTGGATTCTCCACCTTTGGTATGAGAATAAGATTGGAGCGAGAGATCTGTGTGTCGAGGGTTGCCGTGTTGAAAAAATGATCAATTTCAGCAAGGATTTTGCTTTCCATCAGATGCCAATAATTTTGAACAAAACGTGCATTTAACCCATCCGGGCCGAGCGAGAAGACCGCCTTTTTAATTTCCTCATGGGTCGGGTTGTAGTCCAATAGTTCCGCCTGTATACTGGATATCTGAGGGAGCAGTTGAGTGATAGAGGCACTAAGCTGTGGTGGCCAGTGGATGCATCTCTCAATTGTTAACCATAAAATAGCACTCTCCTATGAAAAGAAAAAAAAAATTTCAAGAATTTCGCGGAACCAATCGCGAGTTCCCGACCAATACACGATCTCCCTTCTCGGCCTCAGATTGAATTCATATCCCCTAAGGTAACATAAATATTTCTGTTTAGATCCAGACCGTCAAATCAGAATTCACTATTGAAGGGTACCGTGCATTGGCCCGGATTCAGATCGGACGGTATGGATCTAAACATATATATTCTATTACCTCAGAGGATATAACTCCCGCTCTCAGAGCTCTCTCTTCTTTCTCTCTCCCATTGTCACTAATGAAATGAGGTCCCTATGCCTCTTCTCCCTCCCAACCTCACGCCTCCCTTACCCTTACCCTTCTCTCTCCTCCTTGCTGTTCCAACCCTCTCCTACCTACTTCCAGGCTCCCCCTTCGCCTATCGCCCGCCAGTCTACTAGACTCCACGTGTCCACTTCTCCCTCCTCTACAACCACCCCCTCACCAAACCCAACCCTCACCCTCACATCAGAAACCTTCGATTGGTTCTCTCATTGGTATCCCCTAGCTCCTATATGCGACCTCGACAAGCGCGCACCAAAGTCCAAGACAGTGCTAGGACTGGATGTGGTGGTCTGGTGGGACCGGGTCGAAGGTTCATGGAAGGTGTTTGATGATAAGTGCCCCCACCGTCTCGCACCTCTCTCTGAAGGCCGTGTTGACTCGCAAGGTAGGCTTCAGTGTGTGTATCATGGGTGGTGCTTTGATGGTGCCGGCGCTTGCAAGTACATCCCCCAGGCCCCATCACTTGGACCTCCAGTGAGTATATCTTTCTGTTACATATCTTAAAATTAGTTGTAGTGAGAAATGCTTGGGAATTGCGGTTTATTGTATTAATTATGTTTATACCCTGAGACTATACTTGTATACTAACTAACTAACCAACAAGTGGATACAGAAGTTGCTGCCAAGTAAGTTGTTTCCCTTATTCATAATATGCCCGGCCAATTATTATAGGAAGCAACTAATTGAGTTAGGAATGTAATTGGATTGAATTGAGGGCCTTCAGACCCCATCCTAAACAACTTATGATTTAGAAAGCATAATTAGTCGAGGTAATAATTTCAATTTGTACGTATATCCTCCACACCACCATTCAGTAATTTTGCAAAACTTGCTTTTGGGGAAGATTCATACTCAGAATTAAGTTAAATAATTTTTACAAAGAGTTCAAAGGAAAATCCTTCTTTAATGTCTTGTGCTGTCTGAACAATTTTGGTTGGGGAGGCTTGTATCTGCTTCATCCAGTATTTTTTTATCTGTGCTGTCTCATGTAAAATATTTCAGGTACATAAAAATGAAAAGGCCTGTGTTGCTGTTTACCCATGTGTTGAACAAAACAAAATTTTGTGGTTTTGGCCCAACACTGATCCTCGTTACAATGATATTTTGAATGAAAAAAGACCTCCATATATTCCGGAGCTGGATGATCCGTCATTTACAGCTACAATGGGGTCGCGAGACCTTCTATATGGGTAAATCAATTCTTGTTTTTCATTTCTTTGCTAATCTCAAGTGCTCCAAAATAATGCATTGGATGGAAAGAAAAATAGGAAGCTCTTGTGTTTCTTTATTTTTTTTTTCAATTTATGATTTATGTATATATTGCTGTTGATATTAGTTATTGAGATTGCAGATATGAAGTTCTGACAGAGAACCTCATGGATCCAGCTCATGTTCCCTATGCGCATCATGGGTTGATGAATGTTAAGAAGCGTGTGGACCCTGGAAGATATGTGCCTACACTAAACTTTAATCATTTAAAACTTTACTGCATGGGGAAACCAAGAAGTTAAATACCAGGTTTTAGAATTATGCCATATACATGTGTATGCCTAAATTTTATTGTTGAATAGTTTTATGTTAGCTACTCCTTTCTGGTTTAACTAAAGAAATCCAATAGAGGACAAAGTATTTAGGAGCCACTAGTTAATTATAAACCAGTGAATCAGGTACTTGTCATATAATAATGATGTTGGCCCCAAAACACTAAAATTTGTTAGCAAACCACTGCTTGCAGTAATCGAAACTCTGAAGACATTTTATTTTGTTTCTTCACAGTTGAAACAGATAGAGAAGGAGGTGCACCAATTGAGATAACAATAGAGAAGTTAGATATAAATGGCTTCCTTGCAAGGCAAGAAACGGGATACTTTAAGTTTGTCCCCCCATGCCTCTTTTATGGTTCAGCATCAAAAAATGTCTCTGTTACTTCTCCAAGTTCGAAAGAGGTACTCATGTATATACTCTTCTATCTTGTAGTAGCACTAGCTACCAACAGGGGCGGATCTACTGCTTGGTTTGGGGGTGCTTCGCTACCACCATGATTTTATAATTTTTAATCATTTATATTGAAATTCAAGTGATTTTCTTTTCTGTAAAAGCATTTATATGGTTCAGCCCTCATAAATTGCTAAAGTGTGTATGTAGACTGGTTAAAATTTCACTTTGTGATCATGGAGACTTGAGTTCAAATTCCAACTATTACACATATGTATTTTAAGTTTCAGTCCCCCCCCCCCACACACACACACAAACCACCCCCAGATGTAAATTTTCTAGCTCCGTCCCTGACTATCATCCCATTGGCATGGTATAAGCTTTTGTTCTTAGAAGAGTTAATAGTAAGGTTTCAATCTTGTTTTCAGGAGGCATTGACCAAAACCACCAACAAAGAACCAAGATTTATGCTCATATTCATGTGTGTTCCAGTCTGTCCCGGTAAGAGCAGAGTTATATATGCTTTTCCAAGGAATTTTGCTGTTTGGTTGGATAAAATCATCCCTAGATGGTATTACCATATTGGACAGAATCTCATCTTGGATTCAGATCTTTACCTTCTCCATTTGGAGGTACATATGCAATCATTTTATTTTAGTATTAGTTATTTGTGTAAAGTACTTATAAGTAAATTTTGTTTTAAAACCTAGCATCTATTTAATGTGCCATTACTCTGGTAGACAAAGTGAGAATTTTTTGTTTCTCAATGGGGAAGGATTTATTGTCATAAAACCAAACTTTGCCCAAACTATCCCAATAGACATTTCTCGGCATATACATTATTCAGCATATACCCCTGAAAAATGCAGGAGTCTCACATATATATCCTGGAAAACAATGCATATAAAATTTTAATGTAGACCCTACGAAGAACAAAATCCTATTTTCTACTTTTACCCTATTACTTGAATGATGCCCCCAAGTACTCCCCATTCCTCGTTCCTATAGAAAAGATGACAAAGAGGCTTAATTTGGTCATTAATTTTTAAAAGATGGTCAGAGAGAGGGGTATGTTGGCATTTCGTCTTTTAGAAGAAAATAATGAGATTTTTGTCTCTTTGCAGGGGTTGTATACATTTATTCATTATATTGTCTGTAGGAGCCTGCTCTGAATTATACCTCCATAAACCTTAGTTGATCAAATTTCCCTTTTTGACTCTATTTCAATTAAGGATTGCACTCGATTTGTCCTATTGTATAAGCAGGAGCGCAAGCTTGCTTCAGCTGGAAATTCAAATTGGCACAAGGCTTGTTATGTGCCAACAAAATCAGATGCTATGGTAATTGCCTTTAGAAGTTGGTTTAGGAAGTATGCAAACAACCAACTCAACTGGGGAAGTTTGGATCAAGCATCACAGCTGCTGCCCCCTACTCCCCCCAGAGAACAACTCCTGGATAGGTAGTGAAAATTATAAAGATAATGCAACATTTATTTTTTCATTCATTTCAAGAAAAGAAAAAAAGGTCTCATTTTTAATTTATTTGTGATCCACCATATTTCCTCTTTATGTAGTCCAATTTAGTTGTGTACTTGTTAGAAAATGTTTGAATTTCTGGCAGCCGTTGCCAGGATTTTTTTTTAAAAAAAGTGTTTGAATTATATGGTCAATTACACAATATGTTTTTGTATCATTTTTTCAGATATTGGTCACATGTTGTGCAATGCACAAGCTGCAGTGGGGCCCTGAAAACACTGAAAGCCATTGAGGTGTCTTTGCAAGTCGTCTCAGTAGCCATTATTGGGTTCTTTGCTGTTGCAAAACAGAGCTTAGTCTCAAATATTGCAAAGACTACTGTTATCTCAGTTGCGGTTTTGTGTTTTGCCACCTCTCGTTGGCTCTCTCATTTCATCCATAAGACATTCTATTTCCATGATTATAACCATGCTTTTAAATAGTTCTTCTGACAGTAATTTAGAATTAAAATGTAAAAACTAATTGATCAACTTTTCTTATGTCATAGCATAGCAGAGTGGTCAGAGATGTGTTATGTATATAAGCACTATATAATAAGGATTGAGAACCTTGTGTAATGTGTATAGAATATAGAATTATACTTTTATTTTTACTTGGTGAGCTTTGGAACACCCTAGTTGTACTCACCAGGCATATGGCTTCATATGGCGAGATCCAAGCTATTTTTTTTCCTTGTTCTTTCTTTCATATAGTAAAAAAGAAAAACCACAAGTACAGAAATAAAGTGCATACAGATCTAAAATGTAAGCCTTTAAACAATGATATGCTTTAAAATAATGTACATACAAGTAGGATTGATTTATCCCAAACTTTGAATCCCGTACTTCTTTTAGAAAATCAAAGAAATCATCAAGTTTTAAAATGACATTAAAAACGAACTTCTAAATGGATCGAGCAGATTGTTCAAATCACCACTGGCATCAGTAATACGCCAAGCCTTCGGAGTTTATTTTTAATCTGCCGCATCTCCAGTTACAATGCTGCCGGTTGCCTCCCCTTCAGTTGCATGGTGGCAGGCCAACTTGTGGGTGCGGTTGGCAACCACTCGGGTTGTGGACTTGTGGGGATGCGGCTGACATGCCTACCATGTCACATACTCACATTACCTCCAGTTGCATTCCAGTGCCAATTGTTTGCACCGCCACCAGTCGCATTTCCTCCAGTTGCATTCCCTCCTGCACAATAATGATTGTTTGCATATATAGCCTCCAGTGGCGTGCCCGCCCCCCCCCCCTCCCGATGCATTTCTGCCATTTTGTACCAGGAGCCTAGCCCAGGGAAATATAAAGCAAAAGTCAGCATTCAGTGAGCTTCTATAGAACAAGTGTTAATTCTATAGAGCAAAAGTTATATTATTATGTGCTAAATTCAATTTGACTTATAAATGATAACAAATATATATAGGTGATTAATCCAGTAATTTCAAGAATATAATTAGATCCTGTCAGTCATTTGGAGCTAAATTAACAAATTAAAATGGGTGAAACATTATAACATATTTCACATGTCAACTCTTCAGATAGACAAACGAAAGGTGTTTATAATTATAAACCTTCGTAATATATGAGGAATATATATACTACTCACAGATGTCAAGCTCCATGATTTCTCCACTCCTGATCTACAACCAATTTAATTTATTTATAAGATAGAATCTTGTGTTGTACAAGAAAAACTACAAAATTACCCTACTGTCACAATTATGGAGCTATATTTAGACACATCTTGTAACACATATATATTTCACACGAACTGTAAGACGAATCCAACATGGTCAATTAATTGGTCCCGAGATAATGTATAAAGAAAAAAGAAAAACCCAAGTGTGTTAATATAGATATAGATTTGGATAGATAAAGCAATGACAGACATAATTGAATCTAGTATATAAGATGCATATATGCTGGAAATTCAGAAGAAAACGAAATAGTGCACCAATTTAGAGTACATACCATGGCTCTAGGATCGGTTGTTGGTGCAAAGGAGAAAAGAATGTAGAAGAAAATCTAGGTTTGAATTAAGTTTACTTAAATATTTTCTGTCAGTGAGAAAATAGAGTGGGCTAGAGGTACTTAATTATATATATAGGCCGTTAGGGCTTGTTGAGTTTAAATTAGAGGTGTCAATTGCACCCTTTGTTGGAAATATATTTTGAAAACACAAAATTTATATAAATAAATATTATTTTTACTAATAACGTTTTTTAATTTTATGAATTATGGAGCTATTAATTTCTTTAATCCATTGATGCACATAAATGACATTCATTCTTTTAATTGCCATTATTTAAACGGTAACATAACGTTCATTTCTTTGGTATACTGATTTCACTTTAATTGCCATGAATAGCTATTTATTTCATTTTATTTCTTTGTTCCGTTTGATTTGGTCCATACATTTGAAATATAATGAATAGCTATAATTTGAACGTTATTTTATTTAATATGTAACAATGGTAAAAGAATGAATAGGAAATTAAATGTCATGAATATGAAATTTGTCTATGAATAACATGTCATTTGGAGAGTAAAATCTAACAATTCACAAACTCTCTCGCTCTTTCTTATAGCTCCATAATTCATAAATTCAATTTTTATTCTCCCACAAACAAATATTTTCTTTATAGAAAACATATTATTTTGCTATCATTGTTGAAAGAAGCTACATCAACATCTACCACGGTTGCGCCCACAGGTAGAGGAATACCGCCGTAACTTGGGACAAGCTTAACCGATTATTCCTGCGCTTAGGACGGGAAGTTGCCTTAGGTCCGCATTTTGCAGCTCTGGGTAATAAAGTTTTAATTATTTTCTTGATTATATTTTTAATATAATTATTATTTATTTTATTGATTAAAATTCAGATTTAAAATTAGTTGGTTAGTTAATATTTTTCCAACACCCTTTTATCCGTTTTTATGACCCGTACCATATCCAATAAGACGGGTACAGGTGAGATTTTTTTTTCGTAAACTTATTGGGTACGGGTACGGATAAATATTTTTTTTGTTATCTAAACGGGTAAGAGTACAGGTAAAGCCTATTTCGTACCCGTTACCCGATCGGATAATTATAAAAGAAAAATATAATATATATATATATATATATATATATATATATATATATATAAATAGGCAATGAAAAGAGTACTTTAATTGGTTTACTTGTGCTTAGCATGATAAGAATTTCTTTTTTAATAAAATACTATGCATGTGTCAAATGAATGTATATATTTTAATGTTTTATTTAATAAATAATAAAAATAATTATTACCCGTTATTTATCCACTACCGTTTCGTTATCCGACAACCATAACGGGCAAGGATAGGATACGGGTAAGATAATTTGTAGCGGGTACGGGTAAGAACAATTTGTAACGGGTATGGGTATGAAAATGCTTCCACCCGATCCTTACTGAGACCCTAAGTTTAATCACAAAATTAAACTTCCTGGGACCATTCTTAATTAATATATATAAATATAATATTCCAGTTGATCTTATCATGTAAGCATTTTTATCTGAAACGATATGAATCTATGGCTTTGGTGCATTATTATTAGACGCCGGCAAGAAGTACCATTTCATCTTCTATTTTTTTTTTTCCTGTTGAAACAGATAATTAGATTCTTAATTTTGTTTTTATGTTGAATAAAAGAGGACAAATAAGCATATTGTGAATTTGCGGTATTGTGACGCAATTATAACTTATGATTTTTCTCTTTTTAATTATCAAACGGTTTGAAGTAACAAATATATATGTTGTATTTCATTATTTTATGATAAAATTAAAAGATTTAAGCAAATTAATAGGAAACATTTATCAGTTTAGATCAATTAATGTTTGTTTTGTTAAGTAGTCGCCATATACATATGGTGTGAACAATGCAAGGTATTAAGATTATTAAATTATTTATTCGAGGGCAGTCTTCTTAGAAAATATGTACATGCTATTTCAAGATTATTAAATTATTTATTCGAGGGCTTGCATATACTCATTTTCCATTTTTTATCTAGCTCTGATGAAATATGAAAATAGAAATCTGAAATTCAAAAATGAAACAAAGCTAAACCAAATCTGCTAATTATGACACTGAATTTTGAATACAGTGAGAATGAAGATTCCTCTTTTTCTCTTATTTATTAACGCAAAAGCAAAGCAGCTTTTCTTTGATGAAAAAAATTGCAAGTTCAATGATTAATACTTGAATTCTAAATAGCTAACTATAGCTACGCAGTAACTTTTTCAGACTTCAAAAGTTGTAACACTATTAACCGTTTTCTTTTATAACGATTTTAAATAGCTATGGTTACGTTATAGCTGCACTGTAATTTTTTCGGACCTTAAAAACTATTACGCTATAATCGCTATTTAGAACCTTACTTTTATCCAAATTATTATTTAGTGAAAAGCAAGTTCGTTACCGTGCAAATGCAACAATGTTTGGTTGCAAAATAAAAATAGCTAGAATAGTTAAATCAAGAATAATTATTGTTTGTATTGTTAGAATAGTCAAATTTCAAAAAAAATCTTAGAAATAGCATATTCTAATAAGATAAAAAAAAAAAAATACTATTCTAACTATTATAATCCAACCAAACGCCAAATAGAATTATTCCAAATAATCTAATCTAAAAAAATAGCCTATTCTCAATCCAATCCAATCAAACATACCTACATTGTGATCCACTTGAGACAATTAATCATTTGTAATAATCACAATTTCATCTCGACTTCAATAGCCTGATCCATTACGATAGTTGCAAACTTGCAATTGATATTTAGTAATAAAAAGCGGAGCACACTCATCTTTTAAGTTTTAACACATACTTGAGCATTTCCCATTTAGAATGGTAATGTTTCTCATATTAGTTTTAAGGACCATCCATTCCCTGCCAGGACTGGAGAACTTCTATTCAATTAATTTTCTCTTTTTTCTTTGCTTTTCCTTTTTTTTTATTATCATTTATTTATGAAAGAAGTCAGAAGAAATTCACACGATCATAAACATAAAATTTTAGAAACTACTATTCATGTAAGAGCCAATTAATTTTGGATGCAGGTCGTATTTAATAGACACACATTCATATAACACTTGCAGGCAAGATTCAAATGCCATTTCTATTTCTTTACAACAATTGTTCCTAGTTTTTTTTTTTTTTTAAGCTTCTTATTTCTTTCATATAATAAATGGAAACACCACCTGTACAGAAATAAAGTGCATACAGATCTAAAATGTAAGCTTTTATAACCAGTGTTGGCAAATATCAACATCTTCAAGGTATCACCGCATTATCCTTTACTACAAGTAAATAAAATGGGTATTAATTTATTTATGACAAAAATGAAAGCCAACTTGTAATAATTACGAAAATAAGAAGGAAAAAAATAGTCAAACCTCAGGATAGCAGTCCTGACGAACAATCTTTTGAGATTTGGGATTTACATTCAATGAGCAAGAAATATTTCCCTAATAAAAGGAAAACACAACATCAATCAATGAACATGCATATGAAACACAGGTATCAGTGTCTTATTTTTTTTTCGTTCTTTTTTTGTTTTGTGGAGATTGGGGTTGCACTATTTTCTTGTCGGACTTGATTTACAACACAGGAATAATATCCCTTACCGAACAAGGAATAAAATTCCTTATGACAGTATTGTTTGTAACGATGTTGGGACTAGATAATGATGTTGTTTTAAGTCACCGAGGATTTGTTTGTCAATAGTGGGTTTTCCTGTAGGGGGGAAGGGTAGTAGTAATACAATTTTGTTCTAGATGTCATTTAGACTTTTGTTTCATTTGATGAAACATGTAGCTGCCTTTTCTCAAAAAGAAAAGTTTTTTTTTTTTTTAAAAGAACCAGTATATACCAGTCTTGTACCAGTGTGGGCCAGAAAGACTCTTTTGTATTACATGAACATGTTATTCATCATGTCATGTGCAAGCCAGAATTGGTAAACCTTTGCGACCAAAGTACCAATTCCGGTACCTGCGTATTCAGCCCAACCAGCTACTCACTACTATGTTTTGGAATTTTTAATATATGTAACTCCTATTCCCTGCAACATTTAGACCCAAATTTTATAAGGTTAATCAACTTACAGACCCATGTACAATTAAGATTAATTCTAAAGCTCATAACTTTGATTTACTAAATTAGCAGTATTAATGGAACCAATCCACCAGTCAATCCCATAAAGGACTCAAAAAGACATAATTCCAAAACATAGTCATCATTTCCCAAATTTCCAACTAATTAGAACATAGTTGATAAAAAGAAAGAAAAAAAAGTTTAAAAAAAGGTACCTTAACCGGGATTTCAGCAAAGATCAGACCGAGAGATCCTTCGATGTTAGTAACAGTATCCAACGGCACCGACCCCTTTGTCAGGTCCTGAATCAAATACACTATTTCATCCACAACTCTGACCCCATCTAGATGCAGCTCAGCCTCCAAATTCGACCCTCCCCTCGCCTGAACCCTTCCCCCAGCCGCATTGACTGAACCAAGGTGCCTCCCCCGGTAACTCACCGAAGAAACCACCGATTTGTAATCAAGAGCGAAGAAATCAGGGTTCTGTACATTCAACTTGAGTTTCAAAGTTAGATCGAACGCGGCACGAGGCGGCGGGGAGATGTGAAGATGTTTAAGGTGGAGATGCGTGACGCGGACGGTGGGGTCCGAGGGCCAGAGGAGGAGGAAGAGAGATAAAACGAGGAGGAGAAAGAACAAAGAGGAGAGGAAAGAGACGAGGCAGAGAGAGCAGGAAGTGAAACAAAGGTTGTGGCGGCGGCGGCGGCGGAGGCGGAGGCAGAAAACTGGGTAGGAGGGGATGAGGAGGTAGGAATTGGGATCTTGGAAGGAGGAGGGGGAGTAATAGGAGGGGAGAAGTGGCTCTGTGTCTGACGGGTGGGGTCGGATCAGCGGCTCGGTGGCCATCGGCGATTGGTGGCGGGGAGACTGATAGATGATTGAGTTAGGCGAGGCGTGTGAAGGTGGGCTTGAGAGCTCCTCTTGGTGCTGCCATGGAAGTGGATGTTGAGGTCATTTCTGAATACAAAACCTAGAAAGTACCGCAAGTTTTGAGTTTAGATTTGCACCGTCCGATTTTCTCTGGAGCGAATATTAAATGGGGCCGTGATTTCGACCGCGGGCCAGATTGGCCCGGATTCTGATCGGACTGTTTCGATCTGAACTAAAATTTGAGTTACTTTAGGGAATTTAACCAGGTGATTTCGTGTGGCCAAGGTTTTGGTGTGTTTTGTGGGGCCCTAGTGGAATTCGCATGTACGTCAGAGTGCAAAAAAATAAAAAGAATTGGATTAGTATGAAGTATGAACTATGAAATAAAGAGTAAATCTAGGGTGTGATGTGCTCACCAAGAGAGTTTGGTGAGCACAACTTCAAAAATACATTGGATCGGCTTCAAATGACGAATCCAAACTGTTGAAATCTATGTACTCCGTGAGTGATGCATGTACATGCAAAATTTTGAAAGTTTCAAATTCATTTGCTACGAGGTCAAGCGGTCAAAGTAATGATGAAAAATGAATATATAAAACAACTAATATAATAACTTATTAAAAGATTCATTACTTTGACCGCTTGACCTCGTAGCAAATGAATTTGAAACTTTCAAAATTTTGCATGTACATGCATCACTCACGGAGTACATGGATTTCAACAGTTTGGATTCGTTATTTGAAGCCAATCTGATATATTTTTGAAGTTATGCTCACCAAACCCTCTTGGTGAGCACGTCACACCCTAGATTTACTCATGAAATAAATATTGAACCTTTGTTTTAAAGTAATGGTGTGATAAATAAAAATATCAAGTTCTCTGAAGATTTTCTAGTGCGGGGTATTTTATTATTTTTTCCAACTGAGGGCCTGTTCGGCAGGCCATTGGGAATGGACATGTGCACGGGAATTGAACTGAAAATTACTGTTCACGTGGGAAAAAAAATTCAGTTAAATTGAATTTTTTTTCCCACGGCAACAATGGAGCGGCCGAACACGTCCTGAAAGAATAATCGAGATGAATTCTACTGATTAAATATCCACAAGTATTTTTAGAGAAAATAGTCACAACATTGGGTGTGAATTACTTATAAATAAAGAAAATATGTCAATGACATAAAATTATTTTAACAATCATCGCTGGTTGCTTCTATTCGAATCTGTTTAACTAGGCCAATTTGGCCACGAGAACCAAATCAATATGAGAGAGATTGCCAGAAGTTGAAGAAACTCGTTCCCATAAAAAAATTGATGCTTCTCCATTTGTGCCTTTGTTTTTTTAGGCTGAATTCCAAATTCGATTCAGTTTTAGTCTGGTTAGATAATTTGAACTTTGTCTGTTGAATTGTGTTAATGTACATTTTTTTTAAGAAAGATGAAGATCAAGCTTTCAAATTTCATATTCTTATTATTACAATAAAAGATATCTCTAATTCGAACTTATGATCTTCCGCATGAAGACCATATGTCTTAGCCAATAGACCCGTCATTTTTTTTCATTACCAAAAAAATAAATAAAATAATATTAATAACCAGATCCCAAAAAAAATTCAACCATGCCAAAACCGCCCCCCCAGGGGGCGGTTTACCCCCAGCCCAACCCGCCTCCCAGGAGGCGGTTTACTTATTTTTATTTTTATTTTTAATACGATGATGGATATTAATTATAATTATGTTTATAATTTATGTATTTTGTAATATTATGTTTTTAATATTATAATTATGTTCATAGCGTAATTAAACAAATAAGTCTGGAATATAAGATAGAAATATAAATACAACATATGCTGAATATGATATGAGCCTTTGGGAGTATGTGGAGAAAGTATGCAAACTCAAAGATCTACGTCCAATCATTTCTTTTGGATCATTTTCTATCTCTTTGAAAGAAGGGGACCTTGATGCTTTTTTTAAGAAGTTTAGGAAATTATGTGTATTGGAAATAAAATCGCATTATGTTAAAAGAGTTCCTAATTCTGTGGCTCAGTTGAGAAACCTACGCTACCTCAACTTTAAGTATTCTGATATAGATGAACATTCTTTATTAGTCTACTACCAATTACGTTTCTTATATACTCAAAGTCAGGACCCAATTCCTAATGTTGGGAGACTAATATCACTTCACGAGCTGACAGATTTTTGCCGTCATTTTTATCCATGCCCAAAATCATTAACATTTCGCCAACTCTGCCCACCAAAACCAGATTGTGTCAAAAATGTCCAAACCGGCTATTTAATAGCCGGTTCCTAATTTTTATTAAAACCGGCCATTATATCGCCGGTTCCTAATAAAAATTAGGAACCGGCTAATTAATACTAATTTTTATTAGGAACCGGCTATTAAATGGCCGGTTCCTGTCTTTTTTTTTTTCTTTTTTTTTGGAAAAAATTATATAATTTTTTTTATTAAAGTTTCAAAAAAAATTGATATGTTTCTTTGAAATTGAATAGAAAAATATATAATTTAGTTTATTTCAAGTCCTTGAAATCAAACTGGAAGACATAATGCTTGTATAAGACTTCTCTTGTGGCAATTACACTTGCTGTTGATGCATTTCTCGGTGCTGAAAAGTATTTTTCAACATAAGAAAATTCGGTTGAGACACTAAATATCTTAAACTTAATTTTTGAGGTACTAAACGATATTTTTTGGCGATTTTGATTTGTCGGATATCCGGGGTTACCCCCCGGGGTGCCAGTCACCACCGTCTCCTCCTCCCCTTTTCGAATTGGGGTCATACGCGTCAATCCGACTTTCGTAGCCAAAGTTATGGCCGTTTAAAGTTTTAGAAATTTTTCAAATCATTTTAATGCAATTTTTTTAAGTAATTAATGATATATTTTTTTAAATGATGTTATTAATATTATTATGCACGATTTTTAGGAAAACATTTTAAATGATGTTTCTTAAATTATGTTATTAAATCATTTTAAAAAAATTTGACACTTCTACGAAAAATCCAATCTGAAAAATATTGATCCGGATTAATTGTTTCAGTCCTTCTAATAAACTAAATTATATATTTTTCTATCTAATTTCAAAGAAACATATCAAAAATTTCTAAAACTTTAATAAAAAAAATAATTATAATTAATATTAAAAACATAATATTACAAAATACATAAACTATAAACATAATTATAATTAATATCCATCATCGTATTAAAAAAAAAAACAGAAAAAAAATAAAATAAGTCGCCCCCTGTGGGGGGTGGGTTGGGCCGGGGGTAAACCGCCCCCTGAGGGGGTGGGTTGGACCGGGGTTAAACCGCTTTCTAGGGTGGCGGTTTGGGCATGATTGAAATTTTTTTGAGGATCCGGTTATTAATATTATTTATTTTTTTTGGTTATGAAAAAAATTACGGCCAATAGACCACTTGTTCTTGTAAATATACAAATTAATAATTTAGTTCCAATAAAAATAACAATTTATAAATATCACTCATGAAGAGGGCCATAGTTTGTCCTACCGCCTACTGACATGCTTTGAATTTCAAAACTTAGTTACATATCCACATGCCATTTTGTACTTTATTATATGTTAATACAATGTTGCACGCCAGAGTATCTCAACATTTTTTTCGCGCTATATATGTCAACCCCAACAAAAGTATTGGATTTGAAATGCATCGGAGTATATTTAGACAGTTATTTCATGAATTTCAAACCAAATGACAATGTTTTCTAAGAAAAATGATCAGTTGTGACCATTTAATCCTTCAATAGTTTCAGGAGCAGAAACAGAAATTCAATGAATGTGGGTTAATATGTCAACTACATATAATTTTTTTTCAATATCATATGTGAGTTGGGATTTAGGACATGAGACATAATGTCACATGTGAGCAATTTTTTTTTATTAAAAAAAGTTTTAAAATACTAGAAGTTCCTAAATCAATTGATTCAAAAATTATGGAGTTCATTCATATAAAATTTTCATAAAAATATGATGGTCAATTTGGAGTATCCGTAGTATTTTTACTACAATTTATATGAAAAAAATTGTACTTCATTAAAAAAAATGGGATTCAATTGACACCATTGTCTCCACATACTTCTTCCCCTGAATAGTTTAATGAGAAATAACAAAGTAACAGTTATGCACTAATAACAGAGTAACAGTCATACTAGTTCACCTCATTACCTCTGCTGCTCTTGGTAATATAGTCTAAGGCTGTGCTCCAAAAATAATTTAAGAGAGGAACGGAAGGGGAGGGGAAGGGAGGGGAGGGAAAGAGTACGAAAGAAAGAAAAAGAGAAAGGGAGGGGGAGAATTAAATTGGAGTTACTTGCTCCACAACTACAGACATAATGTAGTACTTGTTTACAAAAATATTGAATTTGTACCGATTTCACTGATATGATGGGCATGCCCGGCCCTAGGGCAGGGTAGCCAGAGCGACCATCACAGACCACAAAATCCAAGGGGCCACAAAAAAAATTGCATATATATAAAAATAATAATCTGCATATATTAAAAATAAATAAAACATTAAAACTCAAATTTTGTATATATAAAGAGTCCAAACTTTTTTTATAAATATGTATGATTTATTGAAATATCAATAAAAAATGAGACCGGTTAATACGCTTCCATAAGTACTTCAACACCATATGCATCTAAGTCTTTTTTGCGTTTTAAAAGTCCAAATAGTCGATCCAAACCGTTCAACATGATATTTATATTAAAACTTGCTTGGAGACCAAAATTTACCTTTTTTTGAATTATTTTACTATTTTTTAAGGTAGGTAGAAAATTATTATTTTTTATGTTTCAGAATCTTCTGAATCAATAGATTTTCTACATATATTAAAAAATAAATAAATTTCGCTGAAGGTCACTAAACTTTATCATTTGTTACGAATTAGTCACTTAAATTTGATTTGTCATTTCTACTCACTCAACATTTTCACTTGTTCCAATCAAATCACTCTATATTTTTCCATCCAAAATCTTAACGGAATATTTTCATTCCGTTCAAAATATTATAGGAATATACTCATTCCGTCTAAAAATACTAATGGAATGAGCATGTTATGTTAGCATTTTGGAGGAAAAAAATATAGAGTGACTTGATTGGGACAAATGACAAAATTGAGTAACTAGAAAGAGACAAATCAAACTTGAGTTTTTAATTTGTGACAAATGACAAAATTTAGTGACCTTCAGCAAAATTTACTCTTAAAAAATGGTAAAAAAATTTCAAAAATTATAAAATTTGGTCTCCAAGTACGTTTTAATATGGATATCATATTGAACGGTTCAGATCGACTGTTTGGACTTTAAAAATACAAAAATAACTTATAAACATATAGTGTTGAAGTCTTATAGAAGCGTATTAGCCTGTCTTATAAAAAATTATATATATAAAGGATCCAAATTATTCTCCCGCTCCGAGCCCCAAAATGTTCAAGACCGGCTCTGATGGTGGGTCAGACTAACCCATTTCACTTAGCTTGGTAATTTATAGGATGCATATCTTACCAATTTTATAATCATCTTACGCACAATGAAGATAGAGTAAACATAAATCAAAACATTTTTATAAAAGCACTATTGTCGTGATTATTATATTTCTGATTATTACATATTTTTTTGAAAACACTGTTTCTGAATGAAACATTTTTATGAAAACACTTATATATACCAGTACTCTGTATCAGTACTCGGGTACAAATGAAGAATGCTTAGATCAACAAAAATTCATGCCACTAAAACTTATAAATATGGAGAATGCTAAAGATTGTGAATATTATAATTAGACAATATTGAGGCGATATAATCTCAGCTCCTCCGTTTTGTCTTTCTCCTCTGTGCGGTCCAATGTCGCACTCTATCTAAGCAGATGTTTGTTTTGAACCTGGAAGAAGGGATTAAAATGCGAGGCACGGTCCAGAAATCATGGTTCGAAGTTTTTCCGAATTTTTTTTTTTGACAATGTCAAAATTTGTTATTAATTAAAAATCACCTGGACTAGTTTATGTAAAAAAATATCACCTCCGCACAATGGTTTCGCGCACCAGCCAAACCGGATTCGCACAATACTTTTGTGTACCTCTTGGTTCGCACCAGGTCCGTACAATGATTTTGCGCACCAAGAGAGTTCCCACATGCTTCTGCGCGTTTTGACCTTGATTTTACAACTATTCAAAGCCCATTCAAAGCCCAATTTGTAAGTATGTCAATTTCTGTGCACACCTATTGGTGCGCCCAACCATTCTGCGAATCCTTTGGTGTGCAAAATGATTGCGCGGATTTGGTGCGCCAAACTATGGTGCGGACTAATAGATGCGCAAGGTGCTTTTTCAGCTTGTGCGAACCCGTTTTGACTGATGCACGAAATCATTGTACGGAGGTGATATTTTTTTTACATAAACTGATCTGGATGGTTTTTAATTAATAATGAATTTTGACAGTGTTAACAAAAAAAAATTTCTACTGGGTCTTTTGTGACATTTTTGTTATGTTTAAGTACATTTTATTAAGTATTGTTTAAGAAAAACAGTTGGTCCAGCAAAGTTTGATCTGAACATTTATTTTTCCCTCCGAGGTTAGTCAAGTCTGACAGTAGGACAAGTCCATGTGGCAAATGTTCATTGGTTAAGGTGCTGTTGTGAGTAGTTGAGTACCCACACAAGTAGGAGTGACTAAATTGCTTATAATTCGTGACTCGCTCATAACTCGCTCACTAAAAACTCGTTAACAACTCGCTTATTATCGCTCATTAACTTAATAAGTCAAGCATAAACATACCCCAACTCGCTCATAACTCGCTCATTAAGAAATTGCCATATCTAATCCTGCTACATTTAATTCCAATTCCTTAAATTAAAATTAAAATTGAATAAATAAAAAAATCTCCTAACCTGAACTTACGCTCTAGATCAAATTTATTGTTTGATTTTGTTAAATTTGTTTATGGACAATTTTTTTGTTAAACTATGTAATGTTTAATTAGATTGGATTATGACAATTTGTTAAATTATATAAATGAAAATTAGTTTTTTATTTCTTAGCTTACTAATAAATCGTGACTCGCTCAGTTGCTCATAACTCGCTCATTAATAACCCGCTCATTAACAACTCGTTCATTATTGTTCATTAGCTTAATGAGCCGAGCATGAGCATACCCCAACTCGCTCATTAATCAGCCCTACACACAAGGACCAATGCTTCAAGCTCTAGACCCCACAACCAACACCACCGAGCATTTATGTTTACGCGCTGCTATCCAAACATATTCTTTACACCCTTTGGAACAACAAACAAATGATAACTGATATCAAACGCCTAATTTTTTTTGTATATTTAGTTGCTTCGATTCCACTACGAAGAACAAAATATTTTAATAGAAAAATCAGTGTTGTTTGAGTAGTAACAACAGGATCCTAAATTCTACTCCGTGGGAAAGTAAGGAAGAACAAGTCAATGTAAGACTTTGATTGAGTGCAGAAGCAATATTTTTGTCCTAAAATTATGTAGAATTGGAAGATAATTTTATCACCAGCAGATGAGGTGATAAGTGAGAAATACTTTATCTTAACTTATTCTCCTCTGCAGCTTTATGAATTCTTTAACAAGATGTTAAGAATATAAATCCTTAATATCCCCACTTATCCAACTGATCAACAAACAAGAGCTAAAAATGATAGATTTGGAGAGCTTTAACAAAAAAGTCTACGAATATATAATTTATAATTTAATGTCATATAAAAAGAAAAGGACAAGGGTCGTGTTACAGGGTACGGCCCGCTTTTGAATTCGAATTCATTCATTGCCCCGGCATGATATCGCCGAATCCAAGTCCTCTTATGTTTACAGTTTCCCTGAAACATTTTCTGTCTCAACTAACTGGGATGCGGACCCCACAGGAACCTCAAACTACTGTCTTTGGGAGCTGCAACTCTGCAAGTGCCTCATTGACTTGTTACAGGAACTGTATCAAGAAATTTTTTACAGAACATCCTGACATGAAATCGACGAGTTTTTCTCGCCCGACCCGACAGGGGGTGCGTATCCTCTGAGATATCTCAATTTTTGCGTGACCGACGTGTCCGGTGCCTATTCGGGGGAATGTAAGGGGTCAACTTATTTGAACGAATGAGATATTCCAAAAGGTCACGCAAACTTTGAGATATCTCAGAGGATGCGAATTCCCCGACAGGCGACAGCTCTCTGATGCAATCCACGTGATTTCGGGCGACCTTTTTACTCTCCCTATCCTGTAGCACAAAGCCACTTAAACAAAGCAAGAGGGTCCGGACTCTAGAATTGTTCAATTTGAATTTACAACCTTGAACCTTCCTTTTATTCTAAGAAAACTTACAACGCCAGTCAAAACCCTAGATTGCAGAGATTAAATTCTACTGCTATTACGTTTACGAATTGGACCCCACGGAGGCACGGACCCGTCTTTTCAAGCTCACTCTCCTTGTGTTTCTTTGAAGGGGAGAATAAATGTTGTTGGTCCTTAGAACTAGAAAGCTCTGTTTTTAAAGCGCGCTCTCTCTCTCTAGCATTGGATACTCTGGTGAGTGGTGAGAAGCATGATGACAATGTCTCTCTTCACGCCTCTTGTCACCGTTCTCTGGTTTTGCTTCGCCATTGGCGCTCTCGGAGCTCAGAACCTTGATGGTTTGTTCTTTTTTTATGTTAAATGTTTACCTGGGAAGCTACTTCAGATCTCTTCCCTGTTTTTTTGTGTTATAATAGTACATTTTCTACCTAGGCGACCCTGACGAAATTGCTCAAAATGTTTCTATTATATTTCAAGAAACCCCATGAATAGAGAGAGGGTTTTAGGTAGGGTTTAAGATGCTTTCTGTTATCATTGTCGCCTTCCACTAAATTTCCACAAATAATTGCTGTAACCTATTTCCAGACATTTCTGATTTCATAAATTAGTTTTGATCAAAAGACAAACTAAGCATTAATTGTACATTTTTTTTATTTTAACAAAAAAAGCCCCAGAGCAATAGATGTGCATGCAGTTCTTTTCCCATATTTAAACACTATTTTATTTTCATCAAATTATATTTCATTTCAGGTCTCCTCCCAAATGGAAACTTCGAGATCAGTCCCCGCAAGGGGAAACTTAACAAGACAGTGCTTATCGGCAAACATGCCCTTCCCAACTGGATAATTCACGGCCTGGTTGAGTACGTTTCAGGGGGGCCACAACCTGGAGGCATGTTCTTCGCTGTGCAACATGGGGTCCACGCTGTGAGACTTGGAAATGAGGCCACGATTTCACAGAATATCACAGTCAAACCAGGATCTTTCTATGCACTCACATTTGGTGCCACTCGAACCTGTGCACAGGATGAGGTATGTGCTAACAGTGTTTCAAAATTAACATGTTTCGGTAATAATTATTGTTAATCCTTAGTGTGTAATGCTCTCTTATGGAATAAAGCAAATAATGCAGAGTAAAACATACTATATGCAATAGAGGGAAATGATTTTTGTCTCAATTTGGTAGCATAATTTTGATGTTACAAAACATTCATTTCTCCATGTTTATTGTCGATCTCCCTTACCTTCACTAATTTGACTACCTTGGCATGCAATTTACTAGGTTCTGCGTGTATCGGTGCCACCACTTTCAGGGGACATCCCAATTCAAACATTATACAGTACCACACAAGAGGATACATATGCATGGGGATTCAGAGCTACTGGAAAAACTGCCCAGGTCATATTTCACAATGTAGGTGTACAAGAGGACCCAGCATGTGGACCCCTTCTAGATGCCGTGGCCATAAAGGAACTCCTCCCTCCTTACCCAACAAAAGGTAATATTTACAATGTCCTGGACTATATTTGAAGGATCGCTATTCTATCTAGTGATGGTGCCTATATGCTGTTACTTCAAGCTATGGTAAAATTGGTGCCTATATAACCGTTTGTATACCCGTAACAGCATGATCAAACCGATATCCTGATTGCCTCTACTTGTACAGGGCATCTACTACATACAAGAAAAAAAATTCAGAGAGTATTCTATTATGTGTACTTATGTATTGCTGGTTAATTTCATATGTAGATATACTGTTTACCACTATCTGCAATAAAACGCATAATCAATGAAAAGGGCAATTATTTTCTCTAGCTCTTTGTAGTTGACAAATATGCCCCAACAAATGCACCAGGTAATTTGGTTAAGAACGAGGGATTCGAGGTGGGCCCACATGTGTTCCCTAACTCCACAGCCGGCATTCTCCTCCCACCCAAGCAGCAGGACAGCACTTCCCCTCTTCCTGGCTGGATCATAGAATCTCTTAAGGCTGTCAGACTTATTGATTCGGCACATTTCTCAGTCCCATATGGCAAGTTTGCAGTAGAGCTTGTCGCTGGTCGTGAGAGCGCCATTGCACAAGTTATTCGCACTGTGCCAAACCACCACTACAATCTCTCTTTTTTGGTTGGTGATGCCAAAAATGGTTGCCACGGGTCTCTCCTAGTCGAGGCTTTTGCAGGTAATGCTTAGGACTGGATTGTTCTCCAATATAATTCACTAAGCACCTATGGTGTTTGGTTGAGATCTAAATTTATGTCATGTCCTAAGCTATTAAAAAATAGTATCTACTAAAGAAAAGAAGAGGAAATAGTTGCTGACAATGGGTTGTAGGGTCTAACTCTTAAGCCACTTGGATAGGTGGTTTAAATTTAGAGGCCTAATTAATCTGCATTTGATGGAATAACTGAGGCCTAAGCCACCTTAGATAAATTTCTGAAAATACAATTTCTGAAGTAAAGACAAGGCAATTTTGTGAAGTCCTGACAACTGGTATTTGTGTCTTATGTAATGTGCAATAGGTAATGCAACTGTGAAGGTGCCTTTTCAATCAAGCTCAAAAGGTGGGTATTCTCCGGCAAGTTTGAAATTTGTGGCGAGTGGGTACAGGACCCGAATCACCTTCTACAGCTCATACTACCACACCAAGACCAATGACACAGCTGCGCTTTGTGGGCCAGTGATTGATGAAGTTAGAGTTTATCCTCTCAAGATTTGAGGTTTTAGTTCCGTAAATTAGTCGTACGGTGGTTTGAAGGTCTTATTGGTATGAAAAATTGTAGAATTTATTCTTATGTGTGTTTCGCTTGGATTAATGACTTTATAGTATGCTATGAGCTCTGTATGAAGCTGGTTGGAATGAAATCTTTGCTTCTTAAGAATCAATTTTAGTCAAGTATATTAGCTTTTTTTTAAAAGCAGAGGCAAATCACCTATTGTAAAATTTCTTAAACATTAACAGGTACTTTACCAACCTGAATTTTCTATTGAAACTGAATTTCTTATTTAATTTGCTAAACAAATACGTACTAAAATGCTTGTTTACCTTCCCTCTCCAATTGACTGCTTCATGGTAAGACATATTACATTTTAAATTATATTAAAATAGATCTTTTGGAAGAAAAAAGAATTATAAAACAAAATTCTAACATAAATTGACTTGCCTCTGAAATCAGCAATCAAAGAATCGGCTTGAACAATATTACAAAATCATCAGCGTCTTGATAGATGAAGTAGTTCACAGGATTTTAAAGTCAGACAACCGTCAAAATTAGAATGAATAGTCAAGAATAGTTGATTAACTATGGTAGTTTAATTAAATATAGTAGTTGATTAATAGTTGTTTGTTCTTCTTTCAGCTCTCCTTTAAACTATCATTCTATATTTGTTCCTCTACTATATTAGAAAGTATCTGATAGTTGGTATTGCCCATTTTTATGTTTTCAGAATATTCAACATTTATAATGTGTCTTTTTATGGATGATACTGATTGAAATGAAATATTTTCATCTATGAGATCATAGATAAGGGACCGAATTCGGGGCAGGAAAATCCTGTCCTGAGTGACTGGCTAGGGGGCATAACAAAACTAAAAATTAATATTTAAATTTATAAATCCGTTTGGACCCACTTGCCAGTCTCACTGGGGTCAGGAAAATCCTACCCCCCAGGGGGAGCAGGTGATCTCTTTCCCATAGATAAATATAGAGGAGGGATCAAGTTACAACAACGTTTTTTTTTTCATTTTCAAAGTCCAAATCATCGATCCAAACCGTTCAACATGATTATCTAAATAAAATCTGCTTCCAGATCAAATTTTATATTTTTTTTAATTTTTTAACTATTTATTAAGATAGGTACAAAATTCAATAGTCTGAATTTGACTAGTTTTTGTAAAATACTTCATAAATAGTAAAAAAATTCAAAAAAATGTAAAATTTGATTTGGAAGCACATTTTATTGAGATAATCGTGTTGAATGGTTTGAATCGACGATTTGGACTTTGAAAATGAAAAAAATCGTTGTTGTAACTTTGTTGTAACTCTTCTTTTTTTTTAAATCTTAGCAGATGCTGCGAAGTCGTGAGGGGAAATCGAACTCTCGACTTTTGAATAAACCAACAATCTTAGAACTTTTCTCCTAGCCAACTACGCTACCTCCCCTTTCTCAACTTTGTTGTAACTTGATCCCTCCTCATAAATATATTTAGTTTAAGTACTTAAAATGCGGTTGTTGCTATTTTGGAGCAATGCACCATTTTAATTATTTAGAGTTAAGAGAAATTTTTATATTTTTATATTCAATTTGATCTTAGGTTCTCTTTATATATAGCCAATTTTGATGATTATATTTTAACGTTCCTTTTTTTTGTTTGATCTATCCTTAATTAATAATGTGTATATCCTATTTACTATGTGTCCATCTTTAATAATGAATATTGAGTAATTTTATATGCTTGTGCTCATGTGAAAGGAGTTGTAGAAGAATGGAAAAATAAATGAATAAGAATAAGAAAGTTAAGAATAACATGGATATTCGATTTTTTTTTTAAATAGAATTTATTTTAAAAAAAATTAACCAAAACAACACTGTACTCTATCAAAATAGCCTCCACTGGTTTCCCAAACCGGTGTAACTTAAAAATTCATATTTTTACCTTGTTAAAATCATAGATCTGAAGAATTTCTGAGCTAGACTGGTTTGGGGGACCGGTGGAGGCTATTTTTATAGTTTCAATTGGTACGAGTCTGCTTTGGTTAATTTTTTTTGTATGAGTTATATTTTAAAAAAAAATCTGGATATTCCTAAGTTCAGATTTTAGGAATTAGATAGTTTTGAATGTATGTAGCACCGAATTTATGAGCTTTCATTTCTCTTTAAAAAAAATTATTTGTGGTGTAACAATTTTCTTACTTAAATATAGCATATGGAAAATTTAAAATAAAGTTTAGTGATGACTAATGTCACAATTCTCTATCGGACAAAGTTATTTCATTTGTTGATAGTCACACAAACATTAAAATTAGAATGAATAGCCAAAAATAGTTAATTCTTGTGTATTCTTGATTTTGCTTTGTACACTGTTTTCATAAAGTTATTTCATTTTTTGAGGTTCATTAATTGTTTGCAATTTTAATCTTATTTTAATATATTTTGTTGTTTCCTGTTGTGTTGTTCATTTATAAATGGAAATACTTGAAAGACGAATTGGATATAGAGAGATAAAATTTCTTTTGGCTCTTAATAATTAAAATTATGCTCTCAAAAAAGGGCAAAAATATCGGCATAGCAGTGTTTGCTTCATGCATGGCATAGATAATAATTAAAGAATAATTATATTGCACTCTCCATTTCCATCCCCCCTTCATCTCCGCAGTCTCCAAAAAAGAAAAATCGCTAACTAATTTAATTTTTTTTTTGTCTTTTAGTGGAGGTATATGGGGGACAATATTTTTCACTGTTGGACGCCAATGGTTAATACTCCAATAAATAGAGTTAAATACTTATTCGATGCACTGTAAATACACTAAATATTGAAGTTAAATACTACAGGAAATTTAAACTATCAAATGTCGGAACCTAATATTTTTGTCTTTTAGTGCGGGGACGCGGGAACAGATATGTTAATTTTTTGTAGGAACAGATATTGTTTCGTTGTTGGACAGACGATTAATACTCCAATGAATAGAGTTAAATACTTGTTCGATGCACTGTAAATACACTACATATAGATGTTAATACTTATGGAAATTTAAATACTCAATTGCCGTGTCATTTATTAGAAAATGTGCAATCCTGTGCTTACTAGAAAATATTCTTCTATTTCTCTCTCGCCACAATGTCTAGACACCCGCTACTCAAATGATACTCCAACGCATCCTTGCATGCGTCGATAGAGCCTGCAGCCCTCTGATTCATAATTGTAGTATGTCATCCCTCTCCCGTACTGTCACATTATGCTGTGCAAGGAGCCCTCTTCAAAACCTTTATGCATATGTGCATTCCCACAGGAGGTGGTCGTGAGTTTCCACCATATTGGATGCACAAAGGTGGCATCCTGAGTTTCTGCCATATTGGTCTCAAACAGTCTTATTAGCTAAATATATCTAGTAAAACACTTACAATAGTACTAAACGTTTTCAAATAGATTTGTTAGCTTCACTTTCTTGATTTTTAATAGTTTTTGTGGGATGAATACTAAAAAAATGGGTGTAAAGTTTTTTTTTTTTTGATAAAAGTGGCAAGATTAAAAACATAGCAGTTCATACAAAATATAGAAAACTAAAAAGGATAAAGATCCACACCTTGAGGATATCTTTATCCTTTTTAGTTTTCTATGTTTTGTATGAACTGTTATATTTTTAATCTTGCCACTTTTATGATTGATATCAAAATGCATATGATTTGTGCGCTACATAAAGCAAAAACTACTCTGTTAATATCTTTACCCAAAAATTGATATTGTCCAGTTAGGCCATGTATGCTGAATTGCTGTGTGTATCCTCAGAGAATGAGATATCTCATCTTTTGAGTGACCGATGTGTCCGATGTCTATTCGGGATAGCACAAGAGTCAGTATTATTTGTGTTTCGAGATTTCGTGCATAAAGTATTCGAACGTTTGAGATTTTCCGAAAAAACACGCAAAAGTTGAGATATCTCTGAGGATGCGAATTCGTATGTGGTAGCATACTTAGGTCCTATTTGGCCGCACTACTATGTGCGTGAGAAAAAAAAATTCAATTCAGTAAAATTTAGTTCAATTACCACACCAAAACACACATTCAACTGTTTTTTTTTTTCACGTGCACAATAAAATTTAGTTCAATTACTACACCTGCACCCATTTCCAATTGACAGCCGAATACTGTATATTGATCAGCTAATCGGTGTGGTCTCTTACTGCGTATATGTCAGTCAGGAATCAGGGGTCGGTCTTTTTAATTTATTTTCAACTGATCTCTTACTTAGGAAACATGTCCAAATAATAGCCAACATAAACAATGGCATCCTTGTAAATTGTAGTATACCAGATTGGTATAGCCAACATAAAGAATTGTTCTAATCGTAACTAGGTGGACTAAATTAATAAAATATTAACTAGGGTCAAATATATTTTCATATTTTCTGGTGTCTCCCACAATAATTGCTATATGCTTTTTTTAAAAAACAATTTGTATATAATTTATGTGTGTGTGTGAGTAGAACTAGGGTGAACCTAAGTTCACCCAACTTTTTGTGAACTTGATTCTAAAATATATCGAATCGACTTTAGACGATAAATCCAAACCCTTGAAACCCTTCTACCTAATGAGTGATGCGTCTACATGTGAAAATTTTAAAGTTTCTAATTAATTTAATATAGAGTCAAGTGGTCAAAAGTTTAAGGTTTATAACTTAATTTTAATGCATTCATTTTGTGGACTTCTTTGACCACTTGACTCTATATTAAATTAATTCAAAACTTTAAAATTTTCACATGTAGACGCATCAATCATTAGGTAGAAGGATTTCAACAGTTTGAATTCATCGTTTAAAGTTGATTCGATATATTTTAGAGTCAAGTTCACAAGAGGTTGGGTGAACTTAGGAGCACCCTAGTTCTACTCTATATATATATATATATATATATAGAGGTTGGCTAATATACAAACGTTTGTTCCTGGACTCAGGAACAAACGGTTCGGTTCTCCGATTTTCAAAGTCTAAATGGTCGATCCAAAAGGACAGATGTTTAATCTAATATTAAAATGTGCTTGGAGACCAAATTTTACATTTTTTTTATTTTTTTTACTATTTATTAAGATGGTTTGAAAATTGCTGTTTTCAGTGGTGCAGAATTTTAATAAAAACAGCGATTTTTAAACCATCTTAATAAATAGTAAAAAAATCCAAAAAATGTAAAATTTGGTCTCCAAGCACATTTTAATATAGATTAAACATCTATCGGTTTGAATCGACCGTTTGGACTTTGAAAATTAGAGAACCGAACCATTTGTTCCCAAGCCCAGGAACAAACGTTTGTATATTAGCCAACCTCTATATATATATATATATAGTTTCATGATCAATTCCGTTATTAAAGGACTGGGTGGACTTCAAAGTTAGACTGACATGATTTTTTTGCTAATTAAAATAATTCAAATTCGAAGCCTATTTCTTCCTCAGCTATTGCCAGTGTTTTAATATTCGGTTTATATGCAGTATACGGCCGCATATACGGATTTTTATTCGGACTTATATATGCAGATTTTAAATGATATTTCACATATATAAAGTATACAATAACAACTGGTATAAACCACTATTAATATACTCTAAACCGGTATTTTTATCACTGATATACTCTAAACCAGTAATATGTTCTAAACCGCATATTCAGACCGACTATAAATTATCTATTCTGATTACAACCGAATAAGAATATTCGACCAAATATACTGAATATTACTACACTGGCTATTGCACATTGACTGGTGTTTTCTCCGTCTACTCGATCTTAGTGATACCAACTTTATATAACATATTTCATCAACAAAATTTTTACAGTGGATTCAATTTCACAATGAGAATCAATAGTAGAGCAGTATGAACACATTTTCAAGCAAACTATGATCCTTTTAGCCACAAAATCATCTCCTAGAAAGTAGAAACATTGTACTATACCTCTTTCAACTGTCTTTCGCCTCATTGAGCATCTCTATGACTTTCTTCATCTTGGGTCGTTTTGCAGGGGTTCGATCTGTGCACAACATAGCAACCTTTAATACTGCAAGCATTTGCTTTCTCCACGCAAATGAAACGGTGCTCAGCCTCGCATCCATTATCTGCTCTGGTGTCTCGCCTCGTGCCGACGCCCCATGAACCCATTTCACCAGATCAACGCCTTCCTCAAAACACTCGTCAACCGGTAACTTGGATGTTAGGATTTCAAGTAGTACCACCCCAAAACTGTACACATTTCCTGGTACGGTCACTTGCATTGTGTAGGCATACTCTGTTGTACATCAAACAAAGAAAATATGCATCAAACAACAAAACGCTGCTAGTATTGGTACCACTATATAAAGAAAAGAGGTAGAAAACTATAACCTCATATATATTTCATGTCATAAAAGAAAAAAGAAAAATAATAAGGATAGACCAAAGTAAACTTACCAGGAGGGATATAACCGAAAGACCCAGCAACAGCACTTATGCTAGCTGTCCCTTTTGAAGGGTCCAAAAGCTTGGAGATCTCAATCTCCCCGAGAAATGCATTGAAATTCGAGTCGAGAAAAATATTTCCGGAGCATATATCCAAATGAATTGTTGCAATTTGGTGCAAGAAGGCCAACCCCTCTGCAACCCCAATAGCAATTGACAGCCGGCATTGCCAATCAGGCTCTTTCACGGCTACACCCACATCATGTATGAGTTGTAATAATGTACCATTTGGCATATAATGGTGGAGCAACAGTGCCACGTCATCGTAGATGACATAACCAATGGGTCGGATTAGGTTTTTGTGTGTCAGGTTAGAGAGCCGTTCAACCTCCCGTAACATTTTGTTCTGATGGTGAGTCACAGTTCGGTCCACCGATTTGAGTTTTTTAACTGAAATAACCAACCCAGACGGCATCACTGCTTTGAAAGACGTGCTAAATGTGCCATTGCTAACCTTGTTTTCTTCCTTTAGAGTTGCCTTGACACAGGTGTCAAAATCCACAGCTTGTCTCAAGCTTTCAACAAACACATTCGCAACTAGTATCTGTGGTGGTTCTATTATCTCTTGTATGGCCATTTTCGCCTTGGCCTCTTTCTCTTTTTTCTCTGTCAACATAAATAACCCGACGACAAGAGAGACTACAGCGAAGACTGTCACACCAGATCCAACAACTACTAAAACTATTTTGTAAGAGACCTTATGCCCATCAAGCCCATCATAATCCGACCCGTAGTTAGGCCTGCAAGTTGAACCCAAAGGATCACCACAAAGCTCGTTGTTTCCAGTGAAGCTTGATTGCGGGCTCTTTTGGAAAGGCCCAAAGGCGGGTATCGCCCCGGTAAGCCTGTTGTTTGAGAAATTCACCTCTATCAAACTCAACATGCCTTTCATCTCCTGTGGAATTGGTCCTGAAATTCGGTTAAAGGACACGTCTAAAGAAACTAACTTGTCAAGTTTACCTAATTCTCTAGGCAATGTTCCCTCTAACCGATTGAAGCTGAGGTTTAATGCAATTTGTAGGTTTCTTATTTTGCCGATTTCAGGAGGTATTGCACCTGTGAAATAGTTACTGCCCATTTGCAACTCAAGAAGTCTAATACAGTTACCAATTCCACCGGGTATAAACCCATGGAAGGAATTGTGATGCAAAACTAAAAACTGCAACCGCGATATGTTACAAAGGTTCTCCGGCAAAGGTCCAGTGAATTTGTTATGACTAAGATCAAGCTTGCTCAAATTTCTACACCTAAGAATAGATTTTGGGAACTCGCCACTTAACCCATTGTCTGACATAATGAGCTCCTGTAAATTTTTCAGATCACCAAGCTTGTCAGGTACCGTACCAGTTAACCCATTAGAGGCCAGGTTAAGCAGGGTTAGATTAGAGCAGAGAGCAAACTCTTCTACAATTTCTCCTGATAGATTATTGTTATCAGCCTCAAAATATGTTAGGCTACTGACATCTCCGATCGAAGTGGGTATACAACCCGTTAGCCTGTTATTGCCAATTCTGAGGTTGGATAACCCTTTGCAGTTTCCGACCAAATCAGGTATACTACCATTCAACCCATTAACAGTTAGAATCAGTACTTGTAACAATCCAGACTTAAATATGCTCGCCGGTATTTCTCCTTCGAGCTGGTTTGAATGAAGGTTTAGCACCTCGAGATTAGAAACCGAACCGAGATTTTTCGGTATAAAACCCGTAAACCCGTTCTCATAAGCAGAGAAAACCCTGAGATTAGAGAAATTACCGACCCAATCAGGGATTGAACCGGTCAGATTGTTCCCAGATAGTTGCAACTCTTGCAAATTTCCTAAATTTTTCAATCCCTCTGGGATGCCACCAGATAAGAAATTATTTGAGAGATTAAGTGAAATTAGGCTTGATAGACTACCAAACGAAGAAGGGATCACACCTTCAAAATGGTTCATGGATAGGTCGAGAAACTCGAGAGTGAGAAGGCCACCAATTGAAGAAGGGATAGGTCCATTAAAAGAATTCGAAGAGAGATCCATTTTTTTCAAGGATTTTAGCTGAGAAACCAGAGTGAGGTTACCTGTAAGGCTACGGTGCGACAGATTAAGCTCTTGTACCGACTGCGACTGGTTTGTACCGGTACTGGTACGGGTACAGATCACCCCACGCCATGTACAGTAGTCGTGGTTTGGGTCCCAGTCGGGAACTAAAAGCTCCTTTTGAAGAGCTGCCATGGTAGCTTGATCATCGAGCTGAGGCTGAGCTTGGGATAAAGAAAGAAAGGTGGTGGTGAGTAATAAAGAAGAGAAGAAAAGAGAAATCGCATCCGCCATTGGTGGTGGGTCTACAGAGATATCGTGCTAGGATAGGATTCCATGGCTTTGTAAAGAGGCACACTACACTACTAGAAGAGATAACGATGAGAGAGAGAGAGGGATTGAAAAGACTACACTAAGTTGAGATGAGACATGACAACTTAGCAGAGAGAGAGAGAGAGAGCTCCCACCAGTCTCGATTAGTAGTATAGGTGCTAAAGAGTAGTAATACTGCTCCTCTCTCTCTCCTCTCTCTCTCTGTATGTACCTGAGAGAGAGAGAGATGAAGGAAGGTAAAGTTGAAAGGAGAAAGGAACAGTTGTGAGGTCAGAGCTCTCAGAACCTGGTGCTCAGTGCCATGAGTGTGTCATTTGACCTATTCTACTACAATGCTTTTTCTAAAGTTATAAACGCTTTCTCTTTTTTTTTACTTGACAAAAATAATAAAGCAAATGCATGTTGTATTGTTGTGCATACTGAATATTTTTTTTTATGCTTTCTTTTTTTTAGTGAATATTTTTACTGAATTCACGTCTACTGTCCTGTCATTGGACCTATTCTTGTTTTTCAGATTGAATTATTTTGAAATTCGTGCATATAAAAATATTAAACAACTGAATTTAGAAAAACAGATATTTCAGAGTATTGTTCACACAGTAAGTATCGCAGCAGATGTGAATCCCGCTTTACTGGCTAGACAATCTCCCAGCCGGGTAGAGATTTTAACAGAGCATTTTTAGCTTAATACAGCGTACGGACTCTAAAATTAAAACAGTGCTAAATATGGTTTGTGGGCTGCATGAAGCCATAATAGCTCTGTTAAAATCTTTACCCCTCTCCCAGCAACTTACTGTTACAAATTGCTTCATCTCAAATGTTTTTTTTAATTAACGGGTAAATTCTAGTGAGCGGATTTAATAAACCAGAGTTCCTTTATAATTATTGGTGAGGATATGCTTTAGACTTGACCAACCTTTCAACGAATAATATTGAAAAAGGTAATAAGTTCATTCATGATTCGTGACCTTCACGCCATCGGCCATTCTATTCTATCCTATATTTCCTATTAATATAAAAAATATATATACTTGATAATTGAATGCATTGATTTTCAATAGTGGAGACACCAAACCAAAGCAAAGAGACATCACATCGATGCTCTTTGTATTGTATATATATACACGTTCCAATATTCCATGACCAATGTGCTAGTACAAGTGTACAACATCGAAATTTGGTTCGGTTCGGTTAAAACCGAATCAAACTAGGCAAACTAGAGTTATAATTCGGTTTCAAAAATAGAACCGAACTGAACCAAAATTTTATTTCGGTTTGTTCGGTTCAAACCAAAATATATCAATTTTTTAATTTAAAGCAATTGTTTTGTAATAACTGAAGTATATTAAGAAATAAATTAAAGTATTAAGAAATAAATTGGGATATTAAGAAATAAACCGAACTATTTAAAGCAATTGATTAAGAAATAAACCGGGATATTAATAAATAAATCGGGGTAGTCTAGACTAAATTCATAATATATAAAAATTTGGTCGGTTCGGTTATTTCAGTTTTGAAAATTTCAAACCGAACCGAACCGAAGTTATAATTCGGTTTTAAAAAGCAAACTGAACCGTTTGAACCAATCTAATTCAGTTTGGTCCAAAACCGATTAAACCGGACCCAATGAACACCCCTGCCCCTGGTTGTTCAAGTTCAACACATATATTTAATAATTCACATAATTAAAATTATAATTTATTCATATTTTTTTTTCTTGAAAAACAAATGGTACTTTACTGTAATTGTCGAGAGAGACTATCCATCTTTGTCACATTATGCCTCACGGTCTCGGAATCACATTCTGTGCATAGCTCCGTAGGTGCTGTTTTTTTAATTTGGTCCATTCATTTTGATTGGACAGACAAAATAAGATTTTGACACGAATCTCAAAGCAAAATTAATACTGCTCTTTCTATCATTTCGAGCACTCACCGGCTGAGAATAAATCTTGACCATCCAATTAGCTCCGCAGAGGATACTGATCCCACCGCCTCACCCAACTATTATTGTAAAGGGAAACCGTTTTAAGTTTTGCATTTAACAACTACTTATTACCAAGTTTTACTTTTATTTAATTTCATATATCAAAATTTATATTTTAAAACTAAAGTTTCCAGCACTTAAATCATGAACGGGCCTATAGATAAAAAAAAGAAGAAGAAGTAATTAATACAAACTTTAGAGTATGAGAGTATAATTGAGAACATGGCTAAACTTTTTATTCTATGAAAAAATGAGTAGGATAAAATGCCTCGTTGCTTGTATGTTCTAATCATGTCATATATTCTTATCTTCTGTTTTTAACGTTCAAACAGTTGATTAGAACCATTTAACATGATCTCTGTATTAAAATATATTCAAAAACCATATTATATTTTTTTATAATTATATTACTAACTCTGTAGATATTTACAAAATCACTGTTTTTGAATGGTAAAAAAATAGTGTATGTATTTGGTGTTCAGATATATTTTAATATGAAAATCGTATTAAGCAGCTCAGATCAAGTGTATGTATTTTGAAAACAGAGATAATAATGTAGGGACATAAAAGAAACACGAAAACAATGAAGCACTTTAATCCTGCTCTTAAAAATTATGCTTGTTAGTTAATGACATACGTGAGTCACAAAAATTCCAGGCACGTTTTTTAAAGGGCGACTAGTGTGTGTGTGTGTGTGTTTTTTTTTTCCTTTAGATGAACTATTAAGTATGACTCGTATAATAATTATACATTTGATGTCTTATGTATGCAGTATGCTGCATGGTTAATTAATGATTTTCCGAGTTGAAAATAAATACCTGTGATAAAAAAGTTGACAGAACTACCAATGCTCTTAATAACTTTTACAACATTCGATACCATAAATAAAAAATAAAAAGAATTCAAATATCTTCAATTTTTCAATTTTGTTATAACAAAAACTTACAGAACTTTTATGTCGAAATAAAATCAATATATGTGATTTATGTTATTTTCTCTGCACGCACGTAAAAAAATATTACTTTTCAGTTTTATTTTTATGTGGATATGAATTGAAAAATTACTATATTATTCTCTCTCCACGCACATAAAATATTGTCACTTTCAGATTTGTTTTAATATGAATATAAGTTGAAAAATTAACGTCCATAAATTATCCAACATCACTGTATATATTTTTATAAAAAAGTTGAAATATCATAATTTTTACCATAAATAATGACATCTATCACGTCTATTTATTTTATTTACATTCAAATTGTAAATTGTAAATTTAAGTAAAATATAATGATGAAAGGAACTAAAAAATGAAGGGGGTTTGAACTGCCCTCCTATGATATAACATGCACGATTATTTATATGAATTTATGCATCTCAACTTGATTCGAAAGAAGACTTATTAAATTTTGATAACGTGATCTGCACGAGCTTATTTAACATGGAACTTTTGACCCAATGAATCGAAATAAAAAACCAAAGGAAGCCGTTCAACAAAAAAAAATAATGAATAGGAGGATAAAATTTTATCTGAACAATACAACAAGAAAATAATCTAAGTTAGCTGGAGTAGACTAGAACTAAAATCCAATTAGAATTATAAAACCAAAATAGATAATAACAATGATAATAAAAATAATAATAGTAGCAGCAGCACTGATAATAATAATAATAACAATGTTAACTATATTATATTTATATTTATAGTAGGACTTTGATCTCAAGTTAAAAGTTTTAGAATCTAAAACTTATATAATACTGTTTCTAAATTCTGATTTTTATGTCATAGTCATGGTATATGAATCACTAACTTTTACGTATTTGTTTAAAGTTAATTCTTTAGAGACATTTTATTTCTTCAAGCCTCATTTTACTACTATCTTTCACGTCAATTTTAGTTGATCTCTGTCTCTTATCATGCTTTCAACTCGACTTAAAATTCTAATACGCACCAGTGCTTCAAGAGGCCTCCGTTGAAGATGCCCAAACCATCTCAGACGGTGCTGAACAAGCTTCTCTTCAACTGGTGCTGCTTCAAGCCTGTCCCGTATATCACTGTTTCTGATTTAGTCTCTTGTTATATTACGACAGATACATCGCAACATACGCATCTCTGCTACACTTATCTTCTAAACATGTTGTCTTTTAGTAGTCTAACATTATGTACCATACAGCATTGTAGGCCTAATCGTTTGTCTCATGAAACTTGTATTTTAGTTTTTATATAACTTTTTTATTACATAGGATGTCAGATACTTGTCATCATTTTATCCACTCTGCTCTTATCTTACGACTAACATCTAATTAATTTAAAATATAAATATTAGTTCAATGATAAAAAAAAATAAGGATGATTTTAGCGTAGCATATCGAATTAATTGTCTTTCAGAGTACCACTAAACTAAAGAAAATTGAAAGTGTAGAAATATACGTACTTCATTATGTAAATAGTGTATTAAAATTAAAATCGAATTGAAAATTATTCAAGGTTTTTATCAAATAATTTAAAATTTTAACTATTAAGTCTTATCCCGGACTTTGAGAAATGGGAGGTAGCACAATTGGCTAGGAAAAAGTTCTAGAACTGTTATACCCAAAGGTCGAGAGTTCGATTCTTCCTCACGACTTCACAACTTCTGCAAAGGTTTAAAAAAAAAGTCTTATCCCGGACTTTGCAGGGGTCCGGATCCCCTAAAGTAACTCAATTTTTGGATTTTGGATCGGGACCATCCGATTCGAATCTGTCGCTCAGGATCATTTCGGAATCCGAATTCACTTCTCGGTATATGTGCGCTCATTTTCGGATGGATGATCTCGAATTCGAATCAGACGGTTCCGATTTTAAACCCAACTTTTGGGTTACTTCACTGGATCTGAATTCACTTTGCAGTGCCATTTTTTGTTTTTAATACTACAGCTGATGGCATTTTTTCATCTTTACAACAAGCAGCACAGAAAATGCCACAGAATATCTGGTCCTCCTCCTTGTCCTATATTGCAGATTAAATCATTATATTTAACTGTATGTTTGTCTTACGTTTACTTAATATAAAAGTTATGCTGCACTTTTGCAGAATATTTTGTCTCCTCATCATTTTGCTCATTAAATTATTGCAAGCATTGATTCCCTCTTCGAGTGTTTAGGCAACCAGGAACAATTAAAAGTTACTATAAAGCATTAATTCCCCTTCCATACTTTAAATTAATGGGAACATTTAATCGCATTCAATTACTTATTGTCCTTACAAATTACAACTTTTACAATGCAAGGTTTTTCACTTTGGTCCTTTTTAAAATGTTATTTACTTTAAAGAAAGCAAGTCACGGTTTTTCACATTGGATGGAGTGAGAACAGCAAGTCACAGTTTTTACTAATTCTAGTAGCATCATTTTCACATTATTCTGAAAATCACTATTTTTTCACTATTCTTGTCTACTGTTCTAAACAATAACTATTCTAGCTAATTTAGAGTGCATCCAAACGTACCCAGTGTGTATGTGCGTGTGCATATAATATGTCGTAAAAAACAAATAATTACGAGCATACATATGAAATTAAAATTTATCAAAACAAAAAAATCAAATCACTAGCATATTGTTATCTTATTAAGTCTTTGTTATTGGTTAACATTTATATTTCAAACACCGTAATTATGATATTTTCTATTACCGAACTTGACCATTAAATAATGTGCGGTTCGATGTAAATAACAAAGCTGGAAAAAAAAAAAACAAATCAATCTAATATTCTAAATCTATTCTCTTACCTAAATAGTAGCAAAAGTTGTAACAATTGTTATTAGATTACGCCAAACTTTATTCAAATAAAAAATATGTGTGTTTTGTCCTGTAGATTATTTGTGTATTTAATTTAAATATTAAATATGTACAAATTTTAACAATTAAATTTTATAAGCTTTAGATTATATATGGCCATAAACCAAACAACCAACATGGCTACATGTCGAATTGATAATACACGCGCATTCATACAATTTTATCTTCTTTTTTCCCCCAATTTCAGCAAATTTTAATGGAGGTTGTCACGATCGTCAAACAAAACGTGTCTGTGTATGATATACTATTGCTAGCAACTGTAAAATAAAAAAATAAAAAAATTCAGATTGTAGGCAATATAATTATGCATTGTTTTTCTTTTATTCCATACAATTAATTAGGATGGATCATGGATTTTCTGTCATGTCGTGTGAGCTCGAGAAATAGAAATTAAACCGCAATTTTTATTTTTAAAATAACAAAATAAAATTATTGTAAATTAGATAGATTTTTTTGGCATAAATTGATGAAACTGAACTAATTGTTCGGTTCCATTCTGGATAGGCTAACAGAATTAAACTAATAATTTGGTTCCACTGATTTTCACACCAACGACTGTACGATATGGAAATTCAATGGTTCAGTCTCATTGACACGTTCTCAATGAGACCGAACCATTAATTCGTTTTCACTTATTTCTAACTCAAATGTAATTAACTCATAGAATAAATTCATAGCATTTACTAATACTGAATCAATGGTTCGATCACAACACTTTTTGGATTTTATGTGGCCAGGACACAATGCAATTTCTAAAAACTACTGGGCCGAGCTAGTGTTAGGTAAATGCCCCTGGGGACCCAACCGGACCGGTCCGCCCGTGCCCGTACCCGTGCCACGGGTATGCACGGGCACATGGGCACACGGGCACGGGTATTAAACGGGCCGGATCCGGGTTTTTTGGAAAAATACCCGTGAGAACCCGGATCCCCGTACCTGTAACCCGTCCACGTGACACCCGTGCCCGTAATCCCGTGGCAGATTTTTTTTTTTTTTTACTTTTGGTCTAAAATTCAAAATTTAAACTCAAATTCCCTCCCCCCCCCATTCTCCCTACCCCGATGCCCCACAACCCCACTTTCTACCCGGACCCCTACCCATTTTTTTTTTTTAAATTCAAATTTTAATCCCTCCAAACAAAATTCTATAAATATACACCCATTCCTTACAAATTTTCACATCTCTCTTAATATTTTCATCTCTCATTCTCTCAATCTCAATCTCAATATTTTTATTATTCTCCAATTTTAATTTTATTGTTAAAAAAATATAGTTGTTAATTTAACAAATACGCAAACGCAAACACGCAAATGGAATTACGAAGGTATTCTCGAAGATTTTCCCGCAAAATTAAAAAGGTAACATTAATTTTTGTTAGATTACATTTTGTTAGATTAAATTTTGTTAGATTAAATTTTGTTAGATTTATTTTTGTAGAGAAATTTAGAATTTAAATTGAATGTTAGATTTATTGAATGTTAAGTAATTAGATTTGTTATATTTATTGAATGTTGGATTTATTAAATTTGTTAAGTAATTAGATTTGTAAGATTTATTTTATGTTAGATTTGTTAGATTTATTTAGTTTATTTTAGATTTGTTAGATGTGTAGTAATTAGATTTGTTTTGAATATGTTAGATTTTATTTTTGAAATTCGAATTTATTTTTAATAGGTTAATGAAAGATGTTAGATTTTTTTTTTTTGAATGTGTGAAGTAATTTGATTTGTTTTGAATAGGTTAGATTTTATTTTTGAAATTCGGATTTATTTTTAATAGGTTAATGAAAGATGTTAGATTTATTTTTTGAATATGTGAAGTAATTTGATTTGTTTTGAATAGGTTAGATTTTATTTTTGAAATTCAGATTTATTTTTAATAGGTTAATCAAAGATGTTAGATTTATTTTTTTGAATTTGTGAAGTAATTTGATTTGTTTTGAATATGTTATATTTTATTTTTGAAATTCGGATTTATTTTTAATAGGTTAATAAAAGATGTTAGATTTATTTTTTTGAATATGTGAAGTAATTAGATTTGTTTTGAATAGGTTAGATTTTATTTTTGAAATCCAGATTTATTTTTAATAGGTTAATAAAAGATGTTAGATTTATTTTTAATTCTGTTATTTTTATTTCTGTTTTTTTTCTGTTTTTAAATTCTGTTTTTTAATTTCTGTTTTATTAATTCTGTTTTTTTTTTTAATTCTGTTTTTTTTAAAATCTGTTATTTTTATTTCTGTTTTTTTTTTATTTCTGCAACGGTTCAACTATCCTGCTCGTACTCACCAACGTCGTTTGAGTTGCTCAAACATCTCTATAACATCTCCAAGATATATAGTGGATTGGAACAAGCTGAAATCTACGATAAATCTCTCACACCGATCGTAGATGCCATGAAACAAAAATTTCTAAAATATTGGGAAGATGTACCCCTCCTGGCTGTTATCGCAAACTGCCTCAACCCGGCATACAAGAAGTATTACACGATCAAATTTATTGAAAGGTACAAAGATAATCTACATTTAGACAAAACCAGGGTGGAGGCATACGTGGATTCGAAGTTCGATGAGATGTTTAACACATACAGCTCAAGAATGAGTGGCAATCAGAACCCGTCTTCGTCCCGTGTTGGCCGTAGGTATAAATATAAATATACATGTATTTTTAATATTTATTATTTATAATATCTACATTATTTGTCCGCTAATTTTTATTTTTATTTTTTAATAGTTCCACTTCTAGGAGCACTAGCAGTGGTGGATTGTTAGCAAATTTCCAGTCGGAGAGCCAACCGCACACATCCACAAACGAGATATTGAGCTATATGGCGATGCTCAATGAACCTGAAGATGTTGACATCGTTGGGTGGTGAGGAGGCATGCAAGGATCTATCCAATCCTGGCGATGATGGCCCGTAATGTATTTGCCGTGCCGGTGTCAACCATCCCTTCCGAAAGTTGTTTTAGTTTGGCGAACAAGATCTGTAGGGATTTCATGACGCTTAGAGGGGTGAAAACAAAAATTTTATATTCCTTTTAATCGTCCAAAACGGATCAACTCTTTTATGCTAACTTTACTCAAGCATCTAATCAAATATTTACATACAATACTAACTACATTAATCTATATTTATGCAAATATATCTAAATCAAGAAAAGGATTTAGATCTCATACCTTTCGTCAAATGTTAATTTGACGGTTAGAGAAAGTTGATTTTCTCTATGTCTCTTGGAAACCTTCACACCGTCGCCTCTAAGTGTTCACCTTGAACTAAACAATGATTAGTTCTAGATTTTGCTAGAGATCTACTAATCTATGCTTAGTGTAAAGTTAGTAACCCCTTTTTAGCCTCTAAAATTAATTTCTTAATCAAATGGCTAACCTAATTAATAGATCTAGAATTAATGCAAGAGAGGAGGGAGAACTTTTGCTCTTTTGTGTGTAGCCACCACAAAGTGAGGAGAGAGAAGATAGATAAGGATCACATGTGGAGTGCTCTGTATATAGAGAAAAGTTATGACAACTTTGGAGTGAATAAGACCAAATTATCCTCTTTTGTCACATGCAATCATATATATTCTTTGTGTGGCCAACCACACCATGGCTAATCATGCCTCATGGTATGCCTCTCAATTACATATTTAATTCTAAATTAATTAATGTTTGGGTTACAATAATAATGCAATATACATTATTATATTTATGTGACACAATATTATGCTATGTAATATACATCACATTTTACCAAATAATATTATTCACATATCTAATTTAATTTACACTAAACCGTTACGACATGTAACATTTTATTTTAATATTTTATCACATGTGTTTTATCTCATATCATATGAAATATCACACCATATAAAATATAAATAACTTTCTTGTTTCTTATTCAGTTAGTGTGACCTTTATCGAGGATCTATATTAAATTGGTAGTGGTATAAATCATTTCATCACCACAAACTATAAATGGTATTCTAGCTACACATTATAGTCACCCAATTAACATAGATGTAATGTAACTATTTTTACAAAACACGATCCTATAGCAATGTTATGAATAACATTACTTGTGTCTATTCCTTGTCTCATGATATTATGAATAACATACAAAGTAGCGCTGTGTCATCTTTGTAATATATTTGTCTCCTGATCTCTCGAGTAAATTGTAAATATATTGTTGGTAGCGCTTCAACTATACTGCATGCATTTATAATTCTACTCTACCAAGGGGCCCAGTAATATTATCACTCGTTATAAATGAGGGACGATGATACTATTGATATATAACTTTCTCCCGCACAAGCCATATACAAAGAACTATTATTTTTATTATCACTTGCAATAAGCAACTTTTAATAGTAATCACATTATACATTTCTCATGTGAAAAAGATACTGTCTCATATCTTACAATTCGTAGACACAATGAAAATCATTAATGATACAAACACAATCCATATAATGTTTCATTTGTTAGATCTTGCTCAATGTATGAAACATTACATACATTCGTGGTATTAAATGATAATCTTTTATCAACATTTATAGAACTACAATGTACTTTAATTAACACGACAATCCTTTTGCGATATCTTAGTGTTCCATGCTAATTATCAAGATTGCGAACATTTTAGAGTTTATGTTTATTATGATTTAGAGTTCTATGGTTCAAGACCAATAGCGTCTTCTTGAACACTTCTAAAGTTAAACATCAAACTCAAGGAACAAAATATATATAACATCCAATTCACAAACTTAACATGTAAAAGTGATCAACAAAAGATAACTTTTAGAACTCAAAACCAATAGGATTGGATGCACATGTCTTTGAGAGACTTGTGTGCTTAAAAGACTAGATTGATGCTGAAGAGCGCACGCAACATCTGCCTCAACAACAATCATCACCCGAAGCCAACACTGAAGAAAGTGGTACCGAAGTGCGGCACGAGGGCGAAGCTAATTCAGCTTCAGATGGTGCGGAAGAGAGCGAACAATGGTATAGGAATGCGAACATCTAGATAGGTTGTGTCGGTATATATTTCTAACATCTTTAATCTTTATGGTTATTTTTTAAATTATTCATTTTAACGAAAAATTACTAACAAAAAAAAGTTAGAACTCTGCCTATGTTATTTTACATAGCCGGTCCCAAGTCCGGAATAAAAGAGGAGGGTAACTTTTATTTTTTAATCTATTGTTTTAAAATAAGAGCTTAATTATTTTTAAAGTAATTGATTTAAGAAATTTTTGATTTATATTTTATTATAACAAAAATTATTGAGTTCAAATATACAACCATGTCAAATGAATTTAAATTGGTATGAATTTGGATATATAATTTATTGGTTTTCAAAGGAAAAAAAAAAAGAACAAAAAAAACAGAAACAAAAAACCGAAAAAAAGACAGAAACAAAAAAACAGAAAAAAAACCTGGTCTGGATCCGGACCGGACCGTCCTGCCCCCGAACCCGTGACGGTCACGGGTATTAAACGGACAGGCCAGGATTTTTGAAAAAAAAAACCCGTGATGCCCAGCCCGTTGTGCCCGTGACGCCCGTGACCGTGGCTATCTGTGCCCGTGCCCTGGTTTTGCCCGGACCGCCCGGCCCGGCCTGTTTACCAATCACTAGGCCGAACTATTGATTCGATCTCAGTAGATACCCCAATGATATAAAATAATTGGTTTCGTCTCATTTTTGGAACAAGAAACAGTAATTCATCTTGTTTTTTGATAATTTGATTGTTCTATTTCTAAAAAAATAAAAATGAATAAACTGAAAAATGAAAGAGAAAGAGTATCTTAAAATTTAGACGCATAAATAGATAGGAAAATTTTCTTTCGCTTAATAAGTTTGTCTGTTTTGTTTTTTTTTGCGTATTTTAATTCTTGTTATTTCGAACAGTTATACAACACACTGTACATTAACATTACATAAAGAGTGTGAAGTAGAACACACCTATCTGTGTGTGAAAATCACAGAAAATTCAAAACAACTAGAAAAAAAATACTTTGAATCAGAAAAATTATCCACACATACATTTAAATTCTAAGTTACTCTTTCTCTTTATTATTATAAATGTTTTCTATAAATAAAATATTATCGGGCGGTGGGAATGGGGTGCGTATCCTCTGAGATATCTCAATTTTTGCGTGACGGACGTGTCGGGTGCCTATTCGGGGAATGTAGGGGGCCAGTATTATTTGAGCTTTTAGATTTGCGCAGAACTCATTTGAACGATTAAGATATTCCAGAAAGTCACGCAAAGTTTGAGATATCTCAGAGGATGCAAATTCGTGGGAATGTGGGATGGTATCAATGTCGAATTCGACAATAATGCCCGACTTTGGATTCTCTCCTGTAAATTTAACTACTGAGTTTATGATATTTAGCCTTAAAAACAGGCAAATTTGACAATTATACAAATCAACATAAATGAAATCCGCGGTGTGTTTTTGATTAAAAAAAGTAGCATAAGATTCCCTTTAGGTTTTAGGCCTTTGTTTCTGTTCCGGGATTTATTCTTGAAGCAAACTTTTTTGGCAACGACTTTTATGGACATAAAGACCTATTTGTAAAATGAACATATTTTTATTTTTAAAGTTCAAACAGTCGATCCGAACCGTTCATCTTGTTCTCCATATTAATATGTGCTTGGAGACCAAATTTTATATTTTTCTGAATTTTTTACTATTTATTAAGATGGGTACAAAATTCAATGGTCTGAATTTAATATTTTTTGTACCCATCTTAAATAGTAAAAAAAATTCAGAAAAATGTAAAATTTGGTCTCCAAGCACATATTAATATGGAGAACAAGATGAACGGTTCGGATCGACTGTTTGAACTTTGAAAATAAAAATATGTTCATTTTACAAATAGGTCCTTATGTCCATAGAAGACAATCTCAACTTTTTTTTGCTAGAAAACGATGGCACGGTTAGTTGGACAAAGAAACGTCTAGGGGTGCAAATAGATCGGATAGTGGTAAAACTATATCTGTATTTGTTTTTATTTTTCAGATACGGGATCGGATCAGATATTAGACAAATACATGTGGATACGGATCGGATATCCGTAAAAATATACATAAATATTTTCATAATATACATTAAGCTATGTGGTATATATCTACTATTTGGATACGGATAATTAAAATTCAAAATCATATCCGTATCCGTACGGATATTCAGATATTCGTATCAAATTTTTGGATACGAATCCAGATACGGTTGGATATTATCCGATCCGTTTGCACTCCTATAAACGTCTCTTTGGATGTCTGGTCCTATCCTATTTCTTTTATATATTTACTTATGAGTGAGTCTATGTTACTATGCATATTACGGATTTATCCGTATTACAGTTTAATATTTTCGTTTTCGAAATTTTAATGGTCGATCCGAACTGTTCAACATGATCCTCATATGAATTCTACTTGCAGAACGAATTTTATATTTTATAGAATTTTTTTACTATTTTCTAAGATAGGTAGAAAATCACTTAATCTGAAAATTATGGACCATCCAAAAACAGTGATATTCTACCTATCTTAAAAAATAGTAAAAAAATTCTAAAAAATATAAAATTTGTTATGCAACTACATATTCTTATGAAAATTATTTTGAACAGTTTGGATCAATTGTTAGGATTTTAAAAACGAATATATTGATATGTATTACTGACTAAATCGTGATACAAATATATTGATCGACTGTTAGGATTTATAACTAAGTTTTCGGACTTCACTTCAAAAATATATATTTATATTAACTAAAAAGAAATTACAAAAAAATAAATCATTTTAAAAATAATTTGAACGGGATTTTTTTATTTTAAAATACTTAGGTATAATGAATAACAAACAATACGATAGATTACACAATAATTCAACATGAAAACAAAATAATTGTGTTATTTAATAGTTAGATTATATTTCAGGCACATCAAGCGCATAACTTTCAAATATGAAAAGTAAAGAGTTATATAAGAGATGTTTGATTAAAAAATGAAGAAAGAGAAAATAAATCGGATAAATAAAAATACTGATGATGTGATATTCTGAGTTATAGAATTCGAATCTTTTATAAAAGAGAGGAAAAAAAAGCAATGACATATTTCTTATAAAAATATGTGCAGATAAAGATAGGCATTCTAGGGTGCCGATATTCACCCTTGATTTTTATTCATGCCCACTGTTCATTGAAATTCGCCAACTCTACTCGCCAAAATTAAATTCTACCAAAACTACCCAAATCGGCTATTCAATAGCCGGTTTCTAATTTTTATTAGGAACCGGCTATTAAATAGCTGGTTCCTATTTTTTTTTTTGCGGAAAAAGTTGTGATTTTTTATTTTTTTATTAAAGTTTTAGAATTATTTGATATGTTTCTTTGAAATTAGATAGAAAAATATATAATTTAGTTTATTAGAAGGACTGAAAAAAATAACCTGGATCAATATTTTTCAGATCGGGTTTTTCGCGGCTGTAAGAAAAATTAAAATATTTCATTGTGTGCTATTGGAAAAAATAAAAATTCTTTGAATCTGAATTATTGATTCTGGTTCAAAAGTCACTTCTAGGTAAATACAAAAAATATTATGGTATTTCTATTTTTGAAAAAATAAAAATTTAAGCAAAATGTTGTGCAACTTTGTAATTATTACTCAAACAATGTTGAATCTGAGTCGTTCGTTGTTTTAATCTGATATAATTCTCACATCAAAAAGAATGCATTCTGCATCAAAGATCGTGCATATTATATAAAATTATTTAAGAAAATCGTGCATAATATTTCAAATATCGTTGTTTTAATCTGAATTTTTTCGAGTAGCGTAAATCTGGGCTTATTATTTAGAGATCAACATTTCAGCCCAGGCGCGCAAAAAGCCCGCCTAAAATTTCACGGTTAAATTATTTCAGAAATAGAAATTTATGCTTAAATAAGGAATAGAAAAACCCAAGAAGCGTAGCCCTCATTCTCTCAGTTCTCTGTGCTTATCTCCCGCTGTTGCTGTTCTTTCAAGATCTCACCAAGAGATCAATCGAGATAAAAATCTCCGTCGACTTATTGATCGCGAAGGAAGGAAAGGTGAAATTGTGCGATGATGTATCAGAAGAAGAGGTGAGGGTTCTTCTATTGGCTTTTTCCAATTCGATAATGGTGTAATTGTTTACATTTTCGATGCTTTCTTGATTGTTATATATATTGCATTTTTGAGAGAAATTAGAAAAAAAGGGGATTGTCGGGAACCCTAATTTTGTGCTAATTCCTTCCTTGATAGTTTCTTTTTCTTCTTTCTTTGAAGTTCTTTGAATTTGGATTTTCTTTACTGTTTTTCTGTAGTTTGTAGGTTTATATCACTAATCAAAAATATATCTCGACTGTTTACATATTAAAGTCGCTCAGATACCTACGTTTAGATATTAAAGTACAATTTTTAGTTTCTTATGTTTTCCTGATCGTTATATCGAGTATTTGGAAAAACTGGGGAAAGGGGATTACGAGGAACCATTAAATATCGCTCATATACCTGCGTTTAGATATTAAAGTATATTTTTTAGTTATGTCTTCCTGATTGTTATATCGAGTAATTGAAAGAAATTGGGGAAATGGGATTATGAGGAGCTGGTAATTAGTGCAAATCCCTTCTCTGACCATGTAACAGCGGTGTTTCATTTTCTGAAAAATCTCTGAATTTGGATCTCAGCTACTATCGAAATGGAGTGGAGCATCATTGTATAGAAATTAAAGTCTATTCAGATATCTTCTTATTTCTTTCTTTCTTTTTATATAATTTAGCAGGCTGAAAGATTACTTTCTGTTAAATTAAAGCAAAGGAGCATAAAAATGTACTGCTACTAACATGTCTCTTCCTCTTATCTTTAGAGGGGGGAATACATAATTTTTGAGATTTTTTAGGGGTATACATGAAATTCTCCCTTTAATTAAAGGCTCTATTAATTTGACCACTTCAATTAACTTCTATTCATCTCCAGGAAGTACGATGGCAATGATTCCCGCGCAATGGGCCTGAAACGACACCAGCCGTACCCAATGGAAGCATCTCTTTATGGCGCCCCGGCACCCGGGGGAATGAACATGATGTACCCTACGGGACCTTTCGGGTACCCGAATCAGGCCTCACTATTCCCGGCCGTTCGTCTCCGTGGCCTGCCCTTTGACTGTTCAGAAGTTGATGTGGTTGACTTTCTTCAGGGCCTCGATTTGATTGACATATTGTTCATACACAATGGGGGCCGCTTCACTGGCGAGGCATATTGCCTTCTGGCTTATGCTGTTCAGGTACAGTTCTTATCTGACATGTGTTTAGTAGCTGATTATTTGTCCTTAGTTTGTTATAGTACTAGTTTGGTCTCGGGTCGGGTCAGGTCAGGTCAGGTTGACCTGACCTGCTCCACAAAAGTGAAAAATTATTATTTTATCAATTGTATTTTTTTATTACACGAAGCAATAGGTACCGCACTTGGTATGGTTGTTAACATTGGTTTGGAAGGGTGTGGGTACAGACCCCATCTCTCAATAAATTTTGTTTTTTTTTTGGTTTATTTTCTTTCAGGATCTGAACAGGTGGGCCCAAAAATTAAACAGCAGGGTTTAGTCATAACCTGTCAACCTTATCCTATCCTAACCTGACTTGCTAGGGGTCAGTAAATGGTGAACCGATGTCAACCTTTTAACCTATTACCAACCATATGTGGGTTGGATCAAGACTGTCAGTCCTAGGCACATGTTACTAGTAATCCCTGTACCAGCCCTTGACTGCACATGCCATTATTTGGGTAGATGGTACATTATGATACCCTACCCAACTAAGATATACATGAACGGAATTATTTTTTTTTTAATTAGTTTTGTTTCATGAATTTTTAGCTTCTAAAGTGTAGCTACTGATAGTAACAGTAAAACAGGTGCGACCCTTTTTTGATAAAATAACTTTGATTTGTGTAATCTTTTGCAAAACAATGAGACAGAAGCAAGAAAATATCTCAATTACAGGTCGATTTTGCACTTCAACGGAACCGACAAAACATCGGGCGGCGTTACATTGAGGTGTTCCGGTGCAAAAGAGAGGATTACTACACAGCTATAGCGCAAGAAGTCTCTAGCGGTAAAATCGGTGGGTCCTCTCCTCGAAGAAATGCGCCGCCACCCAAACCCAAGCCTTCATCTGATGGCCCGAAGGATGACCATGCGGTGCACACAGGTGTTTTAAGGATGCGGGGCTTACCCTTCTCTGCCACAAAGGAGGAGATAATGGATTTCTTCAGAGAATTTGAGTTGACTGAGAGTAGGATCCATCTGGTGTTGAATCGTGACGGGCGCCCGAGTGGGGAGGCTTTTGTGGAGTTTGAGAATCCCGAGGAATCTAAAGCGGCCATGAAGAATGATAGAATGACACTTGGAAGCCGCTACATAGAGCTTTTCGCATCTCAATTGAAAGAAATGGACGAAGCCATATCAAGAGAGAGGCATTGAAATGCAGCCCCCCCCTACCATTTTTTTTCTTTCTGTGTTTCCTTCTTCCTCTGTTGTGTGTCAAGTCATGAATAGGTTTTTGGTGTGTGTTATGTTATGAAACCAGTTCTGGTGGGTATTTAGGTTACAAATTGAGTCATGTGGGTGTTAAGTTACATCTGAGTTCTTCAGTAATTTTTGTATGGACAGATGCAGTTGATAAATTGCAGTTGAGAATTGATATGCATGCTTTTTTTATTGGAATGACGAATATGCCTCTTTAAGTTGATAGAATATGGCTTATTATGATGCTTGAATGGTACAATTTTTTTTGGTGTTAAGTTATGAACTGAGTTCTTGGATGGCTTTTGTATTGACAGATGCAGCTGATAAATTGCAGTTTAGAAATGATATGCATGGTTTTTTTGTTGGAATGACCAATATGCCTCTTGAGTTTATTGTGTATCTCTTATTATGATGCTTGGATGTGCAGTTTTTTTGGTGTTAAGTTATGAACTGGGTTCTTCAGTAATTTTTGTATTGACAGTCTGACAGATGCAGCTGATAAATTGCAGTTACTAATTGCTGTGCTTGGCTTTTTAACTGGAATGACCAATATGCCCCTTGAGTTTTTTTTATTGTATATTGCTTATTATGATGCTTGAATGATATAGTTTTTGTTTTTAATTGGTACCTTTTGCTTCTCACTGCAAAATGACCTAGCAGCTAGATGCTAATTTCATATGAATTCATATATGTTGGATATAATTGTAATAATTAAGCTAATGAGAGATAGAAACAATTTTCGTTGAATCATCCAGTACTTGTTAGTACTTGCAAAAAAAGAGAAAGTAAATTGACAGCCATGATTTGTTAAAGTTTCCAAAATATATATTCAAGAGGCAGTAATAAAAAAAATGAAAACATTATGCTAGTGCTGACAAGTCTTGCTGAAACATGAGCAAAAACAAATTGATGCTGGTACAAATGCACGATACCAGTACTGACTAGCCACGGTACTACAAGGCAAATAGGGTTATACTTGTATACATGTGAAGTTATTCAGACTTTGCTCGATACAGAGGTACCCACATTTGATTACACATAACAAATCACTAGGCATAGATGTTTTATGCAATTATTCGGATAATTGAATTCACGCAGAACCAAAAAATAAAAAAAAAGGCTTGATAAAAACAATCGACTAAATATACAACACTAGTACCTAACCAAGATCTCTCGAGTCTCCGATATCTCTTGGTCGGGAATAGCAACACCCGTCTTACATCATCATCTCCTGAGATCACTTGGTGCTGGTTGCATTATGCATTGAACCAATGGATCTGGTTCAGATTGCTTGGCGTCAGTGCCATTAATGGCATCAACCATACAATCAAATTCGAACTATAATTATGCATAATGATACATATGCTGCCATTACAACTACGTAATTAGCGATGCAAATCTCGATGATAACCCGTTTTCTCTGTGTTTTTATACGTACGTATATTACGGTAAGATGAGTATTTAAAGCTACTGTCAAGTACTTATTTGATTGCAATATAGAACTATCTAAGCATTGTTAAGAGCTGAAATAACATGATAATTATTTCTGTCATCTGGTTCAACAAGGTTATACATGCACGTTGGATAATAAAAATATAATGGATCACATTATCACACCTGGGATAGTATGAATTATCTAAAACAGAAAAGATATACTGACATTAATGAAGTGATGCTTGGAAATATTTCAAGGAAATAAAACAATTTTCATAGGGTCCTTCGTAATGGGCCTCCATGAGGTAGTTACTTGAGGCCCATTTGGGAAGGAAAAAGTCAGATTACTTTTATAATTTTTACAATATAATTTTGAACCTGCGTGTCTAATGATGAAGCCAATTTCTTAATTTATTATATCAAACGTAGTTGCGAGAAGCAATTGTTTTGAAATTTAAAAAAATGTTATCGTTAAATGTATTATAGCCATGGACCTTCTTCTTAATTTATTCTCTAGTGTTCCGTCCTCATGTATTAAATTCTAAGCAAAACTAGCTATACTCATTAAAGAACTTGATGAATATAATTCTAAAATATATCAGATTGATGTCAAACGGCGAATCCAAACTGTTGTAACTGAGATACTTCACGAGTGACGTGTGTAAATACAGAATTTTGAAATTTTCAAACTTATTTAGCACAGAGTCAAGCTGTCAAAAAATGATGAAAAATAAAATTTTATCATTTATTTTTATTCATTTTTTACTGCTTGACTTTGTACTTAATGAATTGATTTTTTTTTTTTTTTAAATTTGCATGTACACACATCACTCGTGAAACAGATCAGTTTTAATAGTTTAGATTCGTCATTTGAAACCAATTTGATAATTTTGAAACTTATGCTCACCAAACTCTTTTAGTGAAACCAATTTGATAATTTTGAAACTTATGCTCACCAAACTCTTTTAGTGAGCATATCACACGCTATCTTTCCTCTTAAATCATTTATAAATTCCAATCTCAACTCTTAACACATTATATTGTTTAATAATCACTCATACCATGTTTAATTACTTCGTGATGTGATACAATAAGAAATGGAGTTTTTATTTTTAATTATTGACATAAATATTGAATTCCATTGTCATCTATTTATGATGTGTTGCATTGTCAAGTGTGGACAATAGACTAGTTCGATCTATATTGAGCATTCGGGCAGTTGGACTTGAGAAAAATAAAGAATAAGTGAAATGGAATTGGGTTTTTCGTTTATTGAATTGAAAATAAATAAAAGAAAAGAACATGAGTTGCACTAATGGATTTGAAGCTTAATTAATTGAACTTAATCGAACTCGATGATTGAACTGAAATGTTAACAATTGGAATGAGTCTGACAAAGAAAATTGAATTAAAGTCATAGAGTAGTTTATTGATATAATGATTAAGGAATAATGACATAAATACTAAATGATGTCATTAACTAAGAATGAATAGTAAAAACACACATGAATTTATTTCTATTATATGTAGATTGTTTTATTATAATGATAATTTTGTAAGTAATAATCAAGTAAGGTTATTCTATCATAGGTATCGATATTGTGGAGCAAAAACTTGAATGGACGTTAGGAATAATTCATATGCAATGATTGATCTTGTCCGACAATATCAAGTGCGAGATTATCGGATTAGTCTAAGATTCATAACTAGAAATTAAATCGTAACTCGTTGTGCATTTGAATATTTGATTGACTGCATTGATTGAACCGTTGCATCATATGCATAGCCCAATATAATTAAAACATAATTACAGGTAAGATGTTGATTGTCATATTGATATTGTTTATCGATTGGTTGATTCTTATTGCGAATGATTGATTGAGACCACAGTGATTGAATTAATTGAATATTGAATACTGTAATCCTTAAACCTCCATATAGTGGAGAAAAATGATTAATATATCATAAAATCTAGCTAACTACCAGACTTTATCTCAGGACCCTTATGTGCATATGGTGAATGGCTCTAACTGAATCCAGTACCGGTTGAGTAGGGGATACTGAATAAATATTAATTATGGCCATAAGACTAATGAACTGTGGTAACTGTCTTATTAATGATTTTCTTATAGATGATCGTTATTAGCAAAAAGTTAACTAATATTTGATGTAACAGATTAAAATTGCTAATGAATTGAACATATATTGAAAATATTAAAGTCAATCACTTTTATAAATATCAATATCATTCATTCATTCAAAACGTAAAATGGTTAATTATTTACTTTCTAATTTTTACATAATTTCTGTAAATAATTATATGCAAATGTTTGCCCCTACGTAAACAAGAATTTAGCTACTTTCGTCGGCAATTGCTATGCAAAATTCTAAATAGTTGGCACCAAGTGTACCTAAAAAAATTATATTGAGATATTTAATTAGTAGCTATTATTGTTTTGTTAAATATCACATGGACCAGCTGCGCACATGCTCATGAGGTTGAACTAATTTAATTAAATTATGAATCGAAGAATAATATTTTTAGAATTATGTATTATGCCCCTGTCCTTTTCAATTTCATTATTTTTTGTGCCGCTTAATTTTTTTTCTTACAGTTAAGGCCTTAATTTGACAGATAATACACGTGTTCTACTTTACATTTAATATTTTTTTTCAAGCTCTTGAGTCTTGAGGCACCTAGTGAATAGATAAAGGGGCTGTTTGGCTGCGCGCTCACGTGTTACTGTTCACGCAGGGAGATTCAGTCAACTGAATTTTTTTTCCCACGTGAACAGTAACACGCAGTTTACTGTTCACTCGTTCCTGTGTCCATTCCTATTATCGGGCTGCAGCCAAACATTCTCTAATTGCATTAATTATTAATTGAAAATTTGAAGGACGTAGATTTGTATGGCCTAATTTGAGCAACGAGATTTCTTTTATATTTTGCTAGTGCACTTGCATTTTGCAAGCATTTAGATTTTATTTGGAAGTTGATATATTGATGCATCCATTATTATCATTATCGCCATTAATTTGAACTAGTTCTGACAAAATCAAATTACATACGTCATTCATTATTTAGTTTAATAATATTACTATAACTATTCATTTAATAGACGTTATATTAAAGGTGGCGTCTAAATATTTTTTTTCTTTGGCTTCGGCAAAGTTGAAGACTCTGTACTAATTTTTTTTAATGTATAATGTAAGGAATATATAATTGCCTACACAATTTATTTTTAATAAAGTTATGATATCTTGTGATGTGTTTGTTGCTGCTCGTTATCATTGCCAACACAATTTTCAATTCTGCCGGTGTAATAAAAAATATGTACATGACAGAAAAATGTCTAAATTAACAATATATTTTTAAATTTTAATTGGTGAATTAAATATTATTAAATGTTGAAATTCGGTTGGTATTGGAAATGTTGAATCTGAACATCACTTTGGGAATTTTTTATCAATAGAAATTATAAAATTCAAATATACAAAAATAGAAAGAGTACATGTATTGCAACAAATATAGTAAGATTGGAGTCACTGGCAACGATCCATCCATTTATGGATCAGAGTCAATGACTCCAATCCATAATTTTATATATTTTTATTAATTATATTGAATTCTGTAAGAAAGACGCCACATTTGATCAAGTTTTAATAAAAAAATAAAAAAATAATGGATTGAAGTCATTGACTCCGATCCATAAATGGATGGATCGTTGTTGCTGACTCGGATCTTACTATATTTGTTGCAATACATGTTCTCTTTCTATTTTTGTATATTTGAATTTTATAATTTCTATTGATAAAAAAATTCCCATCACTTTTGTATGACTTGGTATAATGGGGCCCAAAATTGAAGTGCTAACGCCTGAAAATAACAATAACAAATTATTAAACTAACATAATCAGCAACAGCTGATATTTTCCAACCGCTATGCTTTTGGTAACTTCTATTTTGCAAAATAGGGGTACTGTAAAAAGCGATTTTTTATTAAATAGAACTCATAAAAATAAATTAACCAAAAGAGACTCGTGCCCTACGGAAGTTTCAAAAATAGTCTTCACCGGTTTCCCAAACCGGTGTAGGTTGAAAGGACATAGCTGCACCGGTTCCTCAAACCGGTGGAGGTATTTTCCCACTCGGAAGCGGCTACACGCACGGTTACACCAAAAACGACTCACACCGGACCACATAACCGGTGGAGCTCCAAAAAATGTCTCCACCGGTCCCCAAATAAGGTGGAGCTAACCATATTCGTGCGGGAAAAAAATAATTCCTACCTTCACCGGTTCCCCAAACCAGTGGAGCCTTGTTTGCGGATCTTCTGTGGCTATGCCACAATCTGGTGGGAAAATGCCTTCCAAACCGGTGTAGCTATGTCTTTTCAACTTACACCGGTTTGGAGAACCGGTGGAGGCTATTTTTGAAGTTTCCGTAAGCACGAGTCTCCTTTGGTTAATTTTTTTTTATGAGTTTTATTTAAAAAAATATATGTAAAAAGCTAAAAGCTAAAGAGAATTATAAAATTTCCCAAATTTGTTATTAGTAAGATAAGAAAAAGAGGCTGCACAATTTTAATCTATAGGAATAAATGGAAAAAAGCGCGCGGTGATTCCATTAGCTAAAATTTAAATGATAAAAATTTGGGGAGAATCAGAATTGTGAAATAGAAATAAAGGTGCAAAGACTTACTTTCGATGATCAAATTTAAATAGAGGCCAATGATCGTACTATGAATAAAGATCAATTTCATAGTCTTGCGGCATTTTATTCTAATATATATAGAAAATTGTATATAATGTATTTTTTTTTTGGTAAAACTAATGAACGTCAACTGAATCCCATAGTTTGCTTACCCTATTCGCCCTTGTAGAAATACATCACGGCATCTTTGTGCCGTGATTTTAAGAAAAACAATATTATTGAGTTCTTATCGTAATTATTGTCCAAACACGGCAGTAAAATTTTTGTCTTATTATTTCATATCACCTCCATTTTTTTTTTATCGAGATTTGCTTTGAATATTATGTGCTGAAATCTTAACTAGGGTTTGAGTGATAAAATTTATAAATTAAGACAATAATTTAGATAATTTTTTTAACTTTTAACTAATGAATTCTCGAGTGTGTTTAGAAATTAATTTCCGAATTATCTTTATTATTTTTTCTAATTGAATTTAGTTAAAATCTTATTTGATACGGTTCAATCAGTGCCTTGTAAAATCGCATGCTGCTCGTGCCTTAAATTAAAATAAAATTAACAAACGCAAAGCGAGGCAGTTAACACGTCAAAAGACGGTGCAATGACGAAAATACCCTCGAACCCAACAACCAAAACCAAGGTGTCGGTGCCCCGAAGGTAGCACTGAAATTTTTCACACCCATAAAAAATGTCGCATAGACTCGGAACATGAGAAAACCCAACACCACACTCCACGACAACTCCCTATTAGAACAAATTCGCATCCTCTGAGATATCTTAAACTTTGCGTGACTTTTTGGAATATCTCAATCGTTTAAATACGTTCTGCACGAATCTCAAAGCTCAAATAATACTGGCCCCCTATGTTTTCCCGAATAGGCACCGGACACGTCGGTCACGCAAAAATTGAGATATCTAGAGGATACGCACCCTTATTTGATCGTTAGACAATTTCCTTTTGGCTGTATTATGGTGATGATCTGTGTAGTAGTTTCTTTGATATATTTTAAAGAAAGTTCACCAAGTCTTTTTGTGAACTCAATTCTAAAATCTGTCGGTTTGACTTCAATGATGAATTCAAATTGTTGAAATTCTTCTATCTTACGAATGATACATCTACATATAAAAATTTTTAAAATTTAAAATTATATTTGTATAGAGTCAAGTGGTCAAAACACGTCTAAAAATTAAATGTATTAAAATTAATTTATAAACTTTCTAATTTTGACCACTCGACTTTATACTAAATTAATTCGAAATTTTAAAATTTTCACATGTAGACGCATCACTTTTTAGGTAGAAGGATTTCAACTGTTTAGATTCGTCGTTTGAAGCCAATTCGATAGGTTCTAGGGTTGAGTTCACAAAAAGAGACTTTGTGAACTTAGGAGCACCCTAGTTCTACTCTATTTTAAATATGTGGAAATTAAATTTTGTGATATTGAAGTAAAATAAAAATATAATTAATATATTCTAATTAAAACAATAATTTACTATGTTCAAAATAAAGTTGTGGAAGCTTCAGCAATTCAAAATTGCACATTTATTTAGTCCTCAACAAAACATATTGTTACAACTTACAACTGCACTATTTACCACAGAAGATCCTGTTATTACTTATACTCGCTGAACGCCACGGCGTTGCTCTTTGTATATAAAAAAACAGCAAGCATTTTTTATTCGCTCCATTTTTTTATATGTCAACATCGCTCCATTTCTGTAACTGGACTGGTCCATTAGACGTACACTCTTCACATAAGGATCAGCTCCTGGCTCCAGCTGCTTCCCTGAGAAACACTGGAAGTACTGGGATATTTTCAACTGCAGAGAAATAGATTGATAATCAGGTCAATGCATATTCGCTCGTTGGCTGTAAGAACATGAACAGCTCATGAGTTCATTTCCTCAGAGGTAACAGAATATTTATGGTTAGTTACGGACCGTCCAATCAGAATTCTGGCCAATCTGGACCAAGGTAGAATGCACGGGCCCCATTAATATTCTAACGGATTATGATCGGACGGTCTAAATCTGAACATAAGTATTCTGTTACCTTAGATGATTGAATTAGACAGCTCACTCTCCATTTGTCTCACCCTTTCTTCTTCCACTCCGTCTCTCTCTGTCTTCCATTAATTATCCCTCCACATTTCTTTAACCCGGAAACAAAATCGAAAACGACTTGGGAACCAAGACTCGCTGGTAGAACGTCGCTTTCTCCCAAAGGAGATAACCTCTTTCTCTCTCCCCCTCTTTTCCTTTTTTATCCCTTCACACACCAGTGCCTTCTTTCATTCCCTCTAGTCTACTCCCTTCATTCTGTCGGTGCAGCTCCACTTCAGGATCGGAGGGATCTAGCTCCAGTAGTGGAGTAACTAACTGTATGTGATCTATTCGCTCCAATTTGGTTAGATCCACTGAGATTATTTTGTTGAATTGAGAATTTGATTGGTTCTTCTGGTTGATTAGGGAAGAAGAACTGTGGATCTGAAGGCAATGTGGTGCGTTGGATTGTGATTTAACTCAGATTTGAGAGTTTCCTGGTTCTTAGATCTTAGTAGGAGAAAGGTTTTCATCAAGTTTCAATGGAGGCAGAACGTGAACCGGGGGTGAGTAGTTACTTGACCTGATAAATTGAACTCTTCTTTTTCATTTTTTCATCTTAGTTGTACTCGATTTCTATAAACAAAGAGGGAATTGGGTATATAATTTAGTAACTCCGCTCAATTGACTGAAATGGAAATATTATTTAGTAACTTTGCTGCCACTCTGGATTTCATAGCTTGTCTACAGATACTCCTTAATACAAAGGGATCAGTTGGCTCTCTAAAATCATGTGAATTTGCATTAGTTATTAACAGTGAATTGTAATTGTCTGCTTAATCCTTAACCTTTCTAAATCTTCCATGCCAATTATATCATTTGATTTTGATTTGGCAATGCCCTGGGTTTGATCTCCTCAAATAGTCCTTTCTAACTCTTGTCTTCATCAGATTGTCTAATTTTGTAACTGTTTGTGTTTGCTTGGTGGATCTGTGCAGAAATCTGCGAAGCATCCAAGTGGCCAAGTGTGTCAGATCTGTGGTGACGGTGTGGGGACTACACCTGATGGTGATCTCTTTGTTGCCTGTAGTGTATGTGGCTTCCCTGTTTGTAGGCCTTGCTATGAGTATGAGCGCAAAGAGGGGAACCAGGTTTGCCCCCAATGCAAGACCAAGTACAAGAGGCATAAAGGTTTATTATTAATCCATAATTTCAATTTCTTTCAGCTCAATTTAACTGATTCTAATTTAAGAGATTTTTGGAGCACACTTCTTTTTCTAACAAGGAAATGCTGGAAGTTAGGCCATAGTATTTGTACCGCTTTGCACACATGCTGCTTAAGACTTAATAAAGTAAATAGATTCATTAACTTAATAAAGAAAAAAATATTCATCACCGTCGCAATTGTATTCCACATCTCTTGTGATTTTCATGGTCTGACTATAGCAAATCCAAATAAATCAAGTGAAGAACTAAAGCTTGAATTTTTCCTGCCGGGATTATGACAAATGACTATGTTTTGGTACAATCATAGATGTCCGCACTTGTCCTAAAATTGCCTTTATTCATGTAGGCGTCTTTGAAATTTTAATAAATTATCTCATTGCAACTTGGTTAATCTTATTTTCAGGGAGCCCCCTGATCCATGGGGAGGAAGGTGAGGATACTGATGCTGATGACACCAGCGATTTCAACTACCCATCGGGAAATCAGGATCAGAAACAGAAGATTAGTGAGAGAATGCTGACATGGCGTCAAGGGCAGGAAATGGGCCGCCCTAAGTATGATAGTGGGGAGATACCTCGTTATGCCCCATCTCTTACTACTAGCCAGGTATTATAATGTTAGAGGGTTGGAGCAAATTTTGATACCCCCAAGTCAAATTGTCAAATCCTATCCTTCTGCAAAAAGAAACAATATATATATATTTTTTTTCTATTTAACAGTTTGGAGTGCACTTCAAATAACCAATCATTTAGATATTAAGAAAAAGCCACAGCTATTCATTTTAATAACATCATGTCTACATCAGATGAGACTGTCCTTAATATCCAAAGAGGAACTGTTCATATATTCAATGCTTTTATTTCAGGTCTCAGGTGAGCTTCCAGGAGCTTCTCCAGACCACATGATGTCACCTGGGGCCCATGGTGGGAAACGTGTGCATCCTCTTCCATATATCAGCCACTCATGTATACTTTTTTATCATCATTTCGTTCATTTCAAAATACTTCTTATTTCTGTTACAGTTTTTAAATGAGGTTCTTGTTATTGTTTTAAACAGCAAACCCGTCTCGGGAGTTCTCAGGCAATCTTGGTAATGTTGCATGGAAAGAGAGAGTTGATGGCTGGAAAATGAAACAAGACAAGACTGCAGTACCAACTATTAATGGTACCAGTATTGCTCCTTCTGAGGGAAGGGGAGCTGGAGACATCGATGCATCTACAGAATATAACATGGATGATTCGTTGCTGTGAGTAATTAACGTTAAGCCTTGTGCTATTTTTTTTACATTTAATTTTCTGTTTTTGTTGTCTTCTCAACTTTGTACCTTGAAAATTTGTCCTTTCATATTACTATGGAAAAGTTGCACTCGCCAATGGCAAATTTTGTGAAGTTGTTGTTGAATAGAGTTTGTCAAATTATTTGACCCATAAACTAAATCAAGCTCCAATATTCTCCTGTTTAGGTTTCTATTCATTTTATGGTATTATACCTTAACAAAGTAATCTAAATCGTGTTAATTAACCTTGTAAACTATCTTTCTATATCAGGAATGATGAGACTCGTCAGCCCCTCTCTCGCAAAGTTTCGTTACCCTCTTCCAGGATTAATCCATACCGTATGGTCATTGTTCTGCGACTGATAATTCTCTGTATTTTCTTGCATTATCGTATCACCAATCCTGTGAGAAATGCCTATGCTTTGTGGCTGTTGTCTGTTATTTGTGAGATCTGGTTCGCCGTTTCGTGGATTCTCGATCAGTTCCCCAAATGGTTCCCCGTCAATCGTGAAACTTACCTTGATAGACTTGCTTTAAGGTATCATTGAAAATGCAAAATCCTTTTTCATTATCTAGATTTCCTACTTGCATTTCTCCATGTCAAGTTATTAATAACCAGAGATCACTTGTGAATGATGACTAAACATTGTGATATCACCTGTATTTACTTATCAGGTATGACCGAGAAGGAGAACCATCTCAGCTTGCAGCGGTTGACATATTTGTCAGTACAGTGGATCCAATGAAGGAGCCCCCACTTGTGACAGCCAATACGGTGCTGTCCATACTTGCAGTTGACTACCCAGTTGATAAGGTTTCTTGCTATGTATCTGACGATGGTGCTGCCATGCTTTCCTTTGATTCACTGGCTGAGACCTCTGAATTTGCAAGAAAATGGGTGCCTTTCTGCAAAAAGTACAACATAGAACCCCGTGCTCCTGAGTGGTACTTTGCTCAGAAGGTTGATTACCTGAAAGATAAGGTGCAAACTTCATTTGTTAAAGATCGTAGAGCCATGAAGGTAACATTCTGAAATATAATTGTACTTGTAGATTTCTTCTTTCCGTTCTTTCTTATTTTCGCCGGGACTCATAATGATAGTAATTTATTACCGTGCAGAGAGAATATGAAGAATTCAAGGTGAGAATTAACGGGCTTGTTGCCAAAGCACAGAAAGTTCCAGAGGAGGGATGGATAATGCAAGATGGCACACCTTGGCCTGGAAATAACACCAGGGATCATCCCGGGATGATTCAGGTTAGCTTTTACTCAAATACTAAACTAGTTAGAAAAGTTACCTCAATTTCTGTGTACATTATATAGTTTCAATTGTCTTCTATTTTTTTAAAACTTGTAATTTGTACTGCTCAGGTTTTCCTTGGGCATAGTGGAGGTCTGGACACAGAGGGTAATGAGCTCCCTCGTTTGGTTTATGTTTCTCGTGAGAAGCGTCCGGGTTTCATGCATCACAAGAAGGCCGGTGCCATGAATGCTCTTGTAAGTTTATAAATTTAAAACTTCTAGCACTTGTCGAAAGTGTAGCCTCAGATCTGATCCAAGCATCTCTGGTATGGTACAGGTGCGTGTCTCAGCTGTGCTTACAAATGGGCCATACTTGTTGAATCTTGATTGTGATCACTACATCAACAACAGCAAGGCTATTAGAGAGGCTATGTGCTTCCTCATGGACCCAAATCTCGGAAAGCGCGTCTGTTATGTGCAGTTCCCACAGAGGTTTGATGGTATTGACAGGAATGATCGTTATGCCAACAGAAACACTGTGTTCTTTGATGTAAGCACACAAATCCTTCTTTATCAAATACTACTTCATTTCATCTCTCCAAGTAATCTAATATTTTACCCCTATTGCATCCATTTCTTATTTTGGTTGTAGATTAACTTGAGAGGTCTTGATGGTATTCAAGGACCGGTTTATGTGGGTACCGGTTGTGTGTTCAACAGGACAGCCTTGTATGGTTATGAACCCCCTCTTAAGCCAAAGAAGGAAGTCAAAATTCTTTCTTGGTGCTGTGGTGGCAAGAAAAAGAGTAAGAAATCAAATAAGAAGAGCTCAGAAAAGAAGAAATCTGACAAACATGTTGACAGCTCTGTGCCAGTGTTTAATCTTGAGGATATTGAGGAGGGTGTTGAAGGTACACAAATTCAGTTTCAATTTCATCTTAAATTCAGTTAAGGTCATACTCTTTACCCTTCTTAACTTACTAGTTAGAGAGATATTGTGTTCTCTTTATGGAATAACCTTGTGTTCCTGTCAGGTGCTGGATTTGATGATGAAAAATCACTTCTGATGTCACAAATGAGCTTAGAGAAAAGGTTTGGTCAATCAAATGTTTTTGTCGCCTCTACATTAATGGAGAGTGGAGGAGTTCCTCAATCGGCAACTCCTGAGTCTCTTCTCAAAGAAGCCATCCATGTCATCAGCTGTGGCTATGAGGACAAGACTGAATGGGGTCAAGAGGTATGCTTGCAATTTTTGGTCATGAAATACTAATCAACCCATATCACAAATCCATGTATATTTCTCAAAGTTGGAACTTTACTTGCTTGTATGTGTAAATCTTAACTTCCTGAGTGTGTGTGTGTGTGTGGGGGGGGGGGGGGTGTTCCATTATTATTCAAAGCAATATCTTAAACCAGTCTGTGCAAGTAGTATCTAATAGTTTAGTACCAACCAACAGCATTCACACTCTGGGGACTTGTTTACCAATAGTATATATCAATAATGTGATCATGAAGTACAGAAAGTTAATTTACAGGGCTACATTTTCATTCAAATAATCTTTATGTTGATTGCCGGGTACATTTATATCTAACAAGAGCGATAAAACGCAGATTGGGTGGATCTATGGTTCTGTGACAGAAGATATTCTGACGGGATTCAAGATGCATGCCAGAGGCTGGAAGTCGATTTACTGCATGCCTAAGCTGCCCGCCTTTAAGGGTTCTGCCCCTATTAATCTTTCAGATCGTCTGAATCAGGTGCTTCGGTGGGCCCTTGGTTCAGTCGAGATTCTGTTCAGTCGGCATTGCCCCATCTGGTATGGCTATAATGGCAGGTTGAAGTTCCTCGAGCGGTTTGCATATATTAATACCACCATCTACCCGCTCACCTCCCTTCCTCTTATCTTGTACTGTACATTGCCTGCCGTCTGTCTCTTTACTGGCAAATTCATTATTCCTCAGGTACTTCTTTTGCTATTGGTTAATTTCTTCTTAATTGTACAGTAAAAACTTGAAAGATGACATTTATTCTTGTTATTGGATTACAGATTAGTAACTTTGCTAGTATATGGTTCATATCTCTCTTCTTGTCAATCTTCGCAACGGGTATACTGGAGATGAGGTGGAGTGGTGTGGGGATTGACGAATGGTGGAGGAACGAGCAGTTTTGGGTCATTGGAGGGGTCTCTGCTCATCTCTTTGCTGTCTTCCAGGGTCTCTTGAAGGTTTTGGCCGGCATTGACACCAACTTTACTGTCACTTCCAAGTCCTCTGACGAGGATGGTGACTTTGCTGAGCTGTACATGTTCAAGTGGACCACTCTTCTCATCCCTCCCACCACCCTCATTATTATCAACCTGGTAAGTAATTTTGATAAAAGGAAACATATTTTTGGTCAGCCCAGAGTATATCCAAAGCATATATCATCAAACTTCCCTAAAAGTTAGCACTTTGGGGACTAAATATGTAATATGAGTGAGGCTACGGTACTATGCATAGCGCACTTTGGTCCGTACTATGTATTCATATCTTCATTTTCAAAGTCTAAATTATCGATCCGAACCATTCATCACAATCTCCATATGAAAATGTACTTGGAGACCAAATTTTACATTTTTTTTATTTTTTTACTATTTTTTGAGATAGGTAGGAAATCACTACTTCCAAATGGTCTAAAAACTTCCAAGTGATTTTGTACCTATTTGAAAAAATAGTATAAAATTTATAAAAACTGTAAAATTTGGCATCCAAGCACATTTTCATTTGGAGATCATGTTGAGTGGAACGGATCGACTGTTTGGACTCTCATTTAATATTATTGTATTTTTCATTTTTGTTTCTTTCCCTTTTCTTTCTTTCTTTGGATTTTTGTTTTTTTTTCTTTGCTTTAGTTTTTTCCCCCTGATTTCCAAATCCTTGTTTGGTCTTGAGTCTTGACTAATGTTAAATTTGGTTAATCTCAGATTAGTGTCGTGGCTGGTATTTCTTATGCTATCAACAGCGGTTACCAATCTTGGGGCCCGCTTTTCGGTAAGCTCTTCTTTGCTTTCTGGGTGATTGTGCATCTCTACCCGTTCCTTAAGGGTCTTATGGGCCGTCAGAACCGCACACCAACCATTGTCATTGTGTGGGCCGTCCTTCTCGCCTCTATTTTCTCCCTTTTGTGGGTCCGTATCGATCCATTCACAACCCGTGTCACAGGACCCGATGTCCAACAATGTGGTATCAATTGCTAAGGAATGATGTTTTTGTATAAAGAAGATCAGGAAAAGGAAACCTATTTATTTATAGTAATAGTGCATGCTTTGGCAACATATTTATTTATTTTTAATTTCTCAAGTTTGTTGTAGTTAAGATTGGTTTGATTGGTGGTGGTGGTTCTGATGTTTATAAGTTATATATGGCAGTTGTGCATGTGATGGAGCCAGGCAATGAATTTTGTATTTTATGAGAAATACTGAACATTTTCAATCTTTATCCAAATCCATTTCTTAGTAATTTCTTGTTTTTAAAATGTTCCTGTGCTACTGTGTTGGATACATGAATTATTCTTTGATCAAGGCTCAGAAAGTCATAATTAAATAAATAGCTGTATTCACTAAAAAAGGTGTCTAATAATTACGGATCCGAATCTGCTGCGATTTTTAACTCATGAATAGTGACCTACAATCCCTGCCTTTTCAAATCCAACTGTTGAATTGTTTCGAGATTTGTGCAAGGAAAAATCAGCTGTTTTGAGATACGTACACGAAATTATTAGACGGTTGGATTTGAAAAGGCAGGAATTTTAGAATTACTGTTCACCTTTTTAGGATCGCAGCAGACGTGAATCCAATAATTACAAGTTTGAATCTCCTACAATGTTTATTTACTCCACAACTATGCCAGTATAGTGATGTTCATGTACAACTAGAAGGTATCTAACTAGATACATACAAATCATCTATATATTTTTTTTAATCTAACTTGTGTATGCACACGGGGTGGGAATGACGGTACCAATTTTGCTCCACTTGGCATTCTGACACGCGCTCCGTGTTGATTTATTATTTTGAGTGACTAAATTAATGTTCTGCAACTGTATCCCTCGACAAGCCATGGTTTTACTGCAACTCAATTTGATTGCAACATCACTTGCAGTTGTTCCCTTGATGTTCTTGTACACTATGCCGCTGACCTCTACAGCTGATTTCTGCAATTTATGTGAAAAAAAGGTTTTTAAAATTTACATCAAATGAACTAATCAGAAGACAACAAATATATAAGCTATAATTCAAAGGAATGTATTATATATTATAATATGGGAGAGATGTTTAACCTGTGTTTTGCAGGGTTTGTTGGAGTCACAGTAGTTCTGATCAATGATTATGGGATTTTTCACATTGTACATCACAATGTTTTGAAATATTATATTCTTCGCATAACCACTCCCGCCCTGTCGAAAGAAGAAATTAGTTAGTGGTGTTGGTTAAACAAAATTTAAAAGATTCATAATGCACTTGTCATTAATGGAGGAAAGTACAACTTTTACAATCTGACATGATTTAATATATATATTTTATAGAAGTAAACTAAGCCAAACAGTCGACTATGTTTGCTATCTATATTTTAATTTTTTTCTCGATCGTTTAAAATGGTCAAAGTGTTTGGCAGTTTTTTTTTGGGTACTAGAATAAAAGCAGTGTTTCATCGATTAGCAAGTCAATTTTAGAAACTTAACTTTTATTTAGGTATGATTTGACTTTGACCTGATCAAACCTACTTTAAAGTACCTAGGCCAAACAAACGAGTATATTTGCCATCTAATTTTTTTCCTCTTGTAAAGTGGTCAACGTGTTTGGCAGATTGTATTTGGTACTAGAATGCCCAAATAAATCTTATTTTAGAGACTTAAATAGTCACAAAATAGGTTGACTTTCATTTTTAGTTGTACCAAACTTGTTAGAAGTTCTGCTAGCAATGAAACTTTAGAGGTCAATTTGCTCATCTTCAGATATCAAATTAAAAGGGTACTAATTTTGAATAGGTATATAAAAGATGGCATGATGAAAAGCACAGAAAAAAGAGATGAAAATCGTATGTGGGTCCCACCTGCCAGGTCTTGATTCGGACGCCGTTGGTTGTGCCGTACAATTTAACGGTGTCAATCAAAACATCAGAAACTTGAGCCATTGAATTGCCATCTCCTAAACTCCCAATGCTGTTTGTGAATTTAGTTGTACAAACGAATTAGCATTAATTAATTTATATTTATTTGATTTACATAGACACATTTTAAAGCGGTATCACTAGAAAATTGAATTTTCCTTACCTTATACCATGACCGGGCCCACAAGTTATCTTGGTAGCTTTTAGGTTTTTTGTTCCTGTCTCTATCGACATGCAATCGTCACCTTCATTAATATAAAGTATATTAGATGCTGTAATATCAACTAAATTTGTATATCATAAATAGGAAAGTGCTAAGGAGATGATCAATTGTTAATTTTAAAGTTAATCTTGCTTTAAAGCAAAGTACTAGTTAAGCATGATCTTGTTGTCTAGTGTTATTATTTTGGCATCTATTCCATATATGTGGTTATGTTGGGTTTTATATATTGAGAATTTATTGCTTGCAAGAATCCACTAATTGACATTTTTTACACTAGGTTTAGCTTCACGGCGACAAGTTCATGTCAATTAATTTATGTATTTTGTTATGAGAATTTGTGCTGTATATTTATAGTTATATCAGACCATTTAACTATGTGAAACATATCTAGTACGGTAACAAATTAAGGATGGCTACCTGTCTTGATTACACAGTTTGTAATTACTATGTTAGTTGTGGAAGAGATATGTAATCCATCGGTATTAGGGCTCGTTGAAGGCGCGGTTACAGTAAGACTCGCAATATTCACATTGTTACATTTCTCGATAGAGACATGAATTTGTTGGCTGTCCTTCACGTTTAAGTTCGTCAATGCCAAGTTATTGCAAGAGTAAAATGTCATAGCCTGTAAAAATTTAAAGAAATATATATTAATTAGGAAGTAATTCAACTAATTTGATAGCCAAATTAATATATATATATATCTTGAAATATATATATAGCATTATATCACACGTACCGTTGGTGCTTTTGTGCAGGGCTGCATAATCAATTGAAAAATAAAAATAAAAATGAGTTAGTATATTTTTAAGCAAAAATAAGAAAAGTGTGTGACATCAGATTCACAAATATGTACATGGTTGCCTACGAGAGAATATTAATTATTAATTTATTGTGCTTCAAAAACTCGTCAGGCGACAGCTCCGGTGAGACAGTTAATTGTAATTAAATTTCAACTTTCCTCAGTATGATTAATCTATATATTTTTCAACTAAAAAGAAAAAAAAAACAGATAACCTATTGTAATTAATTATGAGCATCCTGCTAGCTAGCATGTCATTGTGACATCTATATATTTAAATTTATTATAAGAAGCTAGAAACTTGTGGTAATGCATGTCAGTTGATTGTTTATATTTGCTGGAAGCATGCATCTTGTATATTTATCAGCATTGCTTTTCAGGAGAAGGCACGTACTTTTGATTTGTTAATTTTGCATGAGTTTTGCCACCATGCATTCCCGTTTCCGTTGATAGTTCCACCACCAGTAACAGCGATATTACTTAGGTATTTAAACATGATCCAGTGAGTTGTGCTCTTTGAATTCCATGCTGACCGGGAAGGAGCTAGAATGATACCTTGTATCTGTTATTTTCAAAGGAAAAAATTCATATATAAAAAGTTAAAAACCATGCATACATATCAATTTCAAACAAGATGCTAATTCTAATTAATTTACAAAATTTAAATGCATGGTTTCTCTTTTTCAATCGTACCGCAACTTGAATAGGCGATTTGCAAGGGCCACTGAATGTAATAGGCTTCAGGAGAAATTTCTTATTGTTTGGAATCAAGAGAACAGCTGAGTGTGCAGAGGCACAGACTGCTGTCCATGCTTCCTGAAATGCCTGAAATTAAGAGAAAACCTGTTGTAAATAAAAGCAAACATCTTCTGAAAAAAAAAGTATATTTGAAATATATATATGTACGTCAAATAATTCTGAGCTAGCTGAGGTGTAAATTAATAACTTTTGAGGATCAAATATATATCATTTATATATATAGCAAAACTAAACCATCAGATAGCCTCCTACATGCATTTTTAAAGAGTTACACTGGTTGAATATATTGCATGTATACATATAATTATCTAATATATATATATATATATACACACACACACCTTGGTATCATCAGTTGCTCCATCGCCTTTTGCACCATAGCTTATTACATTGAATGTTGTTTGTGAGGCCTTAAGAGACCTGCCTAGGTACTTTGGGAAATATATTGTAGAGGTTTCTTTTAAAGAAACAGAGCTGCTACTACTGTAACAGCTTATTATTATGTTGTTGGAGGAAAATATCAGGAGAAAAACAAAGAAAAGCTTTTGCATGGCCATTCTGTTTGTTTGTTTCTATATAGCTTACAAAGAGAAAGGAGACAGTGTGGTGCTTTTAATTTGTTGATCGAATATACCAACTCATGGCAAGGTCGAATGTATTTATAGAGAGAGAAACACAAAGAGGGTTAATTGTTGCTAGCTTGTGCACGATATCATTTGTAAGGTAAAAATGCATGAGTATAGAAAAAGTTTCTTTCTAGGTATGGAGCTAGATTTTAAGAGACTTTGAAACGCAAGTCATTTGTAGATATTACTTGCCTCAAAATCTGTTGCCATGTAGTAGAAGAAAGGCGGCAATAACCACTTTTCATTTAGTCTTTTATTATTATTAATTTTTCTTGAAACGGTTGTGGATTAAAAGTATACACATCTACAATAGTATATGTTAAGATGCCCCAGGTTAATTCTACCTAAAAAATTTGGTAGCCGGCCACCTTATGCATTAAGGAGCTAGTGCAATTCTCTAGTTTACCGTTTATATATATATATATATATATATATATATATATATATATATATATATATATTTATACAAACAACTAATTAGTTGGTGTTTTCTGGTATACACAAACTCCGACAATAAATTTATGATAACTACTTACAGCAGGAAGGATAATATCTTAACCAATTGTGCTAGACGTATATATATGTAAATTATTTATCATACAAGTTAATTAATCTATATATATATAGTAAGATGAAATTAATTATTTCAAAAGCCCTCTAAGAGAGAATTAAATTATATGATTGATGATGCACACTATGATGACGAAACTCAAATATGTGAAAAAATTAGATTTATGTTCTATGATCTATTTAAGCAACACAACAAATTAATATATAGAGTGTTTTTTTTATCTGAATTTTGAATTGATGAATTCATTTTGAGAAATATTGCTAAAATATATCTTCAAATATTAATTCTACTAATGAGAAATTCAATTTGTAAATTAATTTAAAAATATTTACAATAAAATAAATTAAAAATACAACACATATACATCCCATGCATGTATATATGGTAAGATCGACCAGGCATTATGTTTTTCATACCTCAACCGTGTCTCACATTTTAATTTATCTTCGTGTTTAAAGTTCAAACAGTTGATCCGAACATCTCAACATAATCTCCATATTAAATGTACTTGAAGACCACATTTTATATTTTTCAAACTTTTTTTTACTATAGTTTTGATAGGTACAAAAATATTATTACTGAATGGTCCAAAATATTCTGAAAAACAATAATTTTGTACCTATCTAAAAATATATAATTTCCAAAAAAAATATAAATTTGATCTTCAAGAACATTTTAATATGGAGATCATGTTGAGCAGTTCAATCGACTATTTGGAATTTGAAAACAAAAAATAAAAACACGAGGCATAAAATTAAAACGTGCTGCATTTCAACCTTGCTCATGTAATAATTAATTGAATGGTTTAAAATTGACAACCATTTGGCGAAATACCAAAAAAAAAACCAATATTACAAAATTGATGGAACCTATTTTCAATTTCAAGTTTCTATCCAATTTTAAAATATCGCCTAAATTTTAAGAAATTATTGTGCGGGCCACACTCAGTACTTAAACGAATTCAGCATATTTCAGAGCAAGCAGGAAAAATCTGAGCCCAGTGCAGATGCACGAATTTCGATACGGTCATACTAATTACTTGGAAGAATTTTAGGACGTGCCAATTTGAAAACGATATAATGAGTTGTGCATCAAATTTGTGCAGGTGCACGGATTTCAATGTGGCCACACTCTGGTCACACAGAAAAAATCCGAGCACAGTGCGGACGTACTGAGAAACCAGTGATGACGCAGAGGGCCCGCACGCAGACTGGCGCCTGAACTTAAAATAGTCATAGATTTTGACTTGTGACTTCGTTTTGAGCGTATGACTACTTTTCGGAAAGATCGCGAAAAGATCTACAACTTTTATGGAGGAAGAAAATTCAAATTTGAAATGTAGAATCCCGTGCGAATGCATTTTTGGCTGCATTAGAAGTGCACATTATAGAAAACGTGTGGGATAAGTATCTAGCTGCTCCCCACATCTATAAAATGGGAAGAATTATGCTCATTAAAATTATCCAAGAACAATCGAAGAGCAGAGATTAGGAGAAGAAGAGCAGAATTATCAGGGCAAACGTAGGCGAGACAAAGGTTCTTCATTGTTGTAAGGGTTGTAATCATTTCTCTTTGTTTTAGCTAATTTGTAATGAAATTTCTGTGTAAGTTTTTCATCTCCATGAGAGGCTAACTTTCTCTCTAAAGGTTTAGGTCAATAACATGAACTTTTTTAATTCTATTTTACTCGGATCTTAGTTTTTATGATAATTATTTGATTTGATTGTTAATTTTTGTAAATTACTCTTTGTGTTTTTTCATAATTTGTACTTAAATTGTAGTTATCCCGCTTTAGGTCTTTTAGACTTCAAAGTAGTTTAGGATTATACAGGATAGTACCAATTATGTCACAAAGTCATTAGGATATAGGTTAGGCACTAATCATCTTTTAATCTAAGCTGGAACTATAGAAATTAAGGTTAGAGTTTTGTGAATGACTTAATAGTGAACTCAAATCCTTAATTAGGATATCTAGAATTAAATTAGATATTGGTATGAGGGACCTAATTGTGAAGTACCGATATCTAATGATAGGATAGACTAACAAGAGCTTCATGGTATAGATAGTTAGGGCGAGGGACTTAATCGTGAAGTCCGAATTATCTAGGCACGTTATTAATTCACGAAAGTGATCCTTTTTAACATCTTAGGTTAGAAACCTCATCATATCAAATATGAATTTAAACAAACCGAGTAGATAGGATTAAACAAGAGATTGTTGACCGAAATCTCCTAGATTCAAATCTTTGATTAAATCTTAAATTCCCTTTTACTTTTATTTAGTTTAATTGTTAAAACATTCAAACTCTTCGGGTATTGAACCCACAAACCTAGGATTGTTATAAAACAAACATTGAAACAAACTTTAAAACAAACAACAATTCTGAAATTTATTAATAAAGTCAAATACTAAAATCTCTTCTTATCCCAAGGATTGACACCTTTTATACTACAATGGTAGGTTGTGCGCTTGCAACTGATCAATCCTTGAGTATTTAAGTTTATAAATTTAAAAATTCAAAGAGTATAGTTCCCAAAACCCTATATAAGAAATACCCAACAACATCACGCGGTTATAACAGATGGCTAGGTGCATATAGAGTGAGTCTATGATACTATGCATATCACGGGTTGATCTGTAATACATATCAATATTTTCGTTTTCAAAATCTTAATGGGATCCGAACCGTTTAATATGATCCCCATATAAATATCTACTTGAAGACCGGATTTTATATTTTATAGAAAAAATTTACTATTTTTTAAGACATGTAGAAAATCACTTGATCTAAAAATTCTGGACCATCCAAAAACAGTGATTTTCTATCTATCTTAAAAAATAGTAAATAAATTCTAAATTTTTTATAAAATTTGGTCTGCAAGTACATATTTATATATATGAAAATTATTTTGAACAGTTTGGATCGATTGTTAAAATTTTGAAAATAAAAATATTAATCCGTATTACAGACTAAATCGTGATATGCATAGTACCATAGACTCACTCGTGTAGGAGAACGGAGCGGGTCCAATGCCCATCGAACATACTTTTAGGTTCAACGAGCTCCATGACCATCCGATCTATCTCAAGATTTGTGCGCACGAAAGTCGAAGCAGGCTTTGCACAAAATTTAAAACATTTCGCACAAATCTTGAAGCATATTGAACGGTGATTGAAACTCTCGAATAAAAGTAGATCTGATGCCCATCGAAGAACATACTCTCGATTCCTCGTGCAGATATATGTAACTATGCTCCAAGTCAGGGCTCCAGAGTTTGAATTTGGTACAAGTGCATTTAAGTTCTGACTTGGTCGCCAAAATGGGATGACTTCCTGGAAATTGTCAATTAAGTGTCGGAGTCAATATATATAGTACATATATTGTTATTTTATGAGATAGCTTTAACAAAATTTATCAAAAACATCCACTTAATTTTTAAATTTTCACTGGGGTCAAAGAACTGCATAAATTCCTGATTCTGTCTTTCGTCAAAATGAGAAGAGATGAAGAACCAAGAACTGTTAAATAATATCGGAATCAAAGTTTATTATTAATCTTTTATTAGATATATTAAAAGATTTTTTAGTTGGAATGATGCAACTAAATTTCTAACTAATTTATTATTGAGTGAAATATTAATATGAATATACCACAGTGAAATAACAGGTGCTATCTTTTTACCAATACAATGTAATTTTTTTTATTTAGGAATTTTACTGATGAAGAGGCCTTCTTCATCAAAGGACCATATCGATTCAATTTTCATTCACAATTAACTATATTTTTGAATAGTTTTTATTTAAGCTTATCTATTTAACTTAGATTGGATAAGAAGCTGTACAGAGTAACTATCAAATTTATGATAATAGTTAAGAAATTTTATTTCTGATCACCCATGCATATATTTGACTAAGCACTTATTCAAAAATTTAAACGGCATCAACTACTTTATAAATATAGCAATAATCAGCATTCAATTTGTTAATCTCAACAAACAACTTATGGTAAGTTACGTACGTTCAATTGAAAATAGAAAGGTATAAAATGAAAAGCAAGTCAAAAGATAAAACCAACCGAGTTACAAAATGCAAAGGACTGAATTCTCTGCTCTTCGGAGGACATGATTTTCCTGTCTCTAAGTCACTGACACGTGGACCCACACCAAAACAAAAAAACTAATATTTAAATTTATAAACCCATCTGGACCCACATGTCAGCCTCAATGGAGGTAGGAAAATCATGTCCCCTGGCGGACATGTGATCTCTTTTCAAATGCAAAAGAAAAGTGTTTAATTAGGGCCTCCATTTTAAGAGTTGCAAAATGCAAAAGAAGAGTGTTTAATATAATTAGGTCTCCATTTTAAGCATGCATGGCAAGGGTTTTGTTTTAATTAAGGTTAGTCAGAAACATGACACGTGTGGGTGGATAAGATTTTTAGTTACTTGCCAATTACTCAAAATAGTGATACAAAATTGGATGACCCTGAAAGTGAAATTTGCCCAAAAAAAAAAAAGATATTAATGCATGTGTAAAAAAAAAATCTAGAGAGACTTAGTTTAGGCGAGCCTTCGCTGCACCTGAACTAAATAAAGTGACAAACTTGATACATATAGGTTAGGTTAAGTGAAATTAACCTATCATATATACGGGTCAATTTGGGAATGATTAAATGTAATCTGCAGATTAATATATTAATCATAATTTGAAAAACCATATTTTAGTATCTCCATTCCATTATTAAGCACGTTGATGTTCCTATCTGTCAACGACTACGATTGAAAAATGAAAATTCAGATTGAATATGAGCCCTCCAATCAAATATATGTTCTTTTTTGATTAAATGCATATGTTTTATATGTAGAAATCTAAATTTAGTTGAAAAATACTTGCTACACAAACGACTACAAGATATATACAATTAAAATTAAAAAAACCTGCCAGCGACTTTTCATAGCACTCTGCTCAGAATGACGATTCTCTTCGTCAAATGCGAAAATGGCCACACGGACGGACGCTTGTGTCCTTCCTTCCATGCTGACTCGACCCTCACCTTCACGGCCCCGCCTCTCTTCCACAATCCCTCCTCTACTCCACGAACCCTCTTTGTTTACCCCCTCTGTTACGCACTCTCCTCCATCACTGGTGCACAATGACTCCTCTATCTGTAGCGCTTTAAATTTTCAAGCTTTTATACCTCAGTCTACATATTTCAACCTTTGATATTGATCGTATAGTATCACACGTTTAAACCTCTATCTACAATCGTTTAAAGTAGTTATGTCAAGCATTTAGATATTAAATCTATAAAATTGGTAAAATAAGTTTGAGAATAAACTAAGTGAGGCCTACCGTTACAACGGTTCAGTAACCGTTGTAACGGAATAAATAAATCCTCTACCGGCGTGTGACAGATTAGTTCGATTAGAACCGTCACCTAATGGTAGGATTTCCAAAGACTTCCATGATGACTACCCTCACAACAGTAAGTCTATCGTTAGGGTTAACAGCATCCAAATTTGGCGTAAGTTGACCAACCATTATAATGGTACATGGAACTGTTATAACGGTAGAACCAAATTACTTTTTTTTTTTATCAGCTCTCTATAAATAGAAGCAAGATCAAGATTTGGATTATCACTCTAACCACCCCCAACTTCAATATTTCAAATTCTCAGATCTAGAAAAAGCCGTTGTTACTTGTGCACTTCAACTTCAATATTCACAATCAATCTCAAGCTTATTCAACCAATACACAAACTCTTAGAGTGATCCTACGAAATCAACCTTTTTACCTTTGAGCCTTAGTTGCTCGTTTTGTTATTCTTGAGCCTTTAATGCTCGTGAGCCAATTTCATGCTCGGACCATGTGACTTCCCAGAAGCTTGTAAGGGCTCACCGGTTCCACCTTGTACTTTCTTTTTCATTGGGTAAAGAAAGATGCGCCATCTCGAAAGCCGCAAGTCCCGGAGACGTAGGCATTAGTGCCGAACTCCGTAAATAACTCTCGTGTCAAGTGTCTCTAAACTCTACTCTTTACTTTATTATTTTATATTCTAGTTTAGGATCTCGTTTAAAACACGTTAGAAACTCGTAACTTAGCTTAAAAGTTTGAAAAGATCATATTCCCCTCCTCTGAGTGCCTTTGGGATCAACATCAGACATACTAGACTTTCACTACCACGTAAAACTATTAGTAATATGCAGTACTTCAATATTTTTTTTTCCTAAGATGTGATACACTTTAGAAATAAAACTAAAAAAATTATGAACATTTTTTTAAAGTTTCTTAAAATTTGCAGGGCTATTAGTAAAGAATAATTATATGAATCTTTATTTTCAGTACTCTTCAAAATCATACATGTTAGTTTGTAATAATCTAGAAGTCAATAATACGATAAATTATCATAAAGTTTTGTTCATGAATTGAGTGATTAATAAACTGTCATTTTGTTCCTTGAGTATTATTGAATTTATGAATCATTTCGAGTTCATGACTTGAAATTGTAGAGCTTCATAATATAGATGATAAATACTCTTAAAAGTCTCTAACCGAGGTAATTAGCAGGAACACTAATTTATCGTTACAAGGTTAGAATGTGGATTAAAAGATGATCAAGTTTTACAGACCATTGACATGAGATGTCATTTTAATCACATAAATACATGTTCTAGGAACATGGTATTTGACAGACCTCGAATGAAACATTAAATAGAATTGTGTACGTATCATTAATGTTTTCATTCAGTGTTAAGTTCTAAAATATGAGGTATTCATCTTCCTACTGAGAGATGTGTATGTGTGATTGTTACCTAACGCTGTCGGTAAAACGCAGTCATAACGGTAGCTTTTCGGTATACATAGCTTAGCTGAGGTAGTGATGGTTTACCAAAAGTACTATTGTCCCTCGTATCTCTATACGAGTTACGGTATCACTGGGCCCCTTGATAGAGTAGGATTATCTGCATGCAGTATAATTACAAAAGTAATTATATTTGATAAACTGCTCAAGATCGGGAAAAGATTAAGTTTGCAAGGATGACACACACCCACCTTGAAACTGATTTGATACTGCGAGACATAAGAATTAACACGACTAAAATAGTTTACTGGATCGTGGTATTGTATAGTACAAAGATCATCTCGTGTAATTGGATGGTCATAGTGCGGATGTCGAGATGCCTCCTATGATTATAGAAGTTAAAATGATTTTAATTCTATTTACCAACATAACACAGATCCTATTGGGTCACACCGTATAGGAGCTAGACGGAGAATCTTACTGATTAATTATAAATTGATTATAATTAATATTAAGATGGTTATAATTAATTATACGTGATATAATTAAATTATAAATGTCATATAAGATGACAAGCGAAACAACGGTTAATTTATAAGCGTACTCGATGCACCGTATAAAATCGTACCGAAACCGAACCGAAACCGGACCCCGAGAAATATAATTGTTTAGAACAATTATATATATTTGATTTAGATTTTAAATATTAATTATGGTTTTGAATATTGGAAAAATTAAAACCTTAATTAAATAAATTAAAAATCCAAATATATATATATATATTAATCAAATGGTATTCTCAAATGGTATTTGATTTTACCATGGTATTTGATTTTACCATTTTACCAAGCCACCATTAAGAATGACATAATTGTAAATATGCCAAACTTTAAGGGTATTTTGGTAATCGGGCGAACCTCCTCATTTGCCTATAAATAGAGGGGTAGGGGTAGAGAGAAAATTACCAATTCACTCATATCTGATCTGATCAGTCTGATCGAATCGATAAATCTATTTTCTCTCTTTCTCGGTTACGGTTGTTTACGGGATTCAGAAATAATATATTTTTGCGAAAGCTGCGGTATTTCTATTGAATAACTGCGAGTCGTAAATATATTTATTTTGTCTTTTTCGCGGTTTACAGTATTTCTGGCAAAAGAAATAAACCGCTCTCTGGTTAGTCCTGGTGGATAACCAATAGAGGTATCAGACGTCTAATACTCCGAAGCGAGACGTTCCTCAGATTCGGTCTTCTCGGTCTGCTGCAATCCAATTGGAATTTGGATCAAGGTATAAATATGTTATATTAATCTATTTAATTTGTAGATAGATTAAAGTTTTAGAAATCAATTATGGAGTAGATCTGTAAAAGGATTAAATCGGGTTTTGATGCCAAAGAATACTGAAGGTGGATCCCCTTGGAAAGCATTCTGACATACCTCGTTTAATCATTGGCTTAATATAGAAGTAAAATTTTTGTTTTACGTTCTTTCCGCATATTAAGCTAATCAACGGTTTGGACGGCCCGTAACCCAACAATACATTCCTCTAATAATATACTATTATTCCCACTAATTATATGATTCCTCCTTTTTCAATCCCCACATTCGTCCCCGCATCAATCTTAATAGGAATAAGTACTTGAAAAATAATATATATTAATACTTGCATACATAACTTAATATGATCATCTCATTTTTCTAGTCCCTCAATAGTCCATGTGTCAACCTTCATCTAATAAAGTAGTGGGGATCCCGTATCCCCGCATCAACTTTCTCCAATCGTCATCGCGTCAACCTTCCTCTAACAAAAATAATTGATCTCGTAGGTATAAATACTTGCAAAATAAAATATTAATACTTGATGTGTAATTTGATATGATCAAACGTCTAAAAAATTAAACTTTGTACAATGTATATGTGTGTGTGTGTATGCATATGTGTATATATATGAGTAGAGCTAGGGTGTTCCTAAGTTCACTAAGTACTTTTGTGAACTCAACTCTAAAATCTATCGGATTGACTTCAAACGACGAATTCAAACCGTTAAAATCCTTCTACCTTATGAGTGATGTGTCTACATGCAAAAAAATTTAAAATTAAATTTGTATATAGTCAAGTGATCAAAAGGCGTTCAAAAAATGAATGCATTAAAATTAATTTATAAACCTTCTAATGTTGACTACTTAACTTTATACTAAATTAATTCGAAACTTTAAAAAATTTACATGTACACACATCACTCATAAGGTGGAAGAATTTCAACAGTTTAGATTTGCCGTTTGAAGCCAATTTGATAGGTTTTAGAGTTGAGTTCACCAAGAGGCTTGGTGAACTTAGGAACACCCTAGTTCTACTCCACACACACTCTTCAGTGCATAGGTATAAATACTTGCAATACTTGATTTTAATACTTTCAGATGTCATCCAGCGTCATATGTAAAGAAATATAGTGTACGGTCTACCCATGTAGTTAGAGTGCTCCCCCTAGGTATTTATAGTGTGGGGACATTTGAGGGATTTTGGAGAGAATTATTTACGTAAAAGTTGTTAACCTTATAAGTATAAATAATTTCATGTGTAGAGTTAAATAGTTGAGAATGACAATATTAATACTTATAGAAAAAAAATTGTAGTATTGGAGTTTTACAGTTCCTTATGGTTGCCCAAGTAGTAATGATGCAAGAATTTTGGGAATATTTTAAGAAGGACACTTTTATCACCTCCCATTAGTAAAAACTGGAAACGTTGAAAAACTAATTTATTTACAATAATACTTTAGGGAAGTTTTTTATTATTGGAAGTAGAACCAGTTAGCAATTTTGTCTAATCACAAGCATCTAAGAGCAAATCATAGTATAATTAAGAAGTAAGACAGGCGCATGGCATGGATACAAAAAACAGAGAGAAAAAAACGACGAACTAACAATTGACTGTATTGTTCTGAACAAATGGAATTACTACAGCTATATTAAAGAGAAAAAAGACGCAAAATATATATACATACATACGAAACACCTCTTGGTGTGATCTTCAATTATAGTTGTTTTTTTACGAGAAAATGCGATTTTGTTGATATACTGAACCTCAATCAGCTATTTATTAACCAATTTTTTCGGTGTTGGTGTCATCGGATGGCCATATGACGGTTTCCATCAATCGTTCCCGCATCAGCTCTAAATTCTCATCTGATATCTTCTGGTACATCCTTGCATGATCACATTTCTGACAACAAAACATGCAGTACCAGTTTTTTTTTTTTAATCCCAACACTCTTTGATTTAGTTTTCATAATTAAAATGTGTCATTTTTTACTTTTAGTATTACCTTAATCCATTTGCCGTACAGGTGAAGTCGTGTTATCATAACTCTTTCAGCGAGTTCCTGCCTCTCCTGGAAATAATACTCGAAGAAGATTATTTTTATGTCAAGGAAATATTTCAGATTAATAAAGTTCCAACTTTTGAAAGGAGGTTTATGATTTTACCTTTCCTAAAGCACGGAGAAAATATTTTCCATCCTTCGGATTGTTGGAAGCAACAAAGCTGTAGAAATAATGTTAATACTTTTATTCTAACGTGAGCGGTATAGAAATCATCTGTTGTTCCTATTTTTTTTTTCTTTTATTCTATTTTTTATGCAAGTGAACTTACTTATAGAACCACCGATAACTTGGTGGATTCATTTCATACAGTTGGGTAAGTACTGTTCTCACAGCCTTGTATGTAAAGTAGTTCATGAGGTTCTGAAAAGAGTAAGATTTATAAAAAAAAATTATCAGAGAACAAACATTAAATATACTTAAATACTAGATTAAGAATTCAAAAGTTTATTCATTAACTTTTGATTTAAATTTTAGCAGCTATCTTAATTTGATTTGAAACAGACAAGCAAAATCTGTTACTCCAAAGAGACCCAATTGCTGACAGGCAGTCCCCACATTAATTTTTAATAAATTACAATCAGGTCCCTCAATAAAAATAAGGGTTGAAGTTGGGTCCGGATTTAAGACCGTTTTAGCAAATAAAAATTATAGTACAACTACCCAGTACCAGAGGATCTGGAATCTGGAATCACAAATTCCCTATATCACAATTTACCTTAAATTAATCAAGGTATCACAAATTCCCTATATCAACGATTAAACTTCTACTTAGTTAATCAACTGGATTAGGTTTTCATCTATCCTATTTTGTTGTTGGTATAGTACATTTGTAAATTCAGTAGAAAAATTATGATTTCAGAAAAGTGGAAGTAATAACAAACCAGGTGAACATCCTCAAATCCTTCTTCGTAGGTACCGCCAAGCTCATCAACCACTGTCATACCTCTTTTCTTGGAAAGTTTCCTCTTTGATCTGACAAGTGGGGCACGCCCATTCCAGTTCCCCATAAACGAAGAACTGAGCTCCAGAGAGCAAAAAATCCTTGGTTTTTGTATCGAATTCCCTTTTGCCTTGACATTGGGACTTTGAAGAGCAAACGATTCAACGCAGAGGCATGGCGACTGGAGCGTATCGAGCGTTACAGATCTGATCGCCATGGCCATTGAGAAAGCTGGTAATTTGGAATTGGAATTGTTGCAGATTTGATTGATATATTCTGAAAAGGAGAGGTGGAAACCGTGGGAACGGGGGGATTTACTGGGGAATTTGTATTGTAGAGTGGTTTATTTTCACGCCAAACAAAATTCTGAGGCCGAAATCGTTTCTACAAATCAATCAACGAATAGTGTCCGATGGGATTCTTATTTGTACTTTTTCTGTTTTACAAGTGGCAGCCTCGGACCCAACAACCCAAGCCAAGAACCCACAGATTCCAAAAGGGAAATTCAGGTGCTGCTCCTCTCCAGTAATTAATAAATTGGAGGTGTTCCCGATTCCTTTCCCTTTTCCTTTGTGTACAACAAGAGCTTATTCGGTATGTTATTGGGAATGGGTATGTGCACGGAAATTGAACTAAAAATTACTGTTCATATGGAAAAAAAATTCATGAAGGGCCTGCCCATGCTCATTCCCAATCAACAACGGATTTTTTCATTTTCAAAGTTCAAATCGTCGATCCAAACCGTTCAACATGATTATCTAAATAAAATCTTCTTCCAGATCAAATTTTACATTTTTTTGAATTTTTTTTACTATTAATTAAGTATTTTACAGATACTAGTCAAATTCAGACCATTGAATTTTGTACTCATCTTAATAAATAGTAAAAAAAATAAAATAAAATAAAAAATTTGATCTGGAAGCATATTTTATTTAGATAATCATGTTGAACAGTTTGGATCGATGATTTGGACTTTGAAAATAAAAAAAAAAAAAATTGTTATTGTCAACTTTGCTGTAACTCAAAATTATTGTAACTTTGTTGTAACTCAAAATTATTTGTAACTTATCCCTCTAATTAATATTCAAATTTCGGTATCCCTCGTTTTTGGACCATTCATCCAAATCTAAATGAATCTGACTAAAAGTTTTGAATATAAAGACTCAATGTAGTGGGTAATTTGTTAACCTCCTTGGCTCTTTCTTTGTACTCTCACGCAACGACACCTCCAATTTAGGTACGACCGTATGAGCTTGAAACGGGTCAAAGTTGTTAAATGCTATTACGAAAGTACTAAAACTATGCCACGTTCAACTTGGAAACACGTGCCTCTTTATAAAGTGTGAAAAGAATTCACACCTCGTCAGGTATCTTAAAATTGTTGAAATGTAAAAGAATGGAACTATGTTATTAGGTATAACACGCCATTTACCTGTATTATAGTTGGTATTTTTATTTATAAATTAAATTAAATCGTAACATGATTTTCATATAAGAATATACATGTAAATTAAATTTTATATTTTGTAATAAAATTTTAAAGTAAAAAAATCACTTTATCTAGAAATTTCAGACCAATTAAAAGTAGCAATTTTCTTCTACCTATAAACAAATAGTAAAAGAAAAATATTAATTTAGTCTGCAATACATTTTTATATGGAGATCATATTAAACGATTCAAGATATTGATTCATAGTACAAAATCATATTAAACAGTTCAAAGATATTGATTCATAGGACAAAATAATCTGCACTATTCATATTACCATAACCTCACTCTATCTATAAAATCTACTCTGTTCAAATCTTTATCGTACGAGTCTCAAAGCAATAATTAATATGATCCCACTTTAGATGAACTGAAATCTTTAGTTATCGCAGAGGATATGATTCATGTGTTGACCTAAGAAAATGATTCATTTGCAAATTAAACAACAATATATTTTGCTTGCTCTTAAGTGTCAGCTAAAATTGTAAATCTTGCTCCAGATCGTGAATTCATATAGGATCTTTATTAGAATTTAGATGGGTAAAATATTTAATGATAAAAAATGACTGGAACATAAACTAATTTTATACTGGATACTGAGCCGATTATCAATCTGCTTTAAAATAACCTTTATTCTCTCTTAAAAACTCTAAAAACAAAACCTAAATGAATATATAGTACCAGGACATTTATGTATGGGTCCACAATGTTACATTAACTCTACATTAATTCAAAACTAACTTACACAATTCTCCTTGTAACTAAGCAAAACAACAATAAAAGCAAGCTAAGAAACCACTAAATTCCTACACAGAATGTTACTGCAGCTACAAGTGCTGAACCCTCCACACAAACAAATGGACAATTACTTGTCAGTTAAGGGAGTCTTTAGAACATAGCCTATTTTTTAGATCGTTTCTGAGAGATGAAGCGGATCTTCTGTTTCCCAAGCTCTAGTGTCTTTGATGTGCCATTGTCTAGACGAACTGATAAGGATGAGGTGCCGTCTTTTACATCTGAAACCATTCCTCTTTGCCTGAACATGCAAACAACACAGAGTTGTATTTCAATTCAAGTACATTGGTAATTTTAATGGGAAGTAATGATATGTGACACCAGCTGAGACCTAAAATATTTTCAGAATTTAAGCTATAATTGTAATATCTATGTACAGTCTTTTGCAAAATCCATCAAGATATTACTAAATTAGGGTAAAGATTTTAACAGAGCATTTTTGGCTTCGTGCAGCGCACGAACCACATGCAGCACTGTTTTGATTCTATAATCCGGGTGCTGCATGAAGCCAAAACTTCTCTGTTGAAATATTTACTCCAAAATTACAATATGTACCTCTATGCAAACATGGATATAATTGTAATGTCCCTCACATCACAGTTGCCTTAAAACATGCCCAAATATTTTAGTAAGCTTGCAGATAACAGAAGAGATACTATTTAGGAGACAATGCAAGATTTTGGGTATACAACATTACAATATGCAAGATACCTGAAAAGAAAATAAACACAAGGGCAAAAAAAGAATATTCACCATGAATTCACAGAACCTTCATGGACCTCAACCCGCTTGCCGATTGCATCCCTCCCAAGCTTCTTCAAAATCCACTCCGCATCGACCACATCAGCACTTGCCTCATTTGTACCGTGATTCGTCTCCTCTTCCCGATTCACTTCGAATTTCCCATTTGATGAAGAAGGCCTCTTTCTCTTAGATCGCTGACCCTTGACAATCGGGGTCTTCTCCTCTTCCACTTCCTTTGGGCTTGCTGAGGCCCAAGAGCTTTTCTGCTCGAAGTATGGGTTCTTGAACTTCAGTTTTAGAAGTGGTTTTGGGTCACTGGATGTGCTTGGTTCTTTCGCACGGGGCGGCTCAGGATGGGTGAATTTAATCTTAGATTTGCTAGGTTTCTCAGAGGATTTGTTGCTGGTGCTTGCTTTATTAAATTTATTATCTGGAGGAGAAGGAAACTTCTAAAATGTAAACTAAGCCCAAAAGAAAGCAACTAATGAAGTTCCCAAAATATATTTATTATTTTAACATATATATTATTATATATAAATTATAAATATATTTATAGAATCTATTTATCTATATAAATAGAATTATAGTAAATTTTTAAGATTTGCATAAAATGTATACTCTATAGTGAACAATATATACCTATAAAGCAATAAGAATTTATTCAGAAACAATCAATTTTTTATATTACAAAATAGGGTAAATGTTGTATTTCTTATTCTTGTTTATTTTATTTTATTTTTAAACCAGGTCACTTCTGAAAAACAAATAAAAGAAAAAATATTTAAAAAAAATTCTGTTTCTATTACAACGATTTACCATAATTCTGGACCCGGTCATAAAGAGCAAACTGAACCATAATCAGGTCAGACATATTCTGATATGTCAATTCCCCAATATATAAAAAACTAGTAGTAAATATATTTAGCTGGAGTAAAAAGGAAACAGAGAGAACACAGGTCATTTTTGTTTCCTCGAGCTAACCCAGTTCAACACTTGGTTATTATTTGCAAATGACACAGAAGATGCTACTGAGCAAACACAAGTTTAAAAAAAAAAAAAAAATCGAGTCATATTCATGAACTATAGTCACATTTCCAATGAATTCATATTTTAAAATAAAAAAAAAGTGGCAAGGAGCACATACCAATTAAAGGAACAGACTCTGTCTGTCTCTGATGACCTGGCATTTCAGACCTGGCCGGTGAGTTTGGTTTCTTGTTCTTTGTGCCAAGGTGTATCACCAGTTTCGTCCCTTTGCTGCTTTCACTTTCCACTGAGCTCTTTCCTGTACTCCCTTTAATATGCAATTTGCGAGGTGCGCTAGGTTGTAAAATAGCATCTTTCTCCACCCCCTTGCTGGTATCACCGTTACTCCCAACCCGACCTACATTGCTAACAACCGTTAACAATTCCACCTTCTTTGTGGCTGCTTTACTCGATGATTTCTTGGTGGGACTCTTCATTGCATCCTCCCTGGGTTTCTTGGTTAAGCTATCAGTGATGCTCTTGACTGAAAATTTAAGGGTTTTACCGGGTTCATTTTTCAAGATAACGGGTCCCTTCTCCTCGTCATCAGAGTAAGGGTAAGCAGAAGCCTCAATAGGTAAACCGGCAGCTGCTCGCATGCTAGCTATGAGGCGCCTGTCAGAGTCATCTCGCCTTCTCCAGAGTTCTCTAACTGCATCCTCCACATCTTTCACCTGAAAAATTTGAGGTTGAGGTTAGTATCAGCATCAATGAAAGTCTTCATAAGAGACCCAAGTAACTGCTGGTACGTACTGGTGGGCACCACACAGTACCCAAATATGTATGCCCTGTGAGTAATGAGTACATAAATAATCCAACAAAAATCAAATTCAGTTAGTGAATTATGGTATCAGTCCTAGAATGATAAACAATTCATACATTAAAGGAGTATTACCTTGTAGCATTCACCACGGCAAGGAGGGCACTTATAGTGCAAATTCCGATCTGATTCAAACTGTCGATACTTCTCATCACTGTGAAAAGTAAGAAACAAAAATTGATGATTGTTAAGAATACTTCTGACAAGAACAAATTCAAATTTTTAATGCTTCTGACAAGTAAACTGCAGTAGACCTGATGCCATCACAGACGCAATGCACCCATTGTTGGCAACCGTCGCAGCAAACCATAGGCGTCATCTCAGAGTCTCTATAAACCTGAAAAAATTTGAAAAAAAATCAACAAAATTTCTCCATCACATAAAGCAATTTTATCAAGGTAAACAGAGAGCACGTTTTTCGTTTTTCTTACTACCTTTAAACAAACAGGGCAGTATTTGCCTTTCACAAATAGCCTTCCACATGCATCACAATTAGTATAGCTTAGGAACCACCTGATAGAAAATAACTTACAGAAGTCAAACAAAACCATACATAACTTATCTCAAAATTTAATATGTGTCAACCTAAATAATACTATGTGAAATATCTCATTACTACCTTGTACTAACACCACTACCAGGAACAGTAGAACCACAGCTGTGGCACCTAGTATGCTTCGGACATAGAAAAGGCCCATGACTAACATTCTGAAAAGTTCGTCACACAATAAAAATATTGAATGAAATGACAATTAAAAAATGTTCAAGTAAAACCAGCAAATATTAAATATAATAAACCTTGTGGGGAGGTTGTTGGCAGTAGCAGTGATATGCACCATCACACCTTTTACAGAATTTGAACTTGGTCGGATCACCAGTCCTTTTACAAACCTAAAATTTGCAAATGGTTTCTTACTCAACTGGTACATTTTCTAACAAATTTTTAAATACCTAGCTCGGATTTATAGTTTAAGAGAAAATTGTAAGGCTTTTCTAACCTCACAAGAGCGGCACGATGGGCATGACCACGAATCCCAGTGAAACAAGTCTGAAAAAAGAAATTACGTTATTTCTAACAATCAAAGGATCAAATGGTTAAAAAAAGCCAGTAGAAATATACCTCTATATTCAGCCCAGACTTTCAAGCAACTCCTATGGTACTTCTTATTGCAAGTTTTGCAAGGTACCATCTTATTAGCACTTGTGCTACCTTCGTTCTCACCAGAGAAGCAAATTCGGCAAATTATTTTTACAGCAGGAGTAGAGAGATCTTCAATCGCCACATTGTTAGCTGCATCTCCTGTCACCTCCTGCTATATCATATAGTTTTGTATCTTTAAACATATTTAACACCAGAAATTGTAAATGACTGAAATATTTTTACAAACAACCAAGTAATAAATATATGCAGGTGAAAATACAGTATTTCAGCACTTCAAGAACTTCCAATTCTCATAAAATCTAAAAGTTAACAGTATACTATAAGGCATATGCAGGTGGAAACCGGATATGATAATTAAAAAAAAAATATGTCAACACTCAGCCCTTTTTTCACTTTGAATCAATTAAACACCAAAACCTTTGAACTGATGCAACAGAACGGTGAAAGAAAACAAAGAAATTACCATAGCTGCAGCACCAGCCTCGAGCCGTCTCACATAATCCTCAGCTGCAACTGATGCCTCTGCAGCTTGCCGCTGTAGCTCAGCCCGCTTGGCACGCACCGATTGGGCCCAAGCACTTTCCTCCTTGCTGCGACCCCCACCGCCGCCGCCGCCGCCACAGCCATCACTAACAACTTCACCTCTGATTCCGACTCCAATTGGTTCCGTCTCCTCCAATAGAGGGCTTCCAGGTGTACCCGCTAGCTGTGAGTGCTCCAAACGAGGCACCTCCACCTGAATTGTGGTTGTGGTAGAATCTATCGCGGGTCTCAGCAACCATGGATCCTGCAAGAAAACCTCGAGCTTGGAGATCTCTTGGTGAAACCCTGGTTTTTGCGTGAAGCCTAGCTCGCAGTAGCAGATCCGACGACTGTCAAAAAACAAGGTCAGTGTTAGAGAGAGAGAGAGAGAGAGCGAGAAAGAGAGAGAGAGAGAGAACAATCTTTTTTATTCCATGAGAGAAAGAGAGAGAAAGAGAGAGAAGGGAGCGAACCAAGTGATGGGGCACGCGACATGGAAAGCCATGGCGCGCGAGCGAGAGAGGGAGCGAGATCGATTTGAAAAAGAAAGGGAATTCGTATAATACCGGGCGATTATTAATATTTTTATTAAATATTATTCGGGAATTAAGAGAGCCAATTTGGTTTAGGGGGTTAGAGAGAGAGAGAGGAGAGAAAAGGGTTCAATTCAATTTGGGGATTTCGATTTGGGGAGGCGCCGATTGGGGGGAATGGAATTGCCGAATTGGTACTGGGAAGAGCGGTGAGAAATGGCAAGGATCGCCGTGTTCTGGCTCGCTGTAAGATACGCGTTAAGGTTAGGAGGATTTTATCTGGACCGTATGATATTTGTAAAGAATCCATATTTGGGTAGGCTTAGATTTCTAGGGCTAACCCGGGCCCAATATTTGTCACAGTTGGGCTATCTTTATGGAAATTAATGTAAAATTGGGCCTGTATATTGACCTCAGTGTTTAACTTCACACAAACACAAAGCAAAGAATATACTTTCGCTGAAAAAGGCTTGCAATAAAAATATAGTTAATATTGGGCTAATTTCCCTTCACAAGCATTTTGAGAATAAACCCAACACAATATCAAATTTGCATAAACGTCATTTTTATTTCAGAAATCAAATCTTGTTCTCTCAAAACGTTTTTGCAAAAAAATAATTTTACAAGGGTTGATATAAAAAAATGCACAGACCATCAAATTCTGAGGCAAATTCATGTACACTTGTACGTGAATGAGGATCAATTGACACCAATTTGTTTTAAATTTTTGTGCTTGTGCATGATATTATATATAATTTATAGTAAAATACTATGACTATTGTAAAATTGACAATCAAGTATGAGAATTTTATATGATCCACTTTTATTCACATTTGAACCTTCTTTCTCTTCTTCTTATATTTAGAAGTGAAAGATGTGTTTTTTTCTTAAAACTCGCTAACATTGACGAGATCCGGCCGAATATTTTTTTCTCTTCTTCTTTCTGCTCTCACCGCATTTCCTATCTTTGCATTGTATATTTTCGTGCCTGATTCAAACTCCTATAATATAATGTTACTTGTAAAAAAATTGAACCAAAAATTTGTGTATTTCATAAATATCTTCTAATAAATTCTTCTATAATCATTTACAGCTCCAAATCATAAAATCCAAATTAAAATATATTATATTCATTTTTTTTTCTATCAAAATGAACTGAATTTACAAAAGATACGTTCCGATTAATTAAAGCCTAAGCCACCTATCCAAAATTTAAATTTATCTACTCAAAACTTTTTGTTGGTTTTGCATAAATATATATAAACCAAGTACCTCCCAGGTGAATAATTATTTTCCTTTAATATAAATGTTAGTGGCGCAATGCCATCTTATCTTAAAAACAAAAAGTCGCTCGAATAAGTTAATCAATTCGGCCTTTACTGTGCGCGTGGAAAAAAAAATCATTCAGACTAAATTTTTTTTTCCACGTGCATAGTAAAATTTAGTTCAAAAATTTAGACTTCCCAAGCTCATTCCTATTTCCCTCTTACCGCCGAACAGGCCCTCCAAGTACAAATCAAATCAAAATAAACTGAATTTTAAATCAAATTAGTATGAAAAATTAAAGTTGTAACTACCAGTATAAGTATTCACTTGATAATTTGAATATTAGTATGTATAATATTACAACATTAATTACATATTATTTGCTAATATTTTGTTTCATTTAATTTGTTCGATTGTTTTTATTTTTAGATGCCAAAAACAAACTATCTTAATTTGTAAACTAATTCAAATCAAATAAACCAAATCATTTTATTTAATATAAATTTACTTGGTTAAAATTAAATAAACCGAATCATCAAACACTTTCCGTAAAAAAAAAAATTCATACAACTTGTATATGGTACCCTAAACCGAATCATTTAAACTACCATCAAAATTTCATATAACTTATATATGGTATGATGTGTATCAATGCCAGTTAGCTAAACAGCTAAATTTTTTCGGATCATAAAAACTAAGCTATAAAATAAAAGTGCACTAATTCAGCTACGACTGTTATAACTGTAATAGCTAACCGCTACGCGCTATTGCTACCGCTATGCTACATGAGCTTTTTTTTTTGCGATTTACATGGGCTTCTGTGCTTTTGTTCCTATTTTTTATGCTATACGGTCTACTATTTTTATGCTAAATCGAACTATGTGCTTCTATTCTTATTTGTGATTTAGTCTCTCATTCTATATCAGAAAATACTCAAATATTAGTTCTTCATTTTGCTTGCTCTTCATCTAGTATTCACTTATAAAATTATTACCGTTCGTTTCATTGAAAGCTGATTTTGATTATTATAATATATGAAATATTCAAATAGGTATACTAACTTCATTTTACTTGTAAAATTAATTGCTCTTCGTCTATTATAATATGTAATACTACGAAGTATGAATTATTAAATAGTATTACTTTGTAGATCCCTTTATTTCTTCTTATTTGCATGATTAAAAAAAAGTATAGACTTAGATTAGTTGTTACTCTAATTTTTCAATATTTATCTTATAGAATATAAATTTTGAAAAAAAAAATATTATTTATGATAGCTTCCGCTATAACTACACTATTCGTAATAGTTTTCTTTTATCTCCCCGCTTTGCCGCTATAAGCGCTATTTAGAACTTTTATCAAACCTTATGTCTTTTACATTATGATATGTATCAAACCTTATCATCTTTTCTATATATGATATGTTAATCATACATTTCATGTCCTTGATGTCAGATTTCAAATTTCAGATTTATTTCAACGATTTTTAAGTATGTCTATATTGTTCAGATTTAAATTTTAAATTTTAATTTTAACAATTGTTAAAATAAATAATTATCAAATTATCTTCCACTTACAGACGGCTATCGACTATTTTAATTTTAACGCTCGGTACTAATTACAGCAAGCGGAAAATTTGGGAAAAGATTTTTTTTTTTCAAAAATTAAGAGAGCAAAGGAAATGGCATGTACATAGGGGTGTAAACAGAGCGAATAATGCTAATACCATATCCACATCCGTTTTTCAACAAGCGGATACGGATACGGATACGGATAGTAAACAGATATCAAAATTGAAAACCATATCCGTCTTAAACAGATACGGGCACGGAACGGATAATCCACGAATACGGATTCGAATGCGAATATGGAGCGGATAATTGTCGGATATTGAGTAATTCTACTAAATTTCATAATTTTAAATTAACTAAATTGACAAAAATTTAATAGCATTTTTATATTTGCACAGTGATAATTATGCATGACTAATTGTTTATTGATTCAGAGAACCAATCCATTATCCTAATAGATTATATGATTTTTCTACCAAGATTCTTAAACTTAAACGAATATGTATGTTTTTTGGAAATTTTGTAAGGGTGAAATGAATTGAAAGCTGCTGAAAGATTAAATTTCGGATCCGGATATAAACGGATATCCGCTCCGTTTATATCCTCACAGAATTATCCGTATCTGTATCCTTATTATTTTTTCATATACTAAAATTATCTGTATCCGTATCCGCAAGTATCCGTATCCATTTAATTCGGATACGGATAATAAGCGGATTCGGAACGGATTATCCGCGGATAATCCGTATCCGTTTACACCCCTACATGTACATTTAAAGATTTCAATCATTTAAATCTCACCAAAACTAACCAAATTCATTGTATAATTTATCAACAACATATATCCTGTAAAATTTAACAGCCATTCCAGAACATACATTCAATATTGAACATATTTACAATCACGCTCTGAAACTACTACACCTTTGAGTAACTTTTTTACATCCCCAGTAAAAATCATACATACAAAAGAAGAGCTAAATTTGGAATTAACACGTAAATCTTGGAGAAAAATGGAGAAGAAAAAAGAAAAAGAAACCCAAATGATGATATCAGTAAAGCCCAAAAAAAGAAAAAAAGAAAAGGAAAAGCCTTACTAAGCAAGAGCGAATCAATAGCTCCAGTTCTGAATACGCAACTCTTTGTGAGATTTCAGATCATTCCAGAGAGAAGTTTTCATACTGTATATCCATCTATGCAGCAATTTGCACAGCACTGTCCTGTAACAACTTCCTGCTCAAAGTATTAAACCGTTCTCGCGAGTATTGCCTTGAAGCTTTCCTCCAATCAGTTCCCGCTTTCATCATATTTGAAAATTCCTCATAGCTTATCTTGCCATCCTATAAACAAAAACAATCTCATCATATAAAAGCTATGAAATTAAAAAAATCTCCATTTTTGCATCCATCAGTTTTGGCACTTCAATATACTTGACCAGTACATTACCAAATCACAACCAGGCAGTGTACAGAAATCTCTGCACAAAACTTGTGCTGATTAGGTATTGTCAGCGAGTGAGGCTATGGTACTTTGTAAAGCGCGGATCGGTCTGTGCTATGGATCTATATCTTCATTTTCAAAATTCAAATAGTCGTTCTGAACCGTTCAACATGATCTCCACATGAAAGAGACCAAATTTTATTGTTTTTAGAACTTTTTTACTATTCTTTTAGGTAGGTAAATCACTACTTTCAGATGGTCCAGAATTTTTAGATCAAGTGATTTTCTACTCTCATCTAAAAATATAAAATATAAAATTTGGTCTCCAAGTACGTTTTCATATGGAGATCATGTTGAGCAGTTCATATCAACTGTTTGGACTTTGGAAACAAAGATATAAATCCATAGCACGGACCGACCCGCGCTTTGCAAAGTACCATAGCCTCACTCATTGTCAGCTCTGCTTTATAATATTTTCTTTCCTAGTTAATTTGGTGCTTCATAAAGTTATCGACACGGAAAAAGGCAGAACTAAGAAGCCTAATAGCTAGTTTTTTTAAACCCAACACAAGTAATAACAAAAAAAGTACAGGAGTAATTGATAATTACTAAATTACCTTGTCAATGTCAACATCACGAACAATAGCATTAAGGACTTCTTCATGATTCGGGCCAAGGTCATTCGCCAAGCAGTCAGAGAGCTCTTCAATCTCAATGAAGCCACTATCGTTTCTATCAAAGAATGCAAAAGCCTTTCGGAGGTGGTCATCATTTTCAATCTTTTGAATGTGGATGGATACTGCCATAAATTCACCCAAATCCAATGTCCCGCTGCCGTCAACATCAGCCTAGAAAGAATGTTGCTCACAGTGTTATTAGGAGAAATCCACTTTGTTTGGAGTTTGGAGCCCACATTGTTGGTTTAGTCGAGTATAGGGATGTAAATACTAGTCGTGACTAGGGGTCATGTGCCGTGACCAAATTGAGATGGATGGTCATGGCATGTTAGTCACGTCGTGACCACACGTGTAATGTCCAAACATGACCAGTCACGCTTGGTCAAGTTTAACTATTTTTTTCGTAATTTAAGTTAGTTTATTCAAAATTCACCATTAGATCAAGACTTAATGGTCATGATCACGTGTGACTCACGTGACCACGTGCCGTGCCATGACCAGACCATTTTGTGTGACATGCCGGGCCGTGCCAATTTTCCGAAGGATGGTCACGTCACACGGATGGTTACGGCATGGGACTGGCACACGTGCCGTGCCGTGACATATCCGGTCACAGCGCGACTTCTTTACATCCCTACCCGCATTGTTGGTTTAGTTGAGTATAAGCATCGTGTTCCAGAAAAAGAACCCCAAAAAGAATACAACTGAACACTACACAAGTGGGTATCAGTACAAGACAGTATTGTAAAATTTTGAAAATAACAGGGTACTGGTACTTACTGCATCCATAAGTACACGGGCGTCAGAATCAGTGATGTCATGTCCTTGGTTGCGGAGACCATCTTTCAATTCATCGAAGGTTATCTCACCCTTTTTTTGCACATCAAGCTTGTCGAACAAATCCTTTATGCCAGCGACTTCATCTATTGTTAGATGCTGAGCTATCACCTGTTCATACAATCAGTTCATAAAACAAATCCTCTGCTTTTTCGGAGAGAGTTGCAATGCCTCTTGTTTCTAAAACCCCAATCTCGTTGGAACTCATATGTCACCATACGCTAAGCTTGATCCCCTCACTACGTACCAAACGGCATCAAATACTAAGCTAAACCCCTAACTTAGCAGTACCCACACGTCACCAAATACTATGCTAGAACCCTTACTACCTTATCTGGACCCATGCAGTATAAGATATATAAGATATGAAGCTAGACCCCAACTTTGCCAGTTAAAGCATTATAGAGATTAATACTGTAGAGATACAAATAGAGAGAAGATTGATTTGTAATTTGTTTTTCTTAATCCAAATGTATAAAGTACTTGGGTATATATATACATTGTACAAGCAATAACAACCTGTGATTAACTAACTAACTGAATACCGTTACATCCTCTAATTGCTTCCTATACTGTGTTGATTTTGTCAAACCGCTGTGTTGACTTGGTCTACTCTCTATTATCAGTACCTACATATCACCATATACTTAGATAGACCCCTTACCGCCTTATCTCAACCCAAATGGTACCAGATACTGAGGTAGATAACACCATGACCAATTGCTACCTAAAAAGGTCCAAAAATTAAGTCCGACAAATCATGAAGCAGAATAGAGCAAGAATTATTACCCTTAGAGCTCTCTTCTTGAACTTGTTCATCACAGAAAATTGCTGAAGTCTTGTACGAACTGTCTCACCTAGAGAAACATCAGGTGCTTTTTTCAAATTGCGCAGCCAAGGGTGATCTGAAAAGACCATATATAAGAAGTGTCAAGAACAAACTTATTCTTGTAATTCACTAGCATTTTTCAACTAAAAATGAAATATAAGAGAGGAAGTGAGAAATATTGTACCAAGCACTTCCTGGGCTGTTAGACGCTTCTTTGGATCAGGCTCTAGCATTTGCTTAATAAGATCTTTAGCATGATCTGAAACTATGGGCCATGGGTCTCTTCTGAAATCTACCACTGATCGAATAATGGCCTGAGCAACACCCTGCTCAGTGTCTGTATAATTTTGCAAATATATCATATATAAGGACCAAAACAATAAATAATTCTTAATGGCAAATTTAGTGCTTTGGTTCCAGACACCACCTGGTTACATTTTATAGGGCTAATGTATTAATAATATGATAATAGCTAAAAGATACTATGTGCAGACAAGTTTAAGGAATTTTATTCTATTTCACACACCAAGTAAACAATTTCCATCTAGTCAATACAATCAGTTTCCACGGGGAAAAAAATAGAGATAGAAGGAATATATTGTCTAATGATAATATGCTGCCCCTCTACTTTAGTAGAAGTAAAGAAAAAAAATAAAAAAGAGACTATGATGCCCTTTTGACAATGTAATTTACCTGCCCAAAATGGAGGCACACCAGAGAGAAGAATGTAGAGGATTACACCGGCACTCCAAATGTCTATTTCCGGGCCATAATTTCTCTTCAAGACCTCAGGGGCCATGTAATAAGGGCTGCCTACTATTTCATTAAACTTTTCACCTGCAAAATAAAATCAATGCCATTTAGGTACCTCTTTCTTGCACTCTCTTTCCTTCTTTTGTTAATGAAAATTTAGCAGACAGTAATTTGTGCTTTTTATCTTTTAAGGAAAGCCATTACGTCTATTTAATAACATAGGTATCAGGTATTGGAGCTCATTTACAGAAAATGAAAATAATGCCTAATTAATAAAGAAGGTATTCGAACTAAGATAATACCAGGTTTAAAGAATATAGATAAACCAAAATCAATAGCCTTCAAAGGGGCAGTTTCCTTCTTGCTACCAAACAAGAAATTCTCTGGCTTCAGATCCCTGTGAATTACTCCATGCCCATGACAAATCTGTAATAGTAGACAATGGGAAAAAACAACAACAACAACAACCTGAGAACTGCTTCAAGAACAACTCTTGAATTGTTGGTTAATGGAATTAAATTACAAAGAGGACCGAAAAAAAAAAAATCACCTTACTGGTGAATATATAGCTTTTATAAGATATTTTGATAAAAATGCAGTTGCATGGTAAAATTGGAATTCCTTGATAATTGGAAGAATTACAATTTGAACTTTTTTTGTTTGGAGAAACAAGCATTTGCCCTTAATTTGTCAGTCATAGTCAACTCCAACCTATTGTAGCAGATAGAAAAGAAAACTAGTTTATATGTACTAAAAAATTGTAAAAGTAGTAAAATTAACCTGCACCACTTCCACAATGGTCTTAGTAACAACAGCTGCAGCTCTCTCTGTATAGTGGCCCCGCGCCACAATTCGGTCAAACAGCTCACCACCTTCGCACAACTCCATTACCAGATGCACAGCACTCTCATCCTCATAGGTATCCTTCAAAGTTACTATATTTGTATGCACTGGCAGGTGCCGCATGATCTCAACCTCCCTCCTCACATCCTCTATGTCAACCTGCGTGCGAAGTTTGTTCTTGGAAATTGACTTGCACGCGTATTTCGTGCCAGTTGACTTCTCAATACAGAGGTAAGTGACGCCGAATTCGCCGCGGCCGAGCTCACTACCAAGCTCATAGAAAGCACCAATGTCATGGCCGGTAGGGTTTGACAGGACAGTGCTTCTACCCACTGAACTAGGGCCCCGGTTGTAGTCAACCGTGAAAAGGTTTTGCTTCCTCTTGGGGTTAGGCGCTGGATCACCGCCTTCGTAGGTTTTTGGAGAACTGGCGCAGCAATTCCCCATCGGATCTGATTTTGAGATTTCTTGATTGAATATTTGGAGATGGTGGGGTTGGCGATTTGTGTTGTGTTGGGGTTAACGATACGATAGCGACCTCTCGATGACTTATCGGGAGAGGCAGCGATAGCAAAACGTGGATTGCGGATTCGTTCAGGACTTCAGGGTCTTTGTTTCATCCACGAGTTCAAGATCCTTTCTTTTTTATTTATTTCTTTGTGCGTGCGCTTCTAGAAGGACGGCTTCGGCTTGGCCAGGTGACCAGGTCTCGCGACTTGGCTGTCTTTGTTAGAGAAGAGAGAGAAATGGAAAGTCTAGAAGAAATTGAAAGAAGAGAATTACTTATTCAGATTGAGAAAGGAAGAGGAGGAGATATTATTGAAATGAGAGAAGAGGATGATTTGGCCAGTGGCGACTGATCGGAGGAGGTAACAAAATCTCTTTCTTTCGCCCTCTTCTCTCTTTCACTCTCCGTGTGTGCTGAGCTGGCAGCCTATTAGGTAAGAGAGAGAGAATATGTTCGCAGTTTTTTATTCCAGGTAAAGTATGTATGTATGAATGTAGACTGTAGTCTGTAGCAAGTTGGTTAATTACCTAACACACACAACTGTACATAAAAAGCAACTATTGTATTTACGGGTTTTCCGAGTTCATGGGCTTTCTACGTCTAAGCCTGTTAAGTTCATGGGCTTTATTAAAGCCCATTTAATAAATTGTTCTTTAATGTTTTAAGTTTCAAGGACCGAAAGAATTTTTTGCAAGATGGAAGGAGGTCCCAAGTGGGCCGAACTACCAACATTAATCTTTGAGGCAAGAGCTTATGAAACTGGGATGAGGTTTGGACCGGACACCGTCTGAAGTTTCTAGAAATCGTACGATTAAAATCTAAACAGTCGATTCAAACCGTTCATCATAATTTTCATATTAAAATGTACTCAAAAATCAAATTTTAGAATTTTTTTAGAATTTTTTTACTGTTTTTGGATCGAGAAACAGTGATGTTGTACGTATCTAAAAAAATAGTAAACAATTTCCAAAAAAAATATAAAATTTGATCTCTCAGCACATTTTAATATGTTGAGGGTTCGGATCGACTATTCGGACTTTAATCTTACAATTTTTAGAGACTTTGGACGGTGTCCGGTCCAAAGCCATTTGGACCAAATCTTATTCCTATGAAACTACCACCAAATGAATGTGAATGGAGGGCTACAGACTATCTCAGAAACCTTGGTTTGGAGGTGATATTTACATTGAGTTTATGTATTTGTATGAGAAATCACTGTAGTATGATATTGGGTTGTATTTTGAGACTAAGGTCATGGAACCATTTTTTTTTCTCATAGGAGCTATTGTCCTAATTGGAATTGGTGAACAGTGAGCTTACCTTATAATAAGGATTTAAGGAAGGAGAAGAGTATATATGTCCATTTAATATTTAAAATAATTAAATAAAAGGTCAACTAAATAAAAGAGTATATTGAGAAGAATGTTAAGTTTTTTGTGGGAATATTAATTGAATATTACCATGTTTTCATAGAAAAATTTACTATTTTGAAAGTTTATATGAGCACACTAAAAATTCTCTCTAAATGAATGATGCATAGAAGCTGAGATTTGAATTTAAAGTCTCTACAATCACAAAGTAAAATTTTAACTACTAAACTACACGAAAAATTTAACATTTTATGAGGTGTGATATATTATATAAAAAAAAATTAAGACAATAAAATTTAATTAAACTTCAATATACATAATTAAATAATCTAAAACTATAGAGTGGCTAAGCATCCCTTATCTTGCATTAAGATCATATCCGATGTCCGGCCTAATATTTGATCGGAGTTATTCGATCTGCCTCAAAATTCATTCAAAGAGTTTTAGAATCTTTATGAAAGTGCACATGAATTTTGATACGGATCAAACAGGTTTGATCTGACTGAATATCAAACTGAATTTGATCCGATGTCTATCAAACCGTCCCGATTCCATTTGAAGGGGGGGGAAGGATCAATGAAATTTGGTATTGACTGACTAGTCTTAAAGAGAAATATAAAGCATTGCGGAGAAATTATCTGCAACTAAAAATGGAGACCTCAAGCACAACAAGTACATGAAATGATTAAAAATTACGAAACATTCCAGTTTTGTGTAATCTTCATTAATTCCTAGAATATTATCACATCCCAGCAGAGAGATATTTTTATAAACCATAATTAAAAAAAAAAAAGTTCGGATTTCAGCATGATTAGCCAAGGTTTTACAAAAACCATAAGAACCGGACTGCCAAACCGGTCTAAAACCCTCCAAAACCGAGTTGCCAAACCGGTTTCATTTTTTTTTTTTTTTAAATTTTTTTTTTTTAATTTTTTTTTTTTTTACAGATTGTTTATAAAATAAATCAGATTTTTTGTTTGATTTTGTATATTAACAATAAGATTAATCGAATAATTAGAATATATATTTTTTTGTGTATTTTGACCATTTTATCATTTTAACAAATCAATTGATTGATTTTTATATAAAAAAAATCAATAAATATTTTCATGAAGAAAATTAAAAAAAGTATAAAGGTGAATTACAATAACAATACTAAAAATTTATATCTCTGGATACTTTTTTTCTAAAAAATAATGTCTCTGAATGATTAATGGACATATTTTTCATAATCTAACATCTTTTATGGCAAAAATCGACTCTATTTTAATTTTTTTTTACAGAAACTTCTAAATCCTCCATGTAGTAGACCAATGTATCATTATTTTCAAAAATCGACCAATTAGAATACTAACATATTTTTTCATAAATAAAACACTTATTTTATATTTTTACAAAAAAATAAGTACTTTTTAAATTAAAATGAGCTTTAATAAAAATAACAATTAAATAATTAAATTTGTTTGTTTTTAAAATATAAAAAAGTAAATTTAAAAAAAATAATACATACATTTGAAAACCAATTCATTGATTTTTTTTTATATAAAAATCAATCAATTGATTTTTTAAAGTGATAAAATGGTCAAAATACACAAAAAAAAATATATTCTAATTGTTCGATTAATCTTATTGTTAATATACAAAATCAAACAAAAAATATGATTTATTTTATAAACAATCTGTAAAAAAAAAAAAAAAAAAAAAAATGAAACCGGTTTGGCAACTCGGTTCTGGAGGGTAAACTGACAAAACCGGTTTGGCAGTCCGGTTCTTATGGTTTTTGTAAAAACTCGGCTAATCATGCTGAAATCCGAACTTTTTTTTTTTTAATTATGGTTTATAAAAATGCCTCCCTAGCAGATGGTGCCAATAAGTTTAAGGCAATGGATGTCTGTCTCCAATAAAGGGATGACAGAGACCCTATGACTTAAGTGGAAGGCAATTTATCAGGAAGCATTAATTGTCAGTTGAACAGGGAATTTAGATAGATGCTCAGAACCTTTTGTGTGTGTGTGTGCGCGCGCGTGTGTGTGTGTGAACAAGTAGCCAGTGCTGGCTCCTTCAATTAGCAATATTAATTTAAAATCCTTTTTTTTTCTACAACATGAGTTAATAAAAAAAAATATCTAAAGAAACCCCATTTTGAACTTGCAATTGGGCTCCACATCTCAGCCAAAGAAAATGAGAAGCACAAGCATATATATAGCTTACCAGTAACCGGTATAGAAACACAGTACTGTTTTGTATATTGTACTGGCAAGTGGCAACAAACAATAATTGTACCACAAATCAGATGCTATTTTAATCACTGAAATCAACTTATTTCCAATAGCAAAAAATAACCAAAGTATTCCAATAAATCCAGTTCTCATAAAGTGGGGAACAGAATCTAGGATATAATGTATGGACCGACTCTGTTCCCTGTGCATGAAAGATTGGAAACCTTGAAATAGTGTGGTATGTAATGCAATAGTCTCATTTATTGCTAGAATGTCCCTGCCAATGCTCCAGCTCTACTATCACATCAATTGAAGACCATTAAACAGAAAAAGACAGCATGACTGAAAAATGGGGGCAATGTCCCATTATGATTTCTCAATTGACAGGAGCTTCAAATATTTTTCGCACTCAGAAACCTATTTATCTTTTTTTATATTAAAGGCGCCCGGTACACAGCATATTTTTAGATGCTTTTCGTCAGAAAAAACCTGTTTTTTCGTAGAGGGACGGATCTGGCGTTGCTCAGAACCTATGCTCTTAGCAAAAACCATAATTTGATATAAATGATCAGAATCACAGCTAATAATATATTATCATACCATATTGAAATCAACTTGATGATAGCCATGGTACAACAAGCTGATTCTTAGATAATATTGTTTCTTTGTGTTTTTGGAAAAGAAAGAAAAAAGTATGAAGTAAACAAAAAATTGCCATCAAAACCAGTTCCCTTAGCCAAACAGGTATAGCTTGTACAATTACACAATATACAAAACAAACAATTTGGAGCAGATCAATTACACAATCCACAACCAGCAAAAAGAAGCTTAGAAGCCGAACACGAGCGTGCATATTTCCCGAACTAAGAATGCCGAAAACAGTGCTAGAAGAAGGAGCGCTTAGTCGGGACCCGACCGACAGCTCTCATAAAATTAGCCAGCTCCAGCACTTTGGCCACTTTCAACCCCCTTTTCGCTTCCGCCGACGCCCTTCTCTCTTCCGCTTTGCGGTGCGCCTTTGCCACTGTATTCTGGGTCTTCTCAAGTGCCTTGGCTCTCTGCTCCTCTAACTTCCTCTGAAAATAAAAATAATCATCAGACCATCAAAAACCTTGCAACAAATTATTAAGAATCTAGACCATTCAAAAATAGTGATTTTTTATTTATCTAAAAAAATCTTACAAAAATATTGAACGGTTCAAATCAACTGTTTGGACTTTGAAACAAAAATATTGATCCATTGTACGGACCAATTTGCGCTGTGTATAGTACCATAGCCTCACTCTATATATTAATTAACACAGAATTTTACTGATCAGGTCTGTTCCAGGGACCAGAGTGTGCCAGTATTCTCTGACGATCTTTAGCAAAATTATCATAATTTCATTCTAGTTTGCATTAATATCTGATATTAGGTTGAGATTTCTATTGAATTAGATAATCTAAATTGACATTAATAGATTGAAATTTGCTTATGATATGAGCAAACAAAAACCTCGATTTTCTTAAGCCGTGCCGCGGCGACCTCGACCTGCTCATTCTCCCAGCTGTTTATAACCACCTCCTCCCTCTTAAACCTGTTGTTAACCTTAGCTATCTCCTCTGACTGCCATGCGGCTATTTTCGTCTCTGTTTCCTCCTTCTTCACCTGTACAACCATCACTGGTGCCTCCCCCTCCGATCGTGCCACTTCGGGTTCGGTGATACGAGGCGAGACGATCGGATTATTATCAGGCACAATCGCAAGCGGATTGGTTTCTACAAAGTCGTCCTCGCCTACCGCAATCAGAAAAAGAAGAGAAGTAGAAAACTCAATAAGACTTGAGTTAAAACACAATTTTTATTTTTGCTCACATCGTTGAAGCCTATATATATATTTTTCTAAATTTTGAGATATATTATTTGGTGTGTTTAATATTTAAACTCTGATGTTAATCTTTGTTTCTAATAAATAGTTAATTATTTAATTTAATAACTGGCACAACAGTTGATCAACTTGTTTGATTTTACTACTAGATATCCTTAATAATCTCTAAACCAGTACAAAAATTCACATCATAAACCATCTCCCCTCTCCCAAAACCCTAAGAAAAAATAATAATAATAATTAAAAAAAAAAGCGTACCAATTCTCGCGAGACCATAATTTTCAGCGTTATCAGTGCTTCCATCATTATTACTACTATTATTAGTTTGCAAGGTGGATCCAGCGACAACCATGGCGTTGAACTCTCTGCTCATAGTACTGAACTGCTCGCTGAGAGTCGGAGAGAGGTGGCTCCCAGCCTCCCACGATTCCTGACGACGGGGCCGGCCTTGGCTCGAAGACGGCGGGCTCAGAGCGTGGATGTCTCGCACTTCAGGGATGTCGACGACGCCGACGTCACTCTCATCATTGCTTCCAGGGGGTGTTGTAGAAGGGTTTTGATCATGCAACATGTGTGAGGTTAGACAAGCAGGGGTTGATTTGGATAAAAGGGATTAGAGAACATGGGATGTGATTTTGATTATATGGGTTTTGTAATTGCAATTTGGTGTGTTTCAAAGGGGGGTTGGGTATTAAGGAAGAAATGACAGGGAATAGGTGAGGTGTCTGAGTGAAGAGCAGAGAGGATTGATTGGTTTGTTAAATAAACGGACATAAGAGCCTGGAGAAACAGAGCATCTACTGTTTCTGTCATTGTCCCTGGCTATTGTGCTTTTGGATTTTGGTAAAGGCAAAAGGAAACGGTAAATACTAAATAGTACATCAGACTGAGTCATCAGTCTCCTTTGTTTTGGCAACTTATGAATTTAATCTGAAAGAAAAAAAAAAAAAAACATATGGATTTAACCGGGTCAACGACGCAACGTAGACTTATTAATATCCATTAAAGATATTAGATATTATTTATTCATGATATTGGTTTAATGGTTTCCTTAGAAATTGACTCGAAATTATTGTAATTTTGGAGGTTAATTTAATTCTAGCATATGGTCAATTTTTACTATATCAAGTACATGTACTTGATATTTTAAAAAATATATATTGTTCAAATTAAAATTTTATAATTATGTCAAATTTGATTCAATTTAAAATTTAATTGGTCATTCATCATACGTTCATTAGAACTTCGCCATCTAATTTTTTTTTATAAAGTTACATCTTTCGAATATGTCTACATTTTTTTTAGTTTTCTAACTTGAATAATGCATGAAATGATTGTACATCGGAATTAAATGTACGTTAAAACTATCATTGTTTGTATGCATAAATTAGAAGAGAATAATATAAATTACCAAACCTACCGGTTTTGTTTTATCATTGTAATATATTTTCATTTTCAAAGTCCAAACTATCGATCCGAACCATTCAAAATGATATTCATGCTAAAATATGCTTGGGGATCAAATTTTATAATTTTTGCAATTTTTTTACTATTTTTTAAGATAGGTACAAAATCAATGTATCTGGACCGTTCAAAAAACAGTGATTTTGTACCTATCTTAAAAAATAGTAAAAAAATTGCAAAAATTATAAAATTTCATCTCCAAGCATATTTTAGCATGAATATCATGTTTAACTGTTCGGATCGATAGTTTGAACTTTGAAAATGAAGATATATAACATGAGGTATGGATGAGATATGAAGAGATGAGGCATTGGAACCCTCCTCTTGTAATATTAAATTTATTTTATTAAATTTTCCAGAGATAACAGAATTATAGAGAAATCAAAATGGATCAGGCAGAACTTGCTAGATATGATCACCATGAAACTACCCTTTTAATTTAGTTTTATCATTTCCAGCTCAGCACCTCAGTGTATTACACAATGCTGTACACTGAAAATATGGCATGATAGCTGCATCCATTACAGAATTCTTATACAACTAAAAGACCAAAACAATATTATCTGAAATTTCCCTTATTTATACTGATATAATTTATAATTGAAAAGAAAAGGCGCAAAGGCCAACCGACGTAACCTTATCCCGTGATAGATATCTGACACCTCTAACTCGAACATCATAAACGATAAACACTTTACAACACGGTGTTCACTTCAAAACGAAAAAAGATTTCTAATCTTGACATGACATAAGAAAGCTCGCCTAATTTGGTGGTTTAGTTGCGGCTAATCTTAAAAGAACTTGATTAAATCTTAATTTGATGCAATCAACACGGTTTGCATTAGATGTATTTCATGACACACACACGTATATATCATGATAGTGTTCATAATGACTAATCTTTCATCGAGAGGGCTGTTTTTGGTCGGTGAAGGATCCTACCGTGTGACGTGGGATAAACTAACGAAGATTATCGTTTGATTTTTCATTTTAATTAATCTGTGTGTCAATTTAATCACCTTTACATATTTCCGTAAAAATTTGAGTATCACCGTATATAATTAGGTGTTGTATATATCCTCCTCTTGACTTGAAATTCTAACATTAGGCTTACATAATTAATCTTAGTCAAGTATATTTTTGTTCATTTCTTAAACCAAAAGAAAGTTTCCAATACAAAAGTAATAGCAATAAAGGATCGTCATGTATGATAATTAATAAGTCAATATATAAATTGCCACGTGAGGAAGACTTGCATAGTAATATGATATGATTCAAAATGGCATCCCTAAATCATTGAATTGTGGCATGAAAAAAAAAACCAACCATGTGGTTTAGTCTTTTTATTATTCCACCGCACCTAATTTCTTTAGTTGCTTGAATTTTTTGCAATAACTAAAGTTCTCCTTTTTTTTTGCGGATTTGTTTTTAATTTGGGGAATTGTTAGTACTCATATTATACATCAGTCATCGCTGTCATTTATCCCATAAAGACAGAGATCACCTGCTCCTCGTGAGTCAGGATTTTCCTGCTTCCAGTCAGACTGACAGGTGAGTCCAGACAAATTTATAATTTTAAATATTAGTTTTTAATTCTTGTATAGTCCACTGGTCAATTCAGGAGTCGGAAAATTTTGTTTCTGGAAGACAGAGAATTTTGTCCATTGAAAGACAGAATTTTGTCCCTTATCATAATGTTGTCTCTAAAAGCTGTGAGCTGAGCAGGAAAGTGCGGCCATCCCAAAATCTTTATTGGTCTATGCACTAACAAATACAATTATAACAATAACTAAAATTATTTAGGATTCAATATCTCGTGATAAGATCAAATTCAAATTTTACATTGCGTAATGCTAAACCAGCTGTCAAAAGAGATTGGAATATGGTTATTATGGGCTAGTTTGGTCTAATCATAAAAAGATTAAAGCAAGGTAATAAAATATTGTATTCAGATATTCCCTAAGCAAAATATCTACTCCACATCGTGTGGCATGCTACTGACAAGTAGGGGTAAGTCAGATCCCAATTCTGAGTACCAAGTGACAAATCAATTATTCGAGTTCGGTTCAGCAAGGTCAAAAATTCGTGATTCGGGTATAATCCAGGTATAATTCAGGAATAATTCGGTGCAATAACGAAGCAAAAAAAAAAAAACAGCAAAAAAAAAAAAATACGGGTACTACACCCGTTGGAGGGGATCCGGACCTCATTAAATGAGGGGACAGCAGCTCAGAGCCACAGAGCACCTTTTTTTTTTTTAAATTAGCAGGCCGGTCCAAATTGAATATATAAATCAGACGTTTTTTTTTGCGTTTTTTTTCGCGTTTTTATCGCGAATAATTCGTGACTCGCGTTTTATACACATTTTATTCGTGAATTATTCAGTCAAACGTTCAGTCAACGTTTTATACGCGGTTTGGTACGGCAAACTCTGAAAACCAAATTAAACTCGAATTATACGCGAATAAATCTGAGTACAGCATATTTGCAAAACAACGGAGAACACCACACAATATGACATTGAGTATCTGCTGCATAGGATCCGGACTCCATAGAAGCAGCGACTAGCGAGTGGCCGTCGGCAAGAAGGAATTTGTAAGGAAGAGACACGTGTAGTGTAATATGTGGGTCCCACAGTACCTATTCCATATTGCTATCGTAGTCAGGGGCCAACGTGGCCATTCATGGTGAAAGACGCCAACACCATGCTGAGTGTGAAGCTTCCGGGGCTCCCACGGCTCCCCCATATATTGCACCCACCAACCAGTCCCTTTCGGTGTTTTCCACAATATTTAAGGGGTGCATTTAAAAAGTATAAAAAAAGAAATAGATAAGAAAAATAAATAGAGGGAAATGTTTGCCCCTCTCTCCAAGAATTTTTGTTCTTTACATGAACATGTGTTATATTTTTAATTAGAAAAGAACAAGTCGTGGAACTGAGTGGTCAGGTTTATATAAATTAAAAACAGGAATTGTTTAATTAGAAATTAAATAGCAATCGATACATGTTTCTTTTTCTAAGTTTGAGCACTTTTCTTTCTTTCTATTTTTAATGTTATTAATGATGGAGAACACTTGTCACCGCTAATTTAATACAAAAAATAGAAATATATTTGTACTAATGTTGTTCCCAATAAATACACTTGTATAAAAATTGTTGATGCATCAAACTTTATTAGAATTTGTTGCTAAATCTATGCATTAATTATCGTAGATATATATCAAAGAAGGATATATATTGGAATTTAATAAGATGACTTGATAAGACAAAAGGAAAGTCCTTTTCAGAACTTAGTTGGTCATTAAAGAGAGGTAAAAGAAATTATGAAGTGACACCAACAACTTAAATTAAGTGTGATATATGTACTCGACCAATGGATAAGGGGCACATGGCAATTTAGATATCGTTCAATTTTTTCACGGTCCAGCTCGTATTCAATTTTCTAGTAATAAACTAATAGTACAAAACAACGATATGATGGTTACAATTAATGTTATTTAATTTAAACTTTTAGTAAAGTAAAGGCGTCTAATTACATAGAAACAAGACTTGTTCAGTGAAGAATAAATTGTTGTTTGGATGAAAAATAAGAATAGTAAGAATAAAAATAGTAGTTATTTGTTTTAATAGAATAGTTATAATTTTAAATTTTTAGAAATAATATATTTTAATAAGATAAAAAAAAAATTGATTCACTATTCTAGTTATTCTAACTCATTCAAACACCAAATAGACTATTCTGAATAGACTTTATTGGAGAGGGATCCGTTAGTATAATCAACAGACTAATTTATTTTTAAATTTTTTAAGACAAAATAAGATTAGTTTTAATTTATAGGTATAAATGGAGAAATTTTTTAAGACAAAATAAGATTAGTTTTAATAAGATAAAGCAAATGATGGTGCAGATCTAGAAACGATGATGGTGAATTTGGACTACAGAATCCAAACGATCGAATTCGTATTCTCTGCATTAACTAAAAATGAATCTTTTGAGGTAATAAATCTTGATATATCTCAAAATTTGTGTGAATTAGATTCGCACTAATATTGAAAGACCTCATATATCATAAGCAGGAGTTAGATTGATTTCGTTTAAAATCAGATAATTGAAATTCATTAACTCAAAATATTTTTCAAAATATTTTCTTTTGAGTTAATGCAGAGGATACGCGTTCGAATCCAAACCAGAACATCAAGGAAGGGAAATAACGGAGAGTAACATGTCAGAAATCGAAATTTTTATTTTTATTGTTCTGGAGACCATAATCAATGGAGCCCTTCGCTTGAAAAAAAAAAATTTATCCTTAGACGTCATTTCAGAAAGTGCCTAGGATACAAAATCGAAAAAATGACAAGTACGCCATTCCAAACATCTCTTTATCGAAAAAATCTTCTAAACACCTTTCTAGACGGTGTTCTTGTTGTATTTGATTTGTTTTTCAATCAAAATATTATTTTTGATTTTGTACACTGGGCACCCGTCCATGATTTGTGCAATTTTTCTGGACGTTAAAAATGATCTTCGTGACATTCTTAGAACAATTCTTCCTGATCTTTAACTTCACAAAAATTAGACACTAAACAAAAGTATGACACAATAAGTAGTCGTATAGATTAGGGGTTGATGGAAAAATAACCGGAACAAAACATTCCAATTGCACGGTCAACAATCACCATCAAACGTTCTTTGTTGTCATCTTTCATAAAACATTCTCTTATCTAAGAACTTCCCAAACTTATCTCCATCAAATATGAGCATAAAAGAGTAATTCTAACACTTTTAACTTCTCACTTACTTGGTCATGTACTGATTTGCATGACCTATTTGAGCAATGAACTCAATTTGTTGTTGCTGTTAGTAGATAAACTTTTCAGTAAATTTCCTTACCTCCATGCTTACCACGGCCCCTTCCCTTCTTACTCCCAATTACCTGAGCTTGTTTCGCAACGAAATTAATCCATAACTTAGCCTCTCTTTTGAGTCAAAGACAAAATTTCTTATGATTGAACTAATGATACTGTAAAGGAAATAAAAATCTGTTATAATTAAGTCTCTGTGAAAAAAAGTTAATAACTTCACAAATTTCAGAAATTATTAATCAATCACATATTCAAGATAACTAGAGAGATATATAACATTACAATATAAAAAATAACACATATTCAAAATTTATATCTCATTTTTAATTGAAATCTGTCACAACTTTTAACAACTATAATATCAAATAGCACCTAGATATACCAGCAAGCACATAGATATACCAGCTCACAAACATTTTTTTTTAAGAAAAAGTTAAAAAGCTCACAAACATTATACAATTAAATGTAATAACAGAAGCAGGTGCATCTCAAAAGGATATGGATGATTCGCATACCGTAATTTGTTTTTTTCTTTGTTTATTTTATATATACGTTTTGTTTTCTTTTCACTCTATAATTATATGGTTGCCGTCTTCTAATTATTAAAAGAGAAAACAGAGAGAGAGAGAGGAGGATAGGATATAATACTGATATAAAGGTGCGACTAGTCAGATTGATGCATGGAACGAATATTATTATATTAATGAAATATGAAATGTATCTTCTAGAATGCTCTTTTGAGTCTGTTGAGATTTAGGAGTATTTGGGTCTTGGGTCATTAGCCTCAAACCCGTTAGGATAATTCATCATAGGTTAGATTATGGAATGGACAGCAGTTTGGATCCGACGCCCATCGAACTTAAATTTGCGTCTGATGGGCTCCATGACCGTCCGATTCACTTTAAAATTCGTGCACACGGATATTAAAGCACCGCACACAAATTTTAAAGCAGATCGGACGGTTATTAAACCCATCGAACTCAGTTTGAGTCCAATGGACATCGAATCCAATCTGCTCTCTATGGAAAGAGATGGAGTTACTAATTTTAGAAAAAGCAGTTCAACTCTCTGTTTTTTTTTTTTTCAATTTTTGGTAATATTGCCGTTGTAATCATTTTTAGGCAACAACCATGGACAAATAGGGCACCGTTAAAACTTAAAACCACCACTACTGTAACAAATTAAGATCAGAATGAAATAGTACAAATTCTCATCCATCATATCCTTCTCTCAAAATTAGAAATTCAACAAAGTCATTTTAAGGATTTCGACTGTGGAAGTACTTTGTTTTTAATTCCTTAAACTCTCCCGACAGATATGTTGTATTTTTACACACTTAGGTAATTAGATTCAAACAAAGTTAATATCTTTTAACATATTATTACAAAATATATCACCGCGTGACCGTATCATTTTTAAAATGATATTGAATAAGTTACTTTTAACCAAAAAAAAAAGTTCATATAAAAACTTAATCAGTACATTTTAACATTTTATACTTATGTTCAAAGTATCTAACTTATGGTCACTTTATTATCATCATTATATGTCAAAAAGAGAACTAAATATACAAGTGTTTTCAGTACAACATGTATGTTAAAAAATAACTAAATACCGTACACATCTAAAATTGAACAATAAAATGAACACTTGAAAGATGAACTCCCGTACGTGGGCCTTTTGGTCCTAGAGTTGAGAATCCAATATAGTTTCTAATCGGGCCGAAATTTCTTTTGATATAAATTAAACTTAATCCCCATAGCATTTAAGTCCAAATTAACCTATTTAAACTCAGCCCAAATTCGCCTTATTCAACGCCTTGAACAATCAAACATCCAAAATTCCAAATAACTCAAAATTCCAAACCTTCAAACTCAAAGACTTATAAAAGTCAATTCAAACTCAAAGACTTATAAAAGTCAATTCAAACGTTCAAATCCCACACTAGTCAGAGAAAATATTCATAAATAAAACAAGGATAAAAGAGATGACTTTTTTTTTTTTTTTTTTTTGAGAAATGTGAATCGGCAACTACCTCATCTCTAATAGGCTCATTATACAAATGAAAGTATAAACGGATCCCTTTTCCAAAGCCAACTGGAAATGCGCCCGCATCAGTAAACAACCAATAAAATCAGAGCTCTGCATTAGCAAAATAAAAAAGAAATTTTATACTCGTACAATTAACTTTTATTAATTTTAGCGATCACCTTATATATTATTATTAAAAGGTTAGAAACGAGAGCCAGTATGAACAACTTAAAACTAATTTCTTTAAAAAAATATATTTTTAAATTATACGCTGTAATTAAAAAAAGAAGAATAAAAATTATCAGTGTATGTGCTTTTAGAAAGAAAAAAAAACATGACGAACAAATTGGGATGCTATTGATTTGATTGGATCAAATTGAAAAACTCAAATCAATTAGTTTTCGGAAATATTTCGGTCTGAGAGATCTGGCAAGAGTTGTTATTTTTTAAGTGGTAGAGTCGCCCCCAATGAACTGCAATTCTAAAATTGATGTGATTTGTTTTAACAAACTAAAAAATAACGGTGCGCTAAGATTGTAAATGAGAGTTTGAACAAGTTATTTCTACATGATCAACTTATTAAGGTCTTGTTCGGCCGCTCCACTATTTCCGCAATTCAGTTCAACTGAATTTTTTTTTCCCACGCGAACAGTAATTTTTAGTTCAATTCCCGCGCCCATGCCCATTCCCAATGGCCCGCCGAACAGGTCCTAAGTTAATAAATAAGTCAACTTTAGTTGGGAAGACAATAACAAGCTGGAAATGTAACTCGAGTCTAGCTCATTACTAATTTGAGTTGGCTCGTAACTCGTTTGACCCAGTTAATTTTTCTAGTTACAGTCGTTTCTGATACATAGTGGTGAATTATTCTTTAAGTTGTATTTCTATCATAAAATTATATTTAAAAATTGATTGAGCACGAATGAAATTGGGTGAGCAGAGTTGGGTCTGTCAGTCCAGACATAGTGACTTGGGTCAATGATGGCAAATTACGTGTAACAATTTGTGTTGTTAATGAGTGAGTTAGAGTATGCTCAAAACTCAGTTCACAAGTTAAACGAGCCAGCCAATTTAAATTAGAACTGACTTAATTTGTAAACCAACGAGTTACTAGTTCATAACCTTTTTTTTCATCTCTAATGGTACCCAACAAATATTATTACACAATATTCATTATAAATTTTAAAAAATACAATTTAATTTGTCCAATGGCTTTTTGAAGTTCGATAAGCCTATAAATTAACCATTTGTTTTTCGATTTTTTTCTGGTTTAAAAAGTTATTATCAAGTAGTTCTTTTATCAGCAAATCCATCTCTCTTTTTTTCAAAAAAAAAATAGATACAAAAAAGTTTAGACCACCAACTATAAAATTAAATAAAGTTTAATGAAAAATTTAGTAACTAATAATATTTTTACACTAAATTATTATAATTTCATTTTACTTTTTAACCGAAAACATCTAACGATTATTTTATCTTCCCGCTTCTAAAATTGTGCTCCAAAACTGGATGAAAGAAAAGAAGAGAGAAAATGCGTAAAAGTTCACCGTAGTTATCTTTGACTTAGATGCAACCAAAATTGAAAAGTGTATACAGAAACTTCATTTTTGATCCCTTCTTTCTCTTCTCCTAATTTTTTTTATACTGAAACAAGTAAACTTATTGGTTAAGTCCGATCACGACATCACTCGTTTGTTTTGGTCTCTTCTTTCTTTTAATTGTTGAATTCTGAAACACAGTCCAAAAATTCCAAACCAAACTATGAAAAGCATGATGATGATGATGGTGCATTTTAAAAGGTGCACAAAAGCAATAAAATAGACAGTTGAGACATGTATGGGCGCAAAACCTATGAGATTTGGTCCAAATTGTTTTGGACCGGACACTGTTCAAAATTTCTAAAATTCGTACGATTAAAGTTCAAACAGTCGATCTGAACTGCTCAACATGATTTTCATATTAAAATGTGCTCAGAGATCAAATTTTATATTTTTTTGAAATTTTTTACTATTTTTTTAGATACGTACAAAATCACTGTTTTTGGACCGTCCAAAAATAGTGAAAAAATAGTAAATAATTTTCAAAAAATATAAAATTTGATCTCTAGATACATTTTAATATGAAAATCATGTTGAGCGGTTCAGATGAACTATTCGAACTTTAATCGTATGATTTTTAGAGACTTTAGACCGTATCTGGTCGAAAGCAATTTGCACCAAATCTCATTGCATTGCCGCAACCCACAAGTAACGCACCAAATTGCCGAATGGCGAACTAATACGGATCCGGATGTGTAACAGGGTTACCGGGTTTAATTAAACAGCCCGTCATTATCCTAAGACCAAGAGCCGAGGTAGTGCCCGCAGCCCGCTTCGAGCAGCTGCCTTTTTTAACAATTCTCTCCTTTGACAAAATCGAGGCGAGGAGAGGAGAGGAGAGGAGAGGAGAGAGAGAGAATGAAGGCGACTATCAAAGGGAAGTACGAGGTGTCGGAGAAGAGCTCCCTCGGCACCAGCTTGTTTACTCTCTCGGCCGCCGCCGGTGATCTTAGATTTAAGGCCACCGCCACCAACGCTACCTTCTCACCCGGACCTTCGCTCGAAGGCATCTCTCTCGCCGTTGAGAAGCCCGGCGCCTTCATCGTCGACGTCAATGTCCCCAAGAAAGTAAGCATCAGAGGGGTATCCTCTAATTGGTTCTGTAATTTTGGGTTTATAGTCTGTGATTTGAGTTAGATTTTTTGACATGTAACTGCTTATACTAGAAATAAAGAAATTATAATGTTATTTTATTGTGATTAGACTGTAAGGAGCTTCCCCGGTCTTATCTCGACCGCTGAAATGGTACAACTTGGAATTGCAGGTCCAAATTGACATTGACAAAGTGCATAATTTTAATTATTTGTTTGTTTAGGGTAAATTTGTAGGTTTTGGCAAAGATTTGTTTGTAGGTTTCTAATACTGTAATTTAACTATGTGACTCAACATGCTTTTTCCTTCTTTTTTTTAGAACTGTAACTCAACATGTTATAACGGTTTGCCATGTAGACTTGAATGAGCTTAAGCAGTATAGCGTGATTAGATTGTGTAATGTAAAGATGGTATAATTATCTGAGCTTATAACTACCTCCAGTGTTATATTGAAAAAAGAAGTTCAACCTTCTACTGGCTACTGCTAAAAAAGGGATATGCAAGCTGATATTATGTACTCATGGAACATTTATGCTTGCTTTTGGGAATGATGCGAAGGGAAAAAAACATTTGTTATTTTGCATATTTGGCTTATTAGGATAAATAAACACCGTTTCCATAATCAAGATTAGCTCAAAAAGCATTTAATTAAGTCCTTCAAATAATTTGTCCTCTAGTGCAGAATGATCCATCTGATGTTTTTATTTTCTGGAACCTCTTAGGATGTGCGGTTTCAATTCATGAACAAGGCATTGGTAATTAACAAGCCAATGAACATTATGTATATGCATTCATGGGGGGACAACCGCGCCACCATTGACTGCACCACGGTGTTTGACCCTGCCAACAAGGTCTCAGTGAGCTACCCGGTTGGCTCACGTGCATGCCGTGTCAAGTACGCATATGCGCATGGTGAGTTGCTCAACACCGTATTTGAGCCCAGCTATGATACTGGCAAGAATACCTGGGACTTTGCTTTGACAAGAAAACTTGACAGCAGCAATGCGATAAAGGGGACTTACAACTGCTCCAGCAAGTTGTTGGGACTCGAGTGGAGCCGCGATTCCAAGACTGATGGAACATTCAAGGTGATTTTTTTGCTGCTTTATATTTGTCTGTTACATCTGACATTTATCGAACTGGGAGATGGCATGGAATTTTCTTGGGTTATATTCGCAAATGACACCCTGGCATTCTATTAAGGCAGCCACATTCTCTTTGGAATTTAGATCTCCTAAAGTAATCCAAAATTTGAGTTTGGATCCGGACCATCCGATCATAATCTGCACGCATTAAAGGGCCCTGTGCATTTCTACCTCGAGTCGGATTGGCTCGGATTCTGATCGGACGGTCCTGATCCAAACTCAATTTTTGAGTTACTTAAGGGGATCTGGACCCTTCTCTTCATGGCTAGTTTCTATAAATTTGTAGTGGAACTTACTATTGGAGGGTCTTGAGCAATATTCAATTTGAGCTTTAGATGGGAAATAATATATGAATGCTTGATGAACAAAGTTATCACTTATCAGTATTCAACATTTTATCCATCATGCTGACATAATATATTTTCTGTTGCAACCGTTTAGGACAGTTTTATCAAATAAAACGTACTCTGAAAACTTATGGTTGGTGCCTTTACAAGTGAACTAATTTTGTGGGTAATTCCTATCAATTTCAAGCAGAGTATATGATCCAAGTGTCTTCAGCAATATTGAATTTGAGCTTAAACAAGGGGAAAATAAATTCTTGATAGACAAATTTTTTTGTATTAACATTATGCACTTCTCCATTACGCCGACCTAATATTGTCTGTTGATTGCAACATTTCATCACATGAAATGAATATTGAAATTGTCATTGGCGCCTTATGTACGCACAACCTATCTCCATGGGTAGTGAGTGTCTTGAGCGAATAGTTAGTTTGAGCTTAAAAGGAAACAAATGCTTTATGGACAAAATTGGCAGTGTTCGACATTATGCACCTTTTTTATACGGTAACGTCTAAACTAATATTTTTCTGTTGCTTGTAAAAAAAATATACTCAGAAACTGTTATTGTTGCTACTATGTATTAGTAACTTATCTTATGGTGCAAGCTAAAAATCCAAGACCGAGCAATTTCTCTAAGCTTGTCGCACCCAGATCATGAGATTCATTACTGCATGAACTATACAGTTGAACTGAATTTTAGGGGAAGAAGCTTTCCTTAGCTTACATTGTGTATCCTCTTGCAGGTGTCGGCTTCTATTGATATGGCGGAAGAAAAGAAATCTCCGAAGCTAATGGCCGAGCGTGTTTGGAATTATGACTTATTCTGATCTCTTCGCATGAGAGGGTTGTAACTTGTAATGTCATTGGTTTACTTTCAACAATGAATTATTATTTCCCTCTTTTGTTGTTATCTGATCAATATGAGAGGTTGAAGAAATACTTTCCGATGTTAGCTTCTGTACCTAATAAGTCATTTACTAGCCAAGAGGCAGTGAACGTCAGTTTATCTTGTGTTTGTTTGCTTGGTTTTTAGAGGTGTTATTGGTTCAGGTGTAAGTGGTCAAGTGAATAGCTCAAATTTTGGTTTAAAGATGCTAGGTCTTCTCTCTGTTTTTTTTTCTTCTTGAATGCAGTGACTCTCTCTTCTCTTCTCTCCCCACCTAGTTTATTTTCTTAAAAACTTGGCTGCCAAGGTGGATTCGGAGAAGAGGGGATACAAGTCTTTGTCTTCTATCTCTCTCTTATCTTCTCTTCTCTCCTCTCCCGGCCCCTCGTGGTTTAAATGTCGGTTTAGGAAAGTATTTTGATAATATTTGAGTCAAAGATTTAGGAAAGTTTTATTGAGTGGTATTTAAGAAAGTATCTTTACAATATTTTAGTAGAAGGTTTAGGAAATATACTGTGTATTATTCAGGAAAATATTTTAGTTGAAGGTTTAGAAATTTTGTTTGATGTTAGCTTTTGTTCCTAACAAGTCATTTAATAGGCAAGAGATGGCGAATGTCTGTTTTTTCTTAGTTTTGTTTGGAGGTGTTATTAGTTCAGGTGTAAGCATGCATCATGTAAATTGGCCAATCAAGGCTCAAACTGTTTGTGAATTAAATTGCATTACATTCAGTGGAGAAGAATTACAGTAGTAAAAATTAGTTATCCTTCCTTACTTTAATTATAAATTGTGAGAAATTCAAGTAATCAAGTAGTACTTAACCACAATGGTTTTCAATTATTTAATTATGTGATATGGAAATCAAATAAATGCTGAAAAATAAGAGGATAGGAAAGTAGGATATATGTATATATATATATATAGGTTAAGAAAGAAATTGTGTGATGAGGAAACCGACCAAAATTTGAAATTTCTACCTAGATCAATCTTTCTGTATCTTTAATTACCAAGTTTATAAAAATTAGGAGGATTCTGATGCCATATGGTTAGAGGTGTCAATGGTTATGATAGAATTAGGATAGAAGTATTTTTATACTCATACCTAATAAGAATGAATCTTACACATATCCTACTCTTACACATTAATTAAGAATCGATCCTACCTCATCCTATCATTATCCGTTAAATTATCGGATAACAAAACGGTAGCAGGTGAATAACGAATAATACTAATATAATAATTTATTTTATTTTATTTTACGAATATAATATCAAAATTCATTCATTTCACATAAATGCAATCACATTACTAATAAAAATAAATTTATGCGATCAATTCCAACTGAATTGTTTTTTTTATAAAAGCAAGAAAAAAAAAACAAATATCTCTTCGAACAAATTCAATTATTTAACTAAATAACAAAACATATAAATAATATGATTAACATTTTTCTTATGGAAAAAATCATATACTATTAACAAAAATACATAACTAATTATTAATTATTGCTCAAATTATAAAATATCATGCAAATACATTTTAACATCACTAATTATTACTCAAACATTATAATATAATTGTATTTTATGTAATTAATCTATAGGGCAACGGGTACAAAAAAGTCTTTACCCATACTCTTACCCGTTTAGCTAAAGAAAACAATTATTACCCATATCCATACCTAATTAACTAACGGAAAAATTTTATCCATACTTGTTTTATATATCAAATACAATACAGATAGGATAAACGGGTAAAAATATATCATTCACACTCTTTTACCTGGTGATTCACATAAGTAAAGAAGGGCATGTTTGGCAAATTATAAAATAGCGTTATAATAACTGTGGTTATTCAAAATAGTAAACATAGAATAACGGATGAATAGTGTTGTTATTCGGTAAAATGAAAATGCCATTTGATATAACATCAGTTGGAATGCCGAAATTTTTTTCTTTGACATCCGGAAAAATTAAAATTAATCAAATGACATCCGGACTCACATTTTGAGTAAAATATCACTCCCGCGAAATGATTTTGCGCACCAACTCTGTACGGACTCGCACAACCAGTTGGCGCACCTCTTGATCTGCACTGTGATCTGGCGCACCGGATCCCCACAATAATTTTGCGCACCAAAGGGAGTTCGCACAATGGTTCTACGCACCAATAGATGCGCATGGAAATTGACATACTTGCACGGATCTTGATGCAATCGGAAGGTGCTTAAAAATTGGACTAAATTGGGCTTTGAATAGCAAAATTTGATTTGAAGTCAAAGAAAGCGGCTATGGGTGCGTATCCTCTGAGATCTCAATTTTTTGCGTGACCTACGTGTCCGGTGCCTATCCGGGGGAATGTAGGTGGCATTATTATTTGAGCTTTGAGATTCGTGCAGAACGTATTTGAACGATTGAGATATTCCAAAAAGTTACGCAAAGTTTGAGATATCTCAGAGGATGCGAATTCGAGGCTCTGGGCTTTGGTTCGCCAAAATGGTTCTGCGAACCTATGATGCGCCAAATAGTTTTGCGGACTCAGTGATGCGTCAAATAGTTTCGCAAATTCAGATTTGTTAGTGCGCAGAATAATTTTATGGGAGTGATAATTTTTTAAATATCTAGTGTCAGGTGGTTTTTATTTAATAATAAATTTGTAGGGTGGTACAAAAAAAATTTCAAGTTGCAATGTTAACAAGCTGTTGTACCAACAACGGCTAGCAGTAGCACTGTATAATAATAGTAATAGTACTTTTGGTAGCTTCTGCCAACTTTTAAAAAAAAATAATAATAGTAATAGTAATAATAAAAATAATAAAAAAAAGGTAAGGCTGCAACACTTTGCAAAGCACAAAATGGTACGCGGTATGGATCAATATATATATATTAATTTTTGTTTAAAAAGTTCAAACAATTGATTCAATTCTTTTAATAATCTCCATAATAAAATGTAATTGAAAACTAAATTTTACACTCTTTAATTTTTTATTTTATTTTTCCAGATAGGTAGAAAATCACGTTATCTAAAGATTTTGCACCATCTAAAAGTAGTGGTTTACTACCTCTTTAAAAAAAATAGTAAAAATTCTAAAAAATGTAAAATTTTATTTTCAGAGAAGATAAATGACTATTTAGAGTGAGAAACTTCTAAGAGCATCTACATCTATATCGGTAATTTTATATGACTTTCTAATTTGCGTTGGCGACTTCTTTCTTAAATTCAGGAATATACGGTAGTTTCTTAATTAGAAAACTTTCTTTTAAAACAAACGATTCTAAAGTTCACGCTGGCGAAAAGCAAAATTTTCCATTCGCTGATGCTTTTTCGTCTCTCCGCTCACTCTGAGAAAAAAAAAACAAGACTAAACTAATTTTTCACCTGGTGGCATTTCACGGATGTAGCATTAGAGCGTCTTTGAAATTATAGTTAAGTTAATTCTGTTGTAGCTGTAATTAATTTTATTTGGATTCCATTGTAGATGCTCTAAATTGTCTATTGTCCATTTTAATTGAGAATAATTATATAGAATTCTCCATTCCCATCCTCCTTCATTCCCGCAGCTTTATAAATGGAAAGTCGCTAACTAATTTAATTTTCTTTTGTCTTTTAGTGGGTGGGTATGGGGGGACAACATTTTTTACTATTGGACGCCAATGGTTAATGCTACAATAAACGAAATTAAATACTAGATCAATGCACGATAAATATACTAAAGACTTGAAATTAAATACTGCAGGAAATTTAAACCATCAAATTGTCGGTAACTAGTTTCTTTTTTCTCTTAGTGGGGGGATATGGGGGGATGGTGGTGCGGGAACAATATTTACAGATTGATACTAATATATGTTATACATTATTACCACTATCTCTAATTGTTAAATACTCGTAATTGAAGGGATAAATACTTATTACTAAAAATGTCAGATACTCCAATTTTTAGGGATAAACACTTCTAATTATATTTGACACATTAATACTGTTATAACTAATTGTTCAATACTCCAATTCTTAGGGATAAATACTTCTAACTAAATTGTTAAATACTAACATTCCTAAATATAAATACTAATGTGTGGGGACGATACCAAATTATTTTGTCATTTTTTGCGGAGACAGAGATTGTGTCGCTTTTGGACGCGGACGGTTAATACTCCAATGAATAAAGTTAAATACTTGTTCGATGCACTATTAATACACTAAAGATTGAAGTTAAATACTGTAGAAAATTTAAACCATCAAATATCGGAACCTAATTTTTTTTTTCCTTTTTTAGTGCAGGGACGCGGGAACAGAAATTGTTTCGCTGTTGGACAGACGGTTAATACTCCAACGAATAGAGTTAAATACTTGTTCAATGCACTGCAAATACACTACAGATAGATGTTAATACTGATGGAAATTTAAATACCCAAACTATCGGAACCAGACTTTTTTGTCTTTTAGTGCGGGAATATGGGGGATGGTGGTGCGGGGAACATTTTCGCTGCTTGACACCGATGGTTAATTTTACAATGAATGAAGTTAAATACTAGATCGATGCACGGTAAATACACTAAAGATTGAAGTTAAATACTGCATAAAATTTAAACCATCAAATTGTTGGTAACTAATTTTTTTGTTTTTTAGTGGGGGGATATTGGGGGATGGTAGTGCGGAGACAATTATCTGGGTCCTTTAATTTAAAATGAGAAAATAAAAGATTTGAGTGTTTTGATGGAAAATTCAATTTAGAATGTTTCGATGGGTGTCCCAAAAATTATCCCTAATTTTTTTATGGCGATAGCGGACTAATTAATGATTTTAAAAGTAATAATTTTTACGAGAGATCCTGATCAGATTCTTGCATGATACATTAGATAATTTAAAAAACAAATGACTAAAAAAAAGGTGTTTTTCTTTCTTTCTACGGTAACTTTTTCAATAAGAGACGATAAAAAAAGGAAATGTCAAATTTTGTTGGGATGTACTTTAGTATTATGGTGTTTTTACGGGAAAATTGACTATTTTAGAAGTTTAGATGGGCACACTAGAAATTCTCCTTTATGTGATTTTAAGAGAAAAAAAAAAAAACTAAGCCGTAGAAGTTATTTTGATTAATTTGAGAAAGGTTACAGTTATTTTTTTTTAAATTAGGGATTGATTTGGTGTAACTTAAAAATTAAGTGACAACAATTTTTTCGATTTTTTTTTTTTTTTTTTTGCATCCGATATGCTTCGCTCCTTATATGCAGCTAAACATGTTTTATATTTATCGTATAAATTATTTGTATCTAAACTATAAAGTGTTCATATCCAGAGTACCGAGTATTTACGCCTTTTTTTTTAATAATCATGAGAATTTTTAACTTATTAACTCTGTTGAATAATTAAAAATATAGTTGTCGAAGTTTTTAATTCTAACAACACAAGACGTACATTTTTTTTGTCATTAAATATATATATATATATATATTTTTTGAAAAGATGTCAAGCAAATCTGACATTAAGTCTTGGCGTTGAAGCTGAAATAATGGCTGTACCTTGCATCATTTTAATCTGGTGCCCAAAGAGGCAATGAAGTAAGTTGAAAGATAAACGGAAAAAAAAGAGTGCAAATAAATGTCGATATGGAAAAAAAGAGTGCCAAAACATATATATATATATATATAAGGTTACGGTGAGATGAGCCATAATATAGTTATCGCTTCTCTAATAAAAAATTTAGAGAGTTGGGAAATAAATAATGAGGAGGATTTAAATGTCACTATTTTTTTTTTTGGTCTTTCACGGTATTATTATTTTTAAAACGTTAATAACTCAAAATTTAAATCATAAATGTTAAAATAAAATCACTAGATGTGATATGTGCTATTTTCTCTATGTGCTCATAAAAAAATATTACATTTCGTTTTTTTTCATATAAATCAATAAATAACCGCATCAGTACATTTTTACAAGCTATTAATGATAACCAAAACAAAGTTAAAATGTTATAATTTTTTGAGAGTAGAACCAGGGTGCTCCTAAGTTCACCGAACCTCTTGTGAATTTGATTCTAAAATATATCAAATCGACTTTAAACGATGAATCCAAAACCGTTGAAACCCTTTTACCTAATGAGTGATGCATCTACATGTGAAAATTTTAAAGTTTCGAATTAATTTAATATAGAGTCAAGTGGTCAAAAGTTTAAGGTTTATAAATTAATTTTCACACATTCATTTTTTGGACTCCTTTGACCACTTGACTTTATATTAAATTAATTCGAAACTTTAAAATTTTCACATGTAGACGCATCAATCATTAGGTAGAAGGATTTCAACGGTTTGGATTCATCGTTTAAAGTCGATTCGATATATTTTAGAGTCAAGTTCACAAGAAGTGGGGTGAACTTAGGAGCACCCTAGTTCTACTCATTTTTTGATGTGCATAGATAAATGATATAGATCATATTCAACATTTTATTTTGACTTTTAAGTTTTAAATTTTAAATTATTAAAGTTTTTAAAAATAAAAACATAATAAAAACACAAAATTAAAGACACTTAAACCATTCTCATAAATGATACCTTATTATTTTTTTTTTAACATAAATTGATGGTCAGTCACAAATATGAATTCACATCCTGACATTCTCTCTACTACTGCAGAAGGGAATCTGAAAGCCCAATAAGGCAATAATACTGCCCCTATCCCGTGAATCTCAAACGTTAAAGTGAGGCCCATAAATTAGTAATAGATAGAGTACGGATCGCACAAGTATAATGTAAAATTGCGCCCTCCCTCCCTCCAAAAGTTGAATTCGCATCCTCTGAGATATCTCAAACTTTGCGTGACTTTTTGGAATATCTCAATCGTTTAAATACATTCTGCATGAATCTCAAAGTTCAAATAATACTGGCCCCTTACAGTTCCCCAAATAGGAACCGGACAAGTCGGTCATGCAAAAATTGAGATATCTCAGAGGATACGCAACCCCAAAAGTTTCCATCCCTTGGATTCCCTCCAATTGCCGATCAGCAATTATTTTCGCTTGGCGCGCTTGCTTTCGAAACCTTCCAATCCCAAACCCCCAAATCCCCCTAAAATCTTCACTCCGTGTATCTCTCCTCTCGCCGATCCTGAAACGAGCACACTTTCGTCATGGCTGCCACATTCGACGAAGAAGACGATATCATGCTTCCCTTACCCGAAGAACCCTCCTCTCCAGTGCGACCCAAGCTGAAACGTTTGAAAAAAGCGTCTGAAAGGCAGACCACAGTACCCCTTCCCGATCTACCTCCAGTAAACCAAACCCTACCTCCTGATTCATCGGAGCAACTGCTTGATCCGTTATTTCCGGACTCAGTGGGGTTAATCGATGAGCTGAGGAAGGAGAAATCGGATCAAATCACGGAGGATGAACCATTCCTCCCTGATTCACTCGAAGTAGAGGTAGAGCGTATTGTAGAAGATGACAGCATTGATCCGTTTTTCCCGGATTCAGGTGGCTTGATAGAGGAATTAAGGAGGGAGAGACTGGAAGAAACTAAAGTTCGGGGTCCAAATCTGGCACATTTGGAGGATGAACCTCTAGATCAAGGCCAAGAAGGACTGGATGATGGTCTGGATCCTTTGTTTCCAGAAGCTGGCAAGTACAAAGCTTGGGAAGGGGAAGAGATTGAGGAGGGGGGTTTGATTGAGGAACTGAGGCAAGAGAAATCAGCTAAGAAGTGTCTTAATTTTAATGGAGAAGATGAATCATCAGAGAAAGAAACTAAAAAGAAGAAGAGGAAATCTAGAGACAATGCCGACGTTAAGTCAAAAGATCCTGTGCGAGACAAGAAAAGATCTGCGAAGGTAGATATATTGTATTTTGTTTGCATTGTTAATCTATGGATTGAAAATTTATTCAGAAATGATAAGCTTGTTGATTTTTTATTACCAGGAGAGGAGAGTTCAGTTGGATATGATACATGCCGAGTCCCAGAGACTCTTGCGGGGTATGTTATTTATCAATTATTTTCAAGATTATCTAATAAATTTAAGAAATGCACTAAGCCTAATGGTTCCAATTGTGTCATACAGAAACATCCGATGCTTCATTCAAGCCTCTACCAATTGTTCATAAGCCAATCTCGTCCGTCTTGGAGAAGATACGTCTTAGAAAGCTGGAGATACTAAAAAAGTATGTTTTTTTTTAAAATAAAAATGCTTGCATTAGTTAAGAAAATATTGTAATGATTTCAATTTGGTTCTGTTTGTAGATCTAGTGCTTCATTTCAAACTTCTGAGATTGATTCTTCAGTTGGTGTTGAGTCTTGGTCGGTTGATGCATCAGATACTCGAAATATGACAAAAGATGATGTTGATTTGGATATGGTATGCTGAAGGGTCCTTCTCATATACTTTATTTTAATTCAAAGTCTATATCTTCTAATGTTAATTTTAGCAGTAGCTTTTGAGTCAGAGAGTTATGAGAATTTTTTATATTGAAAGATTTTTTCTTTTTCTATTGTTCTATCTAACAATCTGTACAAGAGAGTATTTATAACCTCTAGACTTATTTTACCGTTGAGATCTAAAGCAGCTCTAACGGTAATTTATATTTTCCCTAAATTACAATTTTACCCTTTTCCTATTTTACAATATCATCCCTCTAATTGATTCTATTCTTCAACATCTATTGCAAATTGCACTATAAAATATTCATATGGGAACAACACGGCTGTATTTTACTAGGGTGGCAACTATGATCAAGCTATGCATGTCAGAAGCAGTGAATGCGCTGTAGAAGGTGAAAAGACTAGCGAGTCTCATGAAACCAGAGAAAATGGTTCTGAGAAGCAGATGCCCAATCCAGATATAAGTGAAAGTTCTTCTAAAGATGAGGTAAGCATGCGGAACACATGGATTTGTTAGTGAGTGTTTGGAGAAAAGTTAAAAATAAAGGGAAGTGCTTTAGATTTCTGCTAAAAATGAAAAACATGAGACTTATGTTGCCACAATACAAGATTAGTGATTCTAAAATTAAGTTAGGTATTGTCAATTTTTTTTTTTTTACCTTAAAATTAATAGATATATGTTTCCAATGAAATAGGACAAGTCTGACAATGCTTATCCTAGCAACGGAGAGCATAACCAACCAGAAAATGACGTAGCTGACAATGAAGCGGATGAAGCACCTAGTTCATCTATGCCCTGTACAAATCCTTCTGTTCCATCTGATGATGTGTGAGTATATTTTACATTGAGTTTCTATGCATGAATAATAACATCCAACAAATGAAAGATCTCAAACAAAGATTAAATCAAGGCGACAAGAACTAAACTTTGAACATGTATCAAACAGCTGCTTGTAAGTGTCATCTGTAAATTCAGTGGTAACTTAATTTCAGACTTCATTATGCTTTGCCTAGCATTAATGTAAATTCATCAGATACCTTATGGCAGAATTGTAAAATTTTGGATTGGATAAAATTGCCGTATTCTCTATGTGCTCACCTAAAATTTTGCTTCCTTCTGCATGGAATTACTTTTCATTGGTTTCTTTTATACAAGTCTTATTTTTTCCTGAAAGCAATCAAAAGTTTATATCTTTTTTCTGGGCATGTATCAGTTCATCATCTTCATCAGATGACGATGAAGAAGAAGAGGAAGAATATAACGACAAAGAAAACATCGACCCATGCTCTCTAAGCTTATCCACAATGAACAACAAAGACTCGAGATCTGCTGTCCTAAAAGATTTTGTTGATGATGAGGCCGAGGAAGAGGATGACAGTGACCATGACCTGACAAGATTCCCAGATAACGACGGAGAAGAAGGTAGTGAAAATGATGAAAGTGATGAAAATGAGGTGATGAAGGATTTGATTGCAACTGGGTACAAAGAGAGCAAGCGAGACCATGAGAGACGCAACGAGCTCCATTTAATGTGGCTTGAGCAGCAAGATGCGGCTAAGACTGACAATGTTCTACAAAGGCTTAAACACAGTAATTTGCATAAGGAAGATTTAATGGATGAAGTTGAAAAGGAGGAGGATGGAGAAGAAGGGGAAGGGTCTGGAGATGATACGATGTTGTCTGATTCTGGTGCTGGCGCTCTGAAGAACATTTTGCGGCAGAACTCAGAAAAGGTTAAGCAGATGATGATGTTCAATGATGATCATGATGATTATGTGCCATCCGATGAGGATGAGAATGAGGATCATATGCTTTGCCAACGCATATTGAAAAAACAACCGGTAAATACTTTCCCATTTAATTGGTTTGGTTGTTCTTTACACGAGTAAATATCATATAAATCACCTCTGTAAAATCTTTCAAATAAACACAACACACTACACATGCAAAAAAACAAAGAGGACAGTATCCTGTTCTGACTTTTGATTGCTTTGCTAGTCCATCAACTATCAATAGATTTTGCAATAGGTTACTTGCTTTGGTGCTTATCCCAAGGATTACTCAAAATTGACTAGTAGTAAGGTATCTGTATTGTATTCATGTTTCATATTTATTTCCCTAGTACATTGCAGCTCCCCATAAATTAAGGTCATAGAAATAAAAGAACAACTGTATATTTTTAACTGATAAATGAAGTTGATTCCTCTAAATCTAGGACATCAAGACTACTGCTCTTTTGGAAAATGAAGAGTCAAGGGAAGTTTTTGGTCTAATAAAGAAGCTTAATATCGCCCCTCCCACAAAGAGGAGAGGAAATCATGCAGCATGTATAAATGTTTCCTTGTCCCATTTTTCTTTTTATTATTCTTATTTATTTAATTAATTTTTAAATCTCTAATATCTTATACTATAATTTAATGATTACAGCGAACTTGGATATGCTAACTGTGGGGAGCAACAGCAATAGCTTTTCAAAGGTGAGTATATTTGGTTGTTACAGGCACTTCATAAATTGTTCTTTGTTGTACTTCACATGGTGGCTGACTAAATAGCTTACTGATATTTGCCTAAATAGAACTTAAATATATCGGTTAGTGATACTGCATGGAATGTGATAACTGATTATAATGCATTGGTGCAATAGACTGGAGATGTCTTCCATGTGCTTAATTTGATTGCCACTGAAAAATAATTTGTAAAAAGTACACCCATGATCCCTTTCCACCTTTTCTTGGGCATGCTTGTATTTTTTTTTTAAACACACTAGTTACATTTACAATTTCCTAAGTACATGTTATTTGGTTCTTACAGTTTTTTGGCCGAAAAGGAAGTGGCTCCATGACTTCATATCGCAAAGCAGTGATTGGTCGATCATTCATTTTTGGTCGTGATGACAGTAACAGCAGAAGTGGGTTATCCTCTGACAACCAGTTGACTGAGAACCATGACCAGTCAGATACGGTATTTCTTCCTTTTTATGCAAATCTAATTTCATACTTCTTTCATAGCATTTTGAAATCCACTGAATATCAGCATCAATTACTGCTAGTACAACATACCACACAGAAATTACAATCCAACCCCTTTATACATCTTGCAGGATCCAAAAGAAAGACATCAAATGCATAAGCCAATATCGTCTAGTCAGTGCAGCTCTCAAATGAAATCTGCTACAGCTGCAAATTCAGGTGTCAGTTCCAGTCCTGGTTCCTCACTATTTGAGATCCTCCGTCAGTCCTCGATCAGCTCTGAGAAGCAGATTGAAGAGAAGAGTCAGCTGACAGAAACTCAGGCTACATCCATCTACTCTGCATTTAAAGTAGGGAGAGGATTTTCAAGGGTCGATGCAAGATTCTGATCAATGAGTGATCAAGCAAAGTTGATAAGAATCAATCTTCTTTATTTATTTTTCACGTTCTACCTTATAAATTGGGGCAAACTTTTCATTCCCTGTGTACTCGGGAGTTGTGGGCCCACTTTGTTGTTAGGTAAAAGTACGGCATCATAACATTGTCCTTTTACCTTTTTCTCCAGGGTTTCTCTTTGATCAGAAAGTGCGGTACATGTTTTTATTAAAAAAAATTGCCACCTATTACAGAAAATTAAGAACTTTTCTGACAATCAACAAGTCAATGGACAACAACAATAGGCGATAGTACCTTTATTAAAAAAAAAAAAAAAAAGGCAATAGTATCAGTTATAATTGGCATGACAGTTCCTACTATTACGAGCAATGAGTAGCCATATTTAACTGTCGACCGATATAATTTTCTTTTAGCAATAGTAATAGTTCATGATATAATATTATAATTCAAGTTCGATTCTACAGCATGGTTCAAGACACAAATACTGTTTTCACAATGGACGGAGTTTCAAACCTTTTCCCAAATTCATGACGTAACATGAACATGTATGTATTTTTAAATTTGGGATAATGGGTCAATATTATTTAACTACTGTATAGTTTATATTTTATTTTCAAGCTAATTAAATTGCAATGGTCTGATTGGCTCATTGGCAAATTTTGCTCGTGTTTTGACGCACTAATCCATCGACTGCCCCATTACGTAAGCTATTGCGTCATGATCAGGGTTTTACTTGCAATCAAGTAGCTGTTTTCTAGGATGCTAATTTTATGTGTACCAAATAACAAATACGTGGGAAAAGTTTTCTGATAGCCAAAGGTATTATTTTTTTTTTTGATTAAAAATATAGATCGAGCCCTTATTTAATTGAAAAAGCCGAAGGTATTATTTCTGAATTGAGAGTAGGTCGTATGGGCATCGGACCTTCCTTTTTCAATGGGTGAGATGACCATTAGATCTGCATCAAGATTGGTGCGAACTCATTAAAATCCGTGCAAGTATTTTTCAGTTTCCGTGCGCATAAATCTCAACGATAATCATACAGTGTTAGAGCTAATTGAATCTAAAAGTAGGTCCGATGCGCATCGGACCTACTCCTATCTCATTATTTCTACCACAAAAAAATGGTCTTCTTTCTTTTGTATTATAAAAGGGTGTCTGTTGCTTTAAAATAAGACTACTTTATTATTTGCATGTAGAAAAAGAAAAGACTTGGTTCAATTTATTTGAAGAAAAAATATCGATCATTTATAGAACAACATATTGGGCGAGTGGGATTAAACTACTCGAGGAAGCATCGAACTAAGAGAAAATAAAAACATCGTAAGTCAATTTAAGGAGTAACTTCCTTTTGCTATGCTTCCACGCAACACCAAATATGCTCAAAACTTTTTATGTAAGAACTGAGTACTTCGTTATATATTGACATATATACAATTCGAACTGTATTTATTCATGATTAAAAAAAAAAAACTGAATAAGTATGTGTGCAACAGCATAATAGTTAATTGTGTCTTAGTATAATATTCATGCGTGCGTTGAGCGATAATAATTATTTTAAGGATGTAGAAAATAAATCCGAAATATTAAGACCACGTACCAACACAGCCACTCGGTTAAAAACTTAAAATGGGATGACAACTATTAACAATTATGGTTAAATTGAATAAATAAATATATACTTGATATAATGAAAATAGACTATACAAGATGATTATCAGGTCTGTTATAGGTTCGTCTTAAAATCATTTTTTTGGGGATAATTTATAGTGTGCCAATCTAAACTTCTAAAATAGCCAATTTCTCCATGAAAATGCCATAATATCCAATATCCCCACAACAACTTAAAATTATATCTAATATCCCCATTAATTTATTTAATCTTTAATTTAATTATTTTAAAAATTAAAATGACAAACATATCCTTTTCTTTCAAACTCTCTTCTCCCTTTGCACCTTCACCTGCGACGATTCCAAACTCTTATCTCCCCTTCGCACTATTGGATGCATATGATCCGATTATTAATGGATGAAAACTTCTAGGAGCATTTGATTGAAGTTTAGAAAGCGTGGAAATTTTGGAATTATTTGATTCAATTTTTTATTGAGAGGAACTTTTAGAAACATTTAATGAATTAAAAATTGATTGCACGCACAGTTGTGGGGCTCGTTGGTTTACCTACTAAATTGTTGTTCAAATCACTCTTTATAACAGGAGATGAAATAGTCAGATAACTGGGGCAGAAATATTTGAACTAGCAAGAGATCCAAAACTTAAACGTTACTAATGGAGTTTTGGTGTAGGAAAAGGTGGAAGGAGATTGAGAAGAGGAGAGTTTGAAATGAAGGGGCATATTTGTCATTTTAATTTTTAAAATAATTAAATTAAAGGTTAAATAAATCAATGGGGATATTAGATATAATTTTAAGTTGTTATGGGAATATTGAATATTATGACATTTTCACGGGGGCCATTTCAAAGTTTTGATGGGCATACCAGAAATTCTCCCTTTTTTGAAGGGACACTCCTTAATTGACTTCTCAAATTAAAATAATAATAAAAAAATCTCCAGCAGGGGCCCTTTCTTCCCCTGGTCAAACAAAGCCCAAAATCACCACTCCAATAGGCCCAATCAAACCCAACCTAAGACGAAAGCTGGAGTCAACCCACCGTCGAATTTAGAATTCACATCCTCTGATATATCTCAAACTTTGCGCGACTTTTTGGAATATCTCAATCGTTCAAATACGTTCTGCACGAATCTCAAAGCTCAAATAATACTGCCCCCTACGTTCTCCAGAATAGGCACCGGACACGTCGGTCACGCAAAAATTAATATATCTCAGAGGATCGCACCCTGGAATTTATACTCTCTCCAACCTTATTGTACGAGTACGATCGTATGTCCTATAGCTGCCACATGGACCCCAGCAAAGGCTGGTAAGAAATTTAAAACAGGACCCACATGTCAATGGTAGATAAGCTGGGAGCTGTCCTTGCATTTCCCAAAAGATCGGAGAATCCAGACCATTCTCTAGAATTCACATCCTCTGAGATATCTCAAACTTTGCGTGACTTTTTGGAAAATCTCAATCGTTTAAATAAGTTCTACGCGAATCTCAAAGCTCAAATAATACTGGCCCCCTACATTCCCTCGAATAGGTACCGGACACGTCGGTCACGCAAAAATTGAGATATCTCAGAGGATATGCACGTAACGCACCCCATTCTCTAGGGCAGAAAGAAAGCCGTCTCTATCTGCCTTCAAAAGCCGAAATTATCTCCTCTAGCTCCCAATCTCATCTACTCTCTCTCTCTCTCTCTCTCTCTCTCTGATTGCCAATTGGGAGCACGATAGGAGACGCCATTTAAATATCCGTTGTTTTTAATAGCGAACAAGAGGTGCGTGCCTTTCATATCGTTTTTTGCCCTTTTTTATTTTCCTAATTTTGATCATTTTCTTTCTTATTTTGAAGTAGATCCCCTAATTTTAATTCAAGTCGGTTGTCTAATTTTGGATTCATCCATTTTTGTTGCTGTTTTTCCTCTCCTTTTATATGTGTAGGTTCAAGTAATGAGACCTCTCTATACCATTTCTCTCCGGTGCTCGATTGAATTTGTAGCTCATCTCTGCTGTTTGAGAGAATAAGATGCCATCGGGTTATTTGACCAATCAAAAAGGGCTCCAGACCTCGACAGAGCTCCTTCTGGCACGGAGTCGTAGCTTTTTGTTTGGCAATACCTGGTTCTTCATCTCCCCAAAGTCTTCTTTGACCGTTACTAGGGTTTTCCACACCGGAGATCGACGGTCGCCATTGCCCTTTGTCGGGGCATTAACACGAACACCTCTTGCGCGTGGCTCGGAACCTGAGGAAAGGATTACTTCAAGTGTTCTTCAAAAGGGTTTCATGTCGGCCTGTAATTATTTCCTTGGCCAGCCTCAGCTCCATTCCTTAAAATTACAAGGTTCTGTCAAAAATGGCATTGCTTTGGCGGTCTCAGCAAGGTCCCATGTGTGTTATGGATACAAAGGGTTGGATTATTGTAAGAATGGGAATTTGAGAAACAGGGAGCCATGGAATAATAACATGGTATTTAAATCGTCGTGGACTGATGCTTCTGGGAAAAGTTTTAATTCAATCTCTTCAAAGGCAGGTACATAGAAAACTATTACTATCTTTTGAAGCATATTAGTATAAAAATTAAATAGATTATATGTATACTGCTTTATTATTGCAATTTTTTTTTTTTAACGCAAACAAACTCTGTGCATGTTTCTTTTTTAAGGTTAGTGGCTTTAAATGTCTAACGATTTCATTGATAAAAAAACATATTTACTGCGAGTCAAATGAATAAGATCTACTCCATTAATCACATCAATTCCTCTAAATTACCCTAATTTTCTATTCCTACTTCTGCACTATGTGCATGTTACTACGTATTGCTAAATTTGACCTGTAACCAATCATTTTACAGTGCCATCAAAATTGGACCTCTCTCGAACCTTTATGAAATAAAGCATGAAAGTAATCAACCCAAATTTGTCTGAAACAAAAGAAAATCATTTTTCTTTGCATGAAATATTGATCAGCCATCTAAGTTTGTCTGTGGCTATCACACTGATAAACCTTAATTACATTTTTAATCAAGTGCCAATTACTGCATCTTGCATCGACTTTCCTTATTCTACTTCTTCAATGTCAGGGATTCAAGATTTTAAATCACCTTGTTCGGCAGCATCTTATTCTACCGGGGCTGCACCCGAAGTGTCTTTTGATGGAGCTCCTCGGGACGAACAGTCCACAATTTCTAGCACTCCTGTTGATGCGTATGCATCTCATATTTTTTTTCCTGCTATTTTCTCTTATATTTATGTAGACTAATCAGTGGTGGAGAAAGGATTTTAATCTATGGGATCAATATGCACACAAGGACTTTAATCTGGGGGGGTCAAATTTAGGATACATATAGCAATTTTATTTATAATATTATAATCTATAGTACAAGTTTAAAGGGATTTTAGATTAAATGGGGGTCAATTGACCCCCATTTAGCAAATGTAAATCTGCCCCTGGAACTAATGATTAATTCAATTCATCACAGGACTGATTATTTATACCTCAAGGCTTGAATGTCTAATTTATTAGTCTTATATATGGACAAGAAACTTAGTTTTTTATACATCTCTTCCTTTTTGATGAATTACCTTTTATCATGCAACAGAAAACCCGCTGAGGCAAGGGCACTAAAGCTTCTTTCTGGATCTTGCTACCTACCGCATCCAGACAAGGAGTCAACTGGTGGAGAGGATGCACATTTCATCTGTGTTGACCAACGGACAATTGGTGTGGCCGATGGCGTTGGCGGCTGGGCTGATCTGGGTGTCAATGCGGGCCTGTATGCCAGAGAGCTTATGTCAAATTCAGTATCTGCAATCGAAGACGAGCCCAAGGGCTTAGTTGATCCTTCTAGAGTCTTGGAGAAGGCTTACACAAGCACCAAGGCCCGGGGCTCCTCAACTGCGTGCATTATTGCTCTCACAGACCAGGTTTCAATTTAAATGATAGCAAATATAGAGTGATGCCATGGTACATTGGTACTATGCACAGCACACTTTGCTCCATACTATGGATGCATATCTCCACTTTCCAAGTCGAAGCAGTCGATCCGAACCGCTCAACATGATCTGATCCATTTGAAAATGTGCTTGGAGGTCTAATTTTACATTTTGTAGAATTTTTTTACTATCCTTTTAGATAGAAAAAAAATCACTACTTTCGGATGGTCCAAAATCTTTATATCAAGTGATATCTAAAAAAATAATAAACAAATTATAAAAATAAATTTGGCCTCTAAGTACATTTTCATACGAAGATCAAGGTGAATTGTTCGGATCGACTATTTGAACTTTGAAATGAAGATACGGATCCATAGTACGGATCAAAGTGTGCTATGCATAGTACCGTAGCCTCACTCCACATACACACATGTATTGAGTGTGTTTGTTGTTAGCCAGCACCTGCATCCTTCAGGCTTTCTTCTGTTTCTTTTTGTTTTGTTTTTTTTGTTTGTTTGTTTGCATTATATGGTCCATTTGTCTCAAGTTTTGACCCCATTTTTAATAAAATAGAGTCAAAAGGAAAAAGTAAATAATATAGGCATTTCCTTAAACAAACCTTAAATTTAACAGCAAGGCATGAAAATTCATTTATTTAATTGACATTTTTTCCTCATTTTGTAGGGAATTCATGCTGTTAACCTAGGGGATAGCGGCTTTGTTGTAGTTAGGGAAGGCTGCACAATATTTAGGTCACCTGTACAACAGCATGATTTTAATTTCACTTATCAGCTCGAGAGTGGCAATGGCAGTGATCTTCCTAGTTCTGCCCAGGTGTGATTTTACTGTCTAATACTTCAGATTTTCCATCTCTCTTTATACGAGATCTTTACTGACTGGACATGAGTGAGTCTATGGTACTATGCATGTCACGGGTTGGTCCGTAATACAGATCAATATTTTTGTTTTCAAAATCCTAACGGTCCATCCAAACCGTTCAACATGATCAACATATGAATATGTACTTGCATATTGAATTTTATATTTTTTAGAATTTTTTACTATTTTTTAAGATAGGTAAAAAATCACTTGATCTGCAAATTCTGCACCATCCAAAAACAGTGATTTTCTACATATCTTAAAAAATAGTAAAAAAATCCTAAAAAATATATAATTCGATCTACAAGTATATATGAATATGAAAAGCATGTTGAACGTTTCGGATCGACCGTTAGGATTTTGAAAACGAAAATATTGATCCGTATTACGGACCAAATCGTGCTATTCATAGTACCATAGACTCACTCAATGGATATTATTAGCATTATTAAAGAATTGAAATAAAATTAATGACCAGAAAATTTGGGTTGATATCATATGTACCCTTCAACTCTTTTTCTAATCTCAGATTTACCCATCAACTCTTTAAATATTTTCATATTTACCCATCAACTCTTCAATATATCTTTGTAAATCCTAGCTTAAGCTGAAGATAGAGCTGATTTCTAATTCGTTCTTTCAGTACCCTTGTCCAATGACTGGCAATCTGGCATCATTTCTGCCAACATGTCAACAATTGCAGGGTGGTACTTGTAAGCCTGAGACATGTACATGTCAGATGTTATCAGCACAGACAGTATTATATTTGCTGTGACCTATTTAATGCCCCCTGACATGGTCTTTTTCCCCCCCCGTAGGTATTCAATTTCTCTGTGGAATCAGGCGATGTCATAATTGCCGGCACAGATGGTCTATTTGACAACCTCTATACCAACGAAGTAACCGCCGTTGTTGTGCACGCGGTAAGAGCTGGGCTCGGGCCCCAGGTCACGGCACAGAAGATCGCAGCACTTGCTCGTCAAAGAGCCCTGGATAAGAACCGGCAAACCCCTTTCTCCACTGCAGCACAAGATGCAGGATATCGGTACTATGGTGGAAAGCTTGATGACATCACCGTTGTGGTCTCTTACATCACCTCCTCAGACTAGGTTGTTAAATTTGTCAGTTTCCTCTGTAGTGGTTTTCTGGGGTGTTTCGTGTAGCGACTCACGAAGTCTAATGCAATTACAGGCGCTTGTTACACATTTAGCTACGGAAGTTGTTCGACAGTCTAAGGATGCTGTGGCAGTGCTATGAATCACTAGTGAAAGTATTTTTTTTTATAAAATCTAGTCTCTCTTGGTTCGGAGTTGTGTATAGGAGGCTCTTTTAGGTGTTTGGATAATTTGCTGCTAGTTAAAAAAAAGCTTGTGAAAGGTGAAAAACCGTTTTGTTATTACACGAAAGGATGTTTATTTTGTTTAGGATTTATAGGCCTTAAACTTCCTAGAAATTTAAAATTCGGTAAGATTGTTTTGCCTTTTTGCTATTGATTAGATTACTTTGTAGTTTTTTGTATATATAATATCACCATGTCAAGGAAGAACAAACAAGAGCATGAGATAGTCCATATTAGTTGCTCTTGTAGGCATCTTTGTTTATCTTATACTTGATCCTTAGTTGTCTGTTAGAACCATCAAATAATTTCTGTACAACTGTCCAAGAGCCCAAAACAATTTGCTCAATATTTGGGAGAACAAGTAATATAACTACTCGCTCAATAATTGTTAGTTATTGATCATGTGATCATCAAGTCGCAAAATTTCGTAACTCTTTTTCTTAATTCAAGTAAAATTTTAGTAGGCATTGCCTGTTACATCCCCTATCAATCTTATTTCCACTTTTCATGACAAGTCCCCTTCAAGTTTGGTGCAAATGTATGTGCAGACATAATTATTTGTGTAGGTAATGAACCTGAGCTGTTTCTCTTGATGAGTAGTCAATTGGTTCAGCTTAATTAGCAACTGTTTTGCTTTGAATTTGGTACCATGTGGATACAAAATAAGAATTTAATGTGTAAAGCTTGGTTCCTCCTATTTTGAATGGAAACCAAAAATAGGTTTGTTCTAGGGACAGTGATCACGAGTAGCCAAAAACATTTAGTTACCATCTTAATATTTCAAAATTCTGATCTTACCATCACTTTTTGAAAAATTAAGAATATAACATCCACACAGACTGAAGCTGCACATCACTTAGGTCATGCGTAGCTCTGTAGTGTGCATGACCCCTTTGTAAATGGAGTTGATTCATGTTCTCACACGCAGGTCCCACCGATTTAGTAATTCACAGCTTCGGTCTGTGGAGGCTGGAGCTGCGTGGTGGTAGGATGTGAATTTTCTAGGAACTGATGGTAAGGTCGGAATATTTGAAATATTAAGATTGTAACTAAATTTTTTTTGGAACTGAGTAGGTAATAGCTGAGCATCTAACAATAAACGATGTCACTGACGTAAAATTTTATTTGACAAGCTTGAATGATGTAATCATGCAACTAAAAAGAGCTATAGAGTAGTCTCTTTTAATTAGCAAGGACATGACATGCTCGATTCTGATGCTCTTTAATGGATGCCGTGCGTATTACCTACTATACCAATATTTTCTATACTAATCTTATACAGATTATAATCCTTCTTTTTATAATGGTTAGAAGTCAAATCATTCAACTATTTAATTTAGAAAATAATAATTGTCCGGCTTATGAATCTGCCAACGTCCAAACGAAATGTATTGTTTTTGCCACTAAACTTAAAAATTGGTTCTCTTAGAAGTTAGAAATCCAATCATTTGTATACATTTACTAAAACTAAGTGCAAACTGAACCCGAAGAGATGCTCCCCCCCAGCAAACATGATTTTTTTTTTTTAATCTCCATACTCGTGTCGTGTGGGCAAGTAACTGGACCTTGGATTTGGATGAATTATGGGCCTTTCTCAATCCATGTTCAGAAAATGATGATTTTTTGCATTCCTCACTAATAATAACAGCGGCTGATGATAAAGAGAAAATTAAATAAGAGCTTTACCAATTCCAGACAAATTTTATAAACTGCTCTTCTTTTGAAAAATTTAGAACAAAATACTTTCATCTAAAATTCTTAACAAAATGTTCTTGTAGGTCCTCATTTTTCCCTCCCTCCACATTCTCGCTCTCTCCCTCCCGGTTACACAATTACTCTGTCTTTTTCTTTCTCCTCTCTCAAAACTTTATTTTGGAGTCACTTCTCTGAGTAGAAGCTGAGATATTTCATTCTGAAATAGATCAATTTTTTTTTGTCTTGTAGGAGCTATTAAAACTAGGACAATCCAAAGAAAACTCAGGGAGGTTAACTTGACATATATATCTTATGTTTTCAAGGTTCCAAGCATACATGATTTTCATCTGATTTTGAGTAATATGACGTACTGGTCTTGCAGTGTTCATTTTCAGAATAAAAAAAAGTTTTTCATCCCGAGATCCATCTTGAATTTACAGATGCAACTGAAAAATATATAAGACACCTCTATGTCCAGTAGGTATTAGGTCAACCATAAATTATCTAAAATGAATGTTTAAATGCGCATCAATAAGCAATTAAATAAATTATGATTTAATCCATTGTCTTGAGCAGAGTAAACTGTGGGCCAGACCAATTTAGTACACTTCAAAGTTCTAACTTCTAAATTGAAAGTCTAAAGGTTCTAACAATTAAAATGTGAAGTGTGTTTCAATTTACTCTAAAAAAAGAAGAAGAAAAATTAACAAAGTCAAATCAGTTAAAATTGTGCAACTATCAAGTGCTGAGAAAACACATAAGCTGCTATGGAGAGAACCACAATAACCACATGTAATAAAAAATATATATATTGCCTAATCTAAAATTGCAACAGAAGCTTCATTATTGTTGATTAACATTTGTCTTCAAGTCACTGAAAAGAGTTCTATTAAGTATGGTAAAAGATTCATGCAACCATCTAAAATTCACTCCTGAGTCTTCTCCCATAACTAGTCTAGGTAAATTTCAAGTTAATTATCAACTTATAGTTGCAGCTCAATTTTTAAGAGATCTACGCAACAAATTATATCAGCAATAAAGTGGTGTGAAAACACAATTGAAAAAAAGAAAGGACAAAGGAGGGGAATGAAGTAACTAGGAGGGAGGAGAAAAGAGGGGGAAAAGAAAAGAAAAAAAATCCACAAGGACATTTTGTTAAAAAATTTAGGAGAGTATTTTGTTCTAAAAATTTCAAAAGAAAAGTATTTTATAAAATTTTCCAATTCCAGTATCTATCTCTTTACAGATAAGTTTTATACAAAGTGAATCTATGTGCGTCATAAAGGGAGAATATTTATAATGATCTATGCTTAGACCTATATGTAAAAGTTATCAATGCTGTTATTAGTGCAAACACTAAATTACTAATTTCTAATTAGGACCTTAAGAGTTTTCCTATTTCTAGGTTTGAACTTGCATTTACTTAGGTAACCTTTTCCGCAACATTTCGCGAATAAGGTTTAATGGCTTGTAAGTTGTAACTGGGTTATTCCACACAAAGAAAACATGAAAAAAAATACAATATATCATCTCCATAAAACTAATTAAAAAGATACCCAAAACAATAAAAACGAAGCAATGTGAAAGCTAGGTTTAAAACCGCATTAAAGCATTCCTTTAACATAACATATAATACTATCAAATCATCAAATTATCAGAAAACACTAGTCAAAATACAATGCCCTGAGCTTCCTAACGTGAAATTAGCTTATCACATCAAAATCTGTTAAAACAACCTCAAAAAGAAGCTACATCGCCTAAATAGTAGCGGTCAACTGTATATATTGCTGAAGCTTCTAAACAAACCCTCACTAAAAAAAGGGATGTCTATGCTTTGCTTCAGAACGTGTCAGAGATACGTAATATGATTTCATCTTAAATTAGGAATCAAAATTCTTCTAATTGGATTTAACGTTGCTGCCATTTTCTTCAGTTGACTTGACTACATTCATTGAGCACGGTTTTAAGCACAGTGTAGTCATAATTTCTGGCCCATGCTGCTTAATCATCTCTTCCTATTACAAAAAAATTGTTAGGTAAATGTTTCTTTAGCAAATGATACCAACCTGTGATGTACTTTCACAAATAAAATTTCTCTTCACGGAAGAAATTTCATTTTTTAAATTACCAACAGCCAAGTTTTTTCTGATACTTTTCAAGAATAAGCAACCATCAGAGCCAATAAATTTGTAATTATAATTTTCTACATTAACCAAGTCATACACTCGTTCAAATGACAACTTCACTAGCATTTGAAATTCATTTTGCTTGATTGTAATTCAATATCTACAGAGAAAAATGCTTAGAGATATTTGCCAATCATCAACAGACTACAGATTACCAAAAGAATCTTGGAAATGTTTTAGAGCAAACTACCGGTCTAGAACTTATGATGAGATATTTGCACAAGATTCTATTCCGTGAATTAACCAAATTTCCAGAACTTTTAATGTATTCCATTGCAAATACACAGATATATTGGGGTATTGTTTGCATAAACATAAAAGCTAAGTGGGAACTAACCATTAGCTGATTGTTCTCAGTTTCCACATTTTGCAAGGCTTCCTTGAGTTCAAGAATTTTCGCTTTCAATTCACTGTTCTCACTACTCAGCTCTTTCACTGTCTTCCCCAGCTCTTCGCACTCTTGCTATTAACCAAAAAAAAAAGAGACTCGTAAATCATCAAAGTCACTAAGGTTTGAATTTATATTTATAAAAAACAAAAAAAAGCTTTAAGTGTTGATATCTCAACTTTGTGTTCCATGAACAAACAAAGAAAAAGGTAAAAGTTAAGCTCAACTTTTTCAGCCAGAAAGAGGAATAAACAACAGATGCCAACTTTCACCTCTCGATTAGTAACTGAGAAAATGAGGAAGCAATTTTAAGCAATTAAAAACAAAGAAAACCTGTTTCCGTAGCCTTGACCTCCTTGCAGATTCCCTATTTGATTGCTTTCTTCTCTCCCTCTTCAATTCCCTTTCATCCTGCTACAAGTAATACACTATATCAGTGAGGTTAATAGTTGTACATGTTATTGTGCAGGTAGTGCCAAAGATACCAACACGTCACAACTCACAACAGAATTGTAGGAACGAGATCAGGATATCTGATTAAATTCTTCCAAACGTTCATATTGGAAAATTAAGAAGATTACATTATTTAATGGACTAAATAGATTGGCAATGCTGAAAAAGTGACATGTCATATTAGTTTGAACTTCACATATAAAAGAAACCCTTTTAGTTAATTTTATAATTTAATTTTCATGAAGCAGGGCAATGAATGGGACAAAATAGGACTGAGATTTAAATAATCAAAATAACTTAAAAGTGATATGAATAAAAAAAATAAAAGATACCGCTTGAAATGGAGCTACATCACTTGGTCTTGAGTTTAAGGCAAGAGCACTAGTATGACTAGTGTTCCAGATATCCATCCCCATGTGCAAACTTGTGGCTGCTGGGGCAACTGCTGTCCTGCCGGGTGCAGAGACTGGGAGCTTAGAAGCAGCTCTGCCCCTCACGTATTGCGATGAATCATTACTGTTGTTACACAAAGACAAAGCCTGAGATGATTCCCCTGGTTAAATTACAGATCAATCATAATGTTAGACACTATGTTGGATCTGAACACTTAAGTTACGTTAAATTGGTGTTATGTAGAGATCACAGCTTAATTAAGGCTAAACCTCAAAATCTGCTGCCTGTTTGTGCTATTATTAGGGTATAATAGGTCCCAAATTGCTTTCTAATGAGTCTGAGAAATGGAAAAAATAAAATATATAAATATTATTGGATGCGATTGATAGATAACCTTCTGTGTAGGATTTGCCATATTTTCTCTTTTTGGCAGAGGAACCCTGGGAAAAAAAAGTAAACAAATTTGAAGAATTAATCCACACTGAGGGTTACAGTTTCAGTCTCTAGTACGTACCAAGCCATACAGAACCACACTCTAACTAATAACTCCAGAGAACCTTGTTGGTGGTCATCACAATTGAGTCTGTATCCTATGAGATATCTCAAATTTTCAGTTTATCTAAAGGCAGGCCAAATTATATTTGGTGCCTATTCGGAATGCAGGGGGGCCAGTATATGTGCTTTGAGATATGTGCAGAATGGATATGAATGGTCATGATTTTCCACAGATCAACTCAAAGTTTGAGATATCTCAGGGGATACGAATTCATTACAATTACCATTTTGTACTATTCTTTTCAAGTAACTGCTGGTTGTACGATAATTTGCCTCATTTAAGCAACAGGCCATAAAACCAAGAAATCTTCTAACTCCAAAGCATCAAACAGTACGGTCTTACTATCAAGTACATCTCAGTTTTAACCCCAGCTTGACAACCATTTTAAGAATGATTGAAATCAATAAACAAATATGTACCTTCACTTCTGCATCATCATCTCTTGTTTCTGACGAATCATCACTGCTGCTGAAAAAGAAGCAACAACCAGAAGAAATTGTAACAAATAAGTACCACATTTAAAGAGAAAAGGATTGAAATCAACCGATGAAGGACAAGACTACACCAACACAAACCTTTGAGAAGCCATATTCCCAGAACCTGAGGTCCCTTTTCCTCCATCACGTGACTTTTCAGGTGTATTTTCAGAACTACCCTTGTTCCTTTCCTTGTCTTCTGTTTGCTTCCCTTCACTTTCGCCCATTGCATAAGCCATGCTCTGTAAAAGAACTTATTAAACCAGAAACAGAGCAAGGCAAAATTGAGACAATGAAAGATTAAAAATGCATAACTTACCACAGCCATTGACGGGTGGGGATAGTATGGCCCTGAACTTGAGTAATACGCTGAGTAAGGCATGGGAGTTCCATATGCAGGCATGACATGCTGTATATAGAAAATATAAAAAAAAAAAAAATTAAGACTCTTTGCATATGTGATTTTAAATAATGGACTTTCATATAAAAACAGTTACCACATCTGCAAATTTAAATGTAATTGTCTATATTCAAAGCTAACAAAACTTCTGAAACCAGGGTGCTAATAGAGTACTGATTCTCTTTCTCTCTCTCCCCCTCTGTTATTTTTTTTTTTTGTGTATAATGCTCGCTTGTACAAATGAGGTCAAAATTGAGTCTCCGAGCTCATAGTATACAACAGAAAACAGCAGTACTCGATTCACAGCTAGGTATTTTATTAAATCCAGGATGAATTATCAAGTGCCCGATTAATGCATCCAGACAAATTTCATGCCTTTAAAAACCTTTAGAACAAACATGATTTTACCCAATTGAATAACTTCTCACCGAAGAGTCAATAGTGCCTTTACACCATTCTAACATAATTCCAAGTTTCCAAGAACCACACAAAGTCAGAACCCGACAGAAGAGCCGATATTTCTAATATTAAAAGAATTTTCCTTGTATTATCTGAACTTATTCTATTTAATCGACTCGCACATACGGACAAAATCAATTACTCCCCTTCTCCGGTCTAAATTATTCCTAAACCATACAGATCGAGATGAAACAGTACCTGTCCAGGCCAGACATAAGGGAACATCGCTGGCCACTCGTGAGAATTCGGGTACGCCGCAGCGGCCATGACAGCGTGGTTCGCTGACGGGGCAACATCAGCCCTGTTGCTAAGCTCCAGAGGCTTGTTCTGCCCCTCCGACGCCATAGAAGGGGAGTTGAGACCAAATTAAACAAATAAGTATCTCTTAATCAAATTTTACCTTTTTGGGATGGGGAATTAAACAAGAGATCCAAAAGGGAAAGAGAAAGTGTTGGAGTAGGAGTGCAGAGAGAGACAGAGAGAGAGAGCGCTAGGGTTTGGAGCGTGGCGAGAGGTGGGGAGTCTGTCCGACGCGGCGATCGATGGATGGATTGGAGGGAGGGGATTTATGGGAGAGTGGTGCTTCTGGGGTCCACAGAGAGAGACCGTATTCTTTCGGGCTTTATTCGGTGCACCTGGAGCATGTCAGCTCCAACGCCTGTATAACTGGGGTTCAGAAATCACTACTCTATTTCGAACGCCTGTAAAAGAGCACTTGGTAAAAGAGGTGGCTGCCCTATTTGGAGAAGTGAAGACTGTGTTTTATTTTTTTTTATTTTTTTTCATATTTTATGATTTAAAATTTTAAATAGTTAATTCAAACTGTTCATGTTAAAATATATCTGAAAATCAATTTTTATAACTTCTGGAAATTCTTTACTTTTTTTTAATTATTGAAAATTATTGTAGAAAAATTATTCATAAATGACAAACTTATTGTAGAAATAATGAAATAAAAGCAAGAAAATACGGTGAGTCTTTTTCGCTCAAAACAATTTAATTATAAAAAATAAGGTCATGGTAGATGTTTTGATCATTTAAAAAAAATATATATAGGACGTAGTAACTAGTAACTGTGTTTTCTCAAAATTTTACTCTTATAGCGATATACATAGTTTTCGTTGAAAGCCTGTAATTAATAAATAGGACAATAAAATAAACATTCATCGTGATGCAAGTAAAAATAAATAAACTAATCTCACTGATGAGTAAAAAAACAAAACGATGTACTTTATATCGCATAGACATACTTAATGGTGCAACATACTGTTATATATGTTAGAATATTTTTATCAGCATTTTGGACTAAAACAATAAGTTATTGGCATTTTTATTCAAACAAAAGACAGGAGCCGAAATTATTATTTTAATCAAATAAATATAAGAATAAATGGCTTAATTCAAAGATATATTGGATGAAAATTTACCATCGCTGTTGAATAGTTAAATTGCTAAGTGTTTACAACTAAAAAAAAATATAATATATAATACAGTGTATGCAAGTACACTTATAACAACTTTTTGAGAACGCAATAAGAAAATATTTTATGTGCATGTGTCTAAGGTAATAATATTTCATATACAATTAAAATTTATGGTTTTCTCCAAGAAATAGTTGTCAAAATATTAAAATTAATTTTTAAATTTTTGTTCTGAACTCAAAGTTAACATAAAGTTTGTAGTGTTGCGGTGTATTTCGGATGATATACTCCGAATGCAAACTAAAATGTGTGTTCGTTTGGGAAAGGTTCGAGAGAGGCAGATGTGGGGATGAGTTGGACACCGGGATCCGCGCGCTGATTTGGATAACACTATATTATGGCTGCACCTGGAGTTGAGACGTGCTCGAATTGAACAACATCCAAGTTAAGGGATTTGGGGTCACTTGCAAGCAACGAGTGTGGATCTTTTTCCCACAGCGAGTCATAAAACTAGAACAAAGCTCGTCTCTTAGTTACCTCTTACACCATTTCTGAGAGTTGACCAGTTCGTACAAAATCTGTAAACAGTTTCGTCCGACAATAAGGATATATAGTTTGGCCTGGGTTCAAATTTAATTGGGTCAATCTGGTCTATCGTACGGACGTAAACCATCTGCAACCAATGATCTCTGTTCTCCAGGAAGAAAAGATAAATAGTGCAAGTTTTGGCTTTTTTTTATTTTTAATGCAAGTTAAAACTACGGCTGCAAAAAGAATTCCTAGTTGGTGATTCAATTCGAGTTTGATTTGAAAAATTTTATAAAAAATTCGATTCGGAATAGTTCGAAATTAATGCAAACTAAACTTAAAATAAATCTGGTTTGTTTGAAATAAGTTCACAAATTATTATAATTCGAAACTCAAAGTAACGCGAACTGTTGATTTCCGCTGATTACTTAAAAGCACATAAGGCCGCTCAAGCCATAAGTTATAGCTTGTAAATCGTAACTTTCGCTTTCGGCGACTACGATCACTCTTTTTTATTGTAAAAAGATTCGTAAAAAATTCAAATTGAGTTTGTAAATAATTTGATTCAAAATTAATTCAAATCAAACTCAAACTGGAATTTGGTTCGATTTGTTTGCAGGTCTAGACTTAAAACTGGAAAAAAAAATTAGCGAGCCAATAAAAGTATGGTTTGGCGAGCGACTGCGTCTGATTTCGCATCCGTCGGGAATCTTTTATTTTTCGGATATAGTTTTGTATGGGGATGGTCATTTACGAAGAGGTTTTTTAAATCTTCTTCACCTAAATGATCAGGGTGTTATGCAGGTTGTTATTTTATATAACGAGCGAGGTTATTATGCAGATTACATATCAAGAATTCAGCCAAAATATTTCTGATAGCATCTTAGTCGAAGTACTTAATGATTAAATTTTAAAATTTTATATTTGAAATATCAACCTAATAAGTAGCTTAATAAATTAGATATATATACTAAACTTGTAGAATATTGATTTTTACTATTTTCAGAATTTTTTTTACTATTTTCTATTATTTTTGAAAGTTGAACTTTTTTGGACCTGAAAATAAAAGAAAAGTACTGATATTTTAGAACACCATCTTTCAGAATCATAAAAATACTAAATCATTTTTTTAAATAGTAAAAATTAATATTCTACGAGTTTAATTTTTAACCAATTTATCGAGCTATTTAGGTTGACGTTTTAAATATGAAATTTGACATGTAAGCACGTCAATCGAAGCGGTACTAGAAGTATTTTAGCCAAACTCTGTGAATTGCCTCGCGTTATGGATCTATAATCCTTTATAATTTTTAAAAAGTTGATCCAAAACATTAAACACGACCTTCGTATGAAGATATACTTGCAGATTAAATTTTTTTATTTTTTAGAAACTTTTTTCTATTTTTATAGACAGAAAATCACAACTTTTGAATGTCCAAGGAAAATTTTCAAAAAAGCGATAATCTACCTACTTAAAAATATTAAAATTATAAAGCTATGATATTTGATTTGTTAGTGCATTGATCACGTTGAACAGTTCAAATCGACAATTTCAAACTAAAAGGCAAAAATACGACAATTTCCCTTTTAATATGCAAGTTACCATAGCCTCGCTCTTATATAATTACCAGTATCATACCCGTACATTGTAAAGAGGAAATTATAAGAGAACAAAAAAGTTTCATACAAAATAACATATTTTTATAAAAAAAAATAGACCAAATGACAAATAACATTTCTCAAACAACATATTAAATGATATTTATATGTAAATAAAATTTCTTAAATGAGACAATTTTTTTTTTAATTTTTTGACATATTTTCATAAAAATACCCTCAGACAAAATGACATATTAAATTACAACTAACATTTCTTAAATGATATAAAAAATATAAAGAAATGAAGACATAACCAATCAATTCAAAATTTTCTAAAATAATATTTAAAAAAAATAGAAAGATACTGAGATCAATGAGAATGATATACAATTTACATGTAGAGAGTACACGTAAAAAAATATAAAAATGATACATAGAATCATAATATTTGATCGAAAAACTGATATTCAAATCAAAATTTTATCTATTTAATTAAAGTCATTGACGGATTAGAACATCTAAGTACTTAATATAAGAATGAAGATTCTTGAATTTCTTTTTTAAAAGTACAATCAGAACTAACTTTTCTTATAATTTAAAAAGGCTTAAAAAGGAAACAATAACAAATAACAAATGTGGTACTTGATGTTTATAACTAAAAAAAATGTTCCGCGTGTCATTGTCCGAAATACAGAGGTTTCGCATGTAGACATAGATCCTTTAAAAAAATCAATATAGACACAATGTAATTTGTTAATATGCACACAACGTAATTTGTTAATGACACAATGTTATTTAAATTTTTAATTTAATAAATATATTTACTCTTCAATTGTCGCCATTTCAAACATTTAATCATCTCTCCTTAATTATTTTGCAATATTAATTTCCTTAAGAGACACTTATAAAGGAAACAAATACAATTAATGTCTCTAGTAGATCAGTTAACTTTTTTAATGAAAATATAAATATTTTTATAGTTATATAAGTCCAGATAGGAAGCATTTAGTAAATAATTTTGACTTTTTTCGTGATTTTTTTATATATATATAACATGACAAACGCATTTTGTAATCACGTGTTCATTATACATGACAATTACAAACATCAAGATAACGTGCTAAGTATATATTAAAAGTTTTTCAAAAACAAGACAATCAACTAAGCTAAATGAAACAAATTAAGCCATTTGTTATAACAGAAGTTTTTTCATAATCAAATAAGAAAATATTTTGTTTAAAATTTCTTTCATTTAATTTCAAGGAAATTTAAGAAAAAAAAGGAAAATTAATATTAAATTTGTACTCTAGTTGGTGATTTTAGTTTATAATTATTAAATTTATGAAAAAGCATGCTAAAAGGAAATACACATAAGTTCGAATTTTTCTCGTATATGCTAAAAACAAATGTAGACAAGTTTGAACTGTCTTACTATAGTAAATTGTTTCTCTTTTCAAAATATTAATTTTTTTTTGCTAATTTAAGAAGCAAAATAAATTGAATTAAGAAAAATATATCATAATAAAAGTCTATTAATTAAATAATTTGAATCTGTGTTGTGCTGATAATAATATTTTTAGTGTCAATATCAGCACCCTAGATAGAAAGTTACAATTGAAAAATGTCTTACCGTCACTATCCAAGAATGGATAGCCGAACCCCCGAAAATCCGAAATTGAACGACAGTTACAATCGATTAATAATCCTAGTACTTCCGAGTAACACAATTAAATTAATTAATTAATTGGGGTCAAGTGAATAATCCAGTGACTCAGCGAGGTCCCCTAGATGCAATATTGCAATGCAATCCCGTCATGTTTGCAACTACCGGGGTGCGTATCCTCTGAGATATCTCAATTTTTGCGTGACCGACGTGTTCGGTGTCTATTCGGGAACCGCAGGGGGGCCAGTATTATTGGAGCTTTGAGATTCGTGCAGAACGTATTTGAACGTTGAGATGTTCCAAAAAGTCACGCAAAGTTTGAGATATCTCAGAGGATGCGAATTCGCAACTACCGTAGAACGAATTCGCATCCTCTGAGATATCTCATATTTTGCGTGACCTTTTGGAATATCTCAATCGTTCAAATACATTCTACACGAATCTCAAAGATCAAATAATACCGGCCCCTACAGTTCCCCGAATAGGCACCGGACACGTCGGTCACGTAAAAATTGAGATATCTCAGAAGATACGCATGCCCGTAAAACAGTGAAAAAGTAAATGCGACTATAGTTCGGATCTTCTGTTGCAAAAACTTCAAAACTGAACCGGTCACAAGAGACCGAACAGCGGGTCCAAAATGCTCTTTTCAGCTGGTTCCACGCTTCCACGTGGTTGACCCACCCCACCCGTCAGTGGATTAAAACAAATTCTTTGAAGGGAATCTCGTCACGGGAATTTCAGTTTTGGATTTTATCCCGGAGATGAGGAATTCGCATCCTCTGAAATATCTTAAACTTTGCGTGACCTTTTGGAATATCTCAATCGTTCAAATACGTTTTGCACAAATCTGAAAGCTCAAATAAAACTGTCCCCCTGTGTTTCCCCGAATAGGCACCGGACACGTACGTCACGCAAAAATTGAGATATCTCAGAGGATACGGACTCGGAGATGAGCGTAATCGCCCGTGAGTCCTTCCGTGACCCCCCTTAAACACGGGAGCGGGGGCGGTCCGATATCCAATTGGAACCATCCGGTTTAAATCAAGATTTGTGTGAACACTGATCCGTAGACAGTAAAGATGTTTGCACACATCTCCACGTGAATTGGATGGTTTCGAATTCACCGGACATAATTTTGTACGATACCCATTGATTGGTTACACTTGTCTAATCCCACGTTCCCAGAATTCGCAGCCTCTGAGAAATCTCAAACTTGGCGTGACTTTTTGGAATATCTCAATTGTTCAAATACGCTTGCATGAATCTCAAAGTAGAAATAATACTGCCCCCTACATTCCCCCGAATAGGCACTGGACACGTCGGTCACGCAGAAGTTGAGATATCTCAGAGGATACGCACCAACGATACCACGCACGATCGCATAATCCCATTCCCAATTCCTTCTCTCTCAGAGATCAGATGCTACCTCCAAACCGTCAAAGTCAAAATGTGGAGGTGAGGTGAGCCCTGAGAGCGAGAGCTAGCGATAGATACCTCGCACCTGCTCCATTACACCAGAACACCATATGAGGCAGAGGCCCCGCCATCCCTCTCCTTCGCTTTCCACTTCTCCTGCCAAGATGAAGTGAGCTTCTCTCTCTCTCTCCCTCTCACTAATTCTTTTTTACCAGTCGCTGTAAATTTCATTTCTGCAGCTAAAGCGCACAAATGGTTAAATTTTAAAGAGTGGTGCTTTGAACAGTAAACTTCTGTTGTTCGCTAGTCACCCCTTGGCGCCTTTTCGTTATTTCCCTGTATGAATAAATAATTTCCTTTAGCGGACACTTCGTTTGGATTGGGAGATGATAAGGATCTCATCAATAGCATACTCGATGAAGGAGTCATTAATTTTTGGGGGAAAAAGGACGATTAGGGGAATTGCAAATATAATGTTTTACCTTTTTAATTAGCTCATGGCTTGCAAGGTTCTATTTGATTGTTTGTGTGTAATAGATGAACATTTGGAGGAAGAAAAATATGAAATTATTTTTGATAGCTGTGGTTGAACCGATGGGATTTGATGAATGTGTTCTTTTTCCATTTTAGACATGTACTCAGTGATGATCGAATTTATCTTTTTGGAGGCTATAAGAAAGATAAAACAAAGAAACTAAAATAATTATTGCATAATTTAAACCTGTAGTTGCAAGCACATCTGGAGTAATTTCATGAAATTTTTTGAAAATATCCTTATTTGTAAAAGGGATTGAAGCAGTAAAAATACCCATATGCACATTAAAATAGTTCCTTTCAACCACAGGTAGAACTCCAAATTAAATTGAAAATTTTAGAAAAATGAAAATAATAAATGATGAATAGCTTTATCAAAAGATAGTAATATATAAATAATAGACAAATGCAAATGGAACCAGGTACAAGGTACTAGGTATCTACCTTTGGCACATAAGCATTAATTTTGTTCTTAATTTCAAGTTTTCAACATGCGTTAGCTGTTAGTAGTAGTTTTGATTCAATTTGTTTTTCTGGAAAATTACAAAAAGTTCTATATCTTATATTTTTTGTTACAGAGCGAGGACGATATTCGGCTTTTCGATCTCTCTGATTCTAATCAACATGGCATCTATTTTGGAGAAAGCAGATGAGAATCTCCTTCCAGCAGTTTACAAAGAAGTTAGTGAGGCATTTAATGCGGGCCCAACTGAGCTTGGTTACCTCACTTTTATAATGAACTTTGTGCAATCGGCATCTTCTCCCCTTGCTGGTACTATGTCAAATTTAAGTCTGGTCTGGTTTTTAGTGCGACAGCTATCTGATTAGCCAAATCTTTTTTTTTTTTAAAGCTTGTCAGCAGCTGACAAGTTTGATTAGCCAAATCTAAAAACGATTTTGTAAATAATTACAGAAGTGCTCTTTTGAACTATGCCTGGTTGCAATAGTACCAGCTGACAAGTTTGCTTTGCTTGCAATAATTGTCAGAAGCAGCACTGTAGTTAATTAAAGCTAACACCTAACCTTTTTTGGGCTAGATGCAAGGAAAGCTAAACAATTAAACAGGATTAAATAAGCAAAATGACTGCCATTACCTATATTGACTTTACCAGGGTCGGAGGCACACTTTCAAGTTATGAGGATCAAGGGATTGCTTTCACAAAAAATATGGGGTCAATTTTACAGTACCCATAGCATTTTTCTCTAAATTATATAACAAAATCAGCTACTTTCGGAAAAGAATGGGGTCAGCTGACCCCATTTCTCCTTATTAAATCCGCCCATGGACTACCAAATATCCCAATATAAAGTTAAGACAATGTTTGAGGAAGTTGCACTTGAGGGATATGTTTTTTGTAGCATTTAGGAGAAAATTCATCCTCTGCACATCTTAAATATTCTGATGTTGTTTGCAAAAGCCTCCAATAAATTTGGTTCAAGTGGCATAATCTGAGAAATTTAGGGTGTTAACTGCAACAACCCCCCCATTTAAAAAAAATGGAACCCATTAATTAATCATGTTCTGTCATTCATAAATTAAATATCTCCCAATTTCTAATTAGATTAATCATTATCAAAACACAGGTTGATCCATTTTGACATATTTCAGTTTAGCTGCATCAATTTTTTTGTAGGTATTCTTTCACTCCACTATGACCGCCCGACGGTCCTTTCAATGGGGACTGTGTGTTGGGCCATCTCAACTGCTGCAGTCGGCGTGAGTCAGCATTTCCGACAGCTGGCATTCTGGCGAGCCGTAAATGGGTTTGGACTCGCCATTGTCATCCCGGCACTCCAGTCTTTCATTGCCGACAGTTACAAGGATGGGTCCCGTGGCACGGGCTTCGGGATATTGAGCCTTGTCGGCGCGATAGGTGGAATAGGTGGAGGTATATTGGCAACTGTTATGGCCGGACAGGAGTTCTTGGGCATGCCAGGCTGGCGGTTTGCATTTCTCATGATGGCATCTGTTAGTTTAGTTATCGGGCTTCTTGTGTACTTGTTTGTCGATGATCCAAAAAAGACCTCTCCAATGCATCTAGGGCCTGATGTGGAATCTAACAAGTACAATTCTATCCTCAATAATAATTTTTTTTTTCAAAAAAAATTCTGCTTTTTTCAAAAAGAAGGAAGAACATTGAAGGAAAAATGTTCTTCTTTTGATGTCTACATTATTTAAAATTGATGTTTCATTGTTAGTAAGCTCGAAATAAATTATTTGTGAATCTGATGTTTTCTAGAGCTAGGCTATACTGATTAAATGGCTGTGCTTAACTCTAGGTTTTATCAGTTAGGAGGGAAAGAGGGCCTACCTCGAATTTCACTTTGGCGCGACTCATTTGTAGCAATGAAATCTGTGATGAAAGTGCAAACATTTCAGATTATTGTATTGCAAGGAATAATTGGATCTCTACCATGGACCGCCATTGTTTTTTTTACAATGTGGTTTCAACTGATCGGTAGGCAAGTTCAAAATTCAAAGCTACTGAGTACCACAATGCAAACTATAATATCGAACAATTTCTCTTACAGGTTTTGATCACAAGAGTTCAGCTGCTTTGAACAGCCTCTTTTCTATTGGATGTGCCACTGGTTCATTCACGGGCGGGTTCATAGCGGATCGATTGTCACGGGTTTACCCGGATTCAGCCCGTGTCATGTGTGCCCAATTCAGCGCCTTCATGGGCATTCCCTTTTCACTAATCCTCCTTACTGTGATACCGCAGTCTGTAGATTACTGGTTCGCATACGCTGCAACACTTCTCTTGATGGGTTTGACCATCAGTTGGTGCGCCTCATGTGCAAACAACCCCATGTTTGCTGTGGTGGTGCCACGTAAGCACCGCACCATGATCTACGCCTTTGACCGTGCATTTGAAGGGTCATTTTCCTCCTTGGCTGCCCCAGCCGTCGGCTTGGTCACCGAGAGGATTTATGGGTACGACTCGAAATCCATTAGTCTAGCAAATGGGTCTCCGCAAGGGGCATTGGCACTCTCAAGGGGGCTTCTGACGATGATGGTAATTCCCTTTGGTGTTTGTGTTTTGTTTTATAGTCCCTTGTACATTGTTTTTAAGAAGGACCGAGAAAATGCTAAGATGGCAAGTAGTAAGGAGCAGGATCTCGAGCTTACCTAACACCTGAATGGTGGCTTGGGGTACAGAATATTGATTCGCATTCACTTGGTATTTTACAAGTTTTGTTATTCTTTGTTTTTTTCTTTTCCAAATTTTTGCTTATTAGTTTCTTATAGGGAGTTTAATTTTTCATTAAATGCAGTTTGTTTAACCCCTTCATTCTAGGTTATAGGTGCAGATACGATTTTGATGGATTATTTATTTGACATTCAAGTTTTTTATGTACAGTAGAACCAAGGTGTTCTTAAGCTCAAACGTATTGAAACCAATCTAGTTCACAAGAAATGTGTTTATATGCAAAATTTATAAGTTTTCGAATTAGTTTACTAATTAAGTCCAGCAGTAAAAAGAAGAAGAAGGTTCATTTTTTTTATCATATTTTGACCGGTTAACTTTATATTAAATTAATTCAAAATTTATATATAAAAGATCATTTTTAACGGTTTAAATTTGTCATTTGAAATACGTAAGATTTTAGAGTTAAACTCACTAATAACAACTTGGCAACTTGGCGATCATAAAAATTTTCTAGTTCTACGCATGCCTGTAATTCTCTTTCGTTTAGTTTGTTACGTTATGGTCATTTCACTGTATTTTTTCCAAATGCGACCTGCTATTTTAAATTTTTTACGAAAATACACCTCTAGACATGCCTCTGAACGGAAGCATGCAGTTGAGCTTAACTGCGAAATAAACGCAATATGCAAAACCTCTAGACATGCTTTTCAGCTTATCTGTATTATTCTCAGAGTTTTATGAACGAAAGTATGCGCATTATTTGTGATATACCCCAATTATTTATAGAATTTATGAATTTTTTTTATTGTAATTTTAAATATTTGCATGTTAATATATTATTTGTACTATAAAAATGTATTATTTCTGATTTGCATCCTAGTCCGGAGTATATATACCTGAATGGTTCCTAAATGCAAGTTTGTTACTGTTCCAAATACGTACGCAATGTGAGACATTTGTGAAAATTTTAAAGTTTCGAATTAATTTAGTATAAAATCAAGTGGTCAAAAGGCTTCCAAAAAATTAATGCATTGAAATTAATTTAGAAACCTTCTAATTTTGACCACTTGATTTTATACTAAATTAATTCGAAACTTTAAAATTTTCACATGTAGACGCATCACTCGTAAGGTAGAAGAATTTCAATGGTTTGAATTCGTCGTTTGAAGTTAATCCGATAAATTTTAGAGTTAAAAGTACAAAGTCCTAGTTCTACTCATTAAATTAAATATATATTATTAAAATGTCCAGGTATTGACTTTACTCGGGCTCTCTACACTCTACGCAGGAGTGTATATCTTCTGAACCGTTGTACGAGGCTGCACATGCTACCCACCGTCTGATATGCCCAGAGATTCCAGATGATTGAACAAAAAGTCGCTATCAAACGGATAAATCCGAAAAATTAAACTATCCTGCACTGCACGCAAAGCTCCAAGCCAATAAAATATACACAATTGGAGACTACAATTCTAGCATCCACAGAGCTGGGCTCCAGTAGTCCAGTGGCGCCTGGAATTCAGGTCCCTGAGAAAACATAAATTTTGTGTTTGGACTCGGACCGTCCGATTTGAATCCGCACGATTTGAAGGGTACCGTGAATTTTAACCTGAGTAGGACTGACTCGATTCTGATCGAACGGTCCCTATCCAAACTAAAATTTTGAGTTACCTTAGAGGATCCTGACCCGTGGAGCCCAGAGCAAGAAATAAACATGAAAAATATTCCTAGCGAACGTGCTCGCGCGGGCATCGTGATATTTCCTGTTGATTTTTCTATGAATCTCAGCCGTTCATTTGTTACAAATCCGTGCGAACGCGAATCCTCCCAGCTACCTGATTGAGCAAAATTATCTCTGATTAAATCTCAGGGGAGCGATTGGGAATTCGGTGCCTATTTAAACACGGGGTCTGTTTTGAGATTCGTACGAAGTTAAAACTGACGACATAGATGTAATTGTACTTAGTCAGGTATTGCTCTGGATACGAATCCGATTTCCTCGGAGGTTGTCCCTTGTGAATTCGCATCTCTGAGATATCTCAAACTTTGTGTGACATTTTGGAATATCTCAATCTTTCAAATACGTCATGCACGAATCTCAAAGCTCAAATAATACGCTGCCCCGAATAGACACCGGACACGTCGGTCACGCAAAAATTGAGATATCTCAGAGGATACGCACCCGTCACTTGTCGCAGGTTAATTTATAAACTCTGCAATCTTCCTCTGCACTTCCTTCCCGAGCGCAGGCGCAGCTCCCATCGCAAAAACTGATCCAATGAAAGCTCATTTTAAAAGTCAAGAGGGAAGATGAGAAAATCATGCGAGAGAAATAAGTACTCTCTATCCAGAGATCTGCGACTATATATGAGGCAGAGCGCTTGCCATTCCTTCAATTTCTCTTTCGAGTTACAATTCATCCCGTCAAAATGAAGTAAGCTTCTCTTTTCATCGTCGTCCCGTCTCCTCTCCTCTCTACAAATCGGGGAAGTTTTAATTTTATTGTTTTGCGGTTACGCTGATGTCATCTTGAGTTTAGATCCTCTACAGCGCGGCACATGTAGTAGTGTTCGGGTTTCTATGATTTATAGAAATTGCATTTATTTTAACCTTAGCAATCCTATGGTTATGTTCATTTCAAATAGAGTTATATTGTTGAAGACTCAGTTCTCTGGTTTTATTTAATAGATGTGGTAAGTGCTTCGAATTGATAAGTTTTGCTAACAAGGATTCCCTTTCACATTTGAGATATGTACTAGTAAAGCAATATCACTATTGTGAAATCAATTACAGTTGAACACTTTCAATCATCTGACTCAGTAGAGAAATGTATGTCAAGATTTGTTTTGCATAGTCAAAGAATGCCAATAGCTTAATTCAATCCTGGTGGTTTAAGGCATTATATAAGATTATATGAATCCACTGAAGCACCTGATGTGTATGTAATAGCAGTAACCATTTGACTGCATTATATAAAATATCCATATTTGCTAGATAAAGAAACATATGCTATAAGAGTGGACTAAAGTTCTCGGGCACCTAAATTGAGCCAGAAATTAAATGGAGTAGAAAAATCATACTGGTGTAGAATTATACAAGTTAGTCAGTGATTTTGTCTAATTTGTTGTCAAATTCGGAAGATATCTTATGCTTGATATTTTTTTTACAGAGGAAAGAAACTATGGGGCTTCTCAATTTCTCTTATACTAATCAACTTGGCATCTATACTGGAGAAAGCTGATGAGGCTCTTCTTCCTTCGGTTTACAAAGAAGTCAGTGAAGAATTCCATGCAGGCCCAACTGACCTTGGATACCTTACTTTCATAATGAATTTTGTGCAAGCTGTATTTTCTCCAATGGCAGGTGAGGCCATCATATGTGTCGAGTTGGGTTTAGTTTTAGTCTATTCAACTAAAAATGATCAAGCTTTTTTAATATGAATTAGACCTAAATTGACTATTGAGCAATAAACTTATCTTGGGCTATCTGAAACTTACTTTGAATCAAGTGCATGACTAAATTGCCCTTAACCTGTTATGTTTACATGACCTGATGTCTTGACATTCTGTTCTTATAAACTTTTATAACAAACATCTGAGCTCCCTGGCATAATCAAACACAAATAAAATACTAGAATAAACCCATATTGTAATATGAATTAATATTCATCTTTGACAACTTGGCATAAACAAACCCAAATTGGCTAATGAATGCAATGATCCAGTTCCAACCAATAAAGTACTTTGTTTTGCTACTCGTAGGTGTACTTGCACTTCAGTATGACCGTCCAACGGTTCTCGCATCAGGTACTGCATTTTGGGCCATCTCAACTGCTGCAGTCGGCTTGAGCCAGCACTTCCAACAGGTTGCATTTTGGCGAGCAATAAATGGTTTGGGGCTTGCCATTGTAATCCCGGTGCTTCAATCTCTCATTGCAGATAGTTATGCTGCAGGGTCCCGTGGTGCCGGTTTTGGCCTGTTTGGCCTTGTTGGTGCAATCGGTAGAGTAGGTGGTGGTACACTGGCGACTATTATGGCTGGACATGAGTACTGGGGGATGCCAGGTTGGCGGTTTGCATTTCTCAATATGGCATCGGTTAGTTTGCTTATCGGGGTTCTTGTGTACTTGTATGTGGTTGATCCGAGAAAAGCCTCTCCAGTGCATATTGCTTCCGAAGTAGATTCTGAGAGGTATGTATTGTTGTTTTTTATTATAATTTTTTTTTCAGAGCTTCTAGGATCGTAGAAAATGTATAGTTGGCTATTATATCAAGTCTATAAGAGGCTTTGGCCATAAAAAAAAAAACTCTTCTTTGTGTTGTAATTACTCTTCTATGTACCTCTTATGATTCTAATTTCTGCACTCCGATACAAAGAAAGATTTAATTTTGTTGTCTGACTTTATATTTTTAAGCTGGAACATATAAGCAGGGTTTTGACTTTGTTTCCCTATTTTGTTAAAAATGATATCTAGTCTGATAATAGCTATGATGAACTCCAGGTCGCATCTAGTAGGAGGAAAAGATAACCTACTTCAACCATCACTTTGGCGCGATTCATGGTTTGCAATGAGATCTGTTATGAAAGTGCGAACATTTCAGGTCATTGTTTTGCAAGGAATTGTGGGCTCTATACCTTGGACTGCCCTTGTTTTCTTCACTATGTGGTTTGAATTGATTGGTACGCAAAGTTCAATTTAGTATACTTTCTAGACTACTTAAAAAATTTGAAATCTTGCAATATATTAAACCAATATTACATTTGTGTATGGTGTACTTGATGGTAAAACAAATTAAACTCCTTCAAAGGTAACCTACTTCAGAAGCAGTATAAGACATTAATTGAGAAACACATTTAAGAAAAATAAAACAATAGCAAGGAACTCCCATGTAGAGAAGGCTTATGTACTGTTATGAGGTACCACATTTTTTTGCTTATAAGTGGTCACACAATGATTTATAAGTTATAACATAATGTTTTTTTTTTTTCCGTGCCAGGTTTTGATAACAAAAGCTCAGCTGCTCTGAACAGCATATTTACCATCGGATGCTCTTGTGGGTCCCTTATCGGTGGCCTCATCGGCGATCGTTTTTCACGGTACTACCCAGATTCAGCCCGAATCATGTGTGCTCAATTTAGTGCCTTCATGGCAATCCCATACACTATAATCCTACTAACAGTAATACCACAATCCGTAAACTACTTCTTCACATATGCCACGATTCTCTTGTTAATGGGTTTGACCGTAAGTTGGAACAACGCATGTGCAAACAGCCCGATGTTTGCAGAGGTGGTGCCACTTAAGCATCGGACCATGATTTATGCATTTGATCGTGCATTCGAAGGGTCATTCTCATCTTTTGCTGCCCCAGCTGTCGGAATGGTCAGCGAGAGGATTTTCGGGTACGACTGGAAAGCTGTTAGTCTAGAGAATGGGTCTGCTCAAGGGGCACGTGCTCTCTCAAAGGGACTTTTGACGATGACTATTATTCCTTGGGGACTGTGTTGTTTGTTCTATAGCCCCTTGTATTTTGTTTTCAAAAGAGACCGGGAAAATGCGAGAATGGCAAACAGTAAAGAAGAGGAGATTGAGCTTAACTGAGAATTCATATTGAGTTACGTATGAAATGTAGATCAATAAATTTCTTTGGAAATCATCAAATTATACCTCAATTTAAGGATTTTACACTCAACTTCGATTTGATTCCGGGGATCCACTGAACTATCATTTTCTCTCAACTCTGTTTTCTTTTCCCTTCATACTTCTCTATTTATAAATGAAAACGACTCTTATTTATAAATGGAGATCAGTGGAGTTGATCAGAGACCTAATTGGGATAAAACTTGAGTTCAGTGACTTCTCACTTCTCAGTGAAACTAAAGTTGAGAAACAGATTTTTGACTTGGGTAAGAACTTAGGGTTACCACGTGTACTTTTATTTGATCCATGTAGAACTTTTATTTGAAAGAAGTAGAGATTTTTGTTTGATATAGCTTTAAAATTGAGAGAGGCATTTCTGTATTATGTAAGAATATACCAGTTTATCAGATCCCTATTCATATTTCTTTTTGTTATCACTTTTCAGTATTGTTGATGTTTTATTTTATTTTTCGGCTTTAAGTATTAGGTCTCATTTTAGAAAAAAACCCCGAATTTATTTTAATGGTAATTAAAAAATAGAAAGAATCTGAGTCTGAGACCAGCCATGAAAAAGGAAAAATCACAAAACTGAAAATTACGCTAAGTAGTATGGCGTCCTCTGTATCTTAATTTATGACATCTAAAGGATGGAAATTGTTTTGGAAACCTCGTAAATAGTTCGTTCTATTTAAGTTCGAATTGAAAATGAGCTGGTTTGTTTTGGCTCAATTTTTTATATGGTGAGTTTGAATTTGGTTTAGCTCTACTCATTCCGGCTCAGTACGTTAATGAGATAATTTAGATCATTGATTGTACTTTGATTTAATTTGAACATTTACAAGTTAGATTAAAATATCGTTCCTTCTCAGTTACATTGGTATGTTTGAATAGCTAGAATAGCAAGCTATTCAAGAATAGCTGCTATTCGGAATAGCAATGTGCATCAAAATGATATTTTTGTTATTTGGAATAACGAGAATAGTTGCTATTCTCTATTATTTGGAAATGTTAGAATAACTACTATTCGAAAGTATATTTGAAAGTGTAAATAGAGAAAAAAATGTTTATTACCGTCAACACAGTTTCAAAATAATAAAATTGATACAACTTATTTTATCTCTACATCATGACAATTCATTTGTGACCCCACTAACCTATTTTTTCTCTTAATAAACATCTTGTTAACACTATTATTTATCGGTTACAGCTGTTACTATTCCAAATGTACAATCCAAACAATATTTTTACTATTCCGAATAGCACCATTTTCACACTATTATGAAAATAACTATTTTTTCACTATTATTATATACTATTCTAAATAGTAGCTATTCTAGCTATTTTAGATTGCATCCAAGATTAGTCCAAGTCTCCAAGACTACTACAAGCTACAACATTAGTCTATCATTTTCAATATTAGCACTGCAATATTATTATTTCTCCTTTTTTGCACTATTAAAATCTTCAATTTTTTAATAGTAGAATAGTAGTACTATTATATTACTCTTTCACATAACAAATTCATGTGTGATATTAATTTTTGAGCGAAATATTATTTCTATTCAAATAAGTATTAAAAACAATTTGGAAGATGGTGCGCCTAAAGATTTGTACTTGACAAAAAGAACTAGATTAGCAACTTTATACTTATTTTTTCATTTTCAGAATTGAATTTTGTTCAAAGAATTTTGAATAAGTTTTATCTTAAAAATAAATTCTAACTGTTAGTTCTGTATTTGAACCGAACTCTGAATAAAACGTATAATACGTTTTATTCGTGAATAAACACGAATCACGAATTATTCGCGATTAAAACGCAAAAAAAAACACCAATTTTTTTTTCTTGTTTTGAGGGGTGTTTCTAGGATTATTTTATTGGATTCCTTGTTGTACCGAATCATTTTCGAATTATACCCGAATCACGAATTTTTGATTCCGTCGAACTGAATCCGAATCCGGTCCCCACTTGTAATGCATTGGACTCTTTAATATTCGTACTAATTTTAATTGGACGGTCCGGATTTAAACTCAAAATTTAAGTTAACATATAACTCAAAAGATTAATAGCGACTGGCTCTAGCGAATTCGTATCCTCTGCATTAACTCAAAAGGGAATCTTTTGAGTTAATGAATCTCAACCGTCTGATTTTAAACGGAGCCAATCCGGCTAACCCTGTAACATAGGGGGTCTTTCAATATTAGTGCAGATTTATTCTGTACGAATCTTAAAATATATTGAACTGTTGAGATTCATTAACTCAAAAGATTCCCTTTTGAGTTAATGCAGAGGATCCGTCGCTCTAGCGAGTATTGACCATCCCAACGAAATGAAGTCAAACGAGGATGAGAGATGCGAGGAAGCAAACGAAAGATACTTCTCAAGTCACCTGCTCGCAGAGATCTAGTACTCTGCACTCCACATGAGGCAGAGGGGTTTCCATTCAACACCTTCCCCTTCGCCTTACTCTAGCAATATGAAGTGAGCTTTATATTCATTCCCTTTTGCTCTACCTTTCCCCTCTTTCTCTTTACCGTTCGAACTGCTTTTGATTGTTTGAATTTAGAGGAAATGTCTTTCTTTGCATTCAATTTTAAAGTCTGGTACTGTTCAGGTTCAGAGAATTTATGCTTTTGCCTTATCAGTCTCGTGGTTTTCATTTTGATAAGAATTTGGACCTCAATCCCTTTTACGACAGTGATAAATGTTTTATTGAAATTGGAATTCTTTTTTATGATCTAAGTAATTGATTTCGAGGGTCAAGGTATAAGAAGTGCTATCTTAGCCTAAGAGTTTCCAGCATTAATTACAGTATAAAATGTAGTCGACATGCTGCCACAAATAGTCTTTTGCAATTAAAATGAAGCTAAAAGAGCTTAAGTATGTACCAATTTGAAACCTAAGTTGATGTTACAAAAATTGAAGTTGAAATTATACTAATTATATGATCAGTAGATAACCGGAATCAAGTCCTTGTTTCCCAGTTCATACCATTAGCAAAGAAATAATTAATATGTTTACCTTAACATAGGATAGCATAAGGATCCCATAATTTATTAATTTGCTTTTCACAGAGCCAAGAAGATATTTGGCTTCTCAATTTCTCTTGTGCTAATAAACTTAGCATCGATACTGGAGCGAGCAGATGAGACTCTCCTTCCTGCTGTTTACAAAGAAGTTAGCGAGGAATTTAATGCCGGCCCAACTGAGCTTGGCTACCTCACTTTTGTAATGAGCTTTGTGCAATCTATTTCTTCTCCGATAGCAGGTATGGAAATTAGAAGTGACGAGGCAGGTTGGATTGACTTATGTCACTCTGTTAACCAGACCAGATCATAATTTTAAAACAGTTCAAATTAATTAAGGTTTTTGTGTAAGCAACACAAATATTTTGCTGCAAAATGCTCTCAGGCTCTCAGCATTTCTCTAATTTGGTGGAAGCATTTAAAATTTTGAAGTATTTCTTTTGGTTGTTTGTAATAAAGGACATATTCTCGAGACCCTATGTCAAATCAAGTAAATATGACGAGCCTTATGGTGTTATTTGCAAAAACACATGAATTAATCAGCAGCCAAGTTTATAAGGTTAATCAGATACAATTATGAACTCAGTGTGTTGACAATTTGACATGACCCGAAACTTCACCTAAAAACCAGTTTGATCCATTTTGATCAATCTATACCTCTTTGTTTTCCGTGATTTTCTCCTTGTTTCAGGTGTGCTTGCTCTTCAATATGATCGTTCAACGGTGCTTGCAGTGGGCACCGCATCCTGGGCTGTCTCAACTGCAGCGGTCGGCATTAGCCAACATATTCAACAAGTTGCATTCTGGCGGGCAGTAAATGGATTTGGCCTCGCTATTGTTATCCCGGTTCTGCAGTCATTCATTGCTGATAGCTACGGAGATGGGTCCCGCGGTGCTGGTTTCGGACTATTCAGCTTTGTTAGCATGATAGGTAGAATAGGTGGTGGTCCACTGGCGACAATTATGGCTGGAAAGGACTACTGGGGGATGCCGGGGTGGCGGTTTGCATTTCTTATGATGGCATCAATTAGTTTGCTTATCTCGCTTCTTGTGCATTTATTTGTTGTTGATCCGAGAAAAAATTCATCTGTCTATCTTGGTTCTGATGTTGTGGCAGAAAGGTACATACTTGGTAAAATAATGCCTTTTGGGTTATCATTTTTATCCTGTGAATATCATTTATTAATTTGTAGTTGATATCATTTCGATCTCCTCTGATTAAGCGTATATTTTTATCTAATTTGTTTTATTTATGTAGTGAGGCTACGATACTTTGCTAAGTACGAAATGGATCGTGCTATGGATCAATATCTCTGCTTACAAAGTTCAAACAATCGATCAAAACCGGTCAATAATGTACTTAGAGACCAAATTTTACATTTCTTAGAATTTTTTTACTGTTTTTTTAGATAGGTAGAAAATTACCTGATCTAAAGATTTTGAAGTTTGAACCATCCAAAAGTAATGATTTTCTACCTATTTAAAAAATAATTATATAAAAATTCTAAAAAATGTAAAATTTGGTCTCCAAATATATTTTGATATTTTCACATGGAGATCATGTTGAGCGGTTCGGATCGACTGTTTGGAATTTGTAAACGGAGATATGGATCCATAGTACGGACCAATCCGTGCTATGCATAGTACCATAGCCTTGTAGTTGATATCATTTTGATCTCCTCTGGTTAAGAGTGTACATTTTTATTTATAACTACCTGTCTGCATTCAGCAGGTCATCTCTGATTGGTGGAGGGAAAGATAGTCTATCGCCACCTTCTCTCTGGCGTGATTCATGGATAGCAATTAGATCAGTTGCGAAGGTGAAAACATTTCAGATCATTGTCTTGCAAGGAATAGTTGGCTCTCTACCTTGGGCATCCATTGTTTTCTTTACGATGTGGTTTGAACTGATAGGTACACAAGTTCGACTTAGATTAATTCACAACTTTGTTTATGGTGAAGTATTTATTGTCCTCATTTTTTTAAAGATTTTTTTTATTTAGAAATAAAATATTATTTTCTGCTCGAAAGGAGTCGGGTAGGTTTTCGGAAAATAGGTAACACCAGAAAATACATGGGCATATTGCATGCACAGTAGAATTTCTATGGTGCAACCGATATGCCCATGTTTACACCAAAAATAGGGTTTAATGTTGTGTGGTTAGGTTTGAAAAATTCCTTGCACCAGATTTTCTACGGTGCAAGCATTATGCCAATGTTTACACCGTAACAATTTTCCGGTGATATCTATTTTTCGAAAACCTACCCGACTACTTCTCTTTCCAGCAGAAAATAATATCTTATTTCTAAATGAAACAAAATCTTTTTTGGGACTCTAAACTGATACTTGACTATACAATTTTAACAATACTTAATTGCATAATAGCCTAACACAGCAGTTCAGTTTTGCCTAACTACAGAAAATTCATACACCTCATTCCATATATTAATATTTTGCATTCTGGTCTTCTCTTCTAGGTTTTGCTCACAAGAGCGCAGCTGGCTTGATCAGCCTGTTTGCCATTGGATGTGCATTTGGGTCATTTGGTGGTGGGCTAATAGCGGATTGGCTGTCACGATACTACCCTGATTCAGCCCGTGTAATGTGTGCTCAGTTCAGTGCCTTCATGGGTATTCCCTTCTCACTAATCCTCTTTGTAGTGATACCGCAATCGGTAGACTACTGGTACACGTATGCCACGACTCTCTTTTTCATGGGTCTGACAATCAGTTGGTGTGGGACAAGTGCAAACCAACCCATGTTTGCCGTGGTGGTACCACTGAAGCACCGCACTATGATTTATGCTTTTGACCGTGCGCTTGAAGGGTCATTTGCGTCTTTTGCTACCCCAGCTGTCGGCATGGTTACCGAGAGGATTTATGGGTACAACTCAAAATCTATTAGTCTGGCAAATGGGTCAGCCCAAGGTGCACTGGCCCTCTCGAGAGGACTTCTGACGATGACCGTTGTTCCCTTTGGTATGTGCAGTCTATTCTATAGCCCCTTGTATTTTGTTTTCAAGCGGGACCGGGACAGTGCTAGGATGGCGAGTGGTAAGGAGCAGGAGCTGGAGTTTACCTAAGTGGCCTTAATGAGCTGTGATCACGGGATAGTATAGAAGCTACGAGGAATTTTGCTAAGATTCTCTTTTTCAGATTCTCGATTTTTTGTTGCAAAGGGATCAGCTGCATTTATTTTTTCACTGCTGCTATTCCCATGAGATGTTACTATGGCGTGATGCAAAATGGCATGTTATTTATGCTTTGTTAAATTATCCTAGGATTATATGTACTATTTGTAGATTTCTTTATTTCGTTAGGTCATGCTGTTTTTGTTTTATTATTTTTTTTTCAAAGATGTAAACTATCTGACAAGTTGGAACACTCTTTCAAAGAATTCAAGAAATTACTTTGAATTTCTTTTGAGAAGAAAACAGTAGGCCAAAATTACTGTTTCTTAGGTTTAAAAATATATTAATTGCTGATATTAGTATAGTGGTCATCTCAGTTATACCTTTATTTGTTGCTTTGTTCTTTATCATTCATATTTCATTATCCACAAATGCATATGAATATAAGAATCCGAATACATTGTTTCAAATACAATTAACCTTCTTTTTTAACTGCCTTTTGCAGTGCAATCTAGTTCACGCTTTCTCGGTGAGATTTCGACTTAATCCGTAATAAAACATTGATCGTTTCGACAACACAAATTGCCTCTGATGTATTTATGTAGAGGTAAGGTAGTCTAGCAGTGCAATTACTGGTAGGCGTATCTATGAATTCGAATTTGATCGATAGCACCGTGAGTTACAGGTACTCATATATATAAATCTGGATTTAATTAATTGATACCCCCAGTTCATATTCCATGTAACCATGCCAAGGTATGCATAGGATGCAATTGGAAAGACCAGCTTTATTAAATCTCCCCATAAATTTTTGAAATTACCGGAGTTTCGGTCGATACTTCTGTACTGTTATCATCATGATCAATCCTCGTAGAATATAAAAAGAATGTAATTAATTATATGTTAACACTACAGAGACTTTGTAGCAGTTCTCTCTTGATGGATCATTTGGGGTTATATGTCTCAATATTAACTGTTTTTGGGGATTCGTATTAATATTTAGTTTGTTGTAGATGAAGACTGAAATTTCCCTATGATGTAACTTATACATTTAGCAGTATTTTGTAAGGGTCTGTATGTGGTTATTGGTACCAGCTGTTTGATACCATATGTACCACTTTATGATTTCAATGGAAATCGGTGGGTATTCTCACTTTCTCAACAAAAGCAAAAAAATGTTAACCTGATAAAATTTTAAAATTAATGTATATTCTACTATCAATGTTTTGTGCAATACCATTGATATTGGGGAGCAGCTTGGGTCCGATGTTCATCGGACTCAAACTAATTTCGATGAGTTCCATAACCGTCCGATCTGTTTGAAGTTGTGCACATCACTTTAATATCTATGAGCGTTTGCTTTAATAACCATGCACACGGATCTTAAATTGGATTGGACAGTTCTGCAACCCATCGCACTCAGTTTGAGTCCGATGCGCATCGGACCCAAGCTTCTCCCTTGATATTGGGGATGATAGCTGCAATAAAAATTTTGTACACAGTGCACACAAACATGTATTGTCCTTATTTACAATGAAAAATGATACGAATGATTGTATATTGCTTGATTGAACATAATCTAAATTGTGGTTTGCAATTTCAATTTCTAATTTCCATTCATCAATTGACGCAATGAATCAATTTAACATGATGAATTAATTAACACGCTTTGATCTTTGTGATAAATATAATTTACCCGATCTAATAAACACAAAATGTTTGATAACGAAACGGTACATGATCACGCAAGCTTTCAATTAACAAAAAAAAAAAAAAGAATTATAATTTGCGTCTTCTGGCTTCTGGTTCTTACCATTAAAGCCAGAGACATCAACTGTTTGTGAGTTGTGCAAAGATAAAAAGAATGTCAGAATCCTTTTGCGTAAATGAAGTATGGAAGCTCCTATTAAGAACCTCAATTGAGGCTACGGTATTAATGTATTATGCATAATGCATATTCATTCGTATTATGAATAGTTCAAACAATAAATCTAAACTATTTATCATAATAAGAATCAGTATTGCACATGGTCTCTATGTGGGAGATTATGAATTCAAAATTCAGATGAAAATATTTTTTGTTACAATAATAAGAATATTAAATAGTTGGATGGCTTAACCTCTAACTTTACTAAAATAAAAAAAACCATTCATCATAATCTCCATATGAAATATACCTGTCAAAATTTCTTTATAAATTTTTTTTACTATTTTTATAGATGGATAAAAAATTATTCTAAAGATTTTAGATCATTTATCTATCTGAAAATAAATAATAAAATTTAATCTGCAAGTACATTTTCATATAGAAATCACGTTGAACGATTCAGATTGACTATTTGAACTTTGAATACAAAAATATCGATCCGTAGTACGGACCAATTTGTCTTATGCATAGTACCATACCTCGCTCTAACACCTCATCTTGCCTTTAGAATTCTTAATACACCCCGTGCTGTTTTTTTCATTATTGAATAGAAAGTAAAAGGATTATGACGTTTATATTAATTTGGGTTTTAATTTAAGAGAATATATCACTGAAGTAATTACAAATGGTTTTTGACCAACTATTTATATATTATAATCATAGTCAATTTGCATTCTTTTCTCCATACTAAGATTGTTAAAATGATATGTTTTGGGTGGATTTGTTGGATTAAGACTTTAATTAAGCCCTGTTTTATTAGTTAGAAGTGATACACTTAATTATATGTCAAACAAATTGCTAATTTTCTTATTAAAAAAAAATTAGGCTCTGTTTGGCCACTCCATTGTTTCCGCGGGAAAAAAAAATTAAGTTCAACTGAATTGTGAATTGAATTTTTTTCCCACGTGAACAGTAATTTTTAGTTCAATTTCCGTGCCCATGTCCATTCCCGCCAAACAAACCCTTATACTTGACAAATCCAGTCGTTCAACTTTTTTGTTAAAATTATTTCTCGAGGGATAGCACGGCATCCGATTCCTAAAGATTTCTTCTTTTTTTCCTGCTTAATCCAATTTTTCAATTATATTACAATAATATTTTTAGTTTCAAATTTTGACAACTTTATGTCTATTTTTTAAAGCGGGCGCGTTGACAACAGCATTTAACATGTTTATGACTTTTAGTTCCTCAAATATCTTCAATTTTACTTTAGTTAGAAACTGAATATTTCTCTGTATGTGTTATCTGAGAATTGGAAATTTTGCTCATATGAGTTTGTACTAGTGTGTTCAGATATAGTATCTGAACGCACAACGATCACATTTTTTATTCCTACGTATTTTCTATGAATGCATGTGTTCCACATCCTTCAATTGTGAACATCCACATTTTAATTTTGTTGTAAATGTGTGTTCATAAGTAGATATAGAGTTGTCAACTATTTAAAACAAAAGATATTATTATTATTCTTATTATTAGAGGATGGTTCAAATATCTCTATTTTTTGTATCTCCATCATGCCTCTATTTTTTAAAAACTTTAATAATTCAAAATTTAGAGCTTAAAAGTTAAAATAAAATAATTAGATGTGATCTATATTATTTTCTCTGTATGTTCATAAAAAATATCACATTTTGATTTTGTTTTATATGTGAATTAATAAGTTGAAAAATCAATGTCTAGAAATTATCTACATTAGTACGTTTTTTACAAGCTCTTGATGATAACCAAAACAAAATTAAAATATCATAATTTTTTTATATGTGCATAGATAAAATGATGTGAATAATATCCAACGGTTTTATTTTGACATTTAAGTTTTAAATTTTGAGTCATTAATATTTTTTAAAATAAAGACATGGTGGAGACAAAAAATGAAGTCATTTGAATTCTTATCTTATTATTATTATTATTTAAATATCGGACCAGCAAAAAAATATAATTTGTTCAAAAATTATTTATATTTATACTATTTTATTTGGGTAATTACGCGGTTAGTCAGTTACTTTTTTATGCTGACGTGGCAATCAGTCCCTTGTAAGTTGGAATTCACATTTGCTGCGATTTTAGGTGAACAGTGATTCTAAAATTCTGTTTTTTTAAATCTGAAAGTTCAATAATTTTATGCACGTATTTTAAAGCAGCTGATTTTTTTTTGCACGAATCTCAAAATAATTCAACAGTTAACAAGAATCGTAGGTCACATCAGCGAAGAATCACAGCAGATTCGGATCCTGTAAGTTGTAACCTGTTAGGACCGCAGTTTTGATTACTGTTAAAATTAAAAATAATAAGAAAATTGACTACGGTTCGTTCAGTTCTCCAAAAAAATAACAAGAAGAAGAAAAAGTGGAAAACAGAATTGTTAGACCGGGCTCTTGTTGACTTGTGCCACCTTCTCTTTTCTCTCTCATGGAACTTGTCAGACGAATACTATTGGCAGCGCCTGCCAATATTTCAAGAGAGAGAGAGAGAGAGAGAGCGAGAGAGAGAGACGTCGGGGAAGAAAAATGGAGGCTGAAAGAAATCTGAGCGAAGGAGGAGAAGAAGAAGAAGAAGAAGAGGAGGAGGAGGAGGAAGAGGAGGAGGAGGAGGAGGAGGAGGAAGAAGAAGAGGAGGAGGAGGAAGAAGAAGAAGAAGTGTTCGTCACACCTCAATCAAGCGTAGTTTCCAGATATTCATCGCGTGCGGAGAAGGTTTTTCTTCTCTCAATCCTTCCCAAAGTATCTTGGTAACGGCGCCTGGACTGTACCGGGTAGTACTCTTAGGTATTACTGGTACCGCTCTGGGCTGGTATTGATATATTATTTGGTGTTATTCTTGATTTATTGAGCAGTTCCATCTTTGCATTTAGTCAATTGTGGTGTTTGTTTCGGGAGAAGGATTCAAAGGCCTCCTTTTTTGTGTGCCTCTATCATTCATTCATTTCTAATTTTCTAATAACAAAATTTCTGAAATTTATATGTCAAAATTAAACCATTAGATATGATCAATGTTATTTTCTCTATATGCACATAAAAAATATCACTTTTAGATTTTGTTTTTATGGGAATCAATAAGTTTTGCAAACTCTTGATAACAATTAAAACAAAGTTGAAATGTCATAATCTTTCACATGTGCATAGAGAAAATGATGTAAAACATATTTAACGTTGTAAGTTTGACATTTAAGTTTAAATTTTGAGTTATTTAAGTTCAAAAATAGAGGCATGATGGAGGCATTTGAACCCTTATCTTGTTTAGAATACTAAATGTCTTTGTAAACACCTATTTTGAGTGTAATTGTTCAGTTTGAGGTTTTGCCTCACATGTCTATGATAACAGGAGATGAGGGAAATTTGTTCAGAGCTTCTGAATTTAAAAGAGGCGGCTGTATCTCAGCTTGATAATACCAGATCATGTTACCAAGCTTTTCAAAGGTAATATCAGAGAGATTTTTAATTCTTTAATTAGTTCTAAAAAATTCTTAACATATGTCATGAGTGCTTGAACAGTTCTGGTTTTACCGATTCTACAATTTATGAAAATTGAGGATGTCATATGTGGCTTTATTTTTGCTAAATTACGTGCTGTAACATATTTTATTTGAACAAATTTGGGTGGATTGTACCTGTGCATTACATGTTTAATCTTATATTAATGTAGATTTTCTCAAGAGGCTAAAAGAGTGAAGGAAGTCGTAGTTGAACTGAAGAGCAACTGCTCGGTGCACAAAAGCCTAGTTCAAGATCTATCCTGTGGCATCACTAGTGAATTAAATACATGGGAAAATTTTTACAGAGAAGAAATTGTTGATCCTGAAAATTCTGAGCTAGAAAATCTCTTAAATTTTTATAGCAACTATTCTCAAGTCATCTTTTTACAAAATTTAGACATGCTCATTGCAGAGCGCAGAATCGAAGAAGCATTGTCTAAGCTTTTGGATTCAGTTGCAATTAGTGAGATCAATTCCTTTGAAATTATTAAAAGAAAAGACATGCTAACCGAGCAACTAGTCGCCATTTCCAATCAGCCATGCATTATATACTCAGATCTTAAGAAAGCTTTAGAAGCATTAATTAAACTCGGAAGAGAAGCCTTAGCCCAAGAATTGCTTTTGAAGGTATTTGCTTTGCGTCTCCAGAGAAACATCGACTTTTTTCTCCCGTCCTGTCCTGTTCTTCCCGTTACATACACTGCCACTCTTTCCCAACTTGTTTTCTCAACAATCTTCAAGGCAACAAACGAATTTAACATTTTATTTGGAGAAAAAGAGCATCATTCAAGTCTTTTGGTCGAATGGGCTGAGTCAGAGATTGAACATTTCGTAAATTGTGTCAAAGACAATGCTTCTTTGCTTGAAACCACGGCTGCGCTTTGTTCGGCTTGCATTTGTATACAGGCCAGCCTTAGTTACTGTGCTATTTTGGGGAGTAAAGGTCCGAAATTCTCAGATTTAGTGCTGTATCTATTGAGGCAGTACATTGAAGAGGTAATCGACGAGAATTTCAGAAGAGCAAGGCGAATGGTTCTTGATCTTTCGAGCGAAGGCGGTACCTTGGATCAGTCGTGGCCAATTGGATTGCATTTCTCTGCTGATGCACTCACAAATATTTTGCTGACAAATATTGTAAAGAAGTTTATGTCAATAATTAAAGTAAGTCTCCTTTATTTAATGGTCATTTTATCAGAAATGAACACCCTCTCTTCTATGAGTTTGGGTTTAACATTTCCTATTTTAGGGGTTCATTCATTTTATTAGAGCATAATTAATCTGCTGGTTTGATGGTAACTTCTGATTTTTTTTGTCACTTTCCTCTTTTTTGGTTTTTACAACTGTAGGATTGGTAAAACGCGGTATTGCAATTCTGGATCTGAGAGTATTGCTTCTTTTGTTGGTCCAACTAAGCAATTATCAATGGTTAATGCAATTTTTTTTTATTATCTCAGGATATTCTGGACCAGCTGACTCCAATGGCCATATTGCATTTTAGACCAATTATTATGAGAAAAATACACCAATTATTCGACAAGTATGTAGATGTAATGATCAAATCGATTCCGATTTTATCTGAAGATGGCACCATCATTTACCCAAAAGAACCGATACATTTCAAGGCGGAAACTGAAAGACAGCAACTAGCGCTCTTGAGTTCTATTTCAGCAATTGCTGATGATCTCTTGCCTATGGCCATTTCAAAAATGTTGTCATCTCAAGGGAAATTGAAAGAACTAGAGGATGGAATGGAAAAATTTGCATCGATTAGTAAAGAGTATAGAAACTGGAGGCGCCACGTCCATCATTCATTAGATAAGATTAGAGTTCATTTTTGCCGTCAGCATGTCTTGGGGTTGATTTATTTGCGCAAAGGGAAAGCAGAGTTAAATGCACATGCGTACTTGAAACTAGAAGGTGATTATCTTATTGGAGACTTAGAACCGCATCCATCATTACCATTTCAGGTCTTTTATTCTATATTGTTTTCTTTTTCCTCTTTTTTCTTCAAATTGAGTAGGGTTAAAATGCCACATTGTTTTTGTACCCTCATATCTTTATCTCTGTTTTAAAAGTTCAAACAGTCGATCTGAAACGCTAAACATGATCTCCATATGAAAATGCTTGGAGAGCTAATTTTATATTTTTTGAAATTTTTATACTATTTATTTAGATAGGTATTTTCTACCTATCTAAAAAAAAGTCCAAACAGTCGATCTGAACCGCTCCTCCCTTTTTTTTAAAAAAAGAAAAAAAAAACCTAATCAGACTTTTTTCTTTCCTGAATTATGAAGCCAGAGACCAACAGATACAAATCACATTATGACTATGGTATGGCTGTAGGTATTCTTTTATAGATGCTTGTTATCCCGGATATTTAATGACAGAACAAAATGGGCTGCTTCATCTGTTCGCTAATAACTCAATTCTCAGTTTTGATTGTTTGCTGGTTATCGGAACCTGCATCAGAAAAAAATGTTGGGCATTCAATCACCTATACTACGGCAGTAGGTATTCTTTTATAGATGCCTGTTATCCCAGATATTTAATGACAGAACAAAATAGACCGCTTCATCTGTTCGCTAATAACTCAATTCTCAGTTTTGATTGTTTACTGGTTATCGGAACCTGCATCAGCAAAAAATGTTGGGCATTCAATCACCTATACTGATTCAACATAAAAATCTTGCTCTAGGCTTCTTGATGCTCATTATATATATATATATATATATATTTTTAATTGTAGGCACTATTTGCAAAGCTGCAAAATCTAGCAAGCATAGTCAATGAGGCACTCATTGGGAGAGAAGAGGCACAGAAAGCGCTACTCTCAGGAATAGTTGAAGCCTTGTTGACTTGGTTATCAAATGATCAAGAATTCTGGAAGTTGATGGAAGACAAATCTCTGCAATTTAATCAAGTAGGATTGCAACAGGTAACTTATTATTTTATTTTTCTAAACAGTTCTCTTTGTCAGGACATCTATTTTTGGGTCTGTTGGGAAAATAGGAACTACTTATTCACTATTGCAAAAGCATCCGATGTTTATGGCATTTCTAAAGTACATGAGCATTTGGAGTTAATTTACAAGAAAGAGAGCAAATAGGGTTTTTTATTTCCAGACCACTAACGGCATTGTAATATATAGCCGCACGGCACTCTCAATATATAACTTATATTAGTTTGCCCCTTTTTGTCCTGTCCTTGTAACTCTGCATCTGATAATTTCCTTGAATGGGGAAAAATAAACATAAAAAGTTGCTTCATGTGGAGGCCACACAGGGAAAATTTGTCCAATAATATAAACATAAAAGAATATTTCGTTGTTTTATTCCCTGCTGTTAAGAAATTATCTTTTTTGAAAATAAAAAACTTGTGGATAGTTGTTGTGACTGCAGATAAATAGTAAGTTCTTTCTGCAAAAACACTGTTCTTTGAGTTCCAAATTTCTTTCACAGTATCATTTCTGAGCCAAGTTTGTTTTTCTGGAATGTGCAAATTGAAGATTTCAAGTTATCACCCACAAGGCCCATTATACCTTTAATTTTTCAGGGATATAATTAATTGATTGTCCCCCTTATATTTCAGTTTATTCTTGATATGCACTTCATCATTGAGATTGTAATGTTTGTGGGGTACTCTTCTAGAAAGATCCATCAGCTCATGTCAGCCATTGTCACTAGAGCAATTGGAGCCTTTGCTGCTAGAGGTGTTGATCCACAAAGGTAAATGAAAAAAAGAAAAAGAAAAAGAAAAGAACATCAGTTTTGAAATTTTAATAAGTTTTTGCAATGACCAGTCCAATTTGTTTGGAACTAAAGGCTTGGTGGTTGTTGTTGTTTTACAATGACCAGTACTGTACTTAGGATTGGTCGATCATGCTAGAACTGGATTTGACATATATCTGATATTATCATTGTGTCACAAAAAGAACTTACTAAATCAGTTAGCAGCTACAAATACAAAGAAATTATATGAGGGGATTTCATGTATACCTCTCAAAAACCTCAAAATTACGTATTTCCCCCTCTAAAATTCATAACCGGCCAATTATTGTGGTTGTCATTTCAGCTACATATTTTAATAAGCTATGTATATGCCCTCACATCACAACCGGTCAATTAGAATAAACATTTCTCTTAAACAAGCTACATATTTCTTATTTTTTTAATGAAGGGTAAAATGGATATATTTATAAATTTAAAATGGGTTTTAATATAAAAGGTTATAAATTTGGGTAAATTTGTGAGTTTTTGAAATTAAGAGGGGTAAATATGGTATTATGAATTTTGGAGGGAGAAATACATAATTTCGAGGTTTTAGAGGGGTATACATGAAATTCTCCCACTTTATAAAGTTTACTGGTAGAGTCCCTGTATTTACCATTGTTGAATAGTCTTCCATCAACAATAGCTGATACCGTTAAATATTTAAGAGCGCTTCATGAAGATGAATGGTTTTCTCATGCCGCAAAGTCGGCAATAAGGAGGCTGTTGCTGGTTGTACCAGTTTCAAGGGAGTCGTTGCGATCATACGACCGCAACATCAATTTGCCTGACAAGGTTTTGGACTCTGGTTACATGTCCTCAAGCTCGTCAGATTTAGAATCTAATTCTGTAGATTCTTTTGCCTCATTAAACAGCGCTGAATCCCCTAATTACTTTAGTAGCAATGAGTGTTGAACATATTACATTTTGTTTTTTCGTCTTGTTCAATTTTTCATTTATTTGTTACCTGATACGTTCTTTCTATTTTTGTAAAAAGAAGTGTGTGTGTGTGTGTGTGTGTGTGTGTACGTCATCAAATTTGTAAAATAAATAAGATCGTTTCTGCTGTACCTTGTATGTAAAAGTTCTCTTTCTGTTTTTAACACATCACGGGTAACACACAAATTTAGCTGATATTTGGAAAATAGAGAATTATAAAAGAACTACAGTAACATGAATTTAGCTGAAATATAGTTAGGTCGGTGATTCAGATTAATAAATAATGTCTCAAAAGATATATAATATACCAAAACTATCAGGAGAGCGTTGCGACTTGCGAGTCTAAATTGAAAGCATATTCGCAAGTGTTGAATTGGTAGAGAGAAGAAAATCAAGGGACTTCAAATTCATAGAATCTCAAATTCTCATATATTGGGCCAACTTCTAATAAATAAATAAATAAATCTGGGTGTAATCTACTGAAAAACTGAAAAGCTATTCAGAAAAGTAGCTGAAGTTTCAAGTTCGGCCCACTAAACCCAAATTTGGTTGGAGAAAAAGACCAGGCCCAGTTATGAATTCCAAGTCTGTGTGATTGTCTAAATTTCAGACAATCAAACTGCCTTCGGAGTCTCCCCTCTCTCTGTCTCTCGAGTCGTCGTCTTTGTTCTCACTTCCAAGTGCCTAAACTAAGATCGCGCCAGTTGAGATCCAAAGCCCAAAACCCTATCGACCTGCGTCAATGGCGAAGCAACGACCATCCTTCCTCCTCCTTTTCGCATTGATCAACCTCATCCTCTCCCCCCTCCCTGCCTTTTCCTTTTCCGGCGAGAACCCCACCGCTCGCCGACTCCTCGTGCTGGTCGACGATCTAGCTCTGCGCTCTTCCCATTCCATTTTCTTCAACTCCCTGATCTCGCGTGGCTATCAGCTCGAGTTCAAGCTTGCCGATGATTCCTCCCTCTCTCTCCAGCGTTATGGCCAATCCCTCTACGATGGCCTCATTCTCTTCGCTCCTTCAGTTTCTCGTAAGTTACTCATACCTCTATCTTAGTCTGGAACTCTATTCGATCTGATTCTATTTCATTGTTAAAATCGATCCAGGATTTTGTTCCTGATCTGAATTTGGGTTTTGCAATTCTGTAGGATTTGGCGGATCGTTGGATCAGAATAAGGTTCTTGAATTTGTTGATGCGGGACATGACCTGATATTAGCGGTTGATTCCTCTGCATCTGATTTGATACGTGGAATTGCAACTGACTGCGGGGCTGATTTTGACGAGGTAATAAATATTAAGTTTTTTCAACATCTTTTTGTTATGATTTTGTTGTGTTAAGTTGTTTCATCTCATTCTTCCGTTTTTTTATGTATTGAGTTGACTGCTTTGCTTGTGGCAGGATTCTGAAGCTGTGGTAATAGACCATCTCAGCTATGCGGTCTCTGATACCGAAGGGGATCACACTCTCATTGCTAGTGATAACTTTATTAAGTCCAATGTTATTTTTGGCGACAAAGCTATTGAGGTCAGATCTTTACTAAATATTTGTGCCCCTTTTATGGAGCTTTACTTCTGTTATTATTTTTAATTACTACTATTATCAACATCATTTTTTTGGAAATTCTACTGAGATCTTTTTACAATATGGGCAGAGATTATCCAATGTTTGTTGTTTGCCATTAAATCTTTAGTGTGGGAACCTATTAGAGATAGCTTACCAGTATGTTAGAATCAGAGGCTTACCAGTCGGTTAGCAATTAAGTATGCTAACTAATTGCTTTGACCAGTCAATAATTCCTATACAATATTGCTAACCGACTGGTAAGCCTCTGATTCTAACAAACTCTTTGATTCTAACATACTGGTAAGCTATCTCTAATAGAACCTATGATGAATTTACCAAATGATAATTAAATTGGTTCCAATTACTTTATATAAACTTGTGAATCTTCTAAACTAATTCATATAGAGTTGAGACTTGATCTGACTGCATAAATCTCCTCTGCTGGAAGTTACTTAGAAACAAAATTGATGAAGTTAAGGCAAATTTGACAATGATTATACTTACATGCACTAACCTGATAGCTAGGTGTCCTTTAGCCTTCACAAATATCATATGTTAGTTGCAAAAGTATAAATGTTGAATAGTACTCGCAGATCCAATAATTTGTCAGATTAATTCCAAAAAGAACTCTTCTCATTGTGCATTTAATGTTTGATGTTAATCAATCTAATTTTCAAAGATGATAAATCTGGCCGGACCTATATCATATCAGAGAATTTAATTTTATTTCATTTGAAATTTCTGTGTTTAGTAAGTCGAACAACTTACCTTTTGCTGATTACTGGTCTTACAAAATCCACAGGCACCAATCCTCTTCCGAGGAATTGGACATTCAGTTAATCCTGCTAATACTCTGGTAAGACCTCTTTTGTTATAATTTCCCTCTCTTTATCAATTTCTTTCTATTGCTTCATTTCAGATACACTCTTTCTACAGGTATTGAAAGCTCTCACTGCCTCCCCTTCAGCATACTCAGCCAATCCAAGGGCAAAGTTGTCAAGCCCTCCTTCTCTCACTGGCTCTGCTATTTCTCTTGTCTCTTTAATGCAGGTAATGAAACAATTCTATTTTATTCGTCCCTACAATTGGGTCAGTTCTAAGATGCACTACTAAAGAACCATTATAAGATGTATCCGGTTCTATTCTAATGGTTCAAAGAGTAGAACCGTTATGAAATGTCCAATCTCTTATAACTGTTCTGCTATTTGAACCGTTAATGTATCTAGTTGAAGCTCTACTAAGTGTTTTATTTTTCCTTAGGAACCGTTAGAAATTAGTTCAACTTATTTACCAATATGACACAAAGGATATGCACTAAATGTTTTTTTACAAAAAACATCTAAAACTGTTACGGAATGGGCTTGGTTATGTGCTGTTTTGTAGTGGTATGCTTATAGATTTTGTTTGGTTAGGCAGGCCTAAAAGTACCTCAGACAAATGGTGAGGGATAAATAAATGAAAAGAAATCTTAAAAAGTAAGCAAAATAGAAAAAGATGATGAAAATGTGCATGGTACAGTTACCAATATACCCTTATACCTGAGACTGGTGTGTATAATGTGTCAATTCTTTAATTGCACCATTTTTTGGCATTTGAAGTTTCTCTTGTTATGTGTCCATACCAAGCTTAAGATTTTATTGTTGGAGTTATCTATTTATGTTTGGGTTTTATAATGCTTGGTTCGCTGTTCATGTGATGGAAACATGAATTAACTAGATTTTTCCTTTCATATAGGCTAGGAATCATGCACGTGTGCTGATATCTGGATCACTAGAAATGTTTAGTAACAGGTGTATTATAATGTTTTATGTTGAATATTGATTCTTATCTGTTGTTTACTTTTATAGGATTCATGTTTATTATTGACTTTTCTAATGATGAATCTCTTTGCTTATTTTCCCTATTCCCTGAACCAGATTTTTAAGATCAAGTGTACAGAAGGCTGGGAGCGAGAATTTGTAAGCATAGTCCATTTTAATTATTTTAATATCTTTACTTGGCTGTCTAAGTAGTCTGATTAAACTTAGTATGTCCTATATTTTGCATCTGAAGTTTTTAATGGCGAAATACAACAGGTATGAAAAATCTGGCAACGAGCAATTTGTGACTGAAGTGGCGAAATGGGTTTTCCATGAAAGGGGTCATCTCAAGGTGAATTGATTAAAAACTATAATTATATTATTTGACACTGTTGTTACCCAACCCCTTGTTTCTTGGTGCAAATTCTGTTATTATTTAATGTATAGCATAAGAGCTAAATTTTCTATAAAAACGTTAATTAGAGACAGACCGGGCCATACAGTTTTATCTGTTGTTTTATTTTCAAGCTTACACATTTCATATCCAAGTTGTGGTCCTTATAATGATTCTATGCTGTATGATCCAGGCCCTGAATGTCAAGCACAACAAAATAGGAGAAACGACTGAGCCTGGCATGTACCGTGTAAATGATGACTTGGTAACTACCTACCTTCTCTTAGACTTCAAAGTAACAAACCCGATATTGAGACTATCGTTTAATTGATTCATTCAATGGTCATGTTTCATTTAAGGAATACTCGGTTGAAATCTATGAATGGTCTGGAAAAAGCTGGGAGCCGTATGTAGCAGATGATGTTCAACTTCAATTCTTTATGATGAGCCCTTATGTGTTGAAGACCATGTCAACTAACAAAAAGGTCTGCTTTACTTATCTTGACTTTACCATTGTAAAAAGAAAAAAACGAGCTGCTTGTGCTAACTTATATCTTGATCACTCATCAATATCTTTACTGAGCAGGGTTCAAATGCATCGTGCCTTTCATACTCAATCACACCTCACATCCTTATCTCCATTTTCAAAGTCAAAACAGTTGACCCGAACCGCTCAACCCGATCCCGATCTCCATATTAAAATGTGCTTAGGGACCAAATTTTATATTTTTTGGTAACTTTTTACTATTTTTTTAGATAATTACAAAATCACTGTTTTTGGATGGTCAAGAATCTTCTGAAAAACAATGATTTTGTACCTATCTAAAAAAATATAAAAAAAATTCAAGAAATGTAAATGTCTTCAAGCATATTTCAATATGGAGATCATGTTGACAAGGATGTGAGGCACGATTTAGGCATGAAAGACATGATATTTGAACTCTACTCATATTTACTCGACGTGCTCAAACTGACTTTCATCTTGATGAAAAATCATAGGGTCTTTACTCAACATCCTTCAAGGTTCCGGATGTATATGGAGTATTTCAATTCAAGGTCGAATATGAGAGACTTGGATATACTAGTGTCGCTCTTGCAAAGCAGGTTTAAACTTAACCTTTAAAGTTAGCTGGGTATTTTGATTGATTTTCTTTCATAGCACATGAAACAAACCTTCTAAACTCGAGTTTTTATATTACAGATTCCAGTGCGTCCATTCAAACACAATGAGTATGAGAGGTTCATACCTGCTGCCTTCCCGTATTATACAGCATCTTTCTCAACTGTGAGTCTACCAGTTATTTTTCTGTTTTTATCGTTTGTCTATAGGGATATATCCTTTTGTTTTTAATATGAAAATTATGAAGCAATACTATACTATAAGCGGTTATTGACTATGAAATTACTATTTGGATTGCAGATGGCAGCATTCTTTATATTCTCCATTGTGTATTTGTATCACAAGTAATGCTCTACTGTTTTGAGTGGGGCTCTACTCTACAGTTCAAGATCATAAGCTGTGCTTCAATTTTGTTTTTTGACCCTTAGGTCTATGAATGGACATTCATAGGACTCTCATTGTCCATTTTTCTTTAATTAATTTAAGCAGATTTTTTCTGTTACCTAGCCTAATATTTCTATATTTGACGATGTGGTTTTTGGTGTAGCTGTTTAGTTAGGAAGACTTTGCTCCCTTTTAGAACAAACCATTTGTTGAAGTTTATAGGAATCTTTAGTGAGCAGGGAGTAATTTATCAATTCATAAGAGATCAGTCGGGGTGCTATTTGCTTTCTCTATATGGTATGTATGGATCATTGATAGCTCCCAAAATTTACGTCTTCTGGAGTCGCCTGTGTCGAGGAGCAAAATTAGTAGTAATACAGAATTTGCTAGCATATTTAGTTGTAGTGACAGTTACAAGAAGTCAAGGAACCTTAACAATGCCTATGTTGTTAATGCATGATTGGGCTGTGTTAATTCAAATCAATTATCTCAAATCGAAGCAATTCCACGTACCTTTCTTTTTTTCAATATTGTCAGAATATAGTGGGCACTTGAACATTAAAAAGTAAGAACGCTGGAATAATTTAATAGATGCAAGTACAATCCTCTATTTCATTCATACAAGACGCAATTATTCAATTACCAAATATATCAATACATTAGTTTCTAAACAGTTGATACTTTCCCAAACTACTAACTCCTGATAATTGATTGCACTTCACAAACTGTTCACATCACACCATGATCTCTAAAGTCCACTTGTACATTTCCTTCTCTGGTACTGGGATTTCAACAGTCATAAGACCGGTGCTCGAGTCATAATCAAACTTCACTTCTGATGTATCCAAGGTGCATTTGATTGGCTTCTGAGAAGAATAAGCCCCAAAACGGCCGCAGCCTCTCAGCTTGATTACCAAAGTTGCAGTTGCTTTGGGGCCATTGTCAGCATCGTCTGTAATGGAAGATGAGGTGATAACATCGAATTGCTGCACAGCTCCACCAGAGTTAAACATGTTGAGCAGGCCAATCGGTGCAAAGGAAATGTTCGGAGCAATGACCTATGTTACAATATATGGTTAGAATAGGGGATATGCAACTAATTTGGTTTTCAGTGAGATTTGTAGTATGGCTGATTTGCTTGGGAAAGTAAAATATTTGAGTATTGAGATTTTAGTCTTTTTAATGTGAAGGTTGTTGAGTTTACATTTATTGTATTTTTTAAATTATAACCGTGATATGTTTCTAAATTATAACCCAGGAGTTCGATTTATTATTTTTAACTAACCAATTGTTAAAGTAGCACATGACCTATTATCCTAACTCTTAGTCTTTATATTTAAAAAAAAAAAAAAGCAGGTGCAATGAGCTTAAATGATTGTTTTTTTTTTGTATCACTTTATCAGAAGGAATAGTAAGATGTACAAACCTTAATAGGACAAACATTGAAGAGCTCAAATTCAAGAACTTTCAGTGTCACTGACAAGGTGGCATCTTTGGGTAGCTTAATTAATTCTCCTGGAAAAAAACAAACAAGAACAAAACATATCAGATCATGTCCAAATGTTAATCATTGTTTGTAAAACAAATGAAAACCCCAAAATACAAAATCTGAATTTATGTACTTCAATGCAGGCAAAATAATTCTCTTAAACAAATTCTCATAACTACGTAAATTACATAGAATAAATTTCTGTTCAATGAGCAAACCTGATTTAAAGGCATAGATGATGGCTTCACCATTCCAGCCTGAGCCAGCAAGCTGCGCAATGGAATCGACATCTTCAATTCGCACTGATCCAGTGATAGTTACTGGAGCCGAATCATGGATGCGCGTCTTTTTAATGACGCGACACCACCCGGCTCCTTGGCAATTGAACACACCCACAACTCCAGAGCACTTGTTCACATTCCAAATCTTTAGCAAGCTGTGATGTTGTCAGCAAATAAATTATCAATGAAACAGATTATTAATTTGAGTTCAGAATAATAAATATATAGTATTGATCTAGTTACTAATACGATACAATGTTTTTTAAGGATCACATATGGTAAAACTCTTGTAATTACTAGTTAATAATTTTTAAATAAAATTTGTTGTGCTCGTTGTACACGAGTAATTGCAGAGTAAATTATTGATTTTATGAACAATTTTGCTGATTATATAAACTGATCATGAGAGTTTTACCAGCTTAATCAAATTATATAAATTGATATTTCTCTAATCATTTTAATTCAACGAAGAAAAACAAAGAAAACTGACAAGGTGCTGATCCTAGTTACCTTTTCCCATCCCGGGCTGGATCAGAGAAGAGGCTGTCACGTGTGGGGCGGCCGGGAAGCTGAGCACGAAGCACAGACCCATCTGGTAGCACCAGTTTCTTTAGGAGATCAAAATTGTGTTGGCCTGGCTTGTCACTGCATCAAATTATGCCAGAACATTTTTAATTAATATTAGGCCTCATAAATTTTGATCTCATAACTCATAAGTGCCAAAGGGCTATTAATATTGCTTGGCACATTAATTATGAATTTATGATGTTGTATGTGACAAAGTTGGACAATTTTTTTTGGTATTTACTGGCATAGACTCTGCAAGTTTTCCAGAAGCTAAATTAATTAATTAATTAATTTAATTTTATATTTATAAATTTATGCTACTGTTTAACTACCAACCAAGTGCATGGAAATGCTAACTAGGTCATATGCATCATATTAATTGGGAAGTTGCCACGTGGCATCAGGAAAAAAACAAGGCCAACATCCAAACAACCATTTGTCTGTCTCGCATGGAAAATGGTAACAAACGAAATTTAAAGAGGTCAAGACCGACAGGTGTAACGGAGTCATTGAACAGTACACCACAATTGACATGTCAATTTTGACACAAGAAAAGAAATGAAAAGCGAGATTGGATTTGTTTTAGCTGCTTCTATAATTAGATAGATATTTACCTGACATAGATAGCACCACCGCCTATTGCTCGAGCAGCGCCGTGGTACTCCGCTGCTGGATGAAGACTCTGTCCACAATAAATGATTAAAATTTATCAGCTAGCAACATCAATTATATATAAGCACATAATTCATTAAATGACGAACAATTATTGGTACATTATGCATTAAATGATTAACATTTAGCATATAATTAATTCATTAAATGGCGAACAATCAGTGGATGTAATTCCTTAAATGACCAACTATTATCAGCTCATAATTCATAAAATTTCCTCATCATGTCACATCTACAATTTGGAGCGTCCAGGTCAAGTGCCTATTATGTAAAAGGAATGATTTCAATATGGATTGGCAATAATTTCTTTGACTTAAACATACACAAAAATTCAAAACACAACTCGATCTGTACCAAACTGGTACAGGACCAGTGGTACCGAACAGGGTACAACCTATTAACTTGAATAATGTAGTGCTTAATTTAAGCATGGAAGGATTTAAAGAAATCTTACTTGAAACATGTCCCAATCAGGCTGCATAAACTCCCCTAAAAACAAGGTGTTATATGCCACTGATGATATATGAATTGTATGTGATGCAGGGTCCTTGGGATAGAAATCATCTGATGCTCTCACCACCGCAGTTTGCTTCGAACTGAAAAAGAAATCAAAACACCAAACCGACGAACTCGTTAGATTTATATGTCGAAATATAATTCATACTGTAGTTTAATTTACGTAATCGTCTTCTTTTTTCTGGTTTACCCTGTACTGGTACTTGTTGGCTGATATTTTAATTGTTAAATGGTGCTGATATACTGATTGTATGTATTTAAACAAAGAACTGCCCCTCACCTGTATAGCATGTCAGTGTTATGGCACATGCAAGATATGCAACCATTATCTGGAAAGTTACGGGCAACAGACGCCTCAAGCGCCTGGTTATACGCTCGCGTAATCAAGACACGGCCGCCATGTCCAGCACCTAGGGTTTCAAGGATGTTTTGCACATCCACCTTCACACCATCGATTCCACACGAAGCAAGGTACGAGTGTAGCTCATTGTAGAAGTTGTACACCTTCTTCGGGTGTACCAGACCCAGCCCGAGTATCGATAGACTGTCCATGACTATGTCTGGTTGGTTTCCCATCACCCCTGGTGATTGTACCGGGTATGCGAGTGCACTGTCATAGTGCTCCATGCCAGCAGCAGCTGGTTTCACACCTCCCCAGTAACCTGCCATCGCATGCCATACGTAAACATTCCTGAAATGTGGCACAAATTATAACTATTAGCATGTGCTTGTTACCAAGTTCAACAAATGATGTCACATTCTTAATTTCCAAGCAGCAATATACAAAAGTCTAATGTAAATCTAAGTGTATATACAATGTAAAAGAGTAAGGTACTCACTTGACATTGTTTTGCTGCTTGACTTCATTAACAAGCTGTTTAAGGCCTGGGGTTTGTTCATTCTCCCCCTTTCTGTTTTGGAATTTGGAGTTCTCTTTTATTCCAGTAAGCCTATTGGCAAACCTGAGAAAAAGGTTAAAAAAAAAAATTGAGTAACAATTACAGAATCAAACATTGAGGTACCTATCATAGAGCAATCCAGCAGTTTATCAATTTAATATTGTAAAATATAACATACTGAGCTCCCTCTTGTACGCTGACATTGGAATCGGAGGCATCCTTCGACTCGTTGCCTATCTGTTGCCATCCATCGTCAATAATCAGAAAGCGTGGTGGTGTACCTCCTTCCGACAAGCTGTTAAAAAGTAAAACTTTAAGTTTGTTGCCTTAATATTTGAAAATTAAGAAAAAGATTTAGAGCAATATATGATCAACTTCACCTTCTAAGGCCTTCTTGGACACCCTCAGCAGTGACGTCGGTGTAGAATGCATCCCAGGTGCACCAACCGAACCAATCGAGAATCGAAGGCAGCTGTGTATCAAATTACATGACAAATAAGTACAGAAGAAAACATCAAATAATTGTAGCAATTGTGAATCATGTAGGATTGCATGTCAATTACCTTTTTCCTTTCCCTGTGATGGAATGTTTGCATCTGCTTCTCCACAGCTCTGTTTCAAAAGAAAACAAATTAGTTAGAGAAACTTTTGTAGTTTATTAGATAGTTCGGTCCCACTAGATAGTATTAATTTTGTGTAATTTTAGTTTATTTTAGAGAGCAAAGTTAAATTGTTCCTGTTTAAACACACAAAGTGTTTTACACAGGTAAAATCTTCCAAGGAAAGATTTTAAAACTAGCTAGTATGATCTTTTGTACCAAAGCCCAATATAATTATAGCAATTGTGAATCAGTACTATATATCAGACGATACACAAAGTATATAATATAATGAGTGATGCTTCCATGGACCCAAGGACCTATTTGTAAAATGAACATATCTTTATTTTCAAAGTTCAAACAGTCGATCCGAACCGTTTATCTTGTTCTCCATATTAATATGTGCTTGGAGACCAAATTTTACATTTTTCTAAATTTTTTTACTATTTATTAAGATGGTACAAAATTCAATGGTCTGAATTTGATATTTTTTGTACCCATCTTAATAAATAGTAAAAAAATTCAGAAAAATGTAAAATTTGGTCTCCAAGCACATATTAATATGGAGAACAAGATGAACGGTTTGGATCGACTGTTTGAACTTGAAAATAAAAATATGTTCATTTTACAAATAGGTCCTTATGGTCCATGGAAGAATTTGCCATAATATAAACATGATAATTTAAAAAATAGAAATTAAATAAAGTGATAACATACTTGACTGCCTGGTTAATAACTTCAAACGGGTTGGTACCGCAATGAATGTACATCATGTGCATTGCCTGGCTGGTCTGAACCGCATTGTCTCCTAAACAACACAAACAACAAAATTTTCATATTTTCATCTGACAATCAACAACAAAAAGAACCAAAAATATATTCCTCAATAAAAGAAACCAAAAATACAAAACTAACTTAATTAATTACCACTCTCAAAGGAAATCTGTAGTTCATCGTGCTCGTTCCCTTGCAGAGCTGCTCGGAACTGCCCCTCGAGCAGTGGCAAAAACGCAACATAAACAGAAGCCGGTTCATCGGTCTCTGTTCCGTCATTCGGACACTCGAGCAGCATGAATTGGGTCTCTAGAGGCACGTCACGGCCGTTGGTGCCCATTCTCTGCGTCATCCACCACAGCTTGAACCGGAAGCAGCACACGAACCGCAGGTCCCTGCTCACATTTACATTAGTGACACATGAAGGCATACATTACAACTTACAAGTTGACATCAACAAAAATATTGGTTTATGGTCGGGTTTTCGGGTGCAGAACAAAATTGCAGGATTTGATAACTTCGTTTGTTTGGAGAAGGGTCCCCCGATTTGCCGGCGCAATCATCATCCCTCTGAAATCTCTAATAAGTCAAAAACAAAGTATAATATGGATCAAAAATTGATGGTGAATTGGTGATAATACTTGCCATTTTGGGGTCTTAGTGTATAGGACACACAAAACAATATTTAATTAATTAATGAAAATATATTCAACTTATACGATAAAAAATCCCCAAAAAAATTGGGAAAAAAAACAAATAAAAATGATATGTTATCAAAATTAATTACCTGAGAGTACCAAAGGGGAAGACATGAATGCTTTTGGGCTCCTCCGCAGTTGCCCCAACAAAGGCACCGTCGGCGAGTCCGGCTCCGGAGACATGAGTGAGCTCGATGTTTTTTGGCACCCCAGTGAGGATCGTCTTTCCATGCACCACCAGATTTCCGCTGCTCACTTGAATTTTCGATAAAATCGTCATTTTTTACTTCCTTTCCCTGTGAATCAATTCTCAAATTAACCACATTTTCTGATATATAAATCAGAGAAGCTAAATGCATAATAAAGATACAATTCTGAGAATTTCACCTTACCTTTGAGAAGAGAGGAAACGAAGAACACTAAACAAGGAAAGCACCAGGCACCAGAATCTGTATATATATATATATTTTTTTTGAGATAAGATAGTATTCAACAGAGATGTGCTTTTTCAAGGAAAGCACGTTACTCTGTTTTTATAAGAGAGAGAATTGGTTGCAGAGGAAACTCTGTTCTGATGGGGAAGAAGAGCAACGAGCAGAGCAGTTTATATACTGCACTTAAATGCCTCCACTAATTGATTTTGACCGACACGTGGCGGTAAAATTAAGAGAATTTTGATGCATCTACCGGTTTCTGGAGATGATTAAGTTTACTACTTATAAAATTAATCAATTGACGGTTGAGAGATGAGTGGAGACTGGAGAGTACAAATTCCATTATAAACTCTAGAGGATTCGCTAATTTTTTTTAGTGCAAATCGTGTCTTATAAGTTGCTTGTATTAATTAATTGAGAATTAAAGTTTGATAAAAGTTACTCTAAATATTCCACCTATAGAAAGTTGACACTTGTATGGATGACAATAACCGAGAAGCTGTCTGATTAGGAGACGACGTGGATGGCTAAGGTTATTCGTAACAAGCAAAGTAGATATATACTTCATTAGCAAACATGATAGATAAGAACAGTAAAATAAATGGGTTAATTTCCAGGTCAATTTTACTTTTGCAAAAGAGGATGCCATATTTTTGAGATAAATTTTACTTTTTTGCGAAAGAGTTAGAATAAAGATGTATCTCTGCTATGGATTCGTATATTTATTTTTCAAAGTTTAAATAATTGATTCGAACTATTAAATTTAACTTTTATATAAAAATGTACTTAGATATCAAATTAATTTTTTTTAGATGATCTAGAATTTTTAGATCAACTAATTTTCTACCAATTTAAAACTAATAGTAAAAAAATTTGATGAAAATAAAAATATAAATCCATAAACAGATCTATTGTAATATGCATATAACCATAGCCTCGGATCCGACTCTGCTGTTTTTTTTTAGAGAAAAGCAGGATCTTGCTTTTCCAATCTCAACCATTCAAAATTTTCCATTCACGTATCTCAATAAAATTTTTTTTTCATGCATAAATCTCAACAAATTTGTATGGTTGGAATTGGAAAAGCAGGACTTTGTTTTTCTCTAAAAAAAACAACAGAGTCGGATCCCATAACCTCACTCTTTGCAAAGAAAATAATAATAAATAAAATTGTGCCAATCAAACGTGTTTTTAGAAGAAAATATTTTTCTCGCCTATAATTAACTTGTTGGTCAATAAAAACGTGTTGCGTCTCATCTGAAGCAAAAAAAAAAAAAAAACATACGATTTACATTAATCATAGCGCATGATTAACATATATTTGACTAAATAATGGACATTTGGTACGCTTCTAGGCTTTTGAGGTGAAGTATATTTCAAGAAAATTATAACAAGTCAAACGCTTCCTTTACGTTTCATCTGATATTCATGACAATTAAATGCTGATTTTGCTTTGCAAGCGAGGAAAATGGCTTTCTCCACTGCAATAATTAGACTTAAATTAGACTAAAATTAGAATAAAAATAACTGAAACAAAGTTTAAGAGTTACTTTCAAAAAGCACTGCAGTCGTGCAACTAATTTTGATTGTTTTTAGCATTCAGAAATTGAAAAAAGTTCTTATACATCTCAGAAATTAATTTTCTAGATAGATGAACAAATATAAATTAATATTTTTGTCAACATAACATTTTGAAAATAATTTCATTAAAAAATCTTTTTATAATAAAATAATTATCATACATTTTGAAATCACAAATAAAACTTGTTCATAAAATTTGAAATTGAAGCGAATTATCAATGTAAATGCTTAAAAACCCATAAGGCCATTAATGATTCATATGTACATGAAACAGGGTCCGGAGGATCATTATATCCTCCCAGATACTACACAAGAATTTCCTCTCTCATTTTGCAATTTGAGATTCATTTTCAGTCTATTTTAAATTCGGGTTGGCGCACCGACATAATTATTAGATTTATTTGACTTTGAGATTCGTGCTGAGTTAAAAAGAACGGTCCGGCTCCACCAATAATTGTAAAAGATTCCTTTTTCAGGTATAGAGTAGAACTAGGGTGCTCTTAAGTTCACTAAGTTTCTCTTGAACTCAACTTTAAAATTTATCGGATTTACTTCAAATGACATTCAAATCGTTGAAATCTTTATACTTACGAGTGATGTGTCTACATACAAAAAAATTTAAATTTAAAATTAATTATGCATAGAGTCAAGTGGTAAAAAATTATTCAAAAAATAAATATATTAAAATTAATTTATAAATTTTAATTAATAATTAATTAATTCGAAAGTTTAAATTTTTTGCACATAGATACATCAGTAGAAGAGGTTCAATAATTTGAATTCATTATTTAAAATTAATCCGATAAATTTTAGAGTTAAATTTACAAAGAGACTTAGTGAACTTAACATCTTAGTTCTACTCTGTACCATAGTAACAGAATTCGTGATATATTCATGAATTATTCGCGTTTTAATCGGATTTTGATATACAACGAATGAATCAACGTAAATTCGGCAGTTCACGTTTTATTCGTTTAATATGCGAATTATACGCAAATAATATGAATTTTACGATTAAAATGCGTTTAATTCGCGATATTCTCGCATGTTATTCTTTCGCTGCTTGTCAGGGTTGGGTCATGCACATGACTAATATTTATTGAGAATGGAGAAAGTAGGTTATTGACCCAGAACTCTAGAACAACTTAATCTTTGCCCTCAAATGAAGTCTTATTTACAATTCTACTCAGTCATAAAAATACCCTTGAATGCGGTGCATGATGTGTGCAATACGAACAGTTGCGAATTCGTGAATATTTGTGAACTTATTAGCCATTAATCTATGATGTACCATACAACATTCACTCATATTAAAATCCGCGAAAAAAATATTAACTTTTCTAAAAAGAAAAATTGTTGAAGAGGGAGGATCATGGGATTGGTTTTAGATACAAACAATTGAAGATATAATTTTGCATGGATATCATTTTCTTTTTGAGATTAATTTTACACACATACAATTCCAAAAACTACTTTTTAACAAAAACTACTTTTTAACAAGTATTATTTGAATACGGTGTACTGCAAAATTTAAAAATTATTTCAAATTATTTCTGAATTATATTTGAATTACACTAAAATTATAAATTTTTGAGTCCGCCGAACTTCTACCGAATCATTGAATTGTCGCTGTGGTTTGTGCATATAGAGACAAGGTATGAGATTATAAGTTGCTTTGTACCGTCAGCACCGACAGAACACAGAGGATCCAAAAGCAAGAAACCAACATGCTTTTTGTGATTTCACCCATGATTCCATAATAGCGGCCGAGAATTTTTCTGGACCAAATTAATCACCGACCTACTTTTGTTGGAGAGTCCATGCCCCATGTGCACTCGCGCCAATTTTTATGTCTGTTCTCGATTTCTTTAGAATTCAGTCCGTATCATTCAAAATAAATTTGGTAATAGAACAGGGTGGCGGCTAGCTGGATCTAACTCGTAATCATTTTGTCACAATAATCGAGTAAGTTAAAATGAGCTGAGATTTAAAAATTGAGCTAAGATGAAATCTCAATTCATAATTATCACGAACTAGAAGTGAGCTAAATCGAATTGGCTTTGTTAGTTCGCTGGACTTTATTGAACTGTTATTATACAATTTTCAAGAAAATGATAGAAATGAAGTCAATCAAACATTTATATAATACAAGCCATCAGATGTGACAAATGATAGCAATTCATTTCACATAACACAACAATTAATTTAACATGAATTTTACACATTTAAACATATAAATTTGACCTATAATTAATGTACCATACAACTTTGTTTGTATCTAAAAGCAATCCCATGATCCTCCCTCTTCAACAGTTTTTCTTTTTAGAAAAGTTAATATTTTTTTCGCGGATTTTAATATTATAAATACTATAAAATTGATATCTCATTTTTAACATAATTTTTTTTTATATATAATTGACCTATTTACATTCAACTCTCATGATTTGAAAATCTAACTCGGCACAATTTATATTTACCAAACCGTATAAATTAATTAAGTTTTTAGATATGTTTGTACAAATTTCTAAATATATCAAACAGTTTAAGTCCTGCTTTAAATAAATTTTGTTCTAAGTTTTCTAGACAAAACCCACCGAAATTTTTATAAATATACAAAACACGAAATAAATTTAACAATATATATAAATTTTGAACAGAATTTCAAAACTATCTACACTGATGACAGAATAATCGATTACAGGAGTATCAAACCGCTTACCTATTCATCGGTTTCAGGATTCCGAAAAGGATGACTATGTGGACCATCCCAGAACCGATGACATTGTCATCGGTTTCAGGCTCTAAAACTGATTATCTATTCATCGGTTCTGGATTCCTAAATAAATTATATAAAAATATTTCTAATTTTTTTTATTTAATTAGAAAATGTTATAATTTATTTATTTATTTTTTATTAAAATATTAGAAATATTTTTATATTTTTTTAAAATTAGATAGAATACCATATAATTTGATTTATTAGAAAGACTTAAACAAATAACCCGGATCAATATTTTTCAGATTGGATTTTTCATGACTGTAAGAAAAATTAAAATATTTCTTTGTGTGTTATTAGAAAAAAATAAAAATACTTTGAATCTGAATTATTGATCCGGTTCAAAAGTCACTTCTAGGTAAATACAGAAAATATTATTGTCTTTCTATTTTTGAAAAAAATAAAAATTTAACAAAAATTTGCGCAAATCTGTAATCATTACAAACAGTATTTTAATCTGAGTCGTTTGTTGTTTCAAAAAGTGTGCAGAAAGTATCAAAAACCGTGCTCGGCTTAAATCGATGACACTGTCATTGGTTCTAGCTTTTGAAACCGATGACAATGTCATTGGTTCTGGGATGGTTCACATAGTCATTCTTTTCGGAATCCTGAAACCGATGAGCAGGTAAGCGGTTTGATACTCTGTAACTGATTATTCTATCATTGATTATTCTATCATCGGTGTAGATAGTTTTGAAATTCTATTCAAAATTTGTATAGATTGTTAAATTAATTTTGTGTTTTGTATATTTATGAAAATTTCGGCAAAATCCAAATTCTTAAACTTATGATTGACCTACAAGGAACCAAGACTCCTCATGGGCTGGTTTAACCTTAACGGGTTTAAATCCGAATTGAAATTTGTGCAAAATGCTCCACAAATTGGTTCATGATTCTTTACTTCACAGTCATGACATGACTACACTAATTAAAAGTGAACTTAATTGGTCAACAATGGCAGTGTTGGGTTTGCCCGAAAAAGATGAGAAATAGAAAAAAGAAAGAAAGAGGAAAAGAAACTAGAAAGGTTCTAAATGATGTCTTGTTTAATGAGCCCTCATCTCCTTTCATCAAAAGTTGATTAAATGATCCATATTGAATCCAAGTTTCTAATTTAAAAGTCAATAAGTTTATTATACCGTAAATTAATTTCTGAGAACTCTGAAATTATTTTCATAGCAATATATTTATTTCTAACCGAAAATTTGTAATATTTTTATTGTTATTTTCACGAGGATTAATCAAGCGGTTTAATTTAATCCTATTAATACACTAATTTAATTTTTTAATTCATATTTCTAAAGTTGTGCAATCTATTTTTTTTTTTCTTATTAGCGATGCCATTTCAAATGTGATACAATCGGACAGAATTTGCATCACTTGGAGCAACTTGTTGCTATTCCACTACTTGAACACAAAATCAGAATAATAAAAATATCATCCTTTCTCTCTAACATTATTTTAATCATATAAAACAACATCTGCATAATTTGAATTAGCTTAAATCAATATTCCTACGACATGGTTAAAATTAATATTACATTATATTTTTTTAATTCATCAATTCATGTTACCCTAGGTATATTTGGATCCAAAATAAGAATAACAAAAATAGCAAGAACAAGAATGGTACATATTTATCTTATTAAAAAAGTCAAACTTCTAAATTTTTAGGAATAACATATTCTAATAATACAAAAAAAAATTGATTCACTATTCTAACCCATTCAAATACCGAAAAAACTATTCCGTAGTCTAATTATAAAAATAACTTATTCTTAATGTATTCAAACGTACTCAACACGAGAAAAAAAAATGAACAATAATTCTAGAAGCAGCCAAAACATTCCAATCACGTTTTGTATGTATGCGTTGTGCAGTGACTCAGATACGCGTATTTTCGTATTTTTTAAAATTTTAATTTGTTTACCATTTCAGCATTTCCACACAAAGGCCACAAAATTCGTATCAAATGATTGTTTGATGTTTGCTCCATTGTTATAAATACATAGTTCGGATTCAGTTTGACGAATTAAAAATTCGTAATTTAGAAATAATTCAAATATAATTTAGAAATTATTCGGTACTATAGAGAAGCAAAAAAAAAAAGTAAAAATAAATAAATTTTTTGTATTTATTCGTGAATAATTCGTGATTCGTATTTTATTCATTGTTCGGTTCAAAATCGTTAAAAAAACGAATTAAGCATGAATAATTCACAAATTAATAGTGTAGTAATCAGATAGTTTGCTTCGGGGCTTTTGGCAGGCAGCTCCCTATTGATATGATATTTATGCATATCTGACCTGGCATTCCACTTGGTTGGTACAAGTCCATATCACCTCCAGGTAACAAAATATTTCTATTTAGATCTGGATCTTCTGATTAGAATCCAGGCTTATCCGATCTGAATTGAAACCTCAGAATGTATGAATTCCTTTAATATTCGTGTAGATTTTGATCAGACAGTTTAAATCTAAACAAAAATATTTTCTTACCTTAGGTGATATGAATTCGGTTGGTATGTTGGTATTGGTTTTTTTTTTTTTGAAACAGAGATGGAAGTCTTTGCCTTTTAAATATATTTTTTACGATCAGTGTTTCTAAATACAGTCGCATGAATTACATATGTATACACAGTTTATTGTTGTACTCAAAATCTTCATGCGATCAGGGGCGGATTCAGGATTTTCGTCAGGAAGGGGCAAAAAAATATCGAATCGGGTTTATATAGCTAATCGGGTTTAAACCCATTAACTAATTGGGTATTTGATAAAAAATAATACTCTAACTTATACTTTATAATGTTCTTAACTTGTAGTTTATGATATTCTGACTTATAATTATAATTACCAATCATATTTCAAGAAATTTATTTTAATTTTAACTATAAATTTAACCCGAATTACTAATTAAACATTCAGAGGGGGGCAAAATTTTTTTGAGGAGTGGGTAAAGTCGGAATCGATAAATCTTCACTAAAACTCAAAATCCAGATAGGCGACTGCCCCCCTCCTGGAATACACTGGGTCCGCCCCTGCATGTGATTGCATAATACTACATGCAGTCCATCTAAATATTTTATTTATTAACAAAAAATATCCAAATTTATTCTGATCTGGATAATTTTATTAGTAGAATTACGGATTGGATATCCGGTATTAACCAAAACCCATTTTCAAATCCTCATCCGGACTCCGTCTAGTTAAGTGGTTTTTCAAATTGTCTCCAGCTTTTTTTATAGGCTCCAGAGTGATTATTTTCTTTTGTTTTGGAGATATTAGACTAAAGAAATATTGATTATACCAGAAAGAGACTTAAGATTACACAATTTCTCTCTTTTATTTTACAGATTCATTATTTTATTACTAAATGGCGCAATTCATCCAAAGAAATTTGGACGGAAGGATTAATTTTAGTCCACCACTAATCGTGTGCGCTTATGTATTTGTAGGGATGGCAATGGGCCTAGCCCACGGGTATTTTGTCAAGCCCAGGTCTAATTTGTCCGTAAAAAAATAATGGCCTGCCTGCCCGGTCCAGTCTGATGGGCTTGAAAATCTAGGCCCGGCTTGCCCAATGGGCTTTTCCTCCAGGCCCAGGCCCGGCCCGGCTTGCCTGCTATTTTGCCTACAAAAATCAGAAAATTAGAAAACAAAAAAAATCAGAAAATCAGAAAACCAGAAAACCATAAACCAGAAAACTAGAAAATAGAAAATCAGAAATCAGAAAATCAGAAAACCAGAAAACCAGAAAACCAGAAAACAGAAAATCAGAAATCAGAAAATCAGATAAGCCCAACGGGCTGCCTGTGGGCTTCGACTTAAGCCCAGGCCCGACTTGGCCCGTCTTTAGGGCCGGCCTTACCTGGCCCATTACATCGCCGGGCCTCTGGGCCGACCGGGCTTTTTTGCCATCCCTATGTATTTTCCTATTATCTATAAGTTACCACCACTCCACCAGTCTCTTAAATTATATCTATAGATAGTGAAGGAAATACGTGACACACCATAACGTGACGTGACAAACACACTATGATTTGGTTACGTGACGTAATCAACTTTTTTTTTCACGTGACAGATGGTCATGACATGACCATACATGACGTGACATGTCGTGACGTAAATTAGTCACGTCAAATTTTTTTTATATTTTAATTTAAATTGTTGAAAATTTAGAAAAAAATATATGAAAAATTCTAAAATAATTAAATAATGTTGTAAAGATTATTTGTTTTTAGGAAATATTATTGGACATCTTACATTACTTTAAAAATTCAAATTACAAACATTCATTAGACTAAATTAGAGAAAATAAAAATCAGCACTACATAAGTACCAGTATCACTGTACGTCTGTACCTACACTGAAAGGAAAATCCAAATACTCTATACATATAAAAAAAGTTGGATACTCTATATTTCATATATCGTGATGTAACGTGACCGGTAATTTTTGCTCGAATGTGGTCACGTCATGCGACACGCAAGTCATGTCACGTAATTGACACACATGACGTGATGTTCCGTGACATGACTAGTCATAGCATGATAAATTTTTTTCTTTTATCTATAGCGTATAGGATTATCCGTTGTAAGAATTTTGGACAACCTGCCCACCCACAACAAATTACGACAGAATCTTATATTATATATTTGTAAATTATTTGTTATTAGACTGAAGAGTCAGCATAATACTATAACAGTGATTATATTTTATTTCATTTGGTCATTTTTTTAATCCGCATATATAAATCTGTATTAAAATTTGCATGCGTAATATAGGGATGCAAATGAAATGAATCGAATCGAACTTATCCTAGTTTGAATTTGATTTGAATTAATTTCGAACTAGGTTTGGTTTGAATAATTTCGAATCGAATTTTTTACGAACTCAATTTCGAATCTTTTACGAACTTTTTTACAACAAGGAAGAGTGATCGTAGTTGTTGAGAGCGAGAGGTGAAAGTAATCTAGAGTTTTAGAACTGAGAATGAAAGTTACGACTTACAAGTTATGACTTATGGCTGGACGGCTTTATGTTTTAACTTTTAAGTCATCAGCGAACATAAGTCATTAGTGGAAATTAACGGTTCATGTTACTTTGAGATTCGAACTAGAATAGTTTGCAAACCTATTTCGAACGAATCAGGTCTAGTTTGAGTTTGGCTTGAATTAATTTCGAACTATTTTGAATCGAATTTTTTACGAACTTTTTCAAATCACGAACCACGAATTTTTTGTGCAGCCCTAGCGTAATATGCCACTTTTTCTTGTATGCATAAATAAAACTGTATTTTAAAATATTGGTTATTGTTGTTGTAAGCAATCTTATGTGTTGTTTGACTAATTTGCAAAACACATCAATATTAAATTTTACAATTTTTCTGTTTGAGATATATGCATGTTTAGTAGTCACGGCCAAAAGTCAAAGCAGGTCAATGATTCATATCATGACAAGCTGGCGTAACAAGTTGTGTTCGGAGGTCAAAGCAAGTCAACGTGCATATCATGACAAGTCATAACGTGACAAGTTGCACAAGATAATCTGTTGCATGATCTCCTCGAGCTACAAGGAATGATTTGATAAATATGATCTGATGGAAGATTCACACAAGCTATTTGGAATGTCGGATATCATGAAGATTACAGAAGATTATACTTTCTCATTTTGCATTATTATTTTTTATTTATCTCCAAAAACATGGTAAAGTAGATTTGAGGTTGAGACCACCCGAGTCTAGTTGTTGCATAGCTGAATGTCAAATTCAAAAATTAAATTATCGGGCCTGGTCAATACTAGAAACTGGGCACAAGCATAATAGGCTAAACCATTATGTTGTAGATATTGTGATTGCATAGACCTGTTGACTCTTTTTTGAATTTCACTAAATAGTGGGCTATGTCTCCTATCCAAAGTAGACTGGAAAATACCTCACAAACCTTACACTTTAGAATTATTTTGAGAGATTTAGCCTAGTTATATTGTTGTTTGTGCCCAAACTTCAATTATCTTTCCAGCACCTCAGATATACTCCACATAAATTGATCCATTGTGAGATTAGAGTTAGAATAGTGATTGTTTGGATTTAGAGTCTGCGAACTCGCCTCTATCGTTGAGCATGTGTGCTCACCTTTCTGGTCTCTTTGAGCTATTGTGCTCATCTGTTATTTGAGTAGATCGCATGAGTGTTGTCTCCTATTGGTCCCAACTTGTATTCTTTTCTTCACTGAGTAATAGAAAGGTGGACCTCTTAAGGTTGCATTGCCCCGGAGACATAGGCTCTTCAGTGACCTAACTTCGTTACCAACTCTTATGTCAATCTCTCTAACTTTATCTATTTACTTTACTGCACTTTATTATTTATTTAATTTACAAGTTTTTGATTCCGCCGAGAACCTATAGTAGATAGATTACTCAAAGGCAATAACGACTTTCAAACTTGTCAATCTCTCTAACTCTATCTATCTACTTTACTGCAATTTATTATTTATTTAATTTACAAGTTTTTTATTCCGCCGAGAACCTATAGTAGATAGATTACTTAAAGGCAGTAACGACTTTCAAACTTGTCAGTCCGACAGATAGTTACAAATTATAAGGTTTAAATTTAAAAATCCCTATTCACCCCCCCCCTTCTGGATGTCATTATCGACAATAATTATTACAAATTATTACTCATTTGGATTTTGAACATGTGACCTTGCATTCAAATAGCATTACCTTTTGCTACTAGATCAAAGATTGATCATTGATACTCAGTATTTAAAACACTAGTTTGATTATGATGACCATTTTGGTGCGGAGTAAGTGGCGGTTTTGTTGTCATTAGATCAAATTTGGTTTGATGTTCAATCGGAGCTATCTGATATGTATCAAGATTGATACACACTTGATCTTAAAGTTATTTGCTCGAAACAATGTAGTAAAATTCGATATATTCGGCTGAATATTCCTATTCGGTTGCAATCCGAATATAAAATCTATATTCAGTCCGAATATGAAGTTTATAGCATATTACTGGTTTAGAGTATATTAATAGTGATAAAAATACCAGTTTAAAGTATATTAATAGTGATTTATACCACATATTATCGGTTTAGAGTATATTAACAGTGATAAAAATACCGATTTAGAGTATATTAACAGTAAGTCATATTACATATTACCGTATTCTTGTTTATATATACGAATTCTCATTTAAAATTTGCATAAAAATTCGCATATGCAACTGCATACTGCATATGCAGTATGCGGTGGTTTTCTGCATACCGTATACAAACCGAATATTAAAACACTGGCTCGAAACTTAATGCAAGATTGAACGGCTGTGATCTAACATCGGTTGAAATTTAGTTTGACGTCTATTAGACCGCTCCAATTTCTTTTGGAGTCCATCTGAATCTGGCTAGAGCATCGATAAAAAAATGAATAAATGAAAATAAATAATGAATGAATAATAATAAATTGATGATGAGCTAACTGTTCTAAAATACTTTATTTGGTAGAAATTAAAGATTAAGAGGTTATTTGTCACAGCAACTAAAATTTTAGTGGAAGAAAGCAGAGGTAGTATTAATCAAACAGAATTTAAATTAACTAAAATTAAAATAAAGAACATTATTTTAAATGACATTTGGTCTAGTGACTAAGACACATGGTTTTTATTTGAAAAATTATGAGTTCAAAATTCAGATGGAAAAAATTATTTGTTGTAATAATAGGGGTATTAAATAATTAGGTGGCTCGAGCTCCACCCTTTACTAAAAAATATTGTCATTCATTTTCAAGGTAGACTCAAGTTTACTCGTAATTTTTCTAGTCATAAACTCACTTTAAATTTCTATCAGTGACTTGACTTGTCGAAAAAAAGTTAACAGGTCAGAGTTTGAAAATTTCAGTCTGAATAAAATATCCAGACCTGTTTTTAAATTTTAAATTTATTTCTCAAAGGTTAATTTAAATTCTGTTCTTCAATTTTTCGTACACAATTTTTTTTTCCAACCGAACAAAAGCAAATTCCAATGTAATAATTTTCTTCCAAATAATTTTCTTCTTTTTTTTCTGCCAATGTTGCAGCAAATATAGCTCAACAAGATTGTCAAGGATGGATCAAAGAGAAGAAGGGTAATTTTATCCTATAAATTTATAATGAAAATTTAATGTTGCTTTGAATTTTTTTTAAATACGGGCAAATATTAAGATTTTGAAACTTAAATGGGTACATATTCAAATATAACATTTTGATGAATAAATATTCAAGAAATTAATTGGCTATAGGGCTATACACATAATTTTACTATTTTTATTAATTGATACAAAAAGGGTAAGCGAATTCATTCGATGTTTATCGAATTAGCATCCTCTGAGATATCTCAAACTTTGCGTGACTTTTTGGAATATCTCAATCGTTGAAATATGTTCTGCACGAATCTCAAAGCACAAATAATACTGCCCCCCTACGTTTCCCCGAATAGGCACCGGACACGTCGGTCATGCAAAAATTGAGATATCTCAGAGGATACGCACCATGAATTCGTATCCTCTGCGATATCTCAAACTGTGCGAGAATTTTTGGAATATCTCAATCGTTCAAATACATTCTACACGAATCTCAAAGCACAAATAATACTGGCCCCCTACAGTTCTCCGAATAGGCACCGGACACGTCGGTCACGCAAGAATTGAGATAGCTCAGAGGATACGCACCCACACCTGACGAATTTGCATCCTCTGAGGAATCCAGAGTAGGTCCGATGCCCATCGGACCTACCTTGTTTCGATGGGTGAAATGACCATTCAATTGCATCAAGATCCATGCTAAGTAATTAAAATCCGTGCAGGTTTTTTTCATGACAAACTTGGGTCCGATGCCCATCGTACTCAAACTGAGTTTGATGGGTTCCAAAACCATCTGATCCACTTTAAGATCAATGTGTGTTGCTTTAATATACGTGCACATTTTCTTCAATATTCATGTGCACAGATCTTGAAGAGGATTGGACAGTTCTAGAGCCCATCAGACCCAAGTTTGTCCCCTCAGAGGTTGCGCCCTCGTTACGCACTCATACCTGACAGTCACCGAATTCACTTCCTCTGAGATATCTCAAACTTTGCGTGACTTTTTGGAATATCCTAATCGTTCAAATACATTCTGCACGAATCTCAAAACTCAGGTAATACTGGCCCCCTACGGTTCTCCGAATAGGCACCGGACACGTCGGTCACGCAAAAATTGAGATATCTAAGGGGATGCGCACCCGCTCCCAGGGCAACAAGATTTCGGATCCCCCAGCTACCGGATGCGCAATTATTAAATCTCAACCGTTCATTTAACCTGGCACGAATTTCGAAACGGACCCTTCATATTTTTCATGGGCACCGGATTGAAGTTGGCTCGTCTAGGATTAATCTACCGTCCGTTTATATATGTTGCTCCTCAGATACCTAGGGGTGTAAACGAATCGGATATTATGCGATTTCGTCCGGATTCAAATCCGAAAATTTACTTAAATTATCCGATCTGTATCTTGTATCCGTATCTGTATCCGAAAATTTTTAACGGATAAGAATACAATAAAACTTTTAACTATCCGCAACTATCCGTATCCGACCATTTAACTCCTAAACCACAACAAATACAATATATGTTCTTAAATTAATTTATCAAATTGTATGTACATACCAATAATTTCAATAATTTATTAAACTGTATATACATATATATCCCGATAAACAATATAACATTATTATATAATTAGTGACTAATATTTTGATAATTTGATATGTGTTTTGTAACCAACAAACTTATTATGACAAATATTAAATCTAATTTATAAATGAAAAAAATATTTAGATATTATTCTTTACTATAATGTATATTAGTAATTTATTTTTAATTATCTGAATTATATTCATATCCGTATTCGTATCCATCCGATATCCGATCCGTATCCGAGACTATTCGTATCCATATCCGTATCCGAAAAATTATAACGGATAAAAATACGGTATCCGACCGTTTACACCCCTACAGATACCTCTTGGGGTATACGGACTCGGGCAACGAAGAATCAACATGGGATCGAATTAAATTCCCCGACCAGTATGGGTGCGTATCCTCTGAGATATCTCAATTTTTGCGTGACCGACGTGTCCGGTTTCTATTCGGGAGAACGTAGGGGGCCAGTATTATTTGAGCCTTGAGATTCGTGTGGAACGTATTTGAACGATTGAGATATTCCAAAAAGTCACGCAAAGTTTGAGATATCTCAGAGGATGCGGATTCGACCAGTATTGTCACGAGCCCAGTGTTGTTGCAACTGCAATTATTTAGAATTCAATAACCTAAAGTAACTCAAAATTTGAGTTTTTAGATCTAACCGTGAGATCTGTTTTGACACGAATATTAAAGGGATTGTGCATTTAACCTCAAGCCGGATTAGCCCTGATTCTGATCAGATGGTCCAAATATAAAAGAAAATTTTAGTTACTTCAGAGAACAGGACTCATTTTTTTAATTTTTTTTTTGACAGCTTGACTGATGCCGTCAAGAAAGTAAACAAATCTGCTGCGATTCTAGAGAATCTCAGCAGATTTATTTCCGTCAAGAAAGGACTCATTTATATGCACATGATTTTCTTCACTGTTTAATTTTTGTTCGTTTTACGAAATTCTATTGACTCACTTGACGATTCCTACTTTATCGACCATGGCGGATGAAATTGATTGTAAGGCGACGATTGCCGACGAGCGCCCCGTCGTGCTCGTCACCAACGACGACGGGATCGACGCCCCTGGCCTCCGCTTCCTCGTCGCCCAGCTCGTCGCAGCTCGCTATGTCGTCCTTGTCTCCGCCCCTGACAAGTCAATTCCTCTCCTCGCTGCTATTTTCTTTCAAATTTCTCATTTTTTTTATTTTTCAGAATCTAGTTTGTTCCTTAGTAGTACTAAGTTATGCAATGTGTTTTTATTTTTGGAAATTGGAACATGATCATTTACAATTTTGTGTGTAAAGTGGATTGATCTGTTGACATATATTTAATATAACATGCAGAGACTACTCTGCTGTTAGCCATGGGATTACGTGGCGCCGTGCAATGAAGGCGAAGCGTGTTGAAATAGAAGGGGCTGTAGCTTTTGCAATTTCAGGTTTGTTTTTGAAAGGAAATCGCTCTAGAATTGTCATTGAATTCAGTGATATTAATGAAATTAGTCTCCCAAATTATAATCTCAAACAGTTTCGATCACCATAGTTCAGTACACAAATATGCCGGCCAGAAGCAGTACAGATGCATTCGTCTCTTTATCAATCTTCGTACTTGTTACCAAAATAGTTTATGTACATTCAATCATGCCCCTTGATTGAATTTATTTTATCTACTAGGAACTCCTGCTGATTGTGCATCTCTTGGTGTTTCTGGTAAACTTTTCGATGGCTTGGTTCCTGATCTGGTAAGCGCTTCAAATCTGTACCAATATTGTTGTGTATATCTTAGAGGTGGACTGTGACAACTGACAAGTAATGTTTACTTGTTTTCAGCCCTAATACATCCTCATTTTTTTTTGCTGTCTTAGAAAATAGTTGTTGATGCTTTTTTCTTTATAAAAATAATTCTGTTCTGGCATTGAGTGTTAAGATTTTCAATTAGACTCAACATGCACCAATACTATGTGTTCTTTTTTTATGTGTTCCTATGTTTAGGTTTGTGCTTTTATTTATATGAATATAGTGAGGTTCAATTCAACTCTACATTATTTAATGTCAGTTGAGATTTAGACATAACCATTCCCCTCCAGTCGATGGTAGTACTGCGAATTTGAATATGGGCGGTTTGATTTCCTGAGATGGTGGGAATGTTTTTTATATTTCAGGTGATTAGCGGCATTAACGTCGGCCACAACTGTGGGTATCACATGTTAGTTACTGTCTCTAATATTATTTCACCTTGTTGCCATTAATTTTTTTTATTCACAGTTCACTTTTCTAGTCATGAAGTATTGTTACCTTTTTAAATATGCAGTGTTTACTCTGGAACAGTTGCTGGTGCTAGAGAAGCATTCTTCTGCGGAGTACCGTCTTTGGCCATATCATATAATTGGTACCGCAATCTTTCTAATTGCATTCAACTGAACTTAGAAATAAATTATGTGAACCTAATTTAATATGTATTTTAAAATTTCAGGGTTGGAAGTAAGAGCACTGTAGATGACTTAAAACTTGCGGCAGAGGCATGTATGCCTTTAATAAATACGGTACTCTATGAGGTAAAAAACAAGTCATTTCCTGAAGGATGTTTCTTGAATGTTGATGTCCCAACTGATGTTTCACATGTGAAGGTATTCATATTCCTAATTACGTACATGATTTACTTTTACTTATTTATTGCCCCTCAAATAGTGACATTTCATTTTAAGCACTAGTGTAACATAAAAAGTGTGATATATTAATTATCACTGTTGGTTATCCCAAACCATAGTTATAACAAAGGACTTGGGTAAAAGGTTTGCTTGTCTTTTCTTTTTCTTAGGAGGATATCAAATAATTTGTGTCATGCAATTTACTTTTTCCTCAAAATTATTGTAATTAACAAGTTATTATTGAATGCAGTCAATGTCAAAATTGTGTGTTATATATATTTCTTACTGTTTCTTCTTTTTTTCCATCTCTGGTCATGCCGGTAGGGATTTAAGATTACTAAGCAGGGAAAGTTCTTGTTTCGGGGTGGTTGGGAGCAAACTACTGTGGACATGCCTACACTAGAAAGCTATCAAACGGCAAATATCAGCACTGCTAACACAAGCAGCTCTGAAGGCAGTGCTCCTCTTGCTGAGAATGAGATTTTATTCAAAAGAGTGGTTAGTCTATCTTGGTTTCTCTCTCTTTTTTTTCCTGAAACAAAGCAGAAATATGCAAAAAAAATGCAAGAGACGAAATGCCCCTAGGATACACTTGGACTTTGCAAAAATTAGAGATGATCTATCCAAATAGGCTAATCTCACTATACTTGATCTGACAAAAACACAACTTGCCCGACACGACACTCCAACTTACCCAGCCAGACTGATCTGACTGAATCTCCAAATAGTGACCCAACTGATCCAATCCGGAGCAACCTTACGGACTCATAATCCAACTCACCCTACTCAACACCCAACTCACTCCAGCTGGAGTGATCTGGCTGGGACTCATATGATGACCCAATTGACCCAAACACTGAATGAGACCTAAAAAACAAAATGACCTGAATTGACCACTTGACTCTTGAAATCTTCGAAACCTGTAACTGAGCTGGGCAGGGCAAGTTGGGAAGATTGTAACCCTAAGACCACCGATTCATCGACTGAAGAGTGATGACTAAAACCTAGAAACGAACATGATTTTCTCTGACCCAAGCCCAATCAAGCCAGTACGGTCTTGGTTTCTTGCTTAAATGATTTGATCGAACCACATATCCGATTCTCTTTGGTTAAAATTGACTTGCTAAGTTATACCCAATGGACTAGGTAGTATTCTTAGTGACTGCCAGTTAGTATAGTCCTGCTTGGGTCTACTCTTATCATGCTCACTAGAATAATATTTGGTTTTATTTTTTATATTTGGATCAAATAGAGAAGGCTCATAACTGCCACTGCCACATCTATATCTGTTTCTGTGGGGGCAATGTTTCGCTTTATTTGCTATGCAAAACCTGATATGTCTGTACACAAATAAATGTGAGAATACTTTTTCTTTACTTAACGCAGCTTACTAGGATTAAAAATCAAGAAGTCGAAGGTGGGGAAACTGACCATGAAGCTCTGATGGATGGATATGTAAGAAATATTTGTCGATACAAGTTTATGTTTTTTTTTTGTATGTTGATGGACAGGTAAGAAATATTCAATTGACTGTTATCTATTTTGACTTGCTTGATATTGTTTCAGATTTCGGTCACACCATTAGGTGCACTCTCCTGCAATGTGGAAACCCTTCCTGAGTTAAAAATTTGGTTAGAGCAGCGGTTAGGATCATCGCTTTAAAGTAGGTACTTCATTGCTTTGACAATTTCTGGAGGTGCATAGAGGCTCCGGGTTGGTGACTCAAACTATGATTATATATCTGATAGTTTAAGTCGCCTGTATTATTTTGCTCTTCACGACAAGGCAACAAGCGCATTGGCTTATCCATACTATAATTGAAATACCATTTATATGAAATTCTAAATATCCAATTGCTGAGCTAATAATTATTTCGTGGTCCCTAGGTGGGAGCTCGAACGGTGAGTATGTTATTTTATTTGTTAGAAAGTACAAACCTTGAATTTGCCTAATTCAAACTTTGGGTATGAATTGTTACTATGAATCTACATAGATTTACACCAGGGTATGAATTGTTCCCTTGTCGTTGGTTTTACAAATTTTGGTATTATATGGGCCCTCGGTAATTTTTCCGTCTAATTTCTTTATTAAAAACTCATGCTGGGTGAATTTTTTTTTGTTCCCAGAATTCGGCTGAGTGCATACTAACAAAATACAAAAGAAATTTCTGGGTGAATATTGATAATATTTATTTAATTTAGGATAGATGGTGATTGGTTTTCAACTTTTCATAATTATAATGCTTGCGAATCTGCGTACGGGTTGATTAAATTTTGATAGCTTTTATGCGAATCTGCATAATACTTGGTATCTAGATTCTAGAAGTATTTTTTTTTTAAGAACTATCAAGTACGATTGTGCAAACTCTGCAGTGTATGTGGCATACTATGAAAAGGAGATGTTCAAATGTTATTTTTATTGTTACGAATTATAGTAAATCGTTTAAATAAAATTAACTATAAAGTGGATCTAATACTATGTGTTGTCAATGGCATTTAAATGATTTGAACATGGTATTGTTACGAATTATTGTTACTTCAGCTTTCAAATATTATGTGTTGTCAATGGCGTAAAAGCTGTGACTAAAAATGAAAGAAACTATTGATTCAGTCCAAATGGAGTGATTGCATTATTGATTCAGTTCTTACTATTGAAGAAGAAAAAAAATGATCAATTTGTTTCATAACAAATTAATGTTCTAATTTCTAAAAAATATTGGTCTTGTGGACACATCATAAACCCCAAAGTTGTTTAAAGAAAGCAAACAATCACCGTAGGAAGTCGCATTCAATATATGCTTTAATATGCCAAAAAGATATATTTGCACTACTGTCTTCCTATTTGAGCAGAAGAAATGGGTTCACGTTGGCAAATATGATTTCTTTTTGCAGCCGATCATTAAATTATATATTGTTAGAAATATAAATGTAGATGTTCAACCATTTTGTAACTCTCAGCATAATGTTTTAACAAAAGAATGTGGCTACTTACACATTTACACAGAATTTGATTCAAAATAATGTAACAAGAAGCATGAACGAAATTTCAAAAATATATAAATATATGGAAATATGTATAGATAATGCAACTAATTGTTATATATAGTTTTTAATAAACAATGAAAAATTTTTGGATCATTGAAAACAATAATTTTAAATTGACTTAATAAATAGTAAAAAAAAATTATTAATATAGACTGAATGTTGAACGGTTTAGATCGAATGTTTGGAGTTTAAAAATATAAAAAACGAAACGTTTATTCCACAGCCTAGGAACAAACGTTTTGATATTAGCTATTCACTATATGAGGATGGCTAATATACCAACGTTGGTATAGAGTAGTTCATTATACCAAGTGAATTTTGTAATTTTGAGGTCCAAATTATCTATTTGAAGCGCTCCACGTGTTCTCTATATTGAAATGTGCTTGGAGCTGACCAGGTTATCCTGGAAGCAAGACTTTGGCTCCGACTTTGTTAAGATTGGTTGTTTGTTGTTGATTTTGGATGTATTTTGTTTGTTGTTTCTTTCCTTAAGTAAAAAAGTCGTGACTGTTGTATTCAACTGATAGCAGCTATCAGTATTTAAAAAAAAAAAAAAAAAAAAAGAAAAGAAAAATTGAGTTAGTTGAGTTGGTCCTTTTTTGTCATGTGCTAATATAAAGTGTTGTTTAAGTTTTAAGCGCCAATTAATATATTAATTAAATCATAAACTGAGTACTAATTAGAATTGAAAATGGAGGTAGAAATAATATTCTAATGAAATTAAAAAATCAAAAGCATTAATTGTACATTTGCTTTTGAAAGCGAAAGTACAAAACTGAGCTCTGTTTTTTTTAAAAGAAGGAATAAGGAGACTAAAATTAATGTTAATTTGAGAGATGAAAAGTATAAAGATGTATTTGTTTTATAAAATTAATTGTGATGATGCTTACATGGTTTATATAGACAAACTAGCTGTTATATTTGCCTATAGTAGTAGTAGGTTTTCCTATTTATGCAAATTCTAATTGATTCATATCCATTATTTGATAATACAAACTTAGATGGTTACATTGGTAAATTGTACATAGTCTGTGTCGGTAAGTGTCTCCAGCTATAATGTCTTCATTGCATGCATATCTAATTATGTATAATTTTGTTATTAATCTTCAAAGGAGAGGGATAAGTTTTATCTTTTCATCTATTAATAAAATATGAAAGATTAAGGATATAAATATTGCAGTTAAAGTTAAAGAAATAAGCACTACTAGAATTCCCGGCATTTCCGAGCGTAGCTCGTGTTTTTTCCAGGAGGAAAGGCTCTTGGAAATAAAATCGCCTTTTCTGACACAGCTAACTAATTCCAACGGCAGGCCCACGGAACTAGTAGCGCATGTAAATCCCTCTTGTCAGCGTATGAAAATGTTTCATATCGTCCTTAGAAATAATTTGGCATGACCCATGACCCACCAAACAGAGAAAATAATGTATTTTATTGATAGTTCACGGAAAAAACTAGGCCCATGCCCTTGGAAATAAGTTGAAAGTAGGGAGACTTATTATTTCCGTGAGCTACTCTTGGAAATGTTTTATGCAATCTGTTTATATTATTTTAAGGTGATGGTTCATATCACACCGAAGTACAATCACTCTTGGCTGACAGTGATCGCCGTCAAGCTGAGGACAGGGCTGAGATGAGAAGAGAACTAGCATCTTATCAAATGTACATCAACCAATTTATCTCGATGGTTGGAGCACAAGGGTTCAATCCACAGGTAATTAGGACAAATTTTATTGCTGAATTTAGTATTTAAAATTTGTTTGATGTGATGACCGATTCTAATATCTCCCGGTTGATTATATGTTGATTGCTAATACATATAATTATCATAAATTCATTTTGAGATGAAAAAATATATCTTTGGTATGGTTGTATATTGTCATACTAAAATTATATCTTTCGTATTGTTTAACTTAGGGTCAAGGAAACAGTTTGGGAACTCATCAAAGTTTTATTGGGACTTTACCTAATTTTCAGGTCCAACTACTAACTCATTAAAATCGATTAATTGTTACAAATCAGATATGATTTTATCATATTCTAATTATAATTGCATATCCAATGCCTTAGGGTCACTGTCCCTTTCCTCCACCAACTCAGGATGTAGCTTCACATCTGCCTATGGCCAGCTCCCAGGTAATTAAGTAGTTCTACATAATTCCCTTTATATTTGCATATTAAAGTGATTCCAATGCTTATATTGCAAAATTCTGAATTTTAAGGGGGGATATGCAAAACTCACAACATAGCAATCACAGAATGTTATGTTTCCATGTGACAGGGTAATGCTTCTCCTATACAGCCAAATCATGGATTCCAAGCACTCTTAAGTCAAGCTAATGCTGGATTAAATGACGTACCGACAAATGAAGCTGCAATGGACCAATGGTGCGAGCATCCACCCTACAATGGAGACCATCCCTTATAGTGCAGAAAATTCCACATTTCAGGGCTCAATATATGATCTTACAAGTTCTAACAATTATTCAAAGTTTTTGGGGTAAACTATCTTGTGCATTTTGGTTAACTACTGGTGGGTATAATTTTGTATATTTAAAAGTGCAACACGGTATATTTTGGTTAACTTCCGGAGGTCATATATTGGAGTTAGAAGTGCAAAGTTCAAGTTAATTATTGTTCTGATTTTGTAATGTGTTTAACACATAAATGATGTTTATGAAGACTATGTTACGCCACTGCTTATTAAATGTTTTGTATATATGTTTTTGTGTATGTGTTTTTTTAATCTGTTTCAATTAAAAATGGTGGGGAATGTAAGATAGTTCCTGGTTGGTACATGGTGGATTGTACCGGATTGGTACAGGGTGGATTGTAGACGAGAGCATACATGTACAATGTTATTCTAGTTATTTCCAACAACAAGTTCATGGAAAAATGATAACAATTTAGGCTTGAAAAAAATCAGAGGGGTCCCACATATGCTGCCCTTGAAAATACTACGGTGGGTCCTACATTATTCCCTTGAAAATAACCATTTGGGACCCACATATGCTGCTCTCGGAAATAATACGGTGGGTCCCACATATTGCTACGTACCCTTGGAAATACTCTGTGGGGTCCATGTCTGCTTGTCTTGGAATAACTAAAGTGGGACCCACGAACTCTGCCCTTGGAAATAATAAGCCCAAGGTCCTGATGTGAAAGTATTTCCGAGCGTACCTTTTTCAAGGGCGGGCCCTTGGAAAAAGCCTCAAAATGCTTTTTCCGACGGCGCCCTCGGAAATACATGACTATTTCCAACGAGGCTTTTAGCGACAGTGTATTTCCAACGGTGGGGCTCGGAAATAGCAATTTCAGGGTTTTTTCCAAGGGTGAGCCCACGGAACAAGCCATTTCCTACCCTTAAAGATATCTCCTTTTTTAGTAGTGAAGGGAATTAATAAGAAATTTTGAAGTTTTAATTTAATGAGAAAATTGAGAATTTGAAATGTTTTGATAGTTATATAAACAATTACCCCTATATATTATGAGGCATTTGTTGCACAAAACGGTAATTTGCATATAAGTGGTTAAGCCTAACTGCTTAAATTAATTAATCGGTAAATAACTTTTTAAAGGGGTACAATTTTGCTATTGTCATTAATAAATTACGTGTGAACACAATTGAAGAAAATAATATAATGCATAGGACTAGTAAAATATATAAAGAAAGAGAACCAAATACAAGTATTTTAGTCAAAAAAAAATTAGTTTGTTCTTTATGTGAAAAGTTAATATCAAAATTTAACAATTGTACTGAGATAATTTAAAATTTTATCTTCATCTCGTGCTAAAAACATATTTTTTTTGTCCTCCTAGTTTTGCTTGTCTTTTTAACCATACCAATGGGTTTATATTTCTTAATTAATTCAACATCGTTGAAGAAATCCCACATAATTAATTTCTAGGAATTCAATTCACATCGTAATAACATAGGGGTGTAAACGGAGCGGATTCGGAGCGGACAATGCTGATACCATATCCACATCCACATTTCAATGAACGGATACGGATACGGATAGTAAACGGATGTCAAAATGTAAAACCAAATCCACGTTAAACGGATACGGATACGGAGCGGATAATCCACGGATACGGATATGAATAATTGTTGGATAATTGAGTCATATAAACTTTAAAATATAAATACTAATTAACAAAATTGAAATATAAAAAACTACCATCTTAGCATGCATATAGCTATATAAGACTTTCGATTTACAAAATGACAGTGCAATTAATTATACCACTATCGATGCACAAAATATAACATTTTTTAGCTACAAAATAATAGAAACTAGTATAAACAAACTGTATCACTTTATGCACAAAAATTATAGTTTTGCAATAAAGGACACTAAGATATCATTCGCCACTAAATTTGAAGCATTATTCACTCTACTCATGGCATCAAAGGATTTGATGAAGTTCCTATTAGATAAAAAAAAAAAAAAAAAAAAGAGCACAATAAACAACATTAAAATGTCAGCAACCATGAAGTACTGTACCTACAACTGGTATATAAAATTTACTTGTGCAACCTTATAAAATTTACTTGGTCTTTGTAAAATTCAACTGTGAATAAAGATTAGTACTTCCTTTTTTTCTACTTAAGTATCAATGTATTGTACTATTGTACCTACAATTGGTACATAACTTGCACAAAAAAATTACCGGTGCACCTTTATAAAATTCAAATAATAATTAGGCTTTGGTCCGATTCAAATTAAATTTCAATTTCTCATTTATTTCGGCCAAACTCATATATTCAAAATATTTAGCATCTTACATCTAAGCCCCTTGATAAGGACAAATTACCAAGGCCCCTAATTTTAGCATATCAAACCCTACATTTAAATTATTTGTGCTTTGGTCCCTGACAGTTTAAGAAAGTTCACCAGTACCTATCTAAAACTGGTATGGACTGTACCGATAACCAGTACATATCTCTAACACACACATCATTAGCCCGGTCATTATCCAATGTCAAAGAGAATAGTTTCCAATCGAGATTCCAACCCGTCATGTTTTTAATAAAAGTTTTGGACAAATTCAACCCTGTATGCTTTTCACCCATGTGTATAAAATTAATGATTCTTTTTTGCATTGTCCAATCATCTCCAATGAAATGGGCTGTCACACATATGTATGATTTATTTTGCCTTGAGGTCCACAAATCTATTGTTGCACTCACTCGACATGACATCGAAGCAAACAAATCATACAACTTCTTCTTCTCCTCCACATAGACCCCCATGATTTGTTTTGCATGAGTTATTCGGCTCTTTAAAGGAAAGGACAGGCATAAAGATTTAACAAAATCAATGAACTCGGCATGTTCGACCATAGTGAAAGGATACTCATGCAAAATGAACATGTGTAGAAGTTTAGCTCGGCTTACGCTTTCATCATACTTGTATGCACTAAGAGTACAAGTACCATCAACACTCTTCATGGATGTTTGTAGCAAATTTTGACGTAAACTAGCAGAGTGAGTTTTCAAGTGATTCGTCAATTGAGATGTTCCTCAGCCGCTTATTCCATCAAACACTCTAGCACAGTGCTTGCAAGTAGCCTTCACGCACATCACCATTCCCATCAACTTCCACTTGTGTCTCCTCTCTGTGAAACTCTACCCATACTTTAGATGTTAGAGCTTTCTTTTTTGGAGCCACTGTAGCTGCATTCTCTTGCTGATTTGCCCCAACTTCATTAGAAGGCCCCACATTATTAGCTATTTCATTACCAAGCTCATTGCCCGTAGACATTTCCAGATTTCCTATATAAAGAGATTTTTATTTAATTATTATGAGCCCGTAAACACTTGTAATCCACTACGCAATAACACAAATCATTTTCTGATTTCTTTGTCTCCATTTCTATGTATCTTTTCTCCTCTGATTATTACAATAGGTTTTGCATGTTATCTCTAAAGATAATTAATTTATTAATCGGAAGCTACAGCAACCCCAAATTTTCATAACCAGCAAGCACAATTTCAATTATGCAGTTTTTCAACAACTTCATTTCATTCAACCCCGATTAGTTCCCACTAATTTAAATTAGCAAGAGAAATCCAGTAGACAAGAGAGTACACAATAGAGTGTCAATTTACCTAGAATTTGCTCCATTTCGCTATGTTTTGTGCGACAGGGTACCGGCGAAGCGGAGAGACAGCAAGCGGGTTTTGAGATCGGAAAAGCCCCTTCGTTTTCCTACTAATTTCAGCACCTCGCCCAAGCGAAATCCTTCCTTTCAGACAAGAGGAGAGAAGGAGGAAACTCTAGAAAACGTAGTTACCTCGTTGGTGCTTGGACGGGAGAGAGGAGCGATGGGACAGGTAGTGCACGAAAGAGAAAAGAGCGGGATCAAGGAAAGAAGAGAAAATGAGAAGGTCCAGATCATAACTTGTATATTATAGTCCCACAACAGATGAGTAAATAAAACCAATGCTGTTATATACTCTTCTATTTCCATAGCAAGAAAAAGCTAAACGGATACATGCGGATATCCGCTCCGTTTAGGGTCTGTGGATTTTATCCGAATTCGTATCCGGAACAAATAGGCATACGCAAGAATTATCCGGATCCAGATCCGGTATTATCCGAATCCGTTTAATCCGGATACGGATATCGCTCGGATTCAGAGCGAATTATCCGGCTCCGTTTTCAGCCCTATAATAACAGCATGTAATTATTTTCTTCCCTTAATTAATTTATGACTTTATCTTGACGTCACAGGCTCTTAAAATTTGTCAAACACAGGAAATGTTCTAAAAATTATTTTAATAAACAAATTAAACTTAATATATAGACTCAATATATATATATATATATATATATATATATATATATATATATATATATAGGAAATTGCTAATATGCTATGCGTAGCATAGAGGACCTCCGTGCAACGGCTCAAACTTTGTGTTTTCAAAATCCTAATGGTCGATCCGAACCGTTCAACTTGTAATTTGTACTAAAATATACTTGCAAACCAAATTTTATATTTTTTAGAATTTTTTTACTATTTATTAAGTATTTTTCAAAACTGTTATTTTTGAATAATTCTGGATCACTGAAAAACAGCAGTTTTGTAAAATACTTAATAAATAGTAAAAAAATTCTAAAAAATGTAAAATTTGGTTTTCAAGTACATTTTAGTATAGATTACATGTTGAACGGTTCGGATCGACTGTTAAAATTTTGAAAACTCAAATTTTGAGCCGTTGCACGGAGGTCATCTATGCAACGCATAGCACCGTAGCCAAGTCCTATATATATATATATATATATATATATATATATATATATATATATATATATATATATATATATATATATATATATATCTTAACAATTTAAATAGAGGGACATGGCACCATCACCATGATCTCTCTCCTCTTGCCTTTAAAAACCTCCATTCTCTCTCTTCTCTTCCATCCTCAATTCAACTCATCTTAATTTCCTGACACCATTTCTTGTTTTCTTTCTACAAATTTCAAAGAAAACAAGGAGATGGAGGGAAAGATGGGAATTGTTGCCATGGCAATGGTGGCCATTGTGGTAGCATCCTTCTTGGTAGACACATCCATGGCTACCGACAAAGCACCTGCTCCTGCCCCACATCCGGCCATATCTGACGCAACCTCCATATCTCCGGCTATCGTGCTCGTTTCCTTGGTGGCTGGTTTCTTTGCTTACTACTTCTGAGTTTGGCTTTATCAAAGAATGATATATATATTGATCGCCTTTATTATTTGGTTTTATCGATTGTTTTATTTTATATGTATGTACTTGAGTTAATATCTCATATTAATTTTGTGGGCAAATATGTTGTTTTGTTAGAAAGACCTACAAATTATGTGAAACTAGATTGTAAAGCGGTACAAATCAAACTGCATGTAAAGCTTTTATTTATCTTCTCTTGTTAATATATTAAATATACTACGTGCAAAGTCTCGTATTGTTTCGGTCCGTTCATCTAATTAATCATCTTAACATTTGACAGACATTAGTTCTTAAAATTAGAAAATTATAAGTATCTTATGCTATTGTGCATAAATGAGCGCCAGTTAGTCTCAGCTTAATAAACTAAGTAGTTAAAATTAAAAAAATAAAATAAAACGTCCTAAAGCAAAGGTTAAACTGAATTCTGTAAAGATACTAGTTAGTGGGAAAAAAAAGTATATTATACAAAATATAAGGATCAGTTAATATTAATATGCCAGAAATGTATATATGTTTCGTACGGTAAAATTAACATGTAATATTGTTAGCCTAGAATGTATAATTTGTACCAAAACAACAGACAAATTAATATATAGTTTATTTTAAAGGTTTAAATAGTATTTATCACATCACAACGGAACGGCTAAAAAAATGACGCTATTGTCATATTGTGCTGCTATAGTGCGTTATAGCGTGCTATAGTGTGTCATAGTTTTTATAGTCCAAAAATGCTATTGCACACTAGCTATTTAGAACTCTGGTTTATTTTGAATTGAAGACCGACAAAAAAAACAAAAAAAAGACAATCTATAGCCATTTTTTTATTTAGATTGTTTGATAATTATTAAAAAAAATATTTATAGATCAATTTTCTTACTATCTAATAATTAAACCTAAATAAGCATATCTCATATCTCAGTACAAAATCATTTTTGTGAATAAATTTCTAGCAAGCAAACGGGGACTTTTTTTTCTACTATGTTATAAGTGTAGCTTAAAAAAATCATTTTTGTGATCTCCATTATTTTTTTTTTTGTGATGATCAATTTGAGATGCAATTAATATCAGTTATATTTTACTTAATATTTTATGATTGAATATTAATGATAAAACACACATTATATTTCATTTTTGTATTAAATCTAACATAATTAAATGTATTTTGAGGGTCAATTCACAAAAGAAATAGGTGACTGTTAAAATAGTTGATGAAAAACATTTTTTATATATTGGACTTATTTTGTTCGTGAAATGAAAAGTGTTTCTGAAAAATAATATCTAAAATCAAGAGTAAGGTTATTGTGCATTGCGAATTAAATGGGGTGTTTTAATTCGCGCTCATATTGCTATTTCCAAAGTTCAAATAGCCGATCTGAACCGCTCAACATGTTCTTCATATTAATGTGCTTGGAGACCAAATTTTACATTTTTTGGAATTTTTTACTATTTATTAAACTACTTTGAAAATCGCTGATCCAACGGTGGCTCAACCAAACAGTGAAACTGTTGGATCGGCGATTTTCAAAGTGGCTTAATAAATAGTAAAAAAAATTTCAAAAAATGTAAAATTTGGTCTCCAAACACATTTCAATATGGAGAACATGTTGAGCGGTTCGGATCGACTATTTGAACTTTCAAAATAGCTATATGAGCGCGAATTAAAACACTCCCTTTAATTCGTAATGCACAGTCACCTTACTCCTAAAATCAATATACACATGATCTAAAGCACTAAGTGACCCAGACCCACTTAATTCCCGCTCGAATTCAGAGTAGGCATCGGACCTATGGCGATGGGTGAAATAATTATTTGATTGCATCAAGATCCGTGCTAAGTGCATTAAAATCCGTGCAGTTCTGTTTTAATTTCCGTGCACACCTATCATAATACTAATCGTACGGTGTTTAGAGCTAATTAAATCTAAAAGTACGTCCTCTCTTCCCGCTCATGAAGTTTCTAGAACTTTTCATTCGAATCACCCCACCAACCTGGTACGCAGGTCTACATGTCAGCTATTCTTGGTTCACCAAACACCGGACTCATACAAAGCGGTGCTTCCATTTATGGTCAAGAACTCTCCACGTACTCTTTCCTTCCTTTGGCAACTTCCTAGTTTCCATCTTTATCGCTTTCCCTCTTCTCTCAAACTATCGAAACCTTTCGCAAACCCTAACCCCAACCAATCTTTCTTCAACTTAACAATGGCGGAGCAAACTAAGGATGTAACCCCGGTTCGAGGCCTTGACTTGAACCGGTATATGGGACGCTGGTACGAGATTGCGTGCTTCCCGTCTCAGTTCCAGCCTAAAAATGGTGCCAACACTCGTGCGACCTACACTCTCAACCCAGACGGTACAGTGAAGGTCCTGAACGAGACATGGACGGATGGGAAGCGCGGTTACATAGAGGGAACAGCGTGGAAGGTCGATGAGAAGAGCGACGAGGCCAAGCTTAAAGTGCGGTTCTATGTACCGCCTTTTCTTCCGATAATTCCTATCACGGGAGATTATTGGGTGCTCTATGTGGGAGATGACTATCAGCATGCTGTTGTGGGACAGCCAAGTCGGAAATATCTCTGGGTATGATTCTGTTTATTTAAGAATATATATACATATGTGATATGTCTGATTTAACTAATTTTAGAAACACTTATTTTGGAAGTGTATAGGAATATATCTCTCCAATTGTAAGAACACACCCCTTGAATTGGTTAGGTGAAGGAGCATTTATTAGTGAAATGGAGTTTGGTTTGTGGTCCTTGTGGTTTAAATGGTGTTATATATGCCCTAGTTATGCAATTACAGAGGAAAGGAGCCTGCCAGTTAAATTATCTTGAAATTGAGACTTGTGCTGTGATGACTTCTTTTGTTGAGTAATTATTTTTTAATTAGATAGAATTGAATGTTGAGACATTGTTGAGGTTTAATATTTTCACGAGAAGTGCTAACATGTTAGTATGACTTGCAACAGGTCATAGTTTCTAATTTTTTATGATATGTTCATATAAAATAAATATACCAACTTATCAAGTTCATACTTATCAGGTAAATATACTCAAATGTCTACAAAAATAAAACCAAACAAAAGGAAGAAATCATAGATGAAATCATTTAGCTTGTACTACCAATTGTACTGATACTTGTTTGTTATAAATATAACAAACTTCTTATGATATGTTCATATAAAATAAATATACCAGCTTACCAAGTTCAAACTTATCAGGTAAATATACTCAAAATGTCTGGAAAAATAAAACCATAAAGAAGAAAGAAATCATAGATAAAATCATTTGGCTTGTACTACCAATTGTGCTGATACTTGTTTGTTATAAATATAACAAACTTCCAAATTTAGTGTTGTTTCACTTATTTAATGTACCTATTCTTAGTGTAGTAAAATCCGGTCTATTCGGCCGAATATTCCTATTCGGTTGCAATTTGAATAGAAAATATATATTCGGTCCGAATATCAAATTTAGAGCATATTACTGGTTTAGAGTATATTAATAGTGATAAAATACCGGTTTAAAGTATATTACCTGTTTAGAGTATATTAACAGTGAGTCATACCACATATTATTGTATGCTTGTTTATATATACGAATTCTCATTTAAAATCCACATATATAAATCCAAATAAAAATCCGCATATGCGGCCGCATACTGTATATGTGGGCCTTCCGCATACCGAATGAGAACCAAATTTCAAAACACTGCCTAATCTAAATAATTGGTTAATACTTTGCATGTAGATATTGTCTAGGAATCCAATTATAGATGATGATGTCTACAACTTTTTACAAGAGAAGGCGAAAGAAAATGGGTATGATGTTAGCAAGCTCAAAAGGACGTTGCAATCTGAGTCGATACCAGAAGCCGATGAAGCGCCTAATGACAAGGGGATTTGGTGGATTAAATCTCTCTTTGGCAAGTAAAGGAATTGCGTCTTAGTTTGTTGTTAAATCAACTATAAATATGTTTAGAGATGTTTCTATGAGGTTTTTTATGATTACTTGATGTGTTGTTGTTTGGGAATGTTCTGCGAGTTCTTTGGCTAGGTTTTGTTAGAGAGAAAACATTTTGTTTGTTTCTTTTGATTGTGTAAAAAATGTTGTGCTTTATTTCATCTTGGTTGTTTTCTTAGATAATTTGAAAGGATAATCATCCATGACCTTCGTAAGACGGCATATTTGCGCATACAAACTAGTAAATACAGGAGTGGATTTAAGGATTTATTTTAAGGTAAGCAAGCTTCATCATTTCTTGAAATAAATTAGGTGGGCATGTTTATTTAATTTTGTACGTGTCTATTTGCGTGTTCCCTTCGGATTTTTTCTCATATTTTTATACAAAAGGAGGGATTAATTCAGGCCTTTTTCCCCACTAGGATTCTCTTGAGTGAAATAATATTTATTTCATAATAAAATTGAATTTTTACAATGATAATTTTTATTAAAAAAATCTTATAGTCAATTAATATTAAGCATAGATAAATATATTATTTATAACACTAAAAGTTTATATAATGAAATACAACACGAATACCGTACTTATATTTCAACAGAAAAATATAAGTGACGTTCCCTCTTAAATTAGGAGAAAGCGTAATTTGCAAAAGAAGCAACTGTTTATTCTAATTGAAATTCATCTCTTGTTTACTGTTGTTGTTGGTCAATATGTATCCTTATCTATGCCAAAAGAGACATTCTTGTAATAGGAAACCAATCCTTGCCTAATTGGTTTGGGTTTGCTCATATCAGAGGTTTCAAGTAAGTTTTGGGTTTGCATTGTTTCGTGTTTGGTGTCCAGTCCTGATCAAAATGCGCTTGGGTTGTTTTGTTTTAATTCTCAGATTATTTGACGTGGAGAAATTTTCAGGTTATTGTCTGATGAGGTTTAAATCTTAATTTTGTCCCTATGAATGGTGTTGATTTGGGCTTTGCATAATTTGACTACTGAGAGTTTTGTAATTTAAATACTGTACTTTTTTTTAGTAAATAGTACTTCTCAGCCTTATTCCTGATCTTGTAGCAGTTCTCTGATAAAGAGCTTTGATCAAGGGTTTGATAATGGAAAAAAGGCTAATGGTTAGTCTGGCAGCAAATTAACAGTAAGACTTCACCGAGATAAATACATGGTTACTTATTTTTACAAATACATTGTTTGCAAAATAGAGCTAATTTTTTTTTTAAATCGATAAAGAAAAGATACTTGGAATGTTTGTACAGGTGAAGATTCCGGATATTTGTCAAAGTTGCAAAATGAAAGTTGTTAGCCAGTCTATTCCTGCTGGGTTTTTTTTTGTTTTTAAACTAAGAGAGAAAAATAATCAAATATATTATTTCCAAAAGGATTAGTAAAGCCAAGTATGGGATTGTGGTAGCATGTTGCCTGAACATAGGATCATTGGCACCCACTTTATCAGATGTTATGAATATAAATTATAACAGCACGCAATTGGATATTTAAAGTACAGTTGTACAAGCCCTACATGCTTGTAAAACATTTTGACCAATATATTTAGTTGCTTCCATTTTTGTCAAAAATAATAAAGTAGGAACAGTGTATATACCCCTCCCTTAAAGTTGATTCAGTGCATATACCTCTGTCAAAAAAACTAAAAAAATATACTGGCTCCCACGATCTCTACCTCCCTATAAAAACCCTGGTCTCCTCTGCTTACCTCTGCATCGGTTCAACCTCTCACTCTTTTCAGAGGCCGTTTCTCATTTTCATATTCTAAACATAAAAATCATATTTGATTCATCGTCCAAACAGATAACAATGGAGGCCAAGTTGAGCTGTGTTGCCATGGTTATGATCACCGTTATGCTTGCTTCAGCCATGGTAGCTCCATCCATGGCTGCTTCACCATCTAAAGCACCTGCTCCTGCTCCTGCCTCTGATGCGACCTCCATCTCTCCTGCATTCATTCTTGTGTCCTTGGTTGCTGCCATGTTTGGTTATTTCTTCTGATTATATTGAATTTATCTCAAACAAAGGTGTTCTGATGTGAATTTTCCACATTCATTACATTGATTTATGAATTTTACGTGATTTGCGATTCTTGTTTGTTTTGATAATGCATAGAGAAATGGAATATAAACAAAAAAAAAAGATAATGCATAGAGAAATGTGTCTGCGTGGGGATATTTTTTCTTTCATGTACAAGCTGTATCCTTTATGTATACGGGGCCAATGAGATGTAACGAGCACTTAAAGAAGTTATATTAAATATTACTAAATAAAAGTATCTCTCATGAGTCATGAATTAAAGACTTGCATGGAGATCCCGTTGAACTGAACATATGTATTGTTTTTTTTTTTTTTTTTTTTTCTGAATACTACCCACCCTTCTATTTTATTTTTCTCTTTGCTTTACTTTTCTTTCATGTTAAATTAATGTTAATTCTTATAGCAGGATGGCAAACACCACAACGATACAGGTTCAAAAGAATTAAAATAAAAGGTTACACATTAAACATAATTAGATTCCAGAACAAAAAGAGTTGAACTATTCACCCTAATGAGAATATTTGTAAATATACAACGCCCCCAAAAAGTGTAGCAGTGCAAAGATCAGTGATCTCAGATCAACTGGATTCGTGAACCATACAACTTCGCCGCAGCAAAGCACAAAACTCCAGAATTAGAACCTTATTTACAATCTAAAAGAACTGCTGAAGCCATGGATTACTGGTAGCATCCACCTCCAACTCAGACCTTAGTTGTGCAACACGACCCAAAGCATCATCCATCCGATCCAATGGCAGAGCAGAAAACTCTTCCAAGAATTGACGAGCTCGATCTGCACCTCTTGTCAGGTCATCAGGGCTGAATATCCTTTTGCGCTTTGATCCAACCTGGAAATTCCCAAAAAAAAGCACTAATCATAACTATGTTTGGAATCATCCTTTTGCACTTCAGATTTAATTTAATTCTCTGAGTATGATTGTATGATTATACCTCTTCTTTCGAGTCATTACAGGATAGAGGTGCAGTTGAAAAATCTTCAAGCTCTTCCGCTTTAGTTTTTGCAAGACTGATAACTTCTTCAGGGAAGTTGGCAAATTCTGCTACATGAATTCCAAAACTCTGATCACAAGCGCCTGGTTCAACCTAAAAACAAGTATACCCGGTTCAATCTAAATACATGTTGAGGCAATCTTATACTGAGAAGTGATATCAAAAATGTATTTGAACATATTGCATCAGAATGGAACGTTCTTTATCCACTGAAGCTTTCTCAAATACCAGATGAGAGCAATTAAATAAAAAGAAGATTAAGTTGAAAAAGAGGTTAACAAATAACTAACAAAACAAGTGAACTACCTTGTAAAGCATGGTTAGCTTCTTGTTTGACGGGTCAATATGTGCTTTCACATGATAATTTGCAACTCCAAAACTTTGGGGCTCGTGCTCATTTTTTTGAGCGAGTGCAGTCAGTTCATGGAAGTGAGTTGCAAACAATGTTGGCGCTTTGATCACCTCCACAAGATGCTCACAGATAGCCCATGCAAGACCTGATCAAAATTCCAATTGCACAGTACACATTTCATAAGAAAAACAAATTAACCATGATGCTATTGTAAATAAAATTCTCCCACATCAATTTATTTCTTTTTCCTTTTTATTCTGGTTTGACCATATTAGGATCCCTAAAAAACCAAACTTAGTTGGTATACCATTTGCAAATATCAAGAAAGATGCATCAATTACTTGCGGTGGTAAGATAACTTTTAGAAACTCTGAATGGAACAAAAAATAAAGGTTGAAAGACGAACCAAAGCCATCATATGTAGATGTACCACGGCCCAATTCATCAATAATAACAAGTGATTTTTCAGATGCGCCTTTTAATATGGATGCTGTTTCCAGCATTTCCTGCATAAATGTGGACACTCCACGGAGCTGCAAAGAAAATTAATTTTTCAGAAACAACAAAAGCAAACAGTATACTCCAAAGCATGATTTACATTTCTAGTTCTTTCAGGTATCTGACACAGGTTGGTTCTTTATGGGGTATCCAAGTGATTTCAAGGATAAAAGATAGCAATAGAGCCTTATTGCTCCGTGATCCGACAATAGAGGGTCAAAAGAAAGAAAGAAATGCATCTAAGAAAAATTTAGAAAACAATTTTAGTTCTACAAGAGCTCAGGATGGTAGTAGCCAAAACTGAAGAACAATTTTGAGTTATTTTAAATTCATTATTTTCTCTTTACAGGGTTTTACCTGCCTTAGTATTGTCTGCTTAATTCTATTTGTCCAAACAGCCTCAAATGATATATTAAAGTTAGCACTTACTTGGCAATCGCCTGCACCAACACGAGCAAAGATACAATCCCTTACACTAACAGTTGCACGGTCACATGGAACAAAGCAACCGACTTGAGCCATTAAAACATTCACACCAACCTGTCAATAATTGCATAATATAACAAGTTTAAGCTTTTCTCAGTAAGTAATAGTGTATTTCAGAGTCATTGTACTAATTAAAACATGAGATAACTAGAAAGAAATAAAATTAAGAAGATTACCTGTCGTATAAATGTTGATTTACCCCCCATGTTTGGCCCAGTTATAATCTGAAACCAGCTCTTTCCACGCACCTAATTTTCCAGAACACACCCCACAAACTTATTTAGAAATTTTCTCTAAATACAACCAAATATAATATATGAAAAGTCTGTATGAAACCCACAAGAGTGCAGTCATTAGGTATGAAGTTCACTTCATCCTGAGCCTCTAAACAAGGATGTCTACATCCTTCTAGTATAATATCACCTTGCTCCTGTAACAAGTAAAACATTTTACACAGAGTCTGGAAAGAAATCATTTTAATGAGATAATATGATTGGACCTTACCGATGCTGTGATTTCTGGCCTTACATAAGGGACTGGACAACTAGTTGCAAGATCGGCAAAACTTGATAAAACATCTAGCTCTGAAAGCAACCCAGAAATAGCTTCAAACACCTAAGATAAGAAGTACTAATCAGACATGTTATCTTTACCGGCAAAGAAGATTAGAATAAGTGCAATATCCTTCAAATGCATTCTTTTGGTAATGTGCAATTCTTTGGGACTTGGAAGTTGGATTTATTGTTCAGATTAAAGTCGAAGAAGATAAAGAATCAATTAGAGATTAATTACATTGATAGAAGATAAATTAGAGATCAATTAGTATTAATTATTAGATATAGCAAATCATGTATTTAGAAAATATTTAGATAGCTCTTTAAATTCTGTAGCCTATAAATAGGCACCACTAAGAGATTGAAACAATATCAGAAATCAATCAATTAGTTCTTTTCCTCTCAAAATTCAACATCTAAGTTATTTGCATAAGCCCAGCCAATGTACAAAGTATAATTAATTGATCGATAAGGACCTAAAACAAGGAAATAAAAAACAGCTCAAAACCTCTGAAAAAGTAGCGGAAGTAGACACCACCCTTGCAACAACCGATTTCTGACAATCCATGTACTCGCCCAGTAACTTCTGATACTGATCTCCCAATTTCTTGAGCTTAGAGTTAGTGAACTTGACTCCATCTTTGCGTGTTTCTAGAACAATGTACTGGCCACTCAGTTTTTTCCTCACCTTCTGCTCCTCTTTCTTTGTTATCCTAAAAACATGCCCGTACTGTGTCCCTTTCTCCAATTTCAACGCCTTGTCAATTGGAAGATCAAGATCATTCGCAGTTTGTTTGTGCAATTTAGTTATATGCTCCTCGATTTCATTGAGTTGATCCTTGAGAGATGCAAGCTCTGTCTCATAGCTCGGTGAGATCATATACTCTCCGTTATCTATTTTATCGAGGTCTATTGCAATCTCAACCATAGCAGTGAACTTCCCTAATGTATCCTCTTGCATCCAAAACTCAAAAGACTTAACGTACCTACTGTTTATTAAACTCGAGAATTGACCTTGGTAATTTTTTAGGACATCTTTGATGAGTGGAAGCCTAATTGCCGACTGAAAACGAAAAGTAAATTACATTAAATTTTTCCAAAAAAAATATGAGAAGTTATAAAACCAACATGACTAGCATAGTTTATTCCAAGGTAGTTCTGTTGAATTTACTGCATTCACCAACCATTCTTATCTGCATTGCTGTACCAATTTAACAAACAAATTTTTTTTTCAATGTCCGAGGGAACTAACCTGATAAAGCTTTACCACAGGAAGGAGGCTACTGGTCTTCTTTTGAAGTACCCGAGTTATTCTTTCAATGTCAGCTATCCTCTTTAGGTGTTGTCTTAACCCTTGTCTAATCTCAGCATCTTCAACAAATGTCTGAACTAAATCCAACCGGCAATTTATTTCACTGACATCTAACAAGGGCTGTTTAAGCCACCGATTCAAAAGCCGTTTACCCATACCAGCAGTACAGGTGCGGTTCATTAGACCAAACAAGCTAAAATTCTTGTTCAGGTCAGTCTTGCTCTCAAATACATTTAATGCACGCACCGCCGCAGAATCCAGCCTCATGTACCAATCCAAACTGTACTTCTCGATCGAATAGTTCCCATAATTGCTATCATCTGCCAGTAAATCGACATAGGAAATCAGAGAACCGAGTGCACCCAACGCGAGGTTAAAATTGGAAAGAAGGTCTCGAACAGGCTCAATTGAACCTCTTACAATCCTGCCAAGATCTTGAACGAGATCTCTGGACCTGAACTCAGACTTTTTTCTTTCAGTCAACAGTACATTGCATTTTGAGATAGCTTCGTAAAGAGGTTTGAATTCAACAGATTTTGCACTTTCAATTGGAACAAGGCACTCCTTACAACCAAGTGCTACAAGCACTGACTCCACATTTGTGAACTGCGAATCATCGAGAAATTCAGCTATGCCGAGCTTTCTCCTTGTCAGATCAATAAGACATAACCCCACAGTGCACTGATTCTCCCGAGAAATCGAGAGAAGCGAAACAATAACAGGTGTTTCCTGCATGTCATTGTTTGCAAAAAGAATGTCCTCAAAGCTACCAGTGTTGCCAGGTGTACCCGTTTTGCTCACCCTCCAGTTCGACCCACTGCCTTCATAGAGCTCAACAGTGCGATCTGACCTCTCCAGTAGAAGATCACGAAGGATCGTCTCAAACATGTTTTTGCTGATGGTTACACTGGAGAGAGCGTCAGAACCATTTCCTAACTGGCGCAAGGCGGTGGTAGTGTGGTAATATGTCCTTGCAATGAAGGTGGCATTTTCACCGTGAGCAGTGTAATAATCCTAATCAGATCAGTTCGGAATCACATGTAAAATGACAAAAATTGCTTAGTTCAAGTAAAAAACACAATCTCCAAAGAGCAGCTAGTGGCAGCAGTACATTTAGACTTATTTAGCTAAACATCATTTGTTTAATTTGTCCTATGGGCATCAGCAATGCTTCCCATGGTTCGAATTAACTTTATATAGTAGCTTAAACAAAAGAAAGAAGGTCTATGTTTCCCAATGGTACGTGCAAAAACTAGTCAAAATTGTGCAAGAAAATATTAGCAGTGATACAAGGGTGCTGAAGAAAAATAGCATCCAGAAAAGAGGTTTTCTATAGTTTAAAACTCATGCATTCAATATTATATTATATAGATAAAATATAATATAGTCATGTACAGTAAAAAAAAAAAAAAAGAGAAGAAAAGGGCCTGGCGCAGTAAGTTAAAGTCAAGTGAAATGGTGAAGGACAGATAGATAAAAGAAAGCCACATATGAAATTCTTTTGACATGTAACATATGCAGAGCTTAAACCTTAATGATATCTAGTAGAATATGCAACTCTCATATTAATTATTTCCATTGATAAAAGAGCAGCTCACCTTGCGATCAAAGAAGCGCACGGCTCTACGATCCTACAATCCACATAGATATTAATGAAATATTTAGCATATTTTGCTGACGGTATCAAAGAGGATTAGATCAACCACAAAAAAATAGAAATAAAAAAACTCACTTGAGGCAGCTTCTTGAAGAAAGATATGAATCCCTGCGCTTGTCTAGCATCTAAACAAAACCACAGAAGACAAGTTAAAATTTACCATTTTTTATTTCAAACAAATTTCTGAAATTAATGTGGAGGTAAAACATTGAATAATAAGAATTTGGGAATGAAAAGAATAACCTAATTTGAGCTCGGGAAGCTTGTTCCCTTCCGGCGATTGATCTTTGTCCATTAGCGTTGGCGACTGTGATAAGGAAGCGGAGCAAGAGATAGGAGAACGAACCGGTTACTTTCTCTAGCGTAACCTCTTTTAGGTTTATGGCGGGAATGTATAGAGCGTCTCGATAAGACCGCTAGGGTTTAGGGTTTGTGGCGCCAAGCTGTGGCGGGAAAGCCACGCTAGTATTTGGGAATTCGGGAACGGCGAAAACTAAAGAGTCAAGAGAGAGAGAGAGCACAGTCCTGATGTTCAGATAATCAGATCCCGTGTGGTACAATAACAACACTCCGTAGAATGAGATCTGCATTGTCTATTTTAGTTTGGTACGAATCAAAAAGCAAATCTATGAGAGTCCGTATTCTATGAGATATTTCACACTTTCAGACTTTTAGTTTATCTAAAACCGGATCAAAAAATATTTGTGCCTATTTGAAATGTTGGGAGCTAATATTATTGTTAGGGGGTATTAATGGTCTTTTTTTAGTTGTTTATTCAATCTGTGTGTTGTATTAAATAAGATGGATATGAATGAAATTTTTTTTTTTTTTTGAAAAACTGATAATGGCTATCTGCTGAAAATAAATACAATCAAACAACTATAAAATAAATAATAAAGAAAAACAACAAAATTAACAATATTGAAGTCAAAGCATAGCTTCCCACGTTGCTCCATCTGCAGTCCTTGGATCCACAATATTACCTTCAAATATTTTGTTGTTGCGTTCTTTCCATAACCTCCAACACGCAGAAAAGAAGAAAGCACCCAATGTATGTCTAGAAATCCGCCCCTTACAAGCCTTTCATGATCTGTCAACAATTTTCTAGTCCGATGTGCCCCTTTGCCTAATCTCATACCCTTACACCTTTTGGGAATCTCACAGCCCGAGCACAGAATCGGCTCAACGAGCGCTACAACTTTGTGAATAGACAAAGTGAGCAACTAAGGCTCGAATGTAAAAGGTTGATTACGCAGGATTACTCTAAGAGTTGTTTGTATTTATCGAATAAGCTCGAGATTGATTGAGAATATTGAAGTTGAGATGTACAAGCTATAACGGTTTTTTCTAGATCTGAGAATTTGAATTATTGAAGTTTGAGGAGACTAGAGAGATGATCCAAACCTAGACCAAGCTTTTATTTATGGAGAGCTTATAAAAAGGAAATAATTTGGTCCTACCATTGTAATGCTAGATTTGGACCTCGTTAACCCCAACGGTAGATGTACCACAATGACGGTAACCATCATGGTACGCTCTGAAAACTTTACCGTCAGGTGACGGTCCCAACCGAATTATACCGTCATAGATCGGTAGGGACTTTATTTATTCCGTTATAACAGTTCCTAAACTGTTGCAACGATAGACCTTACTCTATTCATTCTCAAGCTTATTTTACCAATATTACAGATTTGATATTCTTAATCTTGAGATGGACTTCTGATGTCCAATGCCTTGCATTTCATTACCACATTCTTGATATTGATAGCATTTTAATATTTCATCCTTGATGTGTAAATCTTTTATCTTTCATTGTCATAAACATGCACAATATCTCAAGACAAGAAAACTGTAAAATTCAATTTATGTATATTTTGCAAATATAGTCAAACATACAAGTAGATTATGACACAATCCAATAGCATTACTCTGGGCTACAATCTCTGGGTGTTGTATCTCAATCTCTTCAATAGTGGCAAAATGACGGAGCTCCAACGGCAGGGACTCAGCCGTTTTCTTCCGACATATCTCTCTCATAATCTTATAGCTCATTGGGATTAATCCATGCTCATCATGCATTGGTTCATCATCTGAAGATGAAGATGAGGGAGGAGATGGCTGAGGCCGCTTATACACCTTTGATAGAGATGGCTGAGGCCGCTTATACACCTTTGATATAATTTTCATTTCCTTCTCATTCTCTTGCCTTTTTACTTAATAATAAGAATGAAAAGTCAAATAGTAAGAATTTGACAAGCTAGACAAAAACATATGATAAATAATTAAAAACAAAGCTAGACAATCTAATTCAATTAGATGACATAAATTTGCACTCTTCAACTTTTTCTTTAATGCTCAATTGTAGGTCTTATTATTGTTAATTATTGCTTTTTAGCTAAATCATGCTAAATCATGGGTGGACCTCATGTCCCCCCATGATCTCCACTACTCTCACTACTCTTTAGAGTAGGAATAAATATCTCTCTTGTAATAGAATTCGGTGTGCGTGTTTACTTGTGATTAAATTCAGAATCTTTAGCCACGATCCTCATTGTTAGGCTAGATTAGGAGTATTAGGGAGAGAGGCGTAGCCATTAGAAGCTGAGACAATGAGGCATCATCTAAGAAGGCAAGATTCTTTTTCTCCAAGAGAGTTGTAATCTATGTTCTCTTTGTTTTATTTTTATTTTTTTGCTATGGTTATTAGAAGCTAAACCTCTCATCTTTTGGGTGACGGTTGAACTTATCCTTAATAATGATTTGATATTTTGTTTATGTTTTGTTTGCGTTGAATTTCTTTTATAATTTAATTTTTTCATAATATCTATGCATACATAGTTCCATCTACTATATGCCAATGACCTTCCTCATACTAGTCGTTTGCATCATTGTGTGAAAAGGATAATTCGTTGTAAGTACTAACATTTCGGCTAATGAGTCTTGGCAGTGGTTCAAAGAGAGAACCCAAGGGGCTCCCTTAGCAGGATAAAGTAAAAAACATCTTAGGCTAAATTTGGTCTCTCTACGGACAACCTAAGCTTAGTCGGAACAACATTAGAAAGCATCTAGATTAGATGGGGGATTTGAGATATTTCAACGACAGGATAGTATAAGAAAATAATATAATTTCATACTTAAAATACTTTAGTCTTGATAGTCCAAAAGCCGATCAAAAGACCGAAAAACCTTTCAAAAACACATAACAAAGCACCAGGATATCCTATGGGTAGTGACAGTGCTGCATGCGGGGTAGCCTGTGGATAGTTTATACCACACACGGCAGTGATAGTGTCGCATGCGGGATAGACAGGTTCCGAAAACAGATATATGCATTATTAGGAACGATAGGAAACATGAACCTTAGAGAATCTCTACTATTTCCGCCGATCACAAAGTAGCGTCACCACATTAAACTCAACTTACTCGAATATAAACCTACCTAGAACTAGTAAAAATTATTTATAATTTAATACACTATCCCTGCGGATCGACACCCCAATTATACTACACGATAGGATTATGCGCTTGTATTCTGATTCGTAAGTGAAATTTGAGTTAGAAGGTATAATAATCTATACTGAAAGTTAGTGTTACCATTTTGGTGTATCAGTGCGACGCACAAAACTGGCATGGGGGAACCCATCATTCATAGTCGCCATAATCAAGGGCGGACCTACCTTGAGCTAGGGTTTAGGGTTTAGATTTAGTAAAAAAATACGGATCTTGTACCACTTTACCCCTTTCTGAAAATTATTTTGCCCTCTCTAGAACTGAAAGGTCTGCGAGACCAATTCAAAAACACTTTTAATGAGAAACTTTATAGAAATTTATGGGTCCTGACTAGGGCTGAAAACGGAGCCGGATTATCCGTTCCAAATCCGCTCCGTATCCGATCCAGATTTGAATTCGGATAAACGGATCCGGATAATATCCAGATACGGATACGGATAATTAATGAATACGTTGAAAAGATCCGGATACGGATTCGGATAAATTTCTGCCTCAGTAAACGGAGTAGATATCCCTTTGTATCCGAATCCTCTTTAGAATCCGATATCTGAGTTTGAAGTAGCCGTCTGAGGTTATTATATAAGCGTTTCAACTTTCAAATTCAGATTGATAACTGATGTGGGACTAATCACGTGAGTTGGTCCGGACCCTTCTTGGCTGGCGCTACATTTTTTTTTGTTTCTTCGCTGGGGCTGCTGCTCGTGATTATCAAGGGAGCCATATCAGCCCTTGATTACATTGTTTTGCTCTCATATGGTAATCCATGACTCAGGGACCTCCATCAATATTTATTATATTCTACACACATGCGTGCTTATCATTGTATGTTGTAATTTCAAACTTGATCCCACAAAAATAAATAAATTTACATTTTTTAACTAGAAAAAAATGTTTGTTGCTTATTCATTATAAGATTTTCAACTTTTTTATTGGTTAATTATCTTTTTTTTTATTCATCACATTTTTATTTGTATCTTAAAGTTTATGACTTAATTATCCGACAATTATTAGTTTTGTATCCGTATTCGAATCCGTATCTGTAGATTATCCGCTCCGTATCCGTATCCGTTTAAGGTGGATTTGGTTTTATATTTTGACATCCGTTTACTATCCGTATCGGTATTCGTATCCGCTCATTGAAATGTAGATGTGGATATGGTATCAGCATTATCCGCTCCGAATCTGCTCCGTTTACACCCTAGTCCTGACCAATTTTGTTGTTTTTTAATATGTAAAATGGTATTATTTTATTATTTTTATTATATAATAATATACTATTTTTATTATTTTTTATTATGTTGATTGTTTTTCACCAAGTTACTAATTAGTTAATGAGTTTGAATCAATAAGCTATTTGAATCCGATTCTTGCTCCTCCTGGCAGAAATTATGCGTCCCTCGCCATAATTGTTATTATTTTTAGGTTCTCTGCTTCAGAACTGTTTCTAATCCAAAAGATAACAATTGAACAGATACGAATAGAATACAGTTCTCTTTCACACCTCTTGTTCATATTATATTTTTGATTGGTGTATCTTCTTGATGTTACAAGTCTTGCTGCTCCAATCTCACAAAATATCACAATCCAATTCTTTTATTTATATTGTATAATTTAATTTTCGCACGTAATTTTGTAACTTTCAGAATTCATTTTGTAGTGATCTAATGCGACTATGTGAGAAATTAAATGCATTAAGATTGATCTATCAAAATTAACTAAATTCGTTATTTTATCAATCGCTTAATCTATTATAAAATAAATTTAAAATTATATAATTTTCTATAGACATCTCTCAAAAAATAAACAACATCAACAAATTAAATATAACATTTCATTTTAAATTCTAAAAATACGAAATCGTATAACAACGAAAACTGGTGATATTATAAGCAGCACTGTTATTGTTTTGCGGCAGTTGCTTTGGAAATGTTTTCATACCAGCATTTTTTTTATCGTTAGAACCAGAATACGATTCAGAATTTGTAAAATAAACCAAAACATCACTGCAAAAGCCACAAATCTTTACAGCTTTGAACAAGCAGAAGACCATAGAATTCATATAGTAGTTGATGAGCAAATTAATATAAATGAAAGAAGGAAAAAAAAAACAGTACAAAGAAATAATGAAAGCATTTCAAGTTTCCCTCACTGGACTGACTAAAAAAGGGGAAAAAAACACACCATAGGCCCGAATTACAGCACTAGGTCCTCCAAATTTACATGCCCGAGATGTCATACGGCCCATATATCACATCCACCAGTTAAAAGGATTAACTAAATTAGAGAAAAGCAATCAGATTAATCGACTATTGGAATGAAATACAAATCAGAGCTATATCAGGTTGCATGTCGGCTTGAAGTAGAACATTCACCAAGCGAAACAGAGGCCAAAGAGGAGGCCCAGACACGAGCACTTTTAGCGCCTCTCCTCAAGCTCCTTTTCTTGTTGAAGTGCTTAAGCTTGTTGCAGAGCCTCTTCACATCAAGCACATGGGCTGCTCGCTCTAAGATATGATTCATCCCACCAACAACCTTTTGTTTTAAACCCTGTGCATAAACCACCCCGAAGACTCTTAGGTGTGGCCCGACCAAAGGAAGGATCCAGAGTGCAACTCTCAGCAGCACAAAAAGCACGCTAAGGGCTAGGTAGGGGTCGGCCACAACTTTCTCCATTAATGGTATGTCTTGTAGCCAAATGGATGTGAAAGTGATGTCAGTTGGCTGGACATCCAAGTTTGCAACTGGTTCGAAATCTGTGTAACAGAAAATTTTGGTTAGTTCAGAGTTGCCAATACTACTATTTACCATAATGTACTGGCTGTCAGCTGGTACCAGGCCCGGAGTTGCAAATAGGAAAAAGAAATGGACAGAATAACCCCTTTACTGTTTACCAGCAACCAACAAAAAACAATGTACATCTCTTCTTGTTTTTAGGTCTAGTCAACAGTTACCCGAGTAGACAATCAAGGTGCTCGAAAACCACACAGGAGCCAGCTGTTGAAAGCGCTTAAGTTTGGACAGCCGAGGAATAGCGCTAACCCAGGTCAGCGAGCTATTCTGAACTCTATTCTGTGTTTGGACACAACTCTCTATGCTCTCTCTCTCTCGAGCTACCGGCTATTCCGCTATTCTAATGAAAAGTTCGGTTAGCAGCTATTCCAAACTCTTGGGTTAGCTGCTAATCTCGCTAACCCCACGATTCCAAACACACCTTTAATGTTCAAGACTTTTCTTAGAGCGAGGCCATGTACTATGCATAGTGCGGATTGGTCCGTACTATGGATCAATATCTTCGTTTTCAAAGTTCAAATAGTCAACTTGAACCGTTCAACATGATCTCCAATATGAACAAGAACTTGCAGACTAAATTTTACATGTTTCGAATTTGTTTACTATTTTTATAGATAAGTAGATAATCACTACTTTTGAATGGTCAAGAATTTTTAGATCTAGTGATTCTCTACCTATCTAGAAAATTCTAAAAATGTAAAATTTGAGCATAAAGTACATTTTTCATATGAAGATCATGTTGGACAGTTCAGATCGACTGTTTGTACTTTCATTATGGAGATATTGATCCATAGTATGGATACAGACCAATGCGAGCTATGCATAGTACAGTAGCCTCGCTCCTTTTCATATTCTAATACCATCCTTCAAGATGGCTTAGTAGTAAAAGAACACAGAACTACACATATGCAATATTCTGTGAAACCATCAGAAACCAAAGCCAGACAACCTACCTGTGTTTTCCCTGTAAAATGCCACAAGAGAGCTAATATCCTTTGTATCAGTGAATCTAATAGTTGAAGTGCCACTAATCAGCAGCACAGATGGAACGCTGCGAATCCCATATCTTGAATACAGACTACAAAAAAATTAAATACAAATGTTATATTACATTGTGTTCTTGTTCTTTGCATTTCAGAAACACATATATTATACCAGATTCTAATACTATGCCAGTCAGGAATCAATTGCATTCCTAATCCATGTCAGGGACAGATCCTTTTAATAATTGGTAAAATAACACGTATTTCCAAAGCAGCAGTACCTTGGGGTGGCAGTGGATTCTTCCAAAGCAAGGTGTGTCACTTGTGGAAACATATAGCTGAGTGCATCAAACATTGGTCTGAAATTTCTTGAGAGGGGGCACCACTTGGCATAGAACAAGACCGCGTAATAAGAACCTCTCTTGTTGGTACGCATTAGACCCGCCACCAGTTTATCCAGAGACTTGCCATCCACCTTAAAAAAAAAAAAAAAAGAGGACCAAATAAAGATATATATATAATTCAAAGTAACAAACAGGAGGCAATTGAACAACGAAACAAACAATTTGAACCAACTGTACCATGAGAGAGGTACTGTAGTGCATAAGAACAAAAAGATTATTTCAAATGAATCTCGACCACCTGTTACATTAGCAATTTCAGGTTCGGAATAACTTCAAGATACCTAGGTTATTTGATATAGAGAATGGGAAGGAGGTTATCAGCATTATACAATATTCACCAATTTTGTACCCCCCAAAACCCCCTCTTGTGGATTGTCAGTCTAAGCATATAATCCTACTATCATAACACATCCTAGACATATATTATCATCTTTGTATGTCTATGCACTATATTAAAATGGAGCCTCTGTAGATACTTCAAATAAACAAAAAAAAAAGAGTAATTATCCAAGTAGGATAAAAGATATTACAAAAAAAAACACAGAGAGAGAGGGAGAGATGTATGAAACCATATTTAGTCTCATTCCCAAATTGACAGTAGTGAGATTTGGACTTCAACATGCTGGGTTCTACACTTTAACACTAGCCTCACCACATACATCCAAGGAATATTCAGTGTTTTTTTTTTGCGAACAAGAGCTTGAAGCAAGAAATAGCTCACAAATCATGGTCGTTTGATTCAATTAAAAGGATCTGGGTTCAAATCTAATAATAATAATAATAATAATAACAGCGTTGAATATTAGTTCAGCTACCATAAGACCAATAGAACCTAAAAGAACAAGAGGTACCTTCAATTGAAGCTCAAAAGGCATGAAAACCCCAAGAATATACTCGAATTAAACCAATATCGCAAATAACAAAGAAATAATAGAACTGGAAAGGAATAAGAAAAGAAGAGAAGAAACCCTAACCTCTATGGGTAAAGTGAAGTCGATCGAGAGAGGGCATTCAGCTCTGATGGAATCAAGGAAGGTGGGACCCATCTGGGGGCAGACAGGAGAAGGCGCGGCAGCCGACGATTCGACGACTGAGAAGGCGAAGATGAAAAACAGAAATGCCAATAGACACCGCAACCAAGCCATGTGAGAAAGATGGAGAGTGTCACCTCCTTTGCTTTCCTTTTATTTTTCTTCCCCCCTTTCTATTTTATCCGATTTTATCCTGTTTCTCCTAAATTTCTGATCTTTTTCCTCTTTTGCTCCGGGTCACCTCTCTCTCTCTCTTTCTCACCATTAACTCGCATCACCTAAGTACCTCACCGTCTAACTTCGAATTTGGTTCGTTCTTTACATGTTAGCACGAATCTTACATTACCACGTGCATTGCAGCCTTGGGCCGGTTTTACTCGAATTCTGATCTAACGGTCCGTAATCAAATTCAAAAGGTGAGGTAATGCATAAGATTCGGACTCAGCTATCAGGCCACACAACAGTCAACAACCCCGTACCTTCTCTGCGTTTCACAGCTAAAAGCGGTAAAACTACCGCGCAAAAATACGATCCGAGTCCGATGCCAAACAGCCAAAGCGGTCTAGCCCTCTGTCGGCTTCGCATTTGGATTCGCCCGTGTATTTTGACTTTTCTAGGCACATCATACGTCGGTTTCCTTTTTGATAGCAAGTGTCGAAAAGACTGCATCTTGTAGTGCCACTGGAATCCTACAGGTGGGTCCTCATCAGTCACCCACCCGTGTGCTATTGCTATACTTATTGTGTAATTATTGAGTTGCGCTGTGTACTTGTAATGGTAGCCTTGTCATAACCTCTATAGGTGCTCAAAAGCATCCATGATTATTTTGGGTAATAGCCATTGGGTTCGTTTGACCGTTGTTAAAATTAATAAAATATTATAGGAGAGCAGTGTTTCGATTGAGCAATTTTATTAAAAAGATAAAAACAGCGAATTAAGAATATTTTAATAAAAACAGCGAATTAAGAATAAGATATATTTGATTGTGGAGTAAGTGGTGGAGTAAATTTTCTACTTCATATTTAAGAAATCAAACGAGAAATAAATTTGAAGGAGTAAGATGAAGTAGCATTTGAGTTAATTCAAATTAAGTAACTCTATCTAGGAAGGTGAAGTAACTTACTCCACATGTGGATCCCACAGTTAGAGTAACATCATGTTATAATTTTCTCTCTTTTCATAAGTTTACTCCACCAAACTCCAACCAAACATAATTATTTTAATCTGCCTTAGTTCAGAATAAAAAATTTAATCCGAATTAACTTTACTCCACAACCAAACATGACCTAAATGATTATTAGTAGAGAAGAATTCACGGGCTCCGGACCTTCTATCCCCAACGTTCTCCAATCTCTTCTTCCATTTTGATCTCTATTTTCAAAAGGGCTACAAAAAAATGGAAATATTTCTAGCGTATCCATACAAACTTTCAAAATAGTCAATTTCTCTATAGAAACGCCATAATATCCAATATTCTCGTACAAAATTAAAATTCTTTCTTTCATCTCCTTTAATTTAGTTAACATTTTTTATTATTTTAGAAATGAAATTGACAAATATATTATTCTCCCTCCTGTTGCTCCTTTTCCATCATTGTATATAATTTTTTTTGCTGCTCCAACGACACTGGCCATGTCAGACCCCTTGTATTTTTTAGAGCTCAAATCAAACACTTGATCTCAGTCGTTGTTTTGATTCAAAGGCTCAGGTCGGTCCTCTCATTCTTCATTTTTTTTCTTTTTTTACAACAATTATAAATCTCATATGAATTTACCATCTTTTTTAAAGATTTGAGTAGTGCTATGTAGATTGATTTCTGACAAATTTTATGGACCAAAGATTTTACCTTGCTTTGCAGTTTGAAATTTTCCAAAATAAGTTATTACTTTTAGCATTGAAATGCTCCTGTTAGTAGTTCTTGTCAAGGCATGATGGATATAATTTATGAGTAGAACTAGGGTACTCCTAGGAGTACCAAGCTCCTTTGTACTCTTAACTCTAAAATTTATCGGATTAACTTCGAACGACAAATTCAAACCGTTGAAATTATTCTACCTTACGAGTGATGCGTCTACATGTGAAAATTTTAAAGTTTCGAATTAATTTAGTATAAAGTCAAGTGATCAAAAGTCTTTCAAAAATTGAATGCATTAAAATTAATTTAGAGACCTTCTAATTTTGACCACTTGACTTTATACTAAATTAATTCGAAACTTTAAAATTTTCACATGTAGACGCATCACTTGTAAGGTAGAAGGATTTTAACGGTTTGTATTCATCATTCGAAATTAATATGATATATTTTAGAATTAAGAGTATAAAGGGGCTTGATACTCCTAGGAGCACCCTAGTTTTACTCATAATTTATTGTTATACAGAATTATAGCACAAAAATACAGAAATTCTCTGGAGATCATGAGAAGTCACCTCTGATCTAGTAATTCGTTACCAGACCATTTCCATAATATTAATCCACCTGCTTTTTTAAGTAACAGAGCAGCTCAAACAAAAATAATATGCAACTCCCAATATTAATTAAACTTGGTTTTAATTAATCATTTTAAGCATGTCCTCCTCCAAAATTTTGCATCTTCAGTAGATGCTGATTGATTCCAAGAAGTGCTTAAAATATGTTAGCAACAACGAGGACATCCCTTCTTCAAGAGCAACCGAGTACGGTGAATTCGCTTCTCGCACTACAGAACAGAATGCAAGGTCAAATCTGAGCCTTTGAAGTATTTGGTTTGAGCTCTAAACAATACAAGGAGTCTGACATGGCCCGTTTAGTTTGAGCATAACAAAAAATGTATATAGTGAAGGAGAAGGAGAAAGAGGAGGGAGAAGGGTACATTTGTTAATTTTATTTTTCAAATAATTAAATATAATGTAAACTAAACTAAAGAAGATAGAAGAAAGAAATTTAAGTTTGCATGGGAATATAGAATATTATGGTGTTTTTATAAGAAAATTAGCTATTTTGAAAGTTTGTATGGGTGCACTAGAAAATTTACCAAAAAAAAGGGTCGGCACTCTTCCACTCTGATCCTAATCTCCTCATAAAAACAAAAGTCAGTTCTCTTTCGCCTCATCACTCTGATCCTGATCTCCTCTCATCTCTGCCTCCCACACCTCTGTCAAATTCCCACTCAGCCGCGAGACTGCTCAGAGAATCTCTCATAAACGATCTTAATCAGAATTTTCGGTCACCTTGCACCTCGTCGATCTTCTCTTCCCTCTTCTTCTTTCTTGGATCCTATCGCAGTTGCCTCTCTAACCGTCATGCCACCTACCTCTGCCTCTAGCCTTTTCGTGCTTAGCAATTTACAGTATGAAATAAGAATTGTTTACGAAGAGGGAGAGGGAGAAGAGGATGGAGAAGAAAACACTGCTAGGATACGTGTTTGGTACACTATTAAGACTTTCTAAAAGTACTATTAAGACTTTATAAAAAAATATATATAAAGATTTGTCAAAAGCAAAATTAAGACATGAGAAATGCATTGTTAATTCTTTCTAAAAGCTCTATTAAAACTTATTAAAATAACTATTAAGACTTTTAACGTGAGATATAAAAGCTGCTTATGTGCTCTTCATTTTACGGTGATGAGTTGGTATCGCCACCATAACACGAGATTGACTTCTTTGCTTGCTTGCTTGACTCGGCATATGCATGGGTGGATTTTTTGACAGGTGTCTCCGTGCTCATAGCACCGTAGACTCACTCTTGTATTATTTACATTATTATTAACAACATTATCATCATCATCATTGATGTACTGTTGTTGTTGTTGTTATTATGATGATGATGATCCTTAATTTCATAATCATATGTCATTTTAAGTAATAAATATTATTATTATTGTTGTTGTTAATATACGATTTATGTTTTCACTATTCAAACTAATTTACTAGACAATATCTCTTCTAAATTGTTCATAATAGGCTATTTTGCACAATTAGAGGCTAAATTCTAATATACTATCTATTTTAAATTGTGGAGAATAGCCTCTCAATCTAAATTTTCTAGCTCTTGATTTTGAGTTCATTTATTGTGCACTTTGAACGTATTAGACTATTAGCGGTTAATATTAAAGGCGACTCTCCGCAGATACTGACGATGAAATATCATGCTCACTGTGGTAATTATTATAAAATACAAATACTTCGTTTAGAAATTTTATAATCATCTGCTGCAAATGATTTAACTGACGCAGTACCTTCCTTCGTTCGTCTAGTTCCAGCTAGTCGAACCTAGCCTCAGAGCTTCACCAAGCAAGTGAAACGTCAGTGGAACGAGCAAAAAGAGCAGAGGTCATCTTCATCTTGAGTTTTATGGATCGTTTCCTCCATTAGGTTGGCTTGAGGTTTCTTGTGAAAGAGTTAGTTGGGAATATATTAATAGCAGTAGAAGGTGATCATACTTTACACAAGAGTGATAGGTCATGTACTAAACTTTCCATATACTTCTCATAGCTGGGTCGAGTGCTGGGCTCAGCATCAAAAGTCTCCCGAGCCCATTTGCGATATCAGGTTCGGGAGATCTCGCGACGGTCCAGCAAAGACCGTTCAGTTGAACTCTCAGAGCGAGTCCTGTGCGAACTCAGGATAGTCCTCACAATTATGTGGACAATACTGTTACATGGCTGCTATGTGATAGCTTGTCAGACTACGTAAATGCGGTCTCGTTATCGGCCTTCTGTTACGATTACCGAATGATTTATACAAGATTCCAAGCTCAAATGAGCTAGAGGACGACATAAGTGTAGACGAGACTGTGTTTAACTAAAATAGGATGTATCTCCTTATTATTTAACTAAAATTATGACTAAAGAAGTGGGCAATTTTTCGTGACTGTAATTACTTATTATTGTTTAGCCATTATCTCATAAACTTAAAAATAAAAATAAATATGTTAAGCGAAAGAGCTCTCACATTATATATGATACTGATCTATTGAATATTTGAATTACGATCAATACAGTAAATTTTGAATTATCCTACCGAGGTCAGGAATATATTTTTTTTTAGAATTGAAAGAGGGTCTAGCCCTCCTTTTCATTAACCATGATCGATCAATTACAGGGGTTAGATTTGTGAGATGAAACCCTGGAGAGGTCAAGAATATTGAAACTGTGTCGTGTCGTATTCCGGCATATTATGTTCAGGTGTATAAGGTATACACGATGAGTCGTGTTCATTGAAATTTTAAGACATGTCGTAGTGTGCTATATTGTATAGTTTTGAAAACGAACACATGACACTTTTTCGGCAACTCTTTTTTAAGAGTTCTTAGGCTTCCTTTTGTCAAGGGATTATACGGGATGAGATTTGATATAGATGGGAATCTATTTTTGAAAAAATTAAGAACCCACAAATACATATATGTACGGAATTAATTATGAAAATGTATTGAAATGAGTGTTCGGTTTTACTGCAGGATTAGTTCTGAAAAATCGTATTTCTCTCACTTATTTAAAATAAGAAATAATTATGTATTTTGTAATTTTTTTCATCTATTAGTAAAAAAATAAGTTGCACTTAAATCACATATTTATGTAATATATCACTATAAAACAACACAATAATATGTCAATACAAAGCAACTTTTTTTTTTCTTTTTTGGTTTTTACTCTCTAAATAATAGCACAGAGTTTGAAACAACACAATAAAACATCTTCCCATCTCTGCTAGTTCTCTAATAACAAACTTGCAAATCTAGCACTATAAATAGCTTCTCTTCGTGAAGCTCTTTCTATAGACATCCGTTTTGTTGGATTTTTGCCTTCTCTTTATAAATTCTCATAAAAATATGATAGAAAGTGAGTTTTTAACTTCTGAATTTCATCAAGTTATTCTAGTTTTCTTTAATTTTTTTCTCGAAATCAAGTTATTTGTGAGAAGAGATTGTGTATATTCGAGCATAAATCTTTTCTCCTTAAATAACTCGTGCATACTATGTGAATAAAGCTGGTAATTGATATTTTTTTTAAGTAATAGTTAGAGTTTAAGTCACTCAATTATTTAATATCCACAGATAATTGCTCATTTCGAATTTTGAACATGCGACTTCTAACATATCCACAGATAATTGCTCATTTCGAATTTTGAACATGCAACTTCTAACATTGAGAACATTGTCTTTGCACAAGACAAAAAACTGATTCTCTAGTTTGAGAATCGTTGTATCTGACATTTTTTTTCTTATATTTGAAAATTCATTTTTTATTTTTTAATGAAACACACTCGTTGATCCTGACCTTTACAGCAAAATACTAATTATTTTTCTGACATTTGTTTTTTTCTTACATGTGAAAATTTATTTTTTATTTTTAATGAAACACACTCGTGACCCTGACCTTTACAACAAAATACTAATTATTTTTCTTAATTTAGTTAATTAATAATTAAATAAGCTTAATTATTTAAAATTAATTGTAATAATTATGTTGGAGGAGAATAATTAAATTAAATGATACGAAATATGATGCAAGGGACATTTAGTCTTTACATACTACTAGAACATATATATTTTACTCATAAGGAGGTTTATCAAACAAGTCCATATTTACCATGTTTTAACATGCATGTTGTGCTGGTATTTAGACCGAATCTTTATCCTCTGCATTAACGCATTATTTGAAATAGTTTTTCAGCCATGTGATTAAAATTTGAGCCAATCAGACCCACACCTATAACGCACAACGACCTTTAATATTAATGCGAATTTAAATCGGATGGTCTATCTGGACTCAAAATTTGAGTTGAGTTAGAGGATACGAATTCTAGTTAGACCTGCCAGCATTGGATTAGATATTGGATAAAGAAACAAAAGCTGAAAGCCTAAACTACTGTGCCATACTGCCATGTTTTGAAATAAAGTAAAAGGTCCATTTTGAAAATAAAAGATCATCCTCTCCGGTACACAAAATATATGCAGAAATTACTTTGGTTGCAGCTTGCCACGTGACGTCTCGCAAGTGAGGTCATAATCAAGGCCAGGAGCCGATTTTTGATCCAATGAGAGTGTGCCGCGTGGTTTGTGCTGATTGGCATGTTTGAACCGATGCTTCACATATGCCGATTTTTTTATTAATCGAAATTAAATAAAAAAAACACCGTTAACAAGGAAATGTTTGTGCAAAATTCGAAAAATGGACATGATGGGTCGGTTTAACCCATCCCACTTTATTCGTCCATTTAACCATCTAAACAAACTAAACAAACTAAGCAGCAAAAAAAAAAAAAAAACCACGGACGGGTTCAACCATCCCTTCTAGTTAAAAAAAAAAATGACCGGAATGGATTAAACCATTCCGTCCGGTACAAAAAACAAAACAAAGAAAATCGGATATATTCATATGTACTCTGTGTATGGACTATGTTTTTTTTTTGGTGACAAACGGGATGGTTTAACCCATCCCAAACTTTTTTTATTGGACCGGATGGTTGAACTCGTCCCTGTTTTTTTTTTTTTTTTTTTTTTTGCTACTTAGTTTGTTTAGATGGACGGATTAAGTAGGACGATTTATATTGACCCGTCCTGTGAGACAGGATAAACCGACCCAATCTACTCATTTTTCAAATTTTGCACAAATTTTTTCTCTTTAATGATATTTTCTTATTTAATTTCGATTAATAAAAAAATCGATCACATATGTGCTATAGCGAGTATTGACAGTTTAAATTAATATATGTGCAATTTAATTGATCACGACTGACTGATGAGTTTGATCGATTGATAGCTAAATGACTGAACTTTCAGATATGTAATTACAGAAGTTACGTGAACCTAATTCGGCAATCAATATCTGCGGTAATGACGTAGTGTGCTCTACATTTAATAAAACTTCGCACAGAGAATATTGATCATCGATTAATAGTTAGACGTTTCAAATTTCTCGATATGTTGTTTCGAAAACAGATCCGACTTCGCTGCTCGCCAAATTGAAAAACAGAACTATGCTTCTTTAAATTAAATCGTTAAATTTTTTTTCATAAACAAATCTTTAATGACGAGCAGCAAATTCCAATCCCATGAAAACAGCTATTTGACCAGTTTGTTTTCTCTTAAGGGCCTGTTCGGCTGCAGTCCGGAAACGAAAATGGGCACAAGAATGGATGAATAGTAAATAGCGGATTACTGTTCACGTGGAAAAAAAAAATTCAGTTGAACTGAATTTTTTTTTTTCCCGCGTGAACAGTAACACGCGGGATGACAGCCGAACATGCCCTAAATGTCATCGCTCGGATTTATTATTATTTAATAAATTTTTATTAAGGGACACATTGTCTTTTGTGCTAGCATATCTTTCAACTCAAGTGCAGAAATATATATATATATATATATATATATAGTCCGACTATGGTGAGCCGTGAAATAAAACACGTTTATACTCCACGGTATATCTTCATTTTCAAAGATTAAATAGCCGATTTGAATTCTCAATATGTTCTCCATATTGAAATGTGCTTGGAGATCAAATTTTACATTTTTTGGAATTTATGTACTATTTATTAAGCCACTTTGAAAATCACTAATCCATTGTGAACAGTAAAAAACAATAAAATTTTCTAGACCATCGAATCAACGATTTTCAAAGTGACTTAATAAATAATAAAAAAATTCAAAAAAATATAAAATTTGGTCTCCAAGCACATTTCAATATTGAGAACATTTTGAGCGTTTGGATTGGTTATTTAAACTTTAGAAATGAAAATATAGTGCCATGGAGTAAAAACTTGTTTTACTCCATGAAGCACCATAGCCCAGCTCTCTCTCTCTCTCTCTCTATATATATATACAATCGATTGTTCTGAGTTCCCATGCAACCAAGTTGTTTTTCTATTTTCAAAGTCCAAACGGTCGATCTAAACCGTTCGATATGATATCTATATTAAAATGTACTTGAAGACCAAATTTTATATTTTTTGGATTTTTTTTATTATTTATTAAGCCACTTTGAAAATCGTTGATCCGACGGTGGCTTCTGTTTTTACTGTTTGGTTAAGCCACCATTGGATCAGTGATTTCAGAGTGGCTTAATAAATAGTAAATTTTAAAAAAAAATGTAAATTTGGTTTTCAAGTACATTTTAATATAGAGATCAAATCTAACGGTTTAGATCGATCGTTTGGACTTTGAAAATAAAAAAACGATTTGGTTGCACGGGAGCTCAGAAACAATCGATTGTATATTAGCCAAGATGATTTGTTTTCGTAAAACCTAATTCTATTTTTGAGGAAAAAATTGGTCAAACCTATATTTAATATATTTAATAATTAGAAGAGTTACAATAGGGTTGTAACAGTACTGATAAATTTAAATTGCTCAACATTGTCAGTGAAAATTCAAAAACCAAAGGAAAGATAATAAAATATTGTAAGAAATTGGTAATTTTATTTTTTTAGGAAAAGGGTCAAGTTGAACTGAGCTGTTGTGAGCGTCAATACCCCCGTCTCAGTGGAAATGCCTCTGATCAGGCATTTCTTCGATCAAATTGGGCGCAACCGCGCAAATACGCAACCTTGTTTCTGTCAATAAATTCCCTTTTCTAGTGCTATGAGTATTGTGGTCACAAGATATGGCAGATTCCGGCGCTACCGAGGTTTCAAATCTTTGGTTGGCTTCTACTGCTAAACAGGTTGCTCACAGTTGATAACCTGAGACGAAGAGGTTGGATTATGCCAAATATATGGGTGCTGTGCAGTGTGCAGAGCAACACATATTCAATGACTGCAATTCGATCTGCGAGGGATCGGCCTGTACCAGTAATTGAATGCAATGAACACACCAATACCACACCCTTAAAACTTAATCCGGCGTGATATTTAAAAATGTATATGAAAAGGAGATCTTCATGCCCCCGATCCCCTGACACATCCTTTGTTGCAAATGTACTCATAAAATTAAACGAAAAATACTACTATACAAGCTGCAAAAAGTGAATTTAATAAATATAATAGGTCTGTGTTATATTTAATAGTTGCCTCTGCTACATAATAAGTAGAAAGATTTAGCAGATAAGATCGATTAGTTTTAGACAAATCCATGGCACGCGGAATGGTAAAATTATAATTATGCGCGATTATAATTCATGCGCAGTTTCATGTGCTGATGCGTGTTAACCATTATTCATAATTAATCTATTTTGGACTCGCTCATTCATACAGATGTGCTATGCATTGATGCGGTATGGTACCTGTTGTGATTTGCGTGTTTCGTGCTGCGATCAATCATGACTATTTTTCAAAAAATTAGCAGATGCGGTACGATGCTCGAACTTGTGTAGTCACGGCACGGTAAGACATACAGTCACACGTGATCAAGATTGTTAGATATTGATGACTTGATGTAACAGTGGATTCTAAATAAACTAACTTAAATCATGAAAAAGTAGCTAAACATGATAAACACAAGCAATCATATTTAGACACAAGACGTGCGGTTATAATGCGACTAATGCACCGTGCCGTCTATCCCAATTTGGTTACGCATGCACGACAAATCGCGTAAAAGTTGTATTGATCACAATACAGCATGATGTAAGTTTCTATGCATTAACATAGAAGAACATAATGTCTAGGATCTTGAACAATACAATTGTCACAAATATAAAAATACCTGATGCGGAAGATGCAGCCATGCTATTCAACTTGGTGTATAAACGGTTTCTCTCCCTTGACCCTCTTTCTCTTTATGTTACAAACCTTTAGATGGAAATATTTTGTGTGTAACTCCTAATGGGTAGGAATAGGACCTATTTTTACTTGTTTAGCTTTAATCTGGTACCTCCATCAAATACCAAATAAATGGATTAGATTTAGTGTGCTATTAATACTGTAAAACCAAAAGAATTGAAACTCTCAATTGATGACACTAAGAGTTACAAAATTTATTTGGTGATCTTAAGAAATTAAAAAACTCTCATCCATTATCTAGGCCACTTAATTAGAATTTATTCTAACATTCTCCTACTTGGCCTGAGAATCGAACAACATAATTTCAACAATTAATAGCACCCTCATAAGCGCGCATAAAGTAACTAATCCTCATAAGTAATTACCATATTTTAATATCTCACAAAATACGAGTTATGGCGGTTATACACTATTTTAAAAGTATATTTCTTTCCGTATACTACAATATCTGCAATCTATCAAAATAGGTCTTTAGATTATATAAATTACATAATGGTCCACATAATTTTATTTTTTCTATTATAAGAAAACATCATATGTATACATTATCATAATTAACAGAAAAATAAGAGTCAAAAACACTTTATTGAGCTCAGAGTGTCAAATACATTCATCTTTACAATAAATACCCATTCTTTGTACATGTCTCTTAAATGTCTTTGGTTGTAAACATTTCGTTAAAGGATCTGCTATCATTAAGTCAGTCCTAATATGCTGAATAGACACTCTTTGTTTTTGAACCTCCTCTTTAACGGCAAAATACTTTAATTCCATATGCTTGGCTCCTCTAGCGTATTTGTCGTTCTTTGAGAAGAAAACCGCTGCCGAATTATGACAATAAATTTTTAGCGGCTTGGTAATGGTGTCGACAACTCCAAGTCCTGAAATAAAGTTTCGCAGCCATAATGCTTGAATTGTAACTTCAAAACATGCCACAAATTCTGCCTCCATTGTGGATGAAGCAATGACAGATTGTTTAGCACTTTTCCATGATATTGCTCCTTCAGATAAAAGGAACAAATATCCAAAAGTAGACTTTCTACTGTCAAGACATCCAGCAAAATCTGAATCTGTATATCCGATCACTTCAAGTTAATTGGATCTCCTATATGTGAGCATGTAATTCTTCGTTCCTTGTAGGTACCTCAACACTTTCTTTGCAGCTTTCCAATGATCAATGCCAGGATCGCTTTGATATCTACCTAACATTTCAGTAGCAAAGCTAATATCTGGCCTTGTACATGTTTGCAGGTTTACCAGACTTCCAACAACAGAAGCATATGGAATAGATTCCATTGCGTTATGTTCTACATCATTCTTTGGACATTGCATGAGACTAAATTTATCTCCTTTCTGAATTGGAACAATTCCAGCTGAGCATTTATCCATATGAAATCTTTCTATAATTTTTTCAATATAAGCTTTCTGAGACGATCCCAACAAACCTTGTGACCTATCACGGAATATTTCAATTCCTATCACATAGGATGCCTCTCCCATATTTTTCATATCAAAATTCTTAGAGAGAAAATCTTTAGTCTCATGTAGAATGCCCAAATCATTAGCAACAAGTAAGATATCATCAACATATAGGACTAAGATTATAAATTTGCTCCCACTGATCTTTTGATATATACACCTGTCAACAACGTTTTCTTGAAAACCAAAAGAAGTTATGGTATTATTGAACTTAATATACCATTGACGGGAAGCTTGTTTAAGTCCATATATTGACTTCTTAAGCTTACACACCATGTGACCTTCAGTTGAGAAACCCTCTGGTTGATCCATATAAACTTCCTCCTCAAGATCTCCATTAAGAAATACCGTTTTCACATCCATTTGGTATAACTCTAAATCATAATGAGCCACCAAAGCCATAATTATTCTCAATGAGTCTTTCTTTGAGACGGGTGAAAAAGTCTTTTTATAATCTATGCCTTCTTTTTTAGTATAACCCTTGGCAACAAGTCTAGCTTTATATCGTTCGATGTTGCCATTTGAGTCATACTTGGTCTTGTAGACCCATTTACAGCCAACTCGTTTACAATTCTTTGGCAACTCAACGAGATCCCAAACTTTATTTTGTTCCATAGATTTTAACTCATCTTTCATGGCATTAATCCATCTATCAGACTCAATACTTTCTATAGCTTGTGAAAACGTAACCGAATCTTTATTGATTCCTAAATCGTGCTCTTGTAAACAAATCACATAATCATTCGGAATAGCCGATTTTCTTTCTCTTTGAGACCTTCTTAATGGTATTCCTTGTGATTCATTCACATTAGATGATTGTGAGTTAGTTTCTTCATGGGATGTGATACCTCCTTATTTTGCCTAGATTACGATCCTGATTTGTACCAAAACCTGTGCTTTAAAGCCTACAAATATGGACATTTTTACTTAATTATCATTAGAATGTGGTACTGCTGTGTTTTGTTTGTCGTTTTGCAAGGAAACAGGCGAAATTCTGGGTCTGACACCTCTCCATACGGCCCGTACAAGATCAGCCCAAAACCACAGAAGATTCCATATTAGAGGCAACAATTCTCCAAGGCAAAGCACAAGTATACGGTCCGTATAGGATTTTCATACGGACCGTACAAGCTATTTCGGAAACCCAGGCTGGAATTGGAAACAGAGACAGCTGGGGGGACTGAAAAGGAAGGCTTTCAATACGCGATTTGGGGCATTAAGGCAGATGATTCCAGATCAGAGGGGTATCTTTCATTCATTCCTGGTGCTTGGGGGAGAAGAAACGACTTGGAGGAGAAGAAGAAGAAGTTTTGCAACGGATCTTCGGATTTTCTATAGTTTTTCTATGAACTCTTTCATAACTTTTATTGTGTTTTCTTTTGAGAACATGAGTAGCTAATTTTACGTTTCTAGGGTTAAGATGTAGTTGACGTTTGGTTTTACTTGTATTCTACTTGATTATGTGTTGAATTCTTAGTTTTCATCTTGTTGTGTAGTATTTTAATTGCTTGGTTTTTGCTTGCTTGAGTTTGATTAGTCATCCTGTTAGATGAATGCGCACGTCTAATTGTTAGGAGCCAAGTCTATGATACTTAATCTAACTGAACCGAGTATATGAGGTAGATCTACGGATCAAGGAGTACTGAAAGGGAAACTTTCCTCGAGGCGAAAGTCCTTGGATACCTTTAGTAAACCGACAAGTGACTTAGATAACTTAGTCCAAAATTACGAAAGTTGAGGGTTAATGCACCTAAGAGGGGAGTAGTTGAGTCCGGTAAATCGGGTTCTAAGCCAAAATTGCGAACGCTGAGGTAAGGAACTTAGACCTGGTCGATGGGAACCCTAGACAAAAGCACCAACACAGAAACAGTATTTGCAGTATTCACTCGGGGGCCTATACGGACCGTATAGGATTCTATACGGGCCATATACCCTGGGGCCAGACAGATACGAAATCAGAAACCCTGGAAACCCTATTTTTTATAATCTGAAAAACAACTTTTAATCTTGTTTTAATTGTTTTAATATTGTTATTGATCAGTAGTTTAATATAAACAACCACCAATTCAACCTTTCTTCACTTCTAGAATTTCAACAGATTTAAGTAGAGTCCGGTCGTTTTATTCCGTCCCTGTGGATATGATACCCGACTATGCCAACGGTAGGGCTGTGCACTTGCAGTCTCAACCAGAGGTAGACATCGAGTTAAAAGGTACAGCTTGCTAAACTGAAACTTGGTAGTGCATTTCTGGTGCGAACATGATGTTTCATTAATCAAATGTTGTTCTGTATTGTCAAACTGTTGTTCAGCAATTGGAACTACACTTGGAGTGTATGTGGATAAAGGAATACTTATGGGTAAATTGATATCTACCTTTATCTCATTAATATCCACATCTTATCTTATATCACTCCCACTAACTTCACCATTCTCAATAAATTTTGCATTGCCGGTTTCTACGATTCTCGGACTATGATTAGGACAGTAAAATATGTATCCTTTGGATTTCTCTGGGTAGCTTATAAAGTAACCACTAATCGTTCGAGAATCCAATTTCTTTTCATGTGGATTATAAATTCGTGCTTCTGCTAGACAATCCCAAACATGCAAGTGCTTTAAACTAGGTTTCCTTTCAGTCCATAACTTAAAAGGAGTTTTTGAAACTGCCTTACTAGAAACCCTGTTTAACATATAAACAGCAGTTTTTAGTGCATACATCCACAGCGATTTAGGTAACGACGAGTTACTCATCATACTCCTAACCATATCTATTAATGTCCGATTACTCCTTTCTGCTACACCATTTTGTTAAGGTGAGCCAGGCATAGTATACTGTGCAACTATGCCATGTTTCTAGAGGAACTTTGCAAATGGATCAGGACATTGGCCAGTTTCATTATATTTTCCATAGTATTCACCGCCTCTACCTGACCTTATGATTTTCACTTTTTTATCTAATTGTTTTTCAACTTCATTGACATATATCTCAAGAATATCAACCGCTTGAGATTTTTCTTTAATTAAATAAATATAACAATAACGTGAATAATCATCGATAAAAGTGATAAAATACTTTTCTCCACCAAAAGATTGATCATCAAAAGGTCCGCATATATCAGTGTGTATAATTTCAAGAAGTTTACTACTTCTTGTAGCTCCTTTCTTGTTATGTTTGGTTTGCTTTCCCTTAATGCAATCCACACATATACCAAGGTCAGTAAAATCCAAATTTGAAAGAATTTCATTCTTTACTAATCTTTCCATCTGTTCTTTGGAAATATGACCCAAACATTTATGCCATAAAAAACAGACTTTTCATTTTCCATGCTACGTTTTATTCCAATATTATGATAAACTGTAAGTAAGGATTCAGTAAAAATATTATCAAGATTCAATTTATATAATCCATCACTAAGAATACTAGAACCAATTAAACAAGTATTCTTAAATAAACTGAAACCTTTATTTCCAAACTTAAAAGAAAAACCCAGAAACATCAAGTTTTGAAAGAGAAATCAAATTCCTAGAAATTGAAGGTACATAGAGAGTTTGGAACAGATCTAAGTGATGACCAGTATCCAAAATTAAACGATAAGTTCATATGCCTTCAATAGGAGCCTTCATACAATTTCCCATCAACAAAAAGCTCTCATTTGGATTTATGGTTTGGATCGAACTGAATCCCTGCATTATATTGGATATATAAGATGTAGCACCAGAATCAAGCCACCAAGTATTATTAGGAACTTCAGTTAAGTTTGATTCAAAACATACAAAAGTATTAATATTACCTTTCTTTTCAAACCAAGCTTTATGTTTCAGGCAATCTTTCTGATAGTGTCCAGTTTTGTTATAGAAATGACACTTATCTGCCTTTTGTTCCTTCTTATCGGCATGTGAAGCTTTAGCAGCCAATTTCTTCTTTTTCTTATACTTGTTAGCATTTTTCTTAGGTCCTTTACCAGCTCCTTGACCAACGAGGTTGACAAAATGACTTCCTTGTTTCTTTAATCTCGATTCCTCCTGAGTAAGCATACTGGACAATTCACTAATATTTCACTTGTCCTTAATAGTGTTATAGTTAATTTGGAATGGCCCATACTCAGGAGGCAAAGAGTTAAGAATAAATTGCACTAAGAAAGAGTCATCTATAGTCATCCCCAAAGATTTTAACCTTGCTACGATATTTGTCATCTCAATGATATGCTCTTGCATACTCCGTGACCCAGTGAACTTAATGGTCGTGAGTTCTGCCATAAGAGTACCAGCGGGTGACTTATCTGCAGAACGAAATCTTTCTTCCACAAACTTAATATATTACTTAGCACTTTCTGTTTATGGAATAGTAGTCTTAATGTTGTTGGCAATAGTCATTCGCATAAACATAAGGCTTAATCTGTTAGACCGTGTCCAAGCTTTATGATGTAACTCTTCATCCTCACTGCTTTCATCAGTAAGATCATCAGGTTGTTCTTCCAATAGTGCCAAGTCAAGATCCAAAACACCTAAGTGGAATTTGACTTGTTCACACCATTCAGAAAAGTTCAATCCATTAAACATAATAACAGAGGAAGCATGCGAATGAAGTGAAATAGCTGAAATTTAATACAAAGAATGCTCATAAATAATAATATAATAGATTCAAAAAATAAATCGAAAAATATATTATAATTCTCCTTTGGATAGATATTATAATATACAATCATAATTTTATTAATGGTTGCCTTTTGGGCCAGTTACTATTACATACAAAATCACAACCAGGTAAGTTCCCAGGTAAATCAGGGATCACCATGGATCTCTACAATTTCCAATTTTTCAAGACAGAACTTTCCTTAGACATTGTTTATTCGCAGTATCGCAGCAGTTCTTACTAGGACAAACCATTAAAATGCCATGAAAAAAACTTTATTAAGTAATTAAATATGTTTAGCCAAATATACAAGTTATCTTTGGATAAACAAAGTACATTTTACCAAAATACTAATTTACCTACTTTATGTTTACTAATCATAGAATAATAAATTACCTTTGGGTAATTCCTGAAGTTCTAAAGATAAGTAAACATCAATTTATCCATATTTATTTCTATAATAGGCATTCTAACAATATTATGGCTAAATGACTATTTTATGCATGATATATATAATCAACCATTCTAGTTCGGCCACTTTGGTGACATCAAACTATATATCACATAGCATAAGATCATGCATAAACTTACTATTAGTATTGGCTATAAACATAAGCTTAATTGTCCTTATTGCCTTTTATAATTTTAACCGTTTAATTTCTAGCACTTATTTTAATTAAAAGATAACACTAAGCTATTGAATTGACAAACTATCATAATATTTATGATCACAAGGCACTGCATCAAAATGTCCAAGAGACATTTCCAGAATATATATATAACATTAATTGCTTGAACGCTATTTTTTTTTTTTTTAGTTCTACAAGCAATACAATCAAGGGATCACACAAATATCCAATTTACAGATAGATCATCAGTTTTACAAGCAATAATTTAGCCTAAGCGTTTAGGTAATATACCAAGATATTAATTCAAGTAGCAAGGGTATTGTACGGTTCAAGTGCCTTGGTTGATTCATGCATTCATTTAATAAAATAACATATATTATTTTGACATAAGCATTCAAGGGACATGTTATTTTGATTAAACTTAATTTGATAATTAATTACCTATTTGTGTAGTAAAAACTAATACTGACAGTAAGTATTATTTTAAACATAAAAAATACACAAATCACTTAGTCAAATTTATGACCAAACTTAATTTGCTGTACTTCACACGAATATCAAATAGGTGTGATTAGTTGTCATATTAACAGTAAGTATAACAAATTATGGCTACACAAATTTATATTATACACAAGTAGAAAATAACCAATCAGGATCGGACTTGTATAACGATCTTAATTACTTTGTTATGGTGCATACCTCATAAATTGAACGAATTAATATGTTCAAAACCTTGAGCTCTGATCCTACATGTAAGTTTCTATGCATTAACACAGAAGAACATAATATCTAGGATCTTGAACAATACAATTCACAAATATAAAAATACCTAATGCGGAAAATGCAGCCATGCTATTCAACTTGGTGTATAAACAGTTTTTCTCCCTTGACCCTCTTTCTCTTTATATTACAAACCTTTAGATGAAAATATTTTGTGTGTAATTAGGATAGGGATAGGACCTATTTATACTTGTTTAGCTTTAATCTGGTACGTCCATCAAATACCAAATGAATGGATTAGATTTAGTGTGCTATTAATACTGAAAAACCAAAAGAATTGAAACTCTTAATTGATAACACTAAGAGTTACAAAATTTATTTGGTGATCTTAAAAGACTAAAAACTCTCATCCATTATCTAGGCCACTTGATTAAAATTTATTCTAACACATGACACATGATCTAAATTACGACACGACAAATATTTTACGTCTTAAAATTATGATAATAAATCAAGTGAACGAGAATGAAATTAAACGAAACTAGAGCTGTTCTCTAGAAACACGTGCACAGAAAAAGAGAACAAGGAAAGAAAAGAACTTTGCGTAATAAATTACTTCTACACTTCAATTTGAAAGTGAACAAATTCGCTAAAAATATACATGGTACTCAGTACTCACCTTCGCTCCCTCTCGTCCTGCTTCAAAATTTATGATTCTGAAACAAATAATTTGCATCGATCAGCTGCGATTACAAGCATCAGTATTCTCTTAAATATGAACTTTTTTTTTTTTTTGTCTCTGTTCCCTCTAAATGGAAAACAGGACTAGAATGCTTAGGGGCGGTCAGTATTCTCTTAAATAATTTAATTTTTAAATTTATCTGAATCGGATCTTTATTCAGTACGGAATTTATTCGGAACTGACGAGTTAGCATAAATAAATATTAAATTATTATAAAATCGGCAGTTTCAAAATATAAATAGAGTTGAAGGGAGTGGATAATATCCGATCCATGCTAAAAAAATTAGATATAGATATTTGATATTCGAATATCAGTGTTACGGATATTGATATAATTTTATATTTCAATTATTCGTTTTCAAATAGTAGATCTATACAATATAATTTAATATATATTATAAAAAATTATGTCATTAATTAGATAAATATTATAAACTGCATTATTTTTTTAATAAATATCTATATGTGGAGTAGAACTAGGGTGCTCCTAAGTTCACCAAACTTCTTGTGAACTTGATTCTAAAACATATCGAATCGACTTTAAACGATGAATCCAAACCGTTGAAACCCTTCTACCTAATGAGTGATGCGTCTACACGTGAAAATTTTAAAGTTTCGAATTAATTTAATATAAAGTCAAGTGGTCAAAAGTTTAAGGTTTATAAATTAATTTTAATGCATTCATTTTTTGGACTCCTTTGACCACTTGACTCTATATTAAATTAATTCAAAACTTTAAAATTTTCACCTGTAGACGCATCAATCATTAAGTAGAAGGATTTCAACGGTTTGGATTCATCGTTTAAAGTCGATTCGATATATTTTAGAATCAAGTTCACAAAAAGTTGGATGAACTTAGGAGTACCCTAGTTCTACTCCTATATTTGTATCAATTTAATATCCTATCTGTATCTATATTCGAAAAAAAAATATGAATATAATTTTAGCATTGCTCCGTATCCGATCTGTTTTTATCCCTATAATACATAAACGGTTTCTTTCATAGACAAACTCAAAATTCAAATATTTCAACTAAGTGTCGGATCTTCCGATCAATCGAGAAATTAGCGGGAATTCTCGTGTTCTATTCCCTAACCGTACCAATTTCAAACGAAATCCCCAAATTTTCAAAGAGAATAATCTACGAAAGTATATATCACATCACGACCTTCTTTCCATTTGAGTTTGTATAAATAAAAAAAGAGTCAATAACGGCAATCGAAATTCTGAACAATCAAATAATTAAATGTAATATAAATTATTCTTATTTACAAGACGCATCATATACACGGGTTCGATCGTACAGATTTCTGATTACAGTCAATAATTTTATGTTCAAATAAAAATGCAATCCTTAATCTGATGCCGCTCAACACAACCCTTTTAGAAAAATTAAATTGTTACCTCTGATATTTTAAGTAAATCAGAGCAACAAGCTAGATCTGTTGGATTTTTAAAGGTCGACAGCTAGCATCGGATGTTTACCCAAAGAATGGACAGCTAAACCTCCGGTGGATAAGTGATTCAGATCCTCGACAGCACTTGAAATTTTACAGTGTTGATCAGACGGATAAAATTGTATCAAGTTCGTGATCTAACGGCACTCGGTGCACTTGAAATTTTACAACGATGTCGAGGATTAGCACTCCAGGATAAGTCTACCTACAATCATGTAGATTGCGGTTCTTCTGAGTCCACAAATAGTATGTGTAATGTGTATCAGATAACCGAATCCGGGACCAGGCATATTCAAAGATTTAATGAAACAATGTTTAAGTGGGGTCCTTTGTCAAAATATTTTTTGTACGATTGTTTGAGCACCAGAAAATCTGAATTTCCTTGGCCAAATTTAGTTCACCCACTATTTCTTAATTTCTTATCTTAACGGGGGGTCATTTGTAAACTCGTGCAAATAAAAGCACATACCGACACTCCCACTCTTTCCACTCTCCATTTCTTTTCTCACTCCCCCCAGTAGGTGGAAGAAAGCTAAGCGAGATCTACTACTCAGATAAGAGAGAAAGAGAGAGAGAGGAGAAAGAAAAGAGAGGCAAAAAATGAGGGAGATCATTAGCGTTCACATTGGCCAGGCCGGTATCCAGGTCGGTAATGCCTGTTGGGAGCTCTACTGCCTCGAGCATGGCATCCAGCCTGATGGCAACATGCCTTCGTAAGATCTATTATTTTCCTTTTCTTTTTCCCCTCTTTCCTCTTTTCGAGTTTTGTCTAGTAGGTCTGATTATTTATTTAGTTTTCTACGCACTGGATCTACGCCTCAACTGCAATTTTTTAGTTTTTTAAAAAAAAAAAAAATTGTTCCATCGAGATCTGATGCCAGATCTGCAATGCCAAGCTGGTGTGAATTTAGAGATCTACGGAGACAATTTCAGTTGTATTTGAAATTATCGGAGCAGATCTCTCGATAAAGGAGAATCAGGACATTGCTTATTAATAAGGCAAATTGTTCCTGGATGGCTGGATCTAAGGATCTCTAGATCTTTCTGTCGTTTGCGACTGTTCACTTGCCTTTGTTGTTAGTCTGAGTCTGATCTATATAATGTGTTATCTCTATTCGACTTGAAAAAAAGGGTATTATGATTATCAGCTGTATTTTAATACTGGAGTTATTTTTCCTTAGATCTCCTACCTAGGTTCCTAAACCTAGTATCAGTTAGCTTTTGTGTCTTTTGTTTTTAGGTGTTTCTTGTTATTTTAAGTCAGGTATGATGTCACTAATGATTGATGAAGTCTGTGCCTTGGATCTAAAATGATTTACATGTTTATTCATATTTTAGTAGAATTAGTTGAATTCTTATAGTTGTGCATTTAGGAAATGTTATTTAATTTATTGCCTTCTAATACGTGCGTAGGTTTTTGTCATTCTTTTAAATTATTTTTTTTATATAATATTCTTTAGGTAAATCTGCAGTTTAGCAGCAGAGTCTCATGGATCTGGTTTTTTAAGTCTCCTACGATAGAAGTGCAATTTTTTGTATAACTAAGTTAGTGTATGCAAATTATAAAAAAAAAAGGTAATTATAGGCATATACAAGACTAGATATGCAAGTTATCTTTTTGAATTGACTTGAGCAGTCAATCCCTATTCTCACTAAAAGCTTGTAGTTTATTAGAAACTTGGGACATGCAAATTTTTTCTCAATTTTAAGCCCACTTGCTGCAGTGTAATGAAATAGAAGAAGAAAATTGTCAGTTTTTGTCTGATTTATGGATTGTTTTGTGCAAAATAACTGCAATTTAAATCCTAGGATGTTAAATCTGATTACCTGAAGGCTATGTTTTAAATTCTTGAGACCTAAAGGAATCTCATAACTGTCTGGCATATAAAACCATCCTTAATCAGTCTATAGTAATTTTAAATGGATTTAATTTTTATTTTATCGCCACTTAATTTGTGATGCTTCTCTTCAACAGTGATAGCACAGTTGGTGTAGAGCACGATGCATTCAACACATTCTTCAGTGAGACTGGAGCTGGCAAGCATGTGCCACGTGCCGTTTTTGTGGATTTGGAACCAACTGTTATTGATGAGGTTCGTACTGGTACTTACCGCCAGCTTTTCCACCCTGAGCAACTCATCTCCGGCAAGGAGGATGCCGCTAACAACTTTGCCAGAGGCCACTACACTGGTAATGACCTTTTATCCTCCCCTATCTCTTATCAGATTGAATTTGACTTGCTCTTGTGATGAAAATATCAGGTTTGAATGGATGATTTTTCTTTATTTTCTTTATGTTATTTAAGATACAAAGAATATATTATTTAGGAAACAAAATGTAAATTGAGTGAACAAAGGAGACACCCACCCCTGCAAGGCTGCAACAACAACTTTACACAAATTTCTTAAAGGAAACTTTAAAGCAATACTAATGTTTTTGGTTTATTTTGTATTTTTCTTCTAGTTGGAAAGGAGATTGTGGACCTATGTCTTGACCGTGTGCGTAAGCTGGCAGACAACTGCACTGGGTTGCAAGGGTTCCTCGTTTTTAATGCAGTCGGTGGTGGCACTGGATCTGGCCTTGGTTCTCTGCTGTTGGAGCGCTTGTCTGTTGATTATGGGAAAAAATCGAAGCTTGGCTTCACCATATATCCTTCTCCCCAGGTTACATCTTTTAAACAACTAAAGTTCTTTTTGAATGGCCAATGCTATAGCACATCTTTCATAAATGGAGCCTTTGCAGTATTCATGAATAAAACAGAATTATGCTTAAAGAAACAGTTGATGAAATGTAGGTGTCTACAGCAGTGGTGGAGCCGTACAACAGTGTGTTGTCAACCCACTCGTTGCTTGAGCACACTGATGTGGCTGTCCTCTTAGACAATGAGGCCATCTACGACATATGCCGCAGAGCCCTTGACATTGAGAGACCAACCTACACTAACCTGAACCGCCTCATCTCTCAGATCATCTCCTCACTCACCACCTCTCTCAGGTTTGATGGTGCTATCAATGTTGATATCACTGAATTCCAGACCAACCTTGTCCCATACCCTCGCATCCATTTCATGCTTTCGTCATATGCCCCAGTCATCTCAGCTGAAAAGGCATACCACGAGCAGCTCTCAGTACCTGAGATAACTAATGCCGTGTTCGAGCCCTCCAGTATGATGGCAAAGTGTGACCCAAGGCACGGCAAATACATGGCCTGCTGTTTGATGTACCGTGGTGATGTTGTGCCCAAGGATGTTAATGCTGCTGTCGCTGCTATCAAGAGCAAGAGAACTGTCCAGTTTGTTGATTGGTGCGTTATTCCTGACATTACTCGTCAAAGAATTATGAATCTTTTGCTTGTCTTGTTTTATATATCAACTTGAAGTAAGAAATCTCAAGTTTTTTTTGTTCTCTTTTGTTCAAAGAGTACAAAGATTCCCTTTAGAGCCAAGACGTCCTCATGTTCCATTCCATTGAACATTGGTTTTAGTTAATAAATCTTGTTACTCATGGATTCTATATAAAACTAACATTTTTTTGTTGTTTAAAGGTGTCCCACTGGTTTCAAGTGTGGTATCAACTACCAGCCCCCAAGTGTTGTTCCGGGAGGAGACTTGGCCAAGGTGCAGAGGGCTGTATGCATGATCAGCAACAACACTGCCGTGGCAGAAGTGTTTGGCCGCATCGACCACAAGTTCGATCTGATGTATGCAAAGAGGGCGTTCGTGCATTGGTATGTCGGTGAAGGTATGGAAGAAGGTGAGTTCTCTGAAGCAAGAGAGGATCTTGCTGCTCTTGAGAAGGACTATGAAGAAGTCGGTGCTGAGGCAGCTGATGACGAGGGTGATGAAGGCGAGGATTATTAAATTCATTTATTGGTTTGCGGTTGTTTGTCATCCTATTTTCTTGCTTGTTTGTTCATGTCTATGATGTGTGTGCTTCTCTCTTGATATTTCCCACGCATGTCTGTATCTGTGGGTTGTGTATCTATTCGTGTCTGCTCACTTTCCTTTCTTTCTAGTTTTATTTTGTTCAATTAGGTTTCTTTATTTCTGAATTGGATCATTAGAGATGTTGAACTGTATTGGTTTGGATTATTTCTGCATGTCTAATTTTGTTATTTTGAAGTCTCTGCTTTGCCAATTTATAGTCTCATTTAAAAATATTGCCGGTGTCAATTGTGTGAAAGGTTTGTAGTTTTCCATGCACCAATTCAACGATAAAGGCTTTTTTTATGTAACTTTCTGAGTCCATCCCTGTCTGGTTGTAATCGTCAGCTTGAAACCAGTTTTTGATACATTCTCGCAAAAAACAAGTTTGTTTTCTTGGTGAAATCGGTGGTATGTAACCACTATCGTTAAAAAAAAAATTAGATACGCACAAAGCACAATAAATCCAAGCGTCTCATGCAAAAAGACCCAACAAAACCAAATCAAAACTGAAACCAAGACCCCTAAATAATGAAGTATCGCATCGTTTGCTGTTTGCTGTTTCACACCACTGAGAACACTCCGAGTAGTCTTTTGACTCTTTTCCACCAAATGGAAACTGGTTTGGCCTCCAAAACGAATCATTAAACTGATTAACTGACTATATAAAATGCAATTCCTAGCAAATAAAGACACGAACATCTTTTAAGCACTCTCAATCTAATTACCATTACCACATTAGCATCAAGTCTGAGCACAAAAAATGAAAAGGATAAATACAAATGGAGCCAGTCTGGTCTCTCGCCAGAGGGGGCCTGCATTCTGACTTAAACTAAGGCATGCAAATAAAACAAAATCCAAAATTCTTTAGTTAATTATTGTGTTCCCCTAACTTTTTATCCTTTTACATAAGAGGCTAACTGGACATGAAAGAAAAAAAAATCTAATTCTGATTAGTACGAGCAGTAGAAGTTGAGTTTTTCTGTTCCGTAAGCACTGATTTCGAGGAAGGAAGATATGACCATGCAATAGCAGCTGAGCCGACCGTTACAGCGAGACCAATAGAGGCCAAAATCCACTTCTGCCTTCTCTTGCGCCTGTTCCTTTGTTGCCTTGTCATCTCTATAAAGTAGTCAAAAATGAAAGAATGTCGTAAGTTCCTCTTTTGCTCTCTGTTTTGGTATTGAAAGATGACGAAGCACCAGAAATAAAATTAAATGTAAATTACCGAAAGCCTAGACAGTAAATCTAGACAGCATAGCATATTTAAATTAAATGTAATTACCCAAAGCCTTGACAAAGTAAATCGTAGACAACATAGCATATTTATGTTTCCTCCCTCTGCAAACTTCAGTATTATGCATTCCAGCAGCAGATTCAGTGTTAGTGAATGGTGGTCAATTAACCCCCATTCATTTTCAAAATTTATGTGCTTATACATGATTTTCTATATAGTTTTAAGAGTAAAATGTTACGAGTCCTGTAAAATCGACCCACATACTCAACACAACTTTTGTATATAATTGACCTCTAATTTGTGTCTGATCTCATAGACTTTATCTCATAGCTAGAAAGTCTGACTCTGCCTTTGATGCATTCTATACCACTTGTAAATACACAGGCAAGAACTAATTTTCACTAATCACAATATTGGTATAGAATTAACAAGTGGTGTAGAAAGAGCACCATGCATTGCACAATTGGTTAAGTATTGCTCTCCGTGTAGAAGGTGGCAGGTTTGAAACTTTGTGCATGCACTAGGGTTGATACAAGGGCATTAACCCTCATCTCATGCTCAAAATGAGAAAAAAGAAAAAGTGTAGACAAATAAAAGCAAAAGGTAAAAGAGGGCAAAGCTCACCAACAGCTTCTTGGTTCCTCTGAGACATCTCTCTATTAGCAGCCTCATAATACTGTACCCGATCCATTAACCTCGATATCTCAAAGTTCTTGGACCGAATAACGGGCTCCATCTCAGCCTCCACCTCGGTCTTAGAAATGCCTTTAGCAATCGCGTCACTCACAAGCCGGGATGCAATAATTTGCTGGGACAGCTCCTCGACTGAATCGAGTTCAAAATTTGAACTGTTACTATTACCATTTCTCTCTGCAGCGCTTGGTGGAGGTGGCGGGAGGTGTAGGCCGACAAGAGAGAGGTGGCGGCTCAATCTCACCCATTGATTTCTCAAGCTCTCCACAGCCTCTTCAGCTTGCTTTCTTCTTTCTATCTCCATCAAAAGACTTAGCCTTATTTCACGTAGTTCCTCTTCTATATTGTTGCATCTGTTAGAAGGGATGGGGGCGCCAGTCTCACTTGAAATTTCTAGGAGAGGTGTTAGAGAAAGAATGAAAAAAGAGTCAAGTTTACTTGTAATTTATACTCTTAATAAAAGCAGCTTAGTAGAAAAAAAAATTAATTTACTCGAGGGTAAACTGCAGAGCAGGTTAAGGGGATAGATGATACTTGATTGCAGTTATAGCAACTTTTATTAAACCTTAGAATAAAAGTATTAACTTGGTACTTTCCAGATTTGTAGGAAAAGACTATAAAGCATGATTTAGAACTGATGAATTCGAAATCTGGCTTAGAGAGTTTATTTAGGGTTTTACATCTAAGTTAGGCCATTGAAACTACAGATATGAATGCTTAATTTCATATTGAAGCTTAATGGGGTTAGTTTAAGGTCAGGTTTATATTTCTGTTCTTTATGCTTGTCACTAGCACGTATCAAACACTAATATGATAACAACAATTATTAATCTCATTTTTATTTTGACATCAACCCAATAGGATTATTCTAAAAAGAAAAAAAAAGAATTGAGCGATATAATCATCCAAGGGAACAGCACAATATCAAAACATAATTTTTGACAATTCCACCAATTTATGGGACGTCTAACAGATAAAAAAAAATGTTAAGAATGTACTCACAGCAGTGCTATGTGTAATTAAATTGCATGGAAAGAGAAATATAAGCACAGTTAGAACTAATATCAAAATTTATATATTAAAAATTATTCTGAAAAAATAAACAAAAGCACATCAATACCTTCAAAGGCATCATAAAACTCTCCAATAGGCGTGCTAGGCTTCCATGACCTCTCAATTGCATATCCATCTTCACTTGCAATACTCATAGATTCCTGCAAATCAAGGAATTCATCTTTCTCCTCATTTCTCATTGTCTCCGTCACACTTACTTCAAATTCTTTGCTAGTTCCCTCTCTTTCCTCCTCTCCATTGATCTGCTCAGTTCGAAGTACATCAGCCATCTCTTCAACCAGTTTTTCGTCAGAAGTATGTGCCTCTTCCTCCTCTAGTAAAGGTACAACAGTCTGGGTAGCAATCTCTGACAGATGGGACCCGCCATCATCGATTCCCAATGATTGACTCTTTAGAAGGCGAGGCCCACGCCTCTTATGGTTGATTATGTAAGGAGATGCAGGTGGATAAGAGGAGGGGGAGGATGGGGAATCAGGTGGCACCGGTGTGTTCTCAGGTGTGGCATATAGGGCCGGTGCCATTTTACGGCGTGGGATCAATTTCCTTGGAGAGGGAACCGGAGTGGGAGCTCGGTCCAATTTGATTGGTGCTGGTGGGGGTTTTTGCAATGTATGACGTGAACCCGGTTCCAGAAGCCGGTCAAGGGCCACATGAGTATAAGTAGGCATTACGTAAGATGGTAAAATATATGGATTTTAACCCTTTTACCCCTCAAACATTTATCTTTGTTGCAACCTTATACTTCCTCAACCGGCACTATAACATCAGAAAAGGCAAAAGAAAATTAGAATTAAGAACCAGATGAGCCCTTTTTTGTTGTTCTTTTGGAGCAACGATATAAACTAGATGCACTCTACGAAGAAATACTAAACCGTACAAGGCCAAGCCAGACTTATTTTTTATATTGTTGCAGATGGTCACAAATAAAGTGTGACTTAAGATTAAACCGTATAAGCGTATAAGGCCATATCATATTATTTATATTGTTGCAGCTAGTTACAAAATGTAACCAAAAAAGCAATTCAAGGATAAAATTAATTCCCCATCCCGACCTAGTACATTCCCAACCAAACAATGTTTTTAATGCCATCCTGAGTTGGTGAGAGGAAGGAATGCACCTCCTACTTTTGCTCCCGATTTCAAAGTTTACGAGGCAAATGGAGGGAAATAAGGTGCACTCTTCTTCACATTTCTCTGATTTTATTTGCCCCAATTTGAGAATTACTTCATCTTCCTTTTATTTCTCTCCCTCTCTATCCCATCACGGTCAAACTCAAAAGTAATTGAGCAACAATGTTTTGGAAACAAAGGATAAAAATCAGCCAACCAATTGGCGATTCTTGCGAGGAAAAATTTGAAATGTTTCTCTTAAACAAAAACATGTTTAAGAAAACTAAACAATTAGACTGATGATAACAAAACATTTGATAGTATATATCTCTTTCAGAGATTTAAACTTAAATCGTCATCATTCAGCACAGAATGATGAAAAAGAAAGGATAAATCCATCAATTCCCTTTAAATTAAAGTATCGCTCATATAAAATCTCCAGAACTAATAAAGAACAACGCAAATCACATACCGAAAATGAAACAGCACTGCTCCTTTAACTAAAATCTATCCGGATGAAAGAATATGTAATATTCGACCGTTATTCTCGAACGAAGATCCCTTATCAGTTGTATACTTGTATGGATTAGAGTACCTAAATAGATAAAAATCTAGATAGAATGAGTGGAGTTTGCTCTTACCTAGCTGTATCGCTCTCTCCTAAATTTAGAAATTCCAAGGAGAGAGAGAATTACATCTCGCGCCAAGATACAAGGAAACCCTAGTCGTGGAGATGTCAAGTTTTTAGGTGGACCTGTTCTGTACACCGGATCTCATGCTTAATACTTTTTTTTTTTATTTGGATTAAGTGTAAAGCTACACTAGTTATTGGTCCGAATTTTTCTTATTTACTATCTCTAAAAAACATTTATTTAGCCCTAACTTTTTAAAAAATATTCATAGTTATCAGAACCGCAGTTTGAAACTGCGGTACTAGCAGAGTAAAAATGGTAATTAAAAAATTCGAGTTATTGATATATGTTATGAATTAATATTTTTATTTTTTAAGTTTAAATAATTAATCTGAACTATTCATAAAATTTTTATATGAAAATATATTTGATATATAATTTAATTTGCAAATATATTTTCATATAAAAATTATGTTGAATAGTTCAAATCAATTATTTAAATTTTGAAAAACAAAATTATTGATTTTGAAAATCAATTTTTTTAATTCTTTTTAGTTATTTTGATTTTTTGAGGAGGAGAGCTTCCTAGAAAACAAAGAAAAGCCATTTTTTTTGGATAAAATTCAAACCTTCGTATCCAACTCGTCCTTTTAATAATTTGTCTTATTATTTATGAGGAATCAGTTCATAATTTATATTTTTGATAAATTTGATAATTTATAAAAATAATTTAAAATTTAAATCAACTTTATTAGCATGATTTATGTTATTCCAGTATTAAATATATAAAACATGATGAAATATGGTGTATATTTTATCATATATATCAAGTGATTTAAAATTTGAACAATCTGAAATATATTTTATCATATATAAAATTTGATTGTTAAGTTACTGAATGTCCAACAAAATATTACATAGCTATTTTCAATTTTATTGTACAGTTAAGCTACTGTATTTTTAAATTTTATTTTTTTATTACAAAACTGATTCTATACACTATTTTTCTTTATGCTACCAATAAAAAAAATCTGAATTAATAAATCCTGTTTAGATCCATCCGGACCGTTCAATCATGATTCGGACCTATCTGGTCCATCTAAATTGCACAGACCCTTTAATATTTGTGTGGATTCTGATCGGACGGTTTGCATATAAACAGAAAGAAATATTTGTCGTGAATTCCCGACTTAGCGGGAAATAAATCGAAATTGCATCCTCTGCGGAGTTTTTACCTGTGGAGCTGTGTGGTTTTTTTAATCTGGTCCATTCGTTTTTTATCGGGCAGACAAAAAAAGATTTTGGCACGAATTTTAAAACAAAATTAATACTGTCCCCTCCATCATCTGAGCACTTACTAGCTGAGATTAAATCTGGACCGTCTGATCAGCTCCGCAGGGGAAAAACTCCCAGAGGATACTGGTCCAAATAAATCTGCTGCGATTCTTGAGGAATCGCAGGATCATTTTTTTCATATTTCATTTTTAATTTTTTTAGAATGAACGAATAAGTAATTGTTTTTATACACGAATCTAAAAACAATTGAGTTGATATGGAAAAGTTGAGTCCTGCGATTCGAATCACAGCAGATTTATTTCCGACTTAGCGAGGGGAGGGGCTATCGGATTCGGATCTGCGCCGATCGCCACCAGTTCAAGTAATACCAAACAAAATAAGGAGGGAAGGGAAGAAGGGAAGAAGGGAGGGAGGGAGGGAGAGAGAGAGAGAGATGGATGAGGGGAAGAAAGGAGAGGTAGGAGCAGGATCTAGTATCCCCGCCGCCCGCCGCCTCTCCTGCACCAAGTGTTTCGATATTCTCTGGTTCTGCTACTGTTAGTTTCCGAATATCTCGATTTGTTTATTTCACTTTGTTCATTGGATTTACACGAAACTTTTCAATGGAAAGAAACTCCTTATTTGATTATAAATGCACATGAATTGAATTGTATGATGTTTTTGTAGCTCCATTTCATCAGATGCAACAGTATTACAGATACGGGGAATTTGACAATTGTTTTGCAAAGTGGCATGATCTTTATGACTGCTTAGCTCTGAAAACCAAGAAATCTTCTGAAGTCGAGGTTGAAGTTTTGATTCGGTTTTAATATTTGAAGTTCCCTATATCTTTGATTAGACTTTAAGAGTACTCCCATTGGGCCTGTTCAGTGAGAGAGGAAAACGGAAATTGATTGGAATAGATCTTCTATTCCAGCCGAACAATAAAGAAATTGATTAGAATTGCGGAAATTGGAATAGTGGAATTACGTTTGAATTTTTACGGTCAAGCCCCTGCTTTTTACAAGTTAGTCCCTCCTCTATTCCACTATAAGACGATTTTCTATTCCGTGGAGATGATTGAATAGTGGAATTGGCTCTTTTTCAAGAGATGGAATTGGATCTCTACCCAGTATTTTCAACATTTTCCACTATTCCACATTTTCCACCTTCAACCGAACACAAGTGGAATGGTTGGAATTGAAGCCTATTCCAAATTCTACTTTCCTCTTTTTTCCTCTATTCCAGTACCTCGCTGATCAGGCCCATTAGGTCATAAGCAGACAATCTTTTCAAGTTTAACATTCTCACATCTTTGATGAGAGTGTACTTGAGCCTGTTTCCAGTATGTGATTCTTTCCATCCAACCTGGTTGATGTAAAATTAAGTAAATCTTATGGTCAACTATTGTGTAAAAGACCCAAAGAGATGGCCCTCGTATAGTGGTACCAGATCGTACGTACTGGTCCAGTTGGTATATGAAATGAAATGGCTTTGTTTTCTCAATAACTTCATATGGAGCTACTGTAAATTTCTCAGTACAGCTAGAAGACCTACATTGAAATAAAAAAAATGCTTCTTGTGCTGTAGAGTTGTTAGTAAGCATTGCCATAGAAAATAAGGAGAAAACTAGACGTTATAGTCAGTTATGCTAGGCTTTTAATGTTTTTTGCAAGTTACGCCTAACCTTAGATAGTGTGAACAAAAAAATTATACCCGGCCTGAGATGGCACAAAGCTAAAGGCATGTATTGATAAACTTTGGATGAAATTTTTCTCAATTTTGGGGAAGAGAAGAAAATGAATATTTGCAGTAAGATGCAAAGAATTGACAATTCTACTTCCAACTCTTGACTATTTCTTTGCAAAAGAAAGGTTTGTGAATCCAAATTGAAGCAAAGTGAAGGAGCATATTTGAAAATATGGTTGCAATGTTATATGATATATTTATGAAGATACTTGTTAATAGAAAAGGCTGTGTAATTTTTCTAATATTTTGATAGACTGCAACATTAATGTAGTTGGGTTATATTGCAAATAAACCCAAAAATGGGCTAGTCCTTATGGGTACAAGAAATGCTTTGTGTTATCTGTAAGTGATAATAAATATAATTTACAAAGAAACCCCTACAAATCTTACTTAGAATTCTGACTGTATTGGCATGGCACTCGTATGTTGCAGGAGATTTTAGTGGCAAGAGAGAATGAGAAGAAGCATATATGGACATATCGGACAGTAGATGAAGCATCTGAGAATTGGTTGAAAATGTATGGCCGCTTTTTATCTACCAATCCTCCTGAAACTAATCCTTAGTCCAGTTTCACTTGATGAAGCAGATAAATCTTTGATTTCGGTCAATAAATATTTTTTCAATTTCAAATTCTTGAATCCTGTGACAACGGCCTCTAGGAGCAATACAATGGTGTTTCCATTATATGAAGAACGAAGTGCTATCCTTTTTCTGTTGATAGCAATTTCTTTTAATTGATTTTGAGATTGTTGAAGGATATGATATTTAGCATTGTTTACTTTAGTCTGTTCACAAATATAAGAAGCATTTATGTCTGGTGCTTCGTAGTTCATGTGCTTTTTATTCCTTGAGAGTACGGGTGAAACTAGAAAATTTAGGTTGGAGGGCTGCAATGCATAATGTTTGGTTACTGAGATTTGGACTCAATTTTCCACAATCACAAAATGAAATTTTATTAATTAGACCGCAAGCACAATTCTATTAATTAGACCACAAGCACACATTTAACATTTTATGAGTTACATAAGCTGCAAAAAAAAATAATAAATTTCTATTCATGATTTTTTTTAAACCATAGAGGTGTCTAAGTATCCTTAAGACCGCCCCTGCTTGAGAGCTTAACCATAATCTGTTGTACTGCAGTTTGTTACGTTTACGAATAGATGTATACCTAAATAAGAAGACATAACTATGCTTAAGATATTTTATTCTTGTCAGAATTCATCATAATTTTACTTTAAATTCTTATAAAACCAACCATTTAAATGTACGAAATTTACTCTTCTTTAAGCCAAAAAGGATAAATTCTGCGCTGAATAAAATTTATACAATTCTTTTTATTGACATTCAAAATCATCACCCAAGTTTTAACACATGACATTTAGATAATTCAAATTAGAGAGCAGCACCTTAAAAATAACTCCATGCTTTAATAATGTTTAACAAAAACATCAGCATAGCATGAATTACTATAAATGATTGTCACAAAAGTATGCCCATCACATGTCGCACATAATTTATCCCCATATTGTTTAGAATAATTTATGAAAAAAAATTGCAACCTCTTTATCTAGAATAATTTATTTGTCTATCATAACGAAACAGTAATCAGCTTAAGCTATACTATCTGAACAAAATTCACTCATCTGAATCACACTAACTCAAATTTGGCAGGACAACTTTCCTCATATTGTTTCATCAATAAAATCGGCTTCTACTGTGTGGCCCTGAAAAATGGTTGTTAAGGGTGAACTTGATTAACTATTTCGGTCATAAATACCTTTTTTTTTTTAAATAACAAGAATGAAACAAAATAATACAATGCTAACACCAGGCAGAGTATTGTTTTTCTTTTTTTTTTCCCAGGGCCAATAGATACGATTGATCCTTCTAAGTTCACATATTAATTCAAAGCAGCCAATATGATAATAAGAATTTCTCTCTCTATTCCAAGGTTGGCAAGTCAAGTATAAAAGTAGTATAAAAATGGAATAACAAATACATTTATCAAATAAAACAAAAAAAAAAAAATTGATTTAATTTTACGAATGGACAAGATCACGAGTTCTAGTAGGGAGTTACCTGGTAAAATAGGAGTCATCTGTGGTATTGACGATGATCTCATCTCCAGCTTCGACAAATGGAGGTGCCTAAAATATTTAATATTGTTGTAAACAACATGAAAACCACAGATAAAAAGTATATATTCCATAGAAACATTAGAAAAGAAAATAGCTGTGCAAATATTAAAGCTTTTGATTGTTGTAAACAAGATTTTAGATGTATTTTAGTATTTTACCATTATTGTAAGTCCATTGTCCAGCACTACCCTTTTATACCTGAAAGTTTAACAAAATTAATTACTTATCTAAAAAACTTCTTACTGTGTAAATGAAAAAAAAAGTACAATGAAATTGAGCTGGAACATCAGCAATGGTATTGCAGTGTATTTTGGTCTTGTATACGAAGGTTTTCTTTTTGCAAAAGAAAAGAGAAAACAATATTCTCCTATGTTAACCTTTGATTTAATATTTCTTGTGCTTGGAAACAAAACCTTACATCTTCAGCAGATGCATACTAATATCACTGTAATTTTGTTTTTATCCTCATTTCTTTTATTCACATAGCAAAAGAATGAACAAAATCAAGAAAATTAAGTTTAAGTGTTGACTCCCAGATATTGACGAACTTGTCATCAGTAGGTTATGCCTACAACTAAAACGACAAACTTGGGTGGAAATTTAGACGCCTATGCTAGTATGCTTCAACCTTGGTTAAATGTTACTCTCATCATTTGTTTCTCGAAAATGTTTTCATTTCCTTTTTTCTCCGAGAGATAGGGATTACATGCCTAAAATAACTACATGTGGTTTCAGAAAAGATTTTACGGGCATGTCGGGATTTGGATGCGGGGACCCATTTATCCTGAGAAATTATCTCAGTTCTCTCTTAAAACCCCCAAGTCAAACTATTGAGAGACAGAATACCAAAAACTTACAAAAAGGAAAAAAAAAAACAAACTTACTGGGGAACAACAGTAAGCCCTTTTGTATGAGCACGTGCTTCAACTACAGTGCAAGTTACACGCGTAGGTACAGAAGCCGACATAGGTCTATCGTCATAATATTGCAATGTTACTCGCATCTCCTCTGTATCAGAATTGTATAATTTTTCAAATAAATTAATTGTAGAGAAGCTCAGAAGAAAAAGGTTAATATGGAACCACCTTTCAGGTAAGCAGCAGCTTTTCCAAACAACTCTTTAGAAATTTCAAATTGATCAAATGTTTCAGGCCTAACAAAGATGAAAGATTATAGATAAGTAACTATAAGAAGTTAAAATTTATGGAAGTAATACATTAAATTTTGTGATATTATCTTACTCCATAAGCATAATAGAGTCGCCTTCCTTGTACAAGAAAGTGAAGGTCTTCTCTTCAACAAACACCTCTGATTAAATTAAATATAAGTTACACTTTAATTCACCAGTAATGAGGTTTCTAACAAAGTTAAAAAAAAAAACACATACTCTCAATTGCCTCATCAGTGCGAAATCTTTCAACAGTCTTGTTACCAGTGTCAACGTCACGGAGTTCGACCTATGAAGCCAAAGTATTGAAATCATAAGTCTAATAAAGTTTTTTCTTTATGAAAATCATTTTGCATTTAGGGTTAGAGGTTAACTTGGAGGGAACTGATGCCCATGCCCACTAGATCAATATGAAAATTATTTATCACAAACCAACTATTTGATCCAACATATGCTATTTTACTTGAGAAAGGATGTACAAAACCGACATTTATTTTTTACCTGTACAGTAGCTCCTCCTCTTCCTTGGTGTGTATGTTGTGCTTTAATTACCTACAATAAATCCGATTAGCCAACCAAAAGGTATCAGAAATAAAATCATGGAATTATTACGAACAATTGATTAGTAATACAGAAACTAAAACAATAGATATAAAAAGCAAAACAAAAAATAAGAAGATAGCAGAAAATATACCTGATATATGCGACCTTCCAATAAAGGTTCCATCAAAAGATATTAGCAGCAACTCCAAGAAAAATAACCCGCAAGAAAAAAAAAAGGGAAGATCATAAGTCCAAAATTTCACCTTTTCTTTGAATCACATTTCCTAGCCTCACCTACACAAAATTTGAGAGCTGTTAGTATCATGAATCCAGGCAAAAAAATTTTCTCCATAAATCCAAATAGAATATCACTATTCAAATGAGCAATTTCTGCTAATTGAAAAAAGAAGAAGAAGATGAGGTGTTACATCTGAACCGAGCATTTTCGCGCCTCGGGTCTGCGTGGCGGCCCATGGGGAGGACAGGGTGGCATGACAGTGGGCCCCACTCGTAGTTCGTCTGGTCAGAGTTGTGAATGAATGCGAGAAGGGCGAGAAGGGCGAGAAGGGAGGCGGCGAGCGGCGGATCAGGCGGCGACGGAGGGCTTCGATAGCTTGCCTCCTTACAGACTGCATTGGAGAGAGTTCTATTATCTCACCGAGACTGATTGTTTGGAGGCGGAGATTGGCACATCCGTACACGGTACACCAGTTAACCTGGGACTAAAATGAGCTCTTTCCAGTGTTGTTTCCTTTTTGTCCGTTTTTTCAACTGAAGAACATAATATCCAGAGTAAGGCTATGATTATATGCATATTAACAGTGTTATGAATAATGTCTTTATTTTTAAAGTTTAATGCGTTAATCTAAACTGTTAAATATGATAATTACATGAAAATGTATTTGAAGATTAAATTTATATGTTTTAGATTTTTTTTCCAATATTAAATTTTTGAATAGTTATATGAATTCCTACACTCGTGTTCCTTCTTTGTCTCTGTTGCTACAATTATGGAAGGTTGTACTATAGTCCTCACTTTTTTAGTTCCTGCACTTGTCTCCGCATCAACATTCATAAGATATAAATACTTGAAAAATAACATATTAATGCTTGCATGCGTAACTTGATATGATAATTTATTTTTTCAGTTCCCCAACGGCCCTCACATCAACTTTCCGCTAATGAAGTAGTGGAGACCTCGTATCCCCTCATCAACCTTTTAATAGCAAAAAATGTTGACCTCATAGGTATAAATACTTCAATACAAATGTATCAATACTTGCAATATAAGATATTAATGTTGGACTATGCAATAATCTACTTAGTCTGTTTGACTAGATTTGCAAAAACATATATTTGTTGAATTTTACAGTTTCTTGTCTTGAGATATTATGTAGGTTCATGACGATACAAATTGCAATACATATTAAGGATTAAGTATCAATTGCTAGATATATTGATAATGAGTCATGAAGAATTAAGCAATGGACTATGAAGATTTAGCTCAAAGTTAATATAAGTTAGAAATATGTGAAATTGGTAAGATATGCTTGAGAATATGGTATAATAAATCAACCGTTACAACGGTTGACCAATCGTCACAACTGTTTAATTCAAACACTACAATTTACATAGAAATTGATTTATTAACGGAATAAAACATTTCAAACTTCAAAATCCACATAGCCAAACATTGTGACAATTGTTGTAACAATTAACAATCTTTAAGGTTTCCAATGCAGTCAAACCCGACCTATTAGGCCAACCGTTGCAACGATTAATCAACCGTTACAATGGTTGACACCATATACCTTATTTTGTTTTTTCCTCTATAAATAGAAGCAAAATCTAGATTTTGAATAACATATCTAGCCGCCTCAAATTGCAACATTCCGAATTTCTTTGAGATATAGAATTCTCGATTGTTGCTTGTGCATCAAACTTCAATATTCTTTCAACAAATCAAGCATACTTCACCACACTCAATCAATTGTAAGATCTAAAGTGACTATTGTAAGAAATGTTGTTTACTCCAACACTGGAGCCTTGTGTGCTCACTTCTTATATTTTAGCATATTTGTGTTCTTGGGCAGTGTGACTTCCCTAAGATTTGTAAAGGCTCACCGGTTTCATCTTGTAATTCTTTCTCATTGGATAAATAAAGTCGCGTCATCTCGAAGGTTGCGAAACCCCGGAGACATAGGTGTTAGTGCCGAACTCTGTAATAATCTTCTCGTGTCAAGTATCTCTTAACTCTTTTATTTACTTTACATACACTTGCTTTATTAAGTTTTCTTGTTTCCGCCAGAACAACTTACGTACACATTAAATATATATACTTGTGGTTGTGGTGAATATTAAATAACATTAAAATTTAAAAGGCCCCATATTCACCCCCTCTAGGTGCCTTTAGGGACCAACAATTAATACTTTGTAACTTAATATGATAAAAAATATATGTCTGAAGATTAAACTTTGTATAATGTATTACATATAATATATACTCAGATACTCCATATTGGGCCTCTTAGTCTCTGGACACGCCCCTGATACGGATCCGCTCCGTGTACCGCTCCTGGACCACCTACCGCTCTGTGCACCGCGCGCCCCGATACGGATTAGCTCCTTGCACAGCGCATGAACTTAAAGCTAAAAAATTCCATTTTTTTTGCGCCAGCAGGATTCGAACCCTCGTTTGGTTGCTATACAACATACAACTTTACCACCCAGCCACCTCTCTTTCTTGCTAGAGCCGAGTTTGTTTAATATTTAATGTTGTCATAAGTGCTTTGCTGCAGCCACTCAGCTTGAAAGTTTAATACTGCGTTGTGGTACTCATATTTGTTATATTTAATTTATATAATATTTAATAATATATATATATAATAGGCGTATCGTATCCGGGATTTTTAAAAATTACCGTATCGCCGTATCCGTATCGTATCTGATACGATACTCGTACCCGTATCCATGCAACATAGCTTGAATGCATAGTTATATATACTTTAAATACTTGATATTAGTACTTTCAGACGTCATCCATCGTCATATGTAAAAAAATATTTTTAGAAACATGTACGGTTCCTTCTTGGTCCCCTCCATTTAGTTTGAGTGGTTCTCCACAGGTATTTATAGTGCGGGGATAGTTTGGGAGACAATTATTTACGTTAAAATACTTCAGTGCATATGTATAAATACTTCCGTGAATAGGTACAGATACTTTCGTTCATAGGTATTAACACTTTAGAAATTATGTAGGGACGATACATATTATATAAGAAAATTGTGTGAGGAAGGTCCTCCCAAGTTAGTTATGGAAGTTAAGTGCGGGAATAAAAATGCGGAGACAGTTACCAGGATCCTAATTTTTTTTTTATTATTTTTATTGTCTGTTATTTTTTTTTCAAATGAATAACATAATAACTATCTCTATTTTTAAAATTAATAAAATTATACTTCGCATCTAAAATACATGTGTTCAGTAATTTTAAATGAATTTATATACAATAAAATCCCAAAAATTGTTTTTATTTTTTATTTTTTTATTTATAAAAACAGAATACAAACCGAACATATACATTCAAATTAAACCGCGTATGTTATCTAAACATCCGATTTCAATGTAACTTGTAAATTTGTACGTTCACAAAGCATACATATAAATTTCAAATATGTAAAAGCAAAATATTAATAATAAATATTTGAAAAACTAGATAAACCCAAAAAATTCTTGAAAACAAATTACATACAGATCGTGCTGTTTAATGATGTAGGTTTTTAGAATTTTGAAAAAAAAAATATTTATGTTGAATTTTTTTATTTAAATTATTATTGTTAAATTTTAAATGGAAGAGGAATAATCCCAGATATTATAAATTTTAAACTTGTTTAATAAAAATATAATTCTATGTACATTACACATGGTTCGAGCTCCGTATTGTAGTGCCTTATATACATAACACATCTTCGACCACTCTGCTGGGCCATGACATAAGAGCAGTTACTCAATTAGTTTTTACATTTAAATTCTAAATTACTATCAGAATTATTATTTAAAAGCATGGTTATAATCATGGAAATAGAATGTCTTTTGGATGAAATGAGAGAGCCAACGAGAGGTGGCAAAACACAAGACCGCGACTGACACGACAGTAGTCTTTGCAATATTTGAGGCTATGCTCTGTTTTGCAACAGCAAAGAACCCGATAATGGCTACTGAGACGACCTGCAAAGACACCTCAATGGCTTTCAGTGTTTTCAGGGCACCACTGCAGCTTGTGCATTGCACAACATGCGACCAATATCTGAAAAAAATGAATCAATGATACAAAAACTTACTGTGTTATTGACCATGCCATACAATTCAAACATTTTCTTAATAAGTAAAAAACACAACACATACTATGCTTAATTGAACTACATAAAGAGGAAATATGGTAGAGCACAAATAATAAAGTTGTTGTGGAAGCAGCTCAAAATAATTCTGTGCCGGATTTCAGGGGCAGAACAAGAAAGGGGGCTGAATAAATAAGTACTATGTAATTTCATTTTATGAGGGGACCAATAGTGTAATTTTTACAAAATTAAAATTTTGAAAAAAAAAAAACTGAAAATTTTCAATTTATGGGGGGGGGGGGTTCTTAGTGCCCCTTTCCCTTTATTTACTTCCGCCACCGAATATATTAGTCAGTACTGAACACGAACCTGAATGATTTTCCTCCTGGGATTTGTTCTCTTTTTAAAAAATTGAGACAATTTTTTTTTCCTTGAAACAAATTAAAATAAATAAATATTGCATTATATTTATAATTTTCAATACCTATCCAGTAGCTGTTCTCTGGGGGGAGTAGGGGGCAGCTGTGGTGCTGGATTCATACTTCCCCAGTTGACTTGGTTGTTTGAATACTTCCTAAACCAACTTCTAAAGGCAATTACCATAGCATCTGATTTTGTTGGCACATAACAAGCCTTGTGCCAATTTGAAAATCCAGATGAAGCAAGCTTGCGTTCCTGCTTATACAATAAGATAAATCGAGTACAAATGTACAATCCTGAATTGAAATAGAGTAAAAAAGGTAAATTTGATCAAACAAGATTAAAAATATTTGAAGCAGTTTCCTACAGACAATATAATGGAAAAATGTATACAACCCCTGTAAAGAGATTAAAATCTCACATTTTATTCCAAAAGATGAAGAATGACATAATACCCCTCCTACCTTTTTTAAAATTAATTCCCAAATTAAGCCTCTTTTTCATCTTTTTATAGAGGAATAAGGAATGGCAAGTACTTGGGGAAAATAGGATATTTTTGTTCTTCGTAGGGTCTACGTTAAAATTTTATATGCATATTAATGCAGATATACGTGAGACTCGTGCATTTTTCATGGCTATATGCTGAAAGTGTAAGATGTCTCCCAGAGTAAAGGTGCATTAAATAGACGAGACATTTTAAAACCAATTTACTTAGAGGCACTTTAACAAAAGTAACTAATATTTAAATAAAAAATGATAGTGTACGCACCTCCAGATGGAGAAGGTGAAGATCTGAATCCAAGATGAGATTTTGTCCAATATGGAAATACCATCTAGGGATGATTTTATCCAACCAAACAGCAAAGTTCCTTGGGAAAGAATATATAAGCCTGCTCTTACCGGGACTTACTGGAACACACAGGAATATGAGCACAAATCTTTGTTCTTTGTCAGTGGTTTTGGTCAATGCCTCCTGAAAAGAAAGAAAAATCTCAAGGTGCTGCATTCTCTTCTTTTGCTGGGTCATATTAATTAGCACCATCACCATGGCACCATTTCATTGTATATTTGTCTTATGTTGAGTGCTAACTCAGTATTAGGGGGAAAAAGATCAAACCCTTAATTTAAGTTCTTCCAAGAACAAAAGCTTATACCATGCCAATCAGATTAGCATATTCTAGTTGCATTTTGTCGATATTGATAGTCAGGGGCAGAACTAGCAAATTTACATTGTGGGGGTGGTGTTGGGGGGGGGGGGGGGGGTAACGGGACGGGACTCAAAATGCATAATGTGTAATAGTCAGGACTTGAACTCAATTATCCACGATCATAGAGTGAAATTCTAACCACTCAGCTACATACATACATAGCAATTTATGAGGGAGCTTAATCATATAGACACTTTTAAAACAAATTCAATTTAATTTCAATATACATGATTAAAATTTTTAAGTACCTCTTTTGAATTTGGAGAAGTAACAGAGAAGTTTTTTGACGCTGAACCATAAAAGAGGCATGGGGGAACAAACTTTGACCAACCCGCTTCCTGCTTTGCACGGAAGCCGTTTATATCTAGCCTCTCTATTGTTATCTCAAGTGGTGCACCTCCTTCTCTATCTGTTTCAACTGTGAAGAATCAAAATAAAAATACTTCAGAGTTTAGATATAAGATACTAGAAGCAGAGGTTTTCTAACAAATTTTTAGTGTTTTGGAGCCATCATCATTATATTGGTAAAGTTTTTCTTTTTTCTTTTGAAAGGTTAGTCGGCTAGGTGCCTACTAACAATTGTATTAAAAGAACTTTTTTTTTTTTTACAATGCCTCTATCTCACTATAGAGTATCCCATATAAAACATCTCTAACTATATATTAAATTGAACAGTTAAATGATTAAAGTTCAGTGTAGGTACATATCTTCCAGGGACCACACGTTTTCTAACGTTCATCAACCCATGATGCGCATAGGGAACATGAGCTGGATCCATAAGGTTCTCTGTCAGAACTTCATATCTGCAATTCAATAACCAATATCAACAACAATATTATATACATGAATCATAACTGGAGAAAAATAAAAAAACACAAGAGCAACGGAAATCAAGGATTGATTTACCCATATAGAAGGTCTCGTGTCCCCATTGTAGATGTAAATGATGGGTCATCCAGCTCTGGAATATATGGAGGTGTTTTTTCGTTCAAAATATCTTTGTAACGAGAATCATTGTTGGGCCAAAACCACAAAATTTTGTTTTGTTCAACACATGGGTAAACAGCAACACATGCCTTTTCATTCTTATGTACCTGGATTTTTTAATTGAGACAGCACAAATAAAAATTACTGTGTGAAGCATATGCAAGTTGTAGCCTCTCCAACCAAAATGCTTCAGATACAGCACAAGGGATTAAATAAAGGTTTTCCTTTGAACTCCGGCAAAATTATTTAACTTAATTCTGAATATGAATCTCCCCAAAAAGCAAGTTTTGCAAAATTACTGAATAATGATGTGGAGGATATACAAACTAAAATTATTATCAATGCTAATTATGCTTTCTAAATCATAATTTATCTAGGATGCATGAGGTCTGAACTCTGAAGGTCCTCAATTTAATACAAATATGCCCCTAACTCAATTAATTGCTTCCTATAATAATTGGACGTGTGTATTATGGGAAAGCGAACACATAACGATGAGGGTGGTTGTTAAAAATATAATAATAATAATAAAATCAACCTTACTTTGTAGCAACCTCTTAGTTAGTTAGTTAGTTAATTAGTATACAAGTACATTCTCAGGGTCTAAATATAATACAATTAACTGCAATTCCCTAGCATTTCTCACTACAACTTTTAAGACATGTAACTGAAAGCTGAACTCACGTACTGGAGGTCCAAGTGACGGGGCCTGGGGGATGTACTTGCAAGCGCCGGCACCATCAAAGCACCACCCATGATACACACACTGAAGCCTACCTTGCGGGTCAACACGGCCTTCAGAGAGAGGTGCGAGACGGTGGGGGCACTTATCATCAAACACCTTCCATGCACCTTCAATCCAGTCCCACCAGATCACCACGTCCAGTCCCAGCACTGTCTTGGCCTTCGGTGCGCGCTTGTCAAGGTCGCATACAGGAGCTAGGGGGTACCAATGAGAGAACCAATCGAAGGTTTCGGATGTGGAGGCAGGATTTGGTGAGGTGGTAGTGGTGGTAGACGAGGGAGAAGTGGACACGTGGAGTCGAGTTGACAGGCGTGGGATAGGCGAAGGGGGAGGTTGGAAGGAGGTAGGAGAGGGTTGGGACGGGAAGGGGGAGAGAGAAGAGTAAGGGAAGAGGCGTGAGGTTGGGAAGGAGAAGAGGCGTAGGGACTCCATTAGTGACAGCGAGAGAGAGCGCCCGCAAGCTCTGAGAGCATCTGAGGACGAGAATGGAGATTGGATATTGGTCGAGTCCCCATCCTCAGAGGTAACGGATTATTTTATTTTAAATAAAAACCGTCCGATCAAAATCCGGGCCAATCCAGTCCGAGGTAAATTCTGATCGGCCGGTTCAGATCTAGACATAAATATAATGCTACCTCAGTCAGCTGATATGAATTCGTATTGGCCGGGATTGGTCCCGCGAAATTCTTGAATCTTTTTTCTTTTCTTAATGGCAAAATTTTGTACATACCCATTAAAATTTTTATAATTAAGAAATGGGTTCGGATATGACTATGACGGTAATCAATACCACCCTATCAAATATATTAAAATTTTCCTTTTGTGCTACACTGCTTATAAGAGAATTACTTGGTCTATTTAATTTCCTAATTTATAGTACTTAGAAGCAAAAAATAAGAAAATATTTAAAAAGGTAAAATTTATATAAAAGAAAAGATTTTTTTTTGCTCTCAATAATCTAATTATTGCTCTCAAAATAGCGCCGAAATTTTTGTTAATATACCAAAAAAATAATAAATTTAACAATCTATCCAATAATGACAACAAATTTGAGATCTACTCATACCGACATTGTCATCGGTTTCAGAGTGTAAAACCGATAGCAAAGTTATCGGTTTCAGCCTGCCTAGAATTGATAACAAAATAATCGGTCCCAGAACCGATGACCTTGTCATCAGTCCCAGACAAAAGAAGTACATGACAATAAATTTATAATGCATGGTCCCAGACAAGAGAAGTGTTAGACAAAAGAAGTACATGACAATAAATTTATAATGCATGGTCCCAGACAAGAGAAGTATATTAACAGTGATTAAAATACCAGTTTAGAGTATATTAACAGTGAGTCATACCACATATTACCGTATGCTTGTTTATATATACGAATTCTCATTTAAAATCTGCATATATAAATCCGAATAAAAATCCACATATGCGGTTGCATACTGTATATGCGGTATGCGGTAGCCTTCCGCATATCAAATGAGAATCGAATTTCAAAACACTGTTCATGAGTGATGTATTTACATATAAAATTTACCAATTTTTACATTCATTTAGTATAAAGTCAAGCGGTAAAAAAAATAATGAAAAATGAATGTATTAAAATTAGCTTATAATTCTTATTTTTTGACCGCTTGACTTTATACCAAATGAATTCAAAACATTATAATTTTGGCATGTAAATACATCATTTATGTAGTAGATTGATTTTAATGGTTTGGAATAGCCATTGAAACATATCCAATAAATTTTTAAAGATGTAGTACGACATATCACTATGCTACAAGTAGCACACTAGCCTTATTTCTAAAAAAAATAGCGTGGACTTTTAGTGCACAAATTTTGTCGGTTGCAATATCAAATTAATTTTGTAGCAAATTTTTATTTTCATCTAATATGCTGCAATAAAATTAATTGATTGTAATATTTAGCATTATTGCAACCAATTAATTCCGAAGCAATAAGTTGCAATAAAATTAATTGATTGTAATATTTAATATTTATCTAATGCTACCTATTATTTTCCGGTTGCAATTAATATTTATTACGTTAAATTTGAAAATAAAAAAAATCGTGAACTGACTATGACTTCACTTTTTCCAAAAAAAAAAACATGCGTGAGTTCTTCAGGTATGATATATATTTTTATTTGATCATGGTTTAATCTTTTGGTCTTCAAGCATATAAATTGAACATCTAATAGTTTGAATTGACTGTTTGAACTTTGAAAATCAGAAAACCGAATCGTTTGTTCCGAAAGCTAGGAACAAATGTTTTGAGCTTAGCCACGCACTATATATATATATATAGAGTTGGGCTATGGTACTCTATAGAGTACCATGGTTCGGTGCTCTACGGCACTATATCTCCATTTTAAAAATTCAAACACCCGATCCGAACGTTGAACATGTTCTTCATATTGAAATGTGCTTGGAGACCAAATTTTACAGTTTTTTGGAATTTTTTTGCTATTTATTAAGCCACTTTGAAAATCGCAGATCCGATGGTCCAGAAATTTTTACTGTTTTTTACTGTTCACAGCGGATCTGAGATTTTCAAAGTGGCTTAATAAATAGCAAAAAAATTCCAAAAAATGTAAAATTTAGTCTCCAAGCACATTTCAATATGAAGAATATGTTCAACGTTCGGATTGGGTGTTTGGATTTTTAAAATGGAGATATAGCGTAGAGTACCGATGCGTTTTACTCCATAGAGTACTATAGTCCATCTCTCTCTCTCTCTCTCTATATATATATATTAAAGATTAATTATATAAAATTTTCGTACTGAAAATAATAATCAAATTTATAATATTCATAACATTTTATTTAAAAATAATAATCAAAATTTATAATTAATATTCATTATATTTTATTTTAATCTATATAGAAAATCATATAAATACACAAATTTTCGAAATAAATGAGATCAATCATTAGCTCTACACATGAATCCGCCCCTACTTACGGCCGATTTTTTTATTAATAGGAAAATAATTAAATAAATAAAATGTTATCGATTTTTTGCGAAAAGGGGGAAAACCATTATCCAAAATCACGGCCACTGGACGCCACATAAAATCACGGCCAGATTAGCGCAAAGAGAAAATTAAATACGGGCCGCTGTACAGAATCACGGGCCTACGGGCCGCTGTACCGAACAACAGGCTGGGGGCCGCTGTACCGAATAACGGCTAGTTCTAGGCCGTTGATTAGGATAACGGCCGAGGAATGCATTTGGAAAATTCGTGCACAACTCAAGGAATGTATTTGGCCAAGGATAACCGCCAATCAAAAAGTTGTTCCATTAGTTTGGCCGTTGTCTTAAATAACGGCCCAACACTTGGCCGTTGTCTGAATTAACAGCCCATTTGGCCGTTGTCTGAGTTAACGGCCGTGTTTATCCCCTCCAATAATTCTATGCTAATCCGGCCGTGATTTTGAATAGCGTCTGCTGGCTGTGATTTTGGATAACGGTTTTTTCACTTTTCGCAAAAAATCGAAAACATTCCTTAATCACGATATTTATTTAATTATTTTTCTATTAATAAAAAAATCGGCTACTTACGGCCCACTTACGCCCATAATTTCATTCATTGAATTGTTGTAGGAATTAATTCTTATTTGTTATTACCGTTACTTTTTAAGTTACTAACATTGAATTGTTGTAGGAATTAATTCTTATTTGTTATTACCGTTATTACTTTTTAAGTTACTAACATTGAATTGTTGTAGGAATTAATTCTTATTTGTTATTACCGTTACCTTTTAAGTTACTAACATTGAATTGTTGTAGGAATTAATTCTTATTTGTTATTACCGTTACTTTTTTAAGTTACTAACGTTTAGTGCGCGAGGGCTACACAAGGAAAGAAACACTGAAAATTTTGTCACATAGGTTAATGCTTTCAATGTATGGTTTGCACTTTCTAGATATGGCACCCAGATTTAAATAAAAGAGTGGTAAAAGGAGTTAATGTTGGTCAAAATTCCAGAGTAACTCAATTATCTCCCGAGATTTTTATTAATCGAAATAAAATTAAATAAATATCGTAAAGCAGGAAGGAAATCAGAATTTTTTCAAAAGACATAAGGACGTGTTTGTTACCAACGTCCATAAGGACGGAGCGTAAAACAACGTCCCTCTTAACCGTAACCTCCGGGCTTAATCCAAACAGAAAAAAAAAAAAATTAATTCAGGGACGCATTGGATACTACCGTCCCTCACGGACGGATTGAATAGAAACGTCCCTCACGGACGTATAGCTCCTCAACGTCCCTCACGAATTTCTGGTTATCTCCTTCGCGACATCCAGGCGCTGCGCTGTGTCCCCCATCCCATGCAAAACTCGCTGTGCGCCTCACCAAACGGGCAGATCGCTCTTGGACGGCGAGAATCACTCCGTCCGTCACCCACATTCTCCCCACTCAACTCTGCTCCCGGAGTACTCTGTCGGCCGGCCTGCCTAAGGTACTTATTATTATTTTTTTTTCAAAAACAGAAATAAATTCTGCTAAAAAATTGAAATAAATTAGTATTAATTTACTGATATTAATATTAAAATCAGTAAAGTAATAATAATTCTAGATTTAATTTGTTATGTAATCTAAGTAGTAAATTTGTTAGTTAATTTGAAATTAGTCTAAATTTATTATTTTGCTAGTTGTGCTTTAGAAAATTGATAAATTAGGGTTAAGGGTTTAATAATGAATTATTTTTATGGTTATTTGATATGGTATGATCAATTTTGTAGGGTATCGAGTAATCATAGCGTTATTCAGATTATTGTTAGATCAACATTCTTAGTTAAATTTTTTGAAATTATTGGTAACATAACTAATTTAGTTAAGCAATTTATTAATTTAGGATCTATTATGAATTTGAATTGATTAGGTTTTATTTTATAAGTTTGCAAGAATTGATCATTTATTTATTCATATAAAATAAACCTTGTTAGTTAATTTTAGTAATTTGTAAGAATTAATAATTATTTCATTTAGTAATTTATTTAATCATGTGAGTGTTCTGTAAATTCAGATTGTTAGTAATCATAGAGTTATATATAATTATTTCAAAATGTTATTCATGCAGAATGTCAAGCAGTCGTGGTTTGTGTGGCCCTACAGATGCTGCAGCTACAAATAATGAGGATTTTTTTGATCCATCATTGTCAACAAACAATTTTAGCGATTTATTATGGATGCCGTACGACCAACATAAGGTCTCATGGATAAATGATGATGTAAGTTACGGAATCCATCATATACTATTTATTTTTATAAAATGATATAAGTGTTTACATTAGAGTATTTTATTTTAATCAATTTGTATAACATTAACAGGATTACAGAGATAAAGGGGTGCATGTTCGACACCTCTGGAAAGGGATTGCGTACCACGAGCTTTGCGAACCATTCTTGGTAAGACTCGGCTTGTATCAGGTGTCTCGAATGGATAACATCAATATCGACCCTTCACTTCTCGCTAGTCTCGTGGAGCGATGGAGACCAGAGACTCATAGCTTTCATCTTCCCGTAGGAGAGATGACGATTACTCTTCAAGATGTATCTTGTCTCTGGGCGTTGCCGATCATGGGATCACCGGTAACGGGCCCTTCTGACGGTAATTGGCGTAACTTAGTAGATGAACTTCTTGGAGCTGGGACCGCAAGTGCGGTTTTAAAAAAAAAAAAAAAAGAGATCTGGGCCTAACGACCTTCAAGAGGTTTACATTACTTCTGAGTATGCCATAAATTTGAAGTCATTGCGTAATCGGTTTGCTGTGATGCCAAACACACAGCTGGGTGAGCCTACAGATGAGCAGGTACGCCAGTACACCAGGGCTTATGTACTTGACTTGTTCGGGACTATGTTTTTTACTGATTTGTCGGGAGATTCGGTTCCGGCAATGTATTTGCAATTTTTACAAGATCTTGATGCACCGAATCAATACAACTGGGGTGGGGCTGTTTTGGTGTATCTTTATAGATGTCTTTGTGTTGCGGCACAGCGTGGATCAAAGACTATGGCAGGGCCAACTGTGCTTCTACAGCATTGGTGTTGGTCTCGTTTACCGATTGGCCGTCCTCGTGCCTGGAATGATTGGACTCCAAAGTGGCGTGACCCGGATGCACAACGTTGTCCTGCATTCGGAGAAAAATGGTGTTATCTCCATGATTACCATGTAGGTCACAATCGGAGTGGTGTTAGTTATTTTCGCAACGAAATACAAGAAGCTAGAGGATTACATGGTAATTTGGGAACCTTACAGAGGGATGTTAGCTGAGGACCCGAATGCGCTCCCGTTGCGAGTATATGAAGAAAGCGCCGTATGGCTAGCCCGTGTGCCACTTGTACACTTCTGGATAATTGAGCATCATTATCCAGATCGTGTGATGAGACAGTTCGGATTTTCACAGGCCATCCCACCACCACTCCCTCTCGCGGAGGATGTGGTGCGACGATTACATAAAATTATCCACAGTGCCATGTCAGGACGATCAAGTTGGTATACAGTGCACCAAAATTATGTTGATCAGGCATCTAATCCAGCAGACTACTTGGTTGTTCCGACCGGATATTGGAGCGACATTGAGATATTGCCATATCGACGTTGGTTCCAGGATCACTGCATGTTCAATATCTTCCTGGGAAAACGGTGCATAGAGGGTCTTGATAACCCCATTCCAGAATACAGAGATGAGATTGGAGAAGTAGGGTACATCCCTAGTGCCCCGAAATCCACGCGTGATGTAAGTTTTATTTAATTAAAATTTTTTTATCTATTAATATTATTATTTCATGTAGGTGATCACATCTTTTTTTATTTTGTAGGCATTACGAGGGATCAAGATAGTCGGGGCGGCTATGCAACTGGCCAAAACTAGGACTTACAAAAAAATAGGAAAGTTTTTCCTCAAAGCAAGCTGTGGCCTTCTCAGAGACAACGATATCCGCCATCCAAGTGTTGATACACCTTCCATGGTCTAGGTATCTCGTTATGATCATCATGTTTGTATTTACTGACAGTCTTTAAGTATTGAACTGCATTCGGGCTTCTTTTTCGCAGTAGTTCAAAGAACTCCTGAAATCTCCGCGGCTTCTTTTTCTTCACAAGTACTTTAAATAGTTCACAAATTTTTTTACTGTGTACCTTTTTCATCAAATTCTCTGCGACGTGCTGTGAACACAACACGTGAACGCACCGGTTGCCTTCCTTGTACCAACCACCATATGGATCTTTGAATACTTTTTTTATCCCCATGTGCCGGTCGGAAATGACGCACATGAACCTATTGCTGATTACCTCAGTACGCAACCACCTCATGAACCATCCCCATGTGGAAAAACTCTCTTCCTCAACTAATGCATAAGCAATGGGAAGCAACTGGTTCTCAGCATCGTAACCGCACGCCATCAACAATTTTCCTTGATACCTGCCAGACAGGAAGCATGCATCAATACTAATGACTGGCCTGAGATGAGACACTGCAGCAATGCACGGACCGTAAGCCCATACGGCTGCCTTAAATAATCTTTCTCTTGGATCATCCGTGGGTACGTGCGCAACTCCATATTTTGTCCCGGGGTTTGATATTTTAATTGCTTCCAAAATTGGGGTGAGTAGGTTGTAAGAGGCTTCCCAACTGCCGAATATTTGAGCGAGTGCCAGCTCTCGGCCACGCCACAACTTGTTATATTTGGGAATAATTCCATTATATTTCTGACGGACTAGCCCTTTAATGGTTTTAATGTTCAAGGTAACATCTTCCCTAATATCTTCTTTTATAACCCTGGCGACCAAAGCTGCAGTCATTTGTGCATGATCAGTACGATTAGCTGAGGCAAAGCAAGTATGTGGTCCTCTAACTGTTCTAATTTCCCACTTGGATGAAAATAACCCAGACTTGGCATACAAACGCCACTCACACCTTTTGTCTTTGCAGTCGAATACCAAGGTTGTCCTATTGCTCTGCGTGGTTGTTATTTGAATATTCTCCCGGATGTGGTAATCACCTACTGCAAATTTTATAGCATCTTTTGAAGAGTACTCTTTACCTACACCAAGTGGATCATGAACATGTTGGGCCGTACCGAAGAAGTCGACATCTGCCTCTCGGAATGCAGAGATGTCATTGAAGCTTGCCACGGGGTGCCTCACACCACTGTCGGATATGGGATAAGATTCGGTCTGGACAGGTGGTGTATTCGGCGGGATGTCCCCTTCGAAATCATCTTCATTATTCCAGTCGTCGTCGTTCTCACATGAGTCAGCGTCATCTTCGTCATCACTTTGCGGCACATCATCAATATTATCACCAGGATCGCGTACCTCCGGTGGATCAACCCAGGGATTGTACTCATTATTGCGTTCATGATAAGAACCACCGACCTCCGACGGATCAGTCCATGGACTGTACTGATTATTGTATTCTGTTTGAACAGTTTGTGACAAATTGTTCACATCGGGATAAGGATCCGGATAAAGGTCTTGCCTCGGTGTTTGTTGTGTTGGATGGGGTTGGAAGTGACTGGGACCCGCATAATTATCACTATATTGGGTCTGCTGAGGTTCTGGTTGTGTCAGATGGAGATAAAGGTCTCGTCTCGGTGTTTGTTGTGTCTGATAGGGTTCAAAATGGCTGGGACCCGCATAGTTAGCACCATATTGGGTCTGTGGAGGTTCTCGTTGTGTTTCCGGTATCAATTCAATATATAAATCAACAAAAGAATACTGAGTCTTAGCAAGCATACTTTGGTTATAAATACCTCTCCAAGTCTGATCGCACACGATTTCTATGCTCTCATAATAACGTTCGATTGTTGTACCAACATTAACCCGTGCATGTGCTTTCAGGTTGTACTCACTTTCGGAATATCCAAGTTGTCGATAAATATCACCTTTCACATCATACCAAGATTGTTCACCAGTTACGCTCAATGCGAATTGAGAGCTAGTACTATACCGTACTCCACTTTTACTGTATTGTATTTCACCGCCAAAATGAATTCTCAATATTAACATGATTAATTTCTTTAATCAATAACCTACAAAATAATTAATAAATCACGTATAATTTAATGTTTCAAAAAATTAGATTGATAAATTTAGAGAATATAGATTATGTCAAATTATAAATATAACAAATCTCAACAAGTAGATAATTTTCAGAAGATATATATAATTATTACAATATTTATTAAATGAATTAATAGAAAAATATTTAACCTACTTGTTATTACCACAAATTAAAGCATACCTTAGTTTCAGAATTTGATGATTTTCTTTTTTACTGAAGATACGTCTTGGACCTCAAGATGCTTTCAAGAAAAATAGAAACTAACAAAGTTTCAGGATTTTAGTTGGTTCCGAATAAATATTAGCAAGTTGGTATATAGTTTCGAAGGAGTTTCTTTTTATACAACTTTCAGTCAATCCAAAAAGGGACGCATTTGTCCAAGCCGTCCCTCAGGGACGCAGAGAACCAACACGTCCCAGGGACGCAGAGAAGCACCACGTCCATCAGCCTAGAATCACCACGTCCCTTCAAGCCTTCCCCACCAGGGACGCAGAGAAGCACCACGTCCTTGATGGACGTTGTTTTCCAACCCGTCCTTGTTGGACGTTGGTTTCCAACACGTCCCTGCAGGACGTTAAATCAGGATTAGGGGGTAACGAGGGCAGGATTACGGGGGCACAACATGTGGATTTCAGTCCCAGAAACGTCGATCATCAGTACGTCCTTATTACTTTTGAAAAAAACTCAGATTCTATCCTCCTTTTCAATATTTATTTAATTTTATTTCGATTAATAAAAATCTCGGCAATTATCTCTCCCCACTTTGCTTCATTTTTTTTTTTCAGATTTAATTGCTCAAAAGTCTTTTATTTTATTCTGCTAGCTCCTCTCAGTGTGGGACTAAAGAGAGTTACTGTGCAATCTTCACATTCTTTTTGTTATTTTGGGAGAGAGGTGGAACCGGAAGTTATCTTGCTTTTAGTTGAGAATAAACAAAACTATACTTTGCTCATTGAGCGAGTTTATGTTACTATACATATCCGGATTGATTCATAATACATATTAATATTTCTATTTTAAAAAATTTAATGGTTGATCCGAACCGTTCAACATGTTTTTCATATGAATATCTATTTGTAGACTGAATTTTATATATTTTAGAATCTTTTTACTATTTTTTAAGATAGGTAGAAAATCACTTGATCTGAAAATTCTGGACCATCCAAAAACACTACCTATTTTTAAAAATAGTACAAAATTCTAAAAAAAATATATATAAAATCTGATCTGTAAGTACATATTCATATGAAAATCATTTTAAACGGTTCAGATCGATCGTTAGAATTTTGAACATGAAAATATTAATCCGTATTACGGACTAAATCGTGATATGCCATAGTACCATAGACTCACTCTTGCCCATTTCTGTTCTTTTAGGTAAGAAAATATAATAAAATTCTGTGGCTCATTTGTAAGGAAATAAGAAAACAATTGTTGAGAACCTAAAAAAATGCATAAATGGAAATGAGGCGCTTCAATGGGCATCGGATCAAATTTGATCGAATGTCTGATAAATCATCTGATCAGTGTTAATTAAGTTCATACAAATCTAAATCTGTCCGCATGATTCTCAACACGTACGTATCAGACAAATATTACTTGGCGTTGGACCGAATTTGATTTCATGCCCATCGAAAAGCGTCCCGCTTCCGGTATTACATATGGCGTTGGAGTTCCAATGTGCTCCTTTATTGCTATAAATAAAGACCCTTTGTTGAAATAGGAGACGCTCATCAAAAGCAAACCTTGAAATCCTCATCCTTCCCATATACTTGGCAAAAATCATGATTCTGTATAATGAGATAATTTTCTTGATCGTCAAAATCTGTGAAGAATTTATGGAGATAACTTCTTTGGATTTTAATTTTGGCATGGGTGGGCTAGGAAATGTCAGAGTCATTTTAATAACACCAAATTCCAAGGTATTCTGTTTATTTCATCTCTCTTATTTAATTCGATAAATATTTTATTGGTAGATCATATATTTTGATCCTCTCGTGAATAATCCCTAGATCGAGCCGTCATACTAAATTGCTGAGTTGTTAAATTTGCTTGTTCTAAATACAAATATGTAGAAAACCATTTTCTCTGTTGGGACTAATTAATGTGTTACGATTGTTCTTACAATCCGAGTCATAGCTCGTAGTTACTTGATTAGTACATCACCTTCAATTTTCATGCTCAAAGCTGCGGTGATGTATGGCAAGGTCTTTTAGAGTTATTAATTATTGACGAAACAAAAACTAAGAGAACTGCTTAAAAAAAAAAAGTAGTTTCTCTCTAACATAATTTCATTCGTTCCTGTACTAGCAATACCTTAAGATGTTATTTATATTTCTACAAAGTGTGTATTGCAGTACCACAAAACTATTTGATTTTGGTGTTCTCAAATTGTGTTTCATGAATAAAAAAACACATATATCTTCATGTTTATCTATTTTTTTTTTAATTTCAAGTTACTTTTAACTAAGAAAAAGTCGGAAAGAGTCAAAATTAATAAAATACTTGTAAAACAAAGAAACAACGTTGTAAAAAAATGTAAGTATAAATGATAAATTTATTGTTTGGAATTTGAATTGTTATTTGGGATGAATAATGACATAATTTTATGTTATTTGTCATGTATAGTCATGTTTGATCACGATTTGTGTCACGTGCCGTGCTGTATCTCACTATTACGTACTTAACAAGCTAGTTTGCATGCATGACATGTAATGCTGTGCCATTTTTTCCGAATGAAAGTCACGACACGCACACATGACTGGCATGCGTACTGTGATGTAGTGTTCGATCACAATAATGTGACTTTTTTACATTACGAAAGCAGGTAAAGCTCCACAAATATGCACAAACACAGAAACACGCCATCCTGATACAGCTAGGTGCTAGCTATATAGTATTAATTAGAGAACAATATTTCAAATAAAACCAAACACTCGGAAGTACTTAATTCACTAGCATCACGCTTATTAATTCAAAACTTCCAACTAAAAACCATTATTTGAACCTCGACCTCACAAGAACAAAATTCCAATCCATCAATCTAAGTATGTGATGCGTTTGATGAAAATATCAAAATTCTCATCCGTATCTAACATACTTATTCTAGTAAACTCTGCACCAGCCCCAAAGCGTCTCCCACTCATTGTGGACACATTGATGCTCTTAAAGAAAGCTTCGCAATCCTTAATTTTCTGATCCTCACATCTAATCCATGCAAAACCTTCAGTAAGAAAAAAAAAAAAAAAACTAATCAGATTTTTCTTCTTCAGCAAATTAATTTAAAGACACTGATATTATATATCTTGTTGCAGATACCTGGATATGTTTGTGCGTGTTCTTTGGAGAACTCGCAGAATTGGAGGGAGAACCGAGGAAGGCTGCACCGTCCTGATGTGTCCAAGGCCTGACGTAACCTCTGCCACCTGTCAGCCAACACGCGCCGACCGAAGTGAAAGAATTGGCCGACCCCCTCAGGATTTGGAAACTCATAGCCATCTGAGATGACCTTGAGAATCCTAGCTGCTCGAACTTGGGAGTCCTTTGAGACTCCAATGGAGTTCATTTCGATGAACTCTACCATCTTTCGTGCCACCGCTGCATCCTTGACCAGGGCCCACCTATCATGGAATAAACATATAAATTATGGGTTAAAAGACAATTAAGGATAAGAATTACATATTATACAAAATTGATGAGGTTGTGCTAACCCAATACGGGTGCCGGCATGACCGGTGGCTTTTGACACTGTGAAGAGCATTATGTCATGGTCGGCTGCGCCTCGCATAGGGGTGTACTGAGGCCAATTGTAAGCCATATCATGGACCCTTTTCCCCACCTCATTGCCAAGTACCGCATCTCTAATCACTCCATCTGGGTTGTTGGGGCTGCAAACAAGTTCAATGAAGTTGTCATCCCCTCTGTAGGTGGCTGCATCTCCGGCCCAGCGAAACAGTTTAGATTTCATGAAGTCGACCATACCTGAATACATCTGTAAATAAAAATGTAAAAAGTGAATAAAAAAATATGTGATTTTATGTACTTATTCTTAAGAATGTAAAATGAAAATTTAGTCATTGCTGGCTTGAGATTTTCTATCTTATAATACTTTGCTTAAATAGTTCTTTTTGAAGGTTGTGTATATGTATTGCTTAATTAGTTCGATAGTCTCTCCCAGATAAATTCTCTAATTATAACATTGACAGAACACATGATTTAACAAAATATATATGAAACATAGAGAAAAACATGATGGTAGAATAGTGTATGCATATTATTTGCCAGACATTTATTAAATAAGTTTAGACTTTAGTACATGACTACATATAATGTTATACAAATACACTTGTTAAACTATTGTTTTGATATAAGACTTGTCCAGAGAATCCGTTTAGTAAAATTTATTGTTCTTCAGTTAAAAACCCAAAAGATAATGATCAATTGAACCATATGATTGGTTGCATGTCACAAGCAGCTCACAAGATATTGAGGAGTGTATATATATATATACTGGTCTTGCCCCTATTCATGGATATATTCATTAATCTCACATGATATATATAGTTGAATAAAAGGAATATATATAAAACTTGAAGGTAACTTAACCAAGGCGAAAATAAATTCTTTCTAAGTGATATCACTCAGCATAACAGTTAAGTAATATATACATAGGAATGATTTAAATATATTTACTAAAATAGTTTTTTGAAATTAAATTCTATTTTAATTTAAATATTTTAGAAGTAATTTTTGTTGGTTTCGCAAAAAATTGTTGCGACGAACTCTTTCAAAAAAAAAAAAAAAAAATCTACAACGACGTAGTAGAAAAATATATTTCAAAAATGCCCTAGGGAGTACTTTATTAAAAGAGTTAATTAATCTCATGATCTCTCTTTCTTATACTTATATCAAACATAAACATAATGATGTTATCCTTCTATAGATAGAACACACCTGAAAATGTGATATAGCAGTGCCATACTGCCAGGTACACTCCAAAGAATATGATGTTATCAGGCAATAAACTCTTCCTACGAATTTAATTCACCAGTACACAAGCATTTCATAGTAAACGATAATAGAATAGGAAATTTACTTCACCACATTCTTTAAGTCCCCTCAAAAACGTTTTGCAACAGTTTTGTTTAAATCAGTCCAGATACAACGGGATCGTCAGTAAATTTTGAAATCAATAACAACAAGTGTGTAAAATTTAACTAAGATCATACCGAGTAATATGGTGCAGCAGAGACAACGTTAACAGGATGGCGAGCCTCAGTGGAAGCGAGAGCAAAAAGGGTGGCATGTATCAGCTGAGTGGATCCCACACCGACAATGAGATGGCGGCCATCAGTGACTGCATTGTTTACAATTCCGTGAAGGCGTCGTGCCTCATTGGCAAATGTAGGCTCCAGAAACCAACAAAGGTTTCCACGTTCAGAGAAATAGCTCATTTTCTGCCATCCGGGAATTACCACCGTTGCATTGTCGCCAAACTCCCTCCAGAAAGGCTCAAACATAGTCGGGTTCCCCCTGCATAGTTATTTTTTGTGTCAGGAATATTTACTTGAACATTATACAATGCAGAGATCAAAATAATAATTAATACTAGCAAAGTGAATGCTACAATATTATGACAATGCACTTTATGATCAGTTTTTTCCAGTTGAATAGCTAGGGTTTAGGGTTTAGGGTTTATGATCAATATATTTGTCGTCAGTTGACTGACCATCAAAAAAAAGAATAGCTTAGTTTTTAGATAATTTATCATTTGACCCAAATAGAAGTACTTGAATAATATTTCATTATTGACCCCTATTGTTCAATACATATCATATGGAATAAATCTTAAGTTGAATACTTTACCGACTCCACAAAATAGTTTCTAGCTCCGTCCACAATAAAAATATTAAAGAGAGCCAAAAAAAAATTAATATTCACCTACAAGATCATACCAATGCAAAGGTTTCCACAGTCACTTTTAATTACTCAATGATTTGAGTTTGTTGGGAGCTGATGGTACCAATATAAAACAAGTTGATGAAAAAAAAAATACTAAATAAAGCTAATCAACAAATATATAATTTATCAAGTAAAAAAGAAATGAATAAAGTCCTAGTCCATGGGATTCGATCCAGAAGCAATACAAGTTAAATTACTCCAAAACCAGTACAAAAAATAAGATAAATTAAGAAACAAACGAGAAAGAGCAGGTAGCTAGAGAAGATCCCTAACATGTTGAGGTTGATGATCCGATCGTGGTCAAGCCCGATCTTGACACCAGTAGTTGCTGTTGATGCCTTCTTTTCCATTCCTTCCTCTTACGTATCAACAGGTTTGTGAATTTTATCTGTTGATTGAGGGCTTGATCGAGGTTGCTTCCTTTTGCACAGCCCTAAGCAAAATAGCCAGAAATATATTGTATGCAGAGCTTAGAGGAAAAATATTAATTGAATGTATTTGTTGAATAGTTTGACTATCCTGTGGCGGTATTTATAGAATAAAATGCACAAAGGAGTTAAGGAGTGTATCTTTTATTCATTCATTGAACATTTGGTGCGCCGAGGGCTACACATGCAAGGAAAGAAACATTGATTTTTTGTCGAATAGCTTGAATGCTCTCAATGTATCGTTTCCTCTTTTGTATTTTTATTAATTCTCTTTCTGTAATAGCACCCAAAGTTAAATGAAAGAGTGGCCAAATGTGTGAATGTTTGTCAAAAGATTTCAAAGTAACTTATCTCCCTCCACTTTTCTTCAAATTTTTCAGATTTGCTCAAAAGGCTTTTGTTTTTTCGCTCCCCTCTCACTGCATCCTCTGTAGTACTCCATTACTGTGCGCAATCTCAGCTGTGCAATCGTTTTTTGGGCCAGAGGTGGAACGCAAAAGTCTTTAAAATTCGTGTCAGATTCATTAAAATCCGTGCAGATTAAAACAGATGGGTAAAGATTCTTCATTCTACATGCACGGAGCACGGTGAGAACTACATAGGATACGAGTTCCTCTCAGTGCGGGTTTAAAGAGGGTGCGTATCCTCTGAGATATCTTAATTTTTGCGTGACCGACGTGTCCAGTGCCTATTCGGGGGAATGTAGGGGCAGTATTTTTTGACTTTTGAGATTCGTGCAGAACGTATTTGAACGATTGAGATATTTCAAAAAGTCACGCAAAGTTTGAGATATCTGAGAGGATGCGAATTCGAGAGGGCGTTACTCTGCAATATTCATAATATTTTGTTGTTTTGGTAGAGAGGTGGGATTGGGAGTTATTTTTCTTTTAGGTAAGAATAAAACAAAATTATTAGTTGTTCGTTTCTGTGCTTTTAGGTAAGGGAAAAAAAATTGTCTACGGCTTATTTGTTAGGAAAAAAAAGTACTGTTGAGAACCTAAAAAATGCACAATGAATTTCGATTTTTTATTTATCTCGCTCGATACATACATCCTTACATCAAGAGTTTCGATTCTTTTTCTTGACAGAATTTTTTGTTATACAATTTATTAAATAACATTGTAATTTTTTAAAACAAGTTATATCATTAACATTTAGGCATATCTTTACATGAGTAAGAAAAATAAATTGTTTGTCCACACAAATTGGTCAATTAGTAATATGAATATTTTTTTCACACATTCTACATAATTTTTATTTTTTTATAGAGAATAAATTTGAAATTTTATAAAGGTTAAGTAAGTTTTAGCAAGAACCGCCGACTTAGTTTGGCATGAATGGACTAGGAAATGTCAGTCATTTTAATAACACCAAACTACAAGATATTCAGTTTATTTCATACTTTTTTCAGATAAATATTTTTATTGGTGGAATAATACATAATTTACTCTCCTAATTGATCCCTAGAGACGGCTGTTAGTTTTGTGTTTTAAAAGTTATATCATGTTGATTATTTTTACATGTTATGTTTATGAATTGGATGTTATATGCATTTATGTTTATCTTCAAAAGTGTTCAAGAAGATACTCTTGGTCTTGAACCATAGAACTCTATATGATGACAAACATTAATCTCTAAAATATTCACAAACTTGGTTATTAGCATGGAATACTAATATACCATGATGAGTTTGTCATGTTGATTAAAATACATTACAGTTCTATAAATGTTGATAGAGACTTATCATTTAATAACATGAGTATATGAAATGTTTCATATATTAAACAAACCTAACGAATGAAAATATTATATGGATTATGTTACTGTCATTAATATCTTCATTGTGTCTCAAAATTCTTAGATATGAGATGTATTTCTTTTTCACATGAGAATTATATAATGTAATTAATATTAAAAGTTATAGTGGTGATAAAAATATTAGTTCCTTGTATATAACTTGTGCGGAAAAAAGTCATATGTCAATAGTATAATTGCCCCTCATTTATAATGAGTAATGATATTTTATGGGCCCCTTGGTAAAGTAAAATTATAATGCATGGAATATAACTGAAGTGCATATATATACATTAATAATTTGCTTAAGAGACCAACAAACGAATATAATACAAAGATGACACAGTCCTACTTTTTATATTATTCATAATATCACGTGGCAAAGAATAGACACAAATAATGTTATTTGTAACTTTACTTTGAAGTATCGTGTATTGTAAAAGAATATTTTATATATATATATGTTATTTGGGTAACTATAATGCATAGCTAGAGTACTGTTTATAGTTTATAGTAATAAAATTTTATTATGTCATTGTCAACATAACATTGATGACGCCAAAACATATAGCAAAAATCACTATCTTTTGTGACGAAAAATGACAAAAAAATGAACGCCAAGTAGCCATTTTTCCTAATTATTTATCGCAAATGTATTTTTGAGTTATTTTAGCAGGTTTTGGAGAAAGTTGCGTATTTAGGCCAAAAACAGAGCAAATATACCAAATTTAGGCAATTATTGAAGATAGTCTCAAATCAAGATATTATATGGCGTATGCAACAATCTGCACGAAGTGCACAACATCCAAGAATGCGAAATTCTATGAAAATCTGCTAATTCTGGAAGTCGTGCGGGTTTGGTCTATGCCGCATGTGGCATAGCCCAATAGGTCGCACGTGTCGCGAATTCAATCTGTGGACTGTTATTCTGCACGTTAGATCGACAGATATCAGCCCTTGATTGAAGCCTTCTAGAAGGTCCGATCCCCAGGTCATCTATGGACCATGCTGCTTCTAGATATAGCAGAGTCCAAGTTTGTTATTTTCGGAGTGCTATTTTCGGCCCTAGGATTAAGGGACTCATGATCCCCACTACTCCCACTACTTTAGAAAACCCTATAAATATCCCCTCTTGTATGTGATTCGTTGTACGTGTTTACATGTGATTAAGTCCAGCACTATAGTCACGGATTCCTCACCGATTAGGATAGATAAGTTAGGTTAGAGTTCTAGGAAGAGAGACGAAGCCCTTGGAAGTTAAGGCAAGGAGGCGAGGTTCTTCTTCAAGGGGGTTGTAATTTATGTTCTCTTTATTTTTCTTTTCTTTTTTCCATGGCTCCAAGGAGCTTAACATCTCATCTCTATGGTGAGGGATTGAACTATGATTCGTTTAATAATATTTTGATTTTGGTTATATTTTGTTGTGTGAATTTCTATTGCACTTTAATTTCTTTAATATCCTATTCGAGCATACATAGTTCCGTCTACTATATACCAATGATCCTCTACATACTAATGGGGAAGATCCGATAGATCCTTGTGTGAGAAGGATAGTATGTAATTGGTTGAATTTCAGCTAACGAGACTTGGTAGCAGTTCAAAGACTAGAGTTAGAACCCAGAGAGCTCTCTTAGCGGGGTATAATAGAAAACATCTTAGGTTAAGTTTACTGAGCCGAAATCATAATAGAAATTACATTGAAATTTGAAATATTTCAATTATGGGGTAGTATAAAACAATTAGTACCATTGTATATATTTTCCACTTTAATTTTTTACATTACCCGTTGGGTTCCCTTGTAAAATTTTCAACTTATTATCAATAGATTGTTGGAGACAATTGTCTACCAACCTTAAAAAATATAACACACAAATAAATATTTCAATTTTTCTTATAGCTGCGAAAAGTCCAGTCTGAAAAATATTGATTCAGATCATTTGTTTCAGTCTTTAAAATAAATCAAATGATATATTATTCTATCCAATTTCAAAGAAATAAAAAGAATATTTATAATATTTTAATTAAAAAAAAAATAAATTAAAAAGAAGATGTTAAGAAAATAATAATTAGACGGTTCTTATTAAAAATTAAAAAATGCCTAATCATTAGATAATTTGAATAGATTTATTAAAACCTAATTTTGGTGATCATATTAATTTAGAGGAGGGTTCTGGTGCCTCAGTTTTCCATGCCTCAGCCCTACCTCAAAATTCTCCTCCTTTGGATCTGCATCAAGATCCGTGTTGGTTTAGGCGTTGATGAAATAATTTTGTTTCTTATTCTCGTCTCCAGTGCATGGTCCATCGTTCTATCTGAGAAAGAGAGAAATCGTCCCCCACCTCCACCTCGCGCCATCGCCTGCCATCCTCGTCCGCAGCGAGACTGAATCTCAAATACAGGTGAGGATCGAATTGAATCGAATCTCCCAAAGACAGAAGCTAATTGTGTGGAATTAAGATAACAGAAGAAAGGAACTTGGAATAGAACAAAAAACGAAATTGATATTGTATTGATATTTTTCATCCAATTGGTTTCACAGTTACAACCCATTTATATAGGCGATACAAATCCAACAGGAATCAATTAAAATGACTAACTAATTCTTCTAATTATTCTCCATTCAATTCCTCTCCAGTTTATCTCCATTTCTGACAACTTGGGACATCTTCTCAGTGGTTGAATCCTTCAACGGCTATTAATTTCTTTTAACTGCACGACCCAGTCGCTCCCAAATTTCCTTCCTCTTGCTGCACGCCTCCCCCCTTAAATTGATTCATGTCCTCACGAAAAAACTCTGGGAATTTCTGAGCAACATCCTCATAATACTCCCAGGTTGCATCTTCTCTAGCTTGATTTTTCCACTTCACCAAGATCTGGGCTGTCGCGGCATTATCTCGCTTTGCCATTCTCCTAGCCAAGATTGATTCAGGCATCAGAATGGTGTTTTCCTCGGGTCCCATCACCGGCAACTTGGGTGAAAGTACTTGATTCTCTCCCAATCGAGCTTTCAGTTGAGATACATGAAAAACTGGGTGGATGAGCGAATTTGGAGGAAGGTTCAGCTTATACGCAACATTACCAATACGTTGCAGTACCTCGAAAGGTCCATAGAATTTCGAATTAAGTTTCTGATTACCTCTCCCGACCACTGTTATCTGATGATATGGTTGCAATTTAAGATAAACCCAATCCCCTTTCTCGAATGTTCTCTCGCTTCTGTGTCTGTCTTCCTGCCTTTTCATCCTCTCTTGTGCCTTTACTAGATTGGCCTTTAATTGAACCAAGGTTGCTTGTCGATCTCGCAGGAACACATTCACAGATTCTACCTGGCTCCTTGGTGCACTACCTAGGCCCAGCTGAGGAGGTGAGTATCCATATAACGCCTCAAACGGTGACTTCTTAATGGCACTGTGGTGGTTAGAATTGTACCACCACTTCGCTAAAGACAGGTAATTCATCCACTTCTTTTGCTTATCATATGCCATAGCACGCAAATAGTTTCCAAACACTGGTTTACCTTCTCCGTTTGACCATCCGTCTGTGGGTGGTACGCTGTGCTCATGTTGAGCTTAACCTCCAAAATTCCCATCAGCTCCTGCCAAAATCGGCTAGTAAAAATCGGATCTCTATCCGATATGATGTTGGTGGGAAGCCCATGCAACTTGTATACTTGATCGACAAAAGATTTCGCCACAATTGCTGCTGAAAATGGATGTGACAGTGCTATAAAATGCGCATATTTGGTTAAACGGTCAACCACCACCATTATAACCTCACACCCTTTTGACTTAGGTAAACCCGTTATGAAGTCCATTCCCACACTACTCCAAGCCTCTTTAGGTATGGGCAAGGGTTGCAATAGCCCCGCAGGTGCAGAAAAATCAGATTTGTTTAGCTAGCAGTTATCACAAATTTTGATGAATTGGTGCACTGATTCTTTCAAATTGGGCCATAAAATTGCCTTTTAACTCTCTGGTAAGTTGCAGCAATACCAGAATGCCCTCCAATAGTGGAATCATGCAGTGCCTTCAGAATTGCTTGCCTCCAGTGGCCATGATTGCCTATACAAACCCTACCCTTGTAATACAATACCCCTTGATGCTCAGATAAATGGTGGGTGGCATCTGTTTCAACACTCTCATTCAACTTCTTTCTTAACTCTTCAATCCACACATCTCCTGTGTAACTCTCTTTAATTTCTTGCACCCATTTAGGAACTAGTTCACTCACAGCTAACAATTCTCCTCCAATTTTCTCTCCAAATTGCCCTTCCCTTCTAGATAACGCATCAGCCACCTTGTTTTCAATTCCCTTCTTGTACTCGATTTTATACCTCAGCCCCAATAGCTTACTCAAGCCTTTGTGTTGCATAGGGGTATTCACTCTTTGTTCTAAAAGGTATTTCAGACTGATCTGATCTGTTCTAATGATAAATTCACCTCTAAGCAAATAGTGTCTCCATTTTGAAACTGCTGTGAAGAGAGCAAGTAGTTCCTTCTCATAGGTTGATAGGGCTATATTTCTAATTCCCAACTTCTTGCTTAGAAATGCTATAGGTCTACTGTTCTGCATCAATACTGCTCCTATGCCCAACTGACTGGCATCCGTCTCAATTACAAAAGGTTGGCTGAAATCTGGCAATTTCAACACATGAGCCTCCACCATTGCTTGTTTCAGCTGATCAAAGGCCCCTTGAGCTTCAGGAGTCCAATGGAATGCATCCTTCTTGAGCAGATCGGTAAGTGGTTTGGAAATGATGCCATAGTTCTTGACAAACTTCTTATAATAGCCGGTAAGGCCAAGGAAGCCCCTCAAACTCTTCAGATTTTTAGGAATTGGCCAGTGAGTCATGGCCTCCACCTTGGTTGAGTCTGTGGCCACTCCCTCCCTGGATATGACATGCCCCAGGTATTGGCCTCCATCTTCTAAGGTTTGTAATGTCAGCTTGAGGTGTTCCACATGAGACTCCAAGTCCCTGCTATACACTAAGATATCATCAAAGAAAACTAAAATAAATTTTCTGAGAAAAGGTTTAAATGTACTGTTCATGAGCTGCTGAAACGTTGCTGGTGCGTTTGTCAGCCCAAAGGGCATGACTTTGAACTCGTAGAGCCCTTCATGTGTGCTAAATGCGGTCTTTTGCACATCTTCATCTGCCATTAGGATTTGGTGATAGCCAGAGCGCAAATCAAGCTTTGAGAAGTAGTGTGCCCCATCCAATTCATCCAACAAATCCTCTATTGTTGGAATAGGAAATTTATTCTTTACTGTATCCTCATTCAACCTCCTATAATCGATACACATCCTCCATGACCCATCTTTCTTCTTCACTAACAGCACAGGAGAGGAGTAGGGACTGGTGCTAGGTTGGATGAGAGAGTTATGCAATAATTCATGTACTATTTTTTCAATTTCCAGCTTTTGAAAATAAGAGAAGCGATAGGGTCTTTGGCTGATTGGTTTAGCACCAGGTTTGAGTTCAATCTTATGATCCACCAATCTTTTAGGAGGTAAGGCTTTTGGTTCCTCAAATATAGAACTGAACTCTTTCAACAACCCATGGATTTTAGGATCTAGGTACTGTTCTTGACCATCTACTTCTTCTATCCTGAACAATTGGGCATACATGACTGAATTACCCTTTTGTGCCTCCTTTGCTAGATCAACTTCTTCTTCAAAGATTTTTATTTCAGCACTTGTATCATCACTGGTCAATTTGATTTCGGTGCCATTCAGATTCATGGCCAACATCCCTTGATTCAAATTCATTGTTATAGTACCTAAACTAGAAATCCAATCGACCCTAAAATAATATCATACCCCTGTACTTCCAGAACTCTCAATCTTGCCTCAAAAGGATGACCTTGCAGGGTAAATACCACTCCCCTACATTCAGTGTTTGAAACTGCTCTTGGGCCTGTAGCTACCCGAACAAACAAGGGTTTAACTGGTACTGTTGCTAGTTGGAGTGCATTCACCAGGTTAGGGTGAATGAAAGAATGTGTAGCTCCTGTATCAATCAGGGCTAAAATGGGAATATCTTTAAGTAACCCTCTAAACTTCAGTGTTTGGTTACTAGAGAAATTATTGATGCTGTTTAGGGTAATAGTGTACCCCTCAGCCATATCCTCCTCCATTTCTCTTTCATCCATGGTTGGATCATGCTCCTCTTGATCATTTGCTCAACCAACTCTTCTTCTCCCTCCATAACATGAACACTCTTATTACACTTATGCCCTTGATGCCATTTTTCTGGACACCTATAGCACAGACCCATTTTTCTCCTTTGCTCGTTGGTTAGTGTAGTTAGTGGGTTGTTGTTTGAAAGATTTGGTTTTGGTATCTCATTCCATCTCTTAACGGTGTTATCAGGTGGTTTATTGTTCCTGAACACTTGGCTGGTTTGATTTCTAAGAAAAGGCTCTTTCTTGTCAGAGGTTCCCATGACCACCTCCAACTCTAAAGCAACATCCATTACAGCTTCTAATGTTTGGGGTTTGAACAAATTTATGGCATTTTGCAACTCCTCTCTCAACCCACCAATGAAATTCCACACAAAGAAATTCTCATGTTTGATACCAGTTTCAGCCAAGAGTCTAGATTTAGCCCTCTCAAATTCTTGGATATAGACTTCAACTGAACCAGTTTGTTGTGTTTTCCTGAACTATACTATTGGATTGGCTGTCATTCTAGGCTTAAACCTCACAAAAACCTTATCCACCAACACCGGCCAAGAAGGGTTTGAATGTTCAACTCGATAACAGCTAAACCATTCTTTGGCTACACCCACAAAATTCATGGTGGCCATGAGTGATTTGTACTCTTCTGGTATCTGATAGGCCTCGAAATAAAACTTGCATTCCTCTAACCAATCTACTGGGTTCTTCCCATCAAAAGCAGGAAAATCAATACGAGGTAGAAATACCTTCTGAGAACCAGAATTACGATCTTGACCCTCTCTTCTAGTTTCGTGTCTGTCAGGAGACACACTTCTATCTCGACGGAAGTCTCTGTACATGGCAGAGTTGCTACCCTCCGCCGTCTCTCACTGTCTTCTCGAAACGGCATCAGCCAGCATCTTTGTCATTGCTGCAAATCGGGTATCTAACACTTCCTCCAACCGATTAAACCTCTCATCTTGGGCCTGGATGGAACTTTGGGTGTCTCTTGCAACCTGAGAGATCCTCTCATTTATCGCAACCACATCTAATTGATAATCTTCCTTAGGAGGGTCATTTCTTTTCGACTTCACCATTTCTTGCAATTCTTGATAACTCGAACTGTTACTTCCCGGCTGATCGCAACCTAGCTCTGATACCAAAATTGCAGCGAGACTGAATCTCAAATGCAGGTGAGGATCGAATTGAATCGAATCTCTCAAAGACAGAAGCTAATTGGGTGGAATTAAGATAACGGAAGAAAAGAACTTGGAATAGAGCAAAAAACGAAATTGATATTGTATTAATATTTTTCATCCAATTGGTTTCACAGTTACAACCCATTTATGTAGGCGATACAAATCCAACAGGAATCAATTAAAATGACTAACTAATTCTTCTAATTATTCTCCATTCAATTCCTCTCCAGTTTATCTCCATTTCTGACAACTTGGGACATCTTCTCAGTGGTTAAACCCTTCAACGGCTATTAATTTCTTTTAACTGCAGGACCCAGTCGCTCCCAAATTTCCTTCCTCTTGCTGCATCGTCCCTCCCCTCTCAATCTCCTCTCTCTAAGTACTTTTTCTTCCTCGTCCCTCAACTGGAGACACGATTTCTTCTCGAGCCGAGTTGGCATGGCTGATCGTGCATCTCTCTCTCTCTCTCTCTGCGATGAAGAATTTGATGCGTCTCTTTCTCCGGTGAAAGAATTAGCACAAATTTCATCACTAGTCAAGACTCCAAACTCTGTTAAACCCTCGTCACCACCATCTTCATTCTTCAATGTAAATGATTTTTGAATAATTTTTTTTTTCAGCATTTAATTGTGAATGGTGAATATTTCTTATTCAAGTTCTGACTTCAAATGCCCACAAAATTGACAAAACCCCAAAACAAACTAATTTCGTACAACTCAGTACTTTACACCATAAAGTTTTCCAAAATTTGATGTTTTGTCTATGTAAATCAGCCAAGAATTATGTGGCAAAACACAACCATCCTTAAAAAATTTAACTAAAAACTAGTTTTAAACTAATATCTATGCCAATTTTAGTGATTGCCATTATTTAACCATGTCATCTCATTATTTAAACATTCATCTCTTTGATTGATTAAATAATTTTAAACTAATATCTGGTTTCATTGAACATTTATTTGTATTAGGGTGTTGCTTCTATGGACGAGGGCAATTCTATATCCAAGAACAGTGGTGGTGATGTTATTGTACCTAGAGAAGGCATGGAGTTTACATCACTTGAAGAGTTTGAAAACTTCTATCGTAATTTTGCCTATTCGGAGGGATACACGGTACAGATAAACAGGACTTTTAAATTCAAAGGTACTAATAAAATTCGCTACCGTCAGTATGTTTGCTCTTGTGCTAGATTTTGTGAAGAGAAAAAATCAAATGATGAAATCTATTTAGATCCAAAAAAGATGAAAGGAGAACCTTAACTCGTAGAAGTGGTTGCTTGGTAAACATAACCGTGGCAAACAAGAAGGGTATATGGAAGGTAGGAAAGATTAACAAGGAACACAACCATCTTTTGGTTAGTCCTAATAGTCTGATCCACTTAAGACAACCTGGTGGGATGCCATCTGTGGCGAAAAATCTAGTTGAGAAGTTTAGCGAAACAGATCTTCCTATTGGTAGAGTGCCTGATATTGTCAATTGTGATGCAAGAATAAATGTTTCTCAAAGAGATTGTTGGAGTTATAGAAGAGATCTTAGGAAGAAGAATTTAGATAGTGGAGATGCAACTGCCGTTTTGCAGTATTGTATTAAGAAGCGAGGACAAGATTCTGATTTTTTTTATGCAATCCAAACCGATGAAGAGGATAGGATGGTAAATTTTTTTTGGATAGATTCGATCGCTCATCAATACTATGAGCGGTTTGGCGACGTTTTGGTTTTTGATACAACTTACAAAATCAATAAGTATAGTTTGCCTTTGGCAAATTTTGTTGGTGTCAATAACCATACCCAATCCATCATGTTTGGTTTCGCATTATTGCAAAATGAGCAAGAAGAAACATTTATGTGGTTGTTTAAGACTTGGTTACATGCGGTGGGTGGTAAGCTACCGATTTCAATTCTCACGAATCAAGATCATGCCATTGAAAATGCCATTGCAAAGGTTTTTCCGACCGTTTTCCACAGAATTTGCCTTTGGCACATCACGAAAAAATTTCCAGAAAAATATGGTTCCATTTACAAAGCTAACTCACCATTTTCTCGAGATATGAAGAAGTGTTTGTACAATTCGATCACTACCGAGGAATTTGATAATGTATGGAAGAAGATTATGAAAGATTATAAGCTTACGGAAGATGAATGGTTGAATAATTTATTTGATATTCGACAATCATGGATTCCCGTTTACAATCGAACCATATTTTATGCCGGTATGAATACCACCCAAAGATGTGAGAATATACACATTTTTTTTATTCATTTCTTAATAAAGGCACCACATTGAGAGAATTCGTGATCAAGTACGAGCATGCTCTTGAGCATCGCTATAGGGCGGAGCATGTGGAACGGTTTGCTTCGATATACAAAAATCCAATCTTTACATCCAAATCTCCTCTTGAAGAACATGCAGCTGATGTATACACTAGAAATATTTTTAATCAGTTCCAAAAAGAGCTTGTGGAAGGTCTTACATTGAGAAAAGATGAGTTTGAGAAAAATGGATCCTTAAGAAAGTACAAGGTATCATATTTTCACAATCCTAATGAGGCATTTGTTGTAACTGTGGATGTTGAGTCATGGGATGTCTCTTGTGAGTGTCATTTGTTTGAATTCAAAGATATATTGTGTTGCCATGTATTAGCAATATTCAGTAAAAAGAATGTTGCAAAAATTCCTCCAAAATATATTTTACCACAGTGGACAAAGAAAGCGGGAGAGGGAATCTCCATTCCTTTCTTAAACAAGATAGGAGACAAAACTTCAATGGTGTGTGATTTAAAAGTTAATGATATGATAAGCCAATTGAGACCATTTATGCACATGAGCACCGTTGCTTTTGAAATTATAATGGATGGCTTAGATGAGATACTTAAAAGGGTTTCCATCTTAGAGCAAAACCAAGAAGGAAACAAAGGTGCAGTAGCCATTGGTCGTGTTGAAAGTGGTATTGAACTCCCCTCACTTAACAATCCGACAATTACAAAAACAAAAGGCCGCAAAAAGCAAGATGTCAATGAGTCGAAGAATGGACGCATCAAAGGTGGTTTTGAAGTAAGTATGGACAATTCGAAAAAGGCGAAACGGCAATGCAAAATTTGTGGTCAATATGGCCACTACTCTTCAACTTGTGAGTGAAGAAAACTAGATGATGCTATGGAGGATTCACCGACTGAAAAGTCATACAAAGCGTACTTTATGTATAGGCATACTTTTGGTATAGGCATAGAAAGGGTAATTTTGGTATACTCCAATTTTTGGTATTTATGTAGTAATGGAAAGTGCATTTTTGTTAACTGAGTTGGGTCAGTAGTGCCTACCTATAATTTATATGTTATTTGCTTGTTGTTAGCTACAGTTTCTGTGATTTTCAATTTTTATTCTAAATTGGAGAAGAATGTTTGTTTTTGCATGAAATTTGATACTGTTGTGAGAAACAACACAAAAATGGTGTGATATTTAGTTTTTATCATCTCCTCCTGTTCATTGTTACTAGATTGGATATACACTGATCTTATTTTTTTATGTCATTTACTGTATAAGTATACACTGATCTTATTAAAGAATCCACAGTACCAGATCAGCAAAGGTTGTTCATGCATTTAGATGAAAAATAAAGTAAAGTAAAAAATCACTTGCATTGGCCTTTAGGATTCAAGCAATCAATCAAATTCCATTAAATACACTACAAGTGTGTGCTTTACAAAATTTTGTACAAAAGGAAAAGAAATCTAAAAGAAAGGACCTAGTTCTAATTAAGGAAAAAAGAAAGAAAAAAACTAAAATATAAGACAAGTAAAAGAAAATGAAAAAGTTGCAGCGTGCAGATTTCTGATATTAAGCTCCCTACCATTTGATATTTTTTTTCTTCTGCTATGCTTTATGTTGTTGTCTCTCAAACCAGCTTCGATATTCTCTCTTTATTTCTTTCGTTGTTGCATATGTTGCCTGCCTTTTTAATGCAAAGAATAAAATGAGTCAAAGAAATAAATGTCAATTATATAAATGCTACTGGACTAAAAAAAAAATCACACCTGGTAAGAATACCGAGTCAGATGTGGCCTCTTGCTTGGGAATAATAAGTGTCGTCACAAAGAACTTTCTGTTTTTCTGGTGATCCAAACAATGCTGCAATTTGCAATAGATTCTACATAATTCATGTAACACGCTTAGCCTTGAAGACACCTCATGAACTTTCAGCTCTACGTACTGTTTACTGGTAAATTTACATTCACAGGAAGTTAAGATGTAGCCTTATTACTACGCACTGTCTACTGGTAAAATAAGAATTGCAATATTTCACTATGTACTTTTGACTATATTATTAATGCAATCATGCCCAAGGGCTTCAGATCAAAAAAAAAAAAGCTGCCAAAGAGATGAGTATATAAATGCAGAAGGTAACTAGAAAAAAGAGAATTTCTTAAAATACTAAAGAATAAAGCTTTTAGAATCCAATTCAGAATATAGAACCAATAGCCATCATTCTTATCAAATAATTAATTAAAATTAATAAAGCTTGAAAAAAAGAGGGTTCTCATTAGGGCTGAAAACGGAACCGGATTATCCATTTCGAATCCGCTCCGTATCTACGTGAAATCCGGATTCGGATAATTCGGATTCGGAGCGGATAAATTTCCATATAGGTAGAACAGTACCGGATACGGATTCGGATAATTCCTCTGACCTGAAAACGGAGCGGATATCCGCTTGTATCTGAATATCGCATGCAGAAGTGTAACCGCGGAGAATCCGTCATCTCCTTAACCTTTTCCATTCAGAGCGTTGGAGCGAATTTATATATACTCCAAACTTGTTTTAATCTTTGACTGTGGGACTGAAAGTTTCGCTCAGTCCGGATTGCTTCGGGTGAATGGTTGTTTCACTCACGTGATTGCTTCGGGTAAAGCAATTCAAATAGAATATAATATATTATTTTTTAAATACAACTCCATAGGTACGTGGCCACGTAGGTTATTTCAGCTAGAACACCTTTATGAAAATATTATGAAAATATTGTATATCATTTTTGCATCAACACCACTCATTCTTTAATTTATTACAAACTTACAAAGCACAGCAATGAATTCTGCAAAAGGTACTTCATTGAATTATTTTTACATATTTTATATTTAATTATTCGTTCGTTATTTATTTGAATTTTAGTAGTTAATATTTTTAATTTTGTATCTGGAAGTTCTTAAGACTCAATTATCCGACAATTATTTGTTTTGTATCCGTATCCGTGGATTATCCACTCCGTATCCGTATCCGTTTAACATGGATTTGGTTTTACATTTTGATATCTGTTTACTATCCGTATCCGTATCCGCTCATTGAAATGTGAATGTGGATATGGTATCAGCATTATCCGCTCCGAATCCGCTCCGTTTACACCCCTAGTTCTCATTCATTAAATTTTGTGTCCAAACAAAAAATTAGAAATTAAACCAAACAATTTTAAATACATGATTATGCTTGCAAACAATATGCCAATACTGGTCAACTAATTAGTACCCCATTTGCTCTAATATCTATTTAACATGGGCAGTAATTGTAATAATTATAAACCATCATAAATTCTAGCATACTTCTATGCGGCTTGGTTCAATTTCTGATAACTGGCACCACATTTGCCCAAACCGCCTCATATGCCAGTACAATAGTTCTCCAAATCAAGAAATCAAGTTAATTTCTGTATAAAGAAATTTGATCGCAGAGATTTGGTGTTTAAGACAATTAAAATTCAGAAAAAAAAAAAAAAAAAAAGAGGATTTGAGCTTGTCAGGATATCAATGTTTCTTTTTCAATCAAAACTATAACAAATAAGGGACGGGGAGGGAGAGGGACATAAGGCTTACCAGGGATGCAGAAGCCAAAGGCGGCAGGGGGGCGGACGCGCGAGGTGGCTGGAGGCGGTACCGACAAACTCATGTGCGGCCTAAACGAGAAGAATCTAGAGAGGAGAGGTCGGGAGCAAATCCGAGAGAGATGAGAGGGTCAGAAGCAGCACCGAGAGAGAGAGGAGATTGAGAGGGGAGGGACGAGGATGGCGGGCGATGGCGCGGGGTGGAGGTGGGGGACGATTTCTCTCTTTCTCAGGGAGAACGATGGACCACTGGAGACGAGAATAAGAAACAAAATTATTTCATCAGCGCCTAAATCTGCACGAATCTTGATGCAGATCCAAAGGAGGAGAATTTTGAGGTAGGGCTGAGGCACCGGAACCTCCTCATTTAGTTATTTCTATTTAATAATGTTAGGTATAAATAAAAATGACGGGTAATCCAGTCTCAGATTCCCAAATCCCAATTCGGAAACCACCACCACCAGTCAAGTATCCGCCACACGATAACCGCAGAATAAGCTTCGCACAGAAAAAGTAACACATGTTAGCTTCTCAGTCGGGGCGAGTTTGGTTGCAGAGATCCAGTGAGTCCGAACCCTCTGAGGTAGCAGAATATTTGATTTTAGATCCGGACCGTTCGATCAAAATCCGGACAGGGTTGAATGCACGGGTTCCATTAATATTCGTGCTGCAAAAGCAAATTGGACGGTCCGGATCTAAAATCAAAATTTCTGTTACCTTAGGTGATATGAATTCTTGATTTTCTCTGAAGTCTGAAGTCCGAACGCAGTTTCAATCTTACCGGCTTCCCGACTACTGTCCAACTTGCGTCAGACAACTAAACTAAGCCCGATATCAATAAGATCCGCCTAACACGAATTCTCGCCATTGACAGTGGAAACCCGCTTCCTATACCCTCCTCACGTTTCCATCCCGAGCCTAATCGTTTCAACATCCCGTGGAGAGTAGAGATCGAGAAGGTGCGGACAGACAGATGGCGATTGGAGAGAAGGGTTTAGCGGAGGCTGCAGCTACTCCGGCGCCAGCGAGGAGCCATTACCTAGCGAAGTGCATCCTCAGAGGGAGCGCCGTGCTTCATGCCGTACAAGGCCGCTTCCGCTTCCCTTCTTCCTCGGACGTAGTGTTTGGAAAGGTTTTGATCTCTTGTCGAATTCTCCTATCCTGTAACCAAATCAGGTCTAGTGACCCAAAACTTTTGGGGATGATATTGTCGAAGAAAAAGATCAATGTAGAAATAATGATTAGAAATTATCAAATTTCGTCCTCTTCTTCTTGATTCCTTGTTATTTTTCATAATATAAGAACAGAGTGATGTTAGATGTTTTAGAGCTGGAATACTTGTATATCTGATAGTCCAACTAATAATGATTATAAGCTCTCAGCAAACAGGTCTCTCAAAACAGTCTCTTAGTTTTGATTACTCATAAAAAGTTGTTGTTATCTGCCCTAATTAATTGCCAAAAGGATATATTATGTTTCTTATTGTATCTGTCTTGGAGTTAGTTTACTAGATTTTGTAAATTTATTTAGAATATCTCCAGCAATGAATTATGGTCAGTATTATTTCAGAGGGATTAATTATGCCTTTAATGTTTTTATTACCAGAGTCTAACCATATTAATATGAATTGCCAGGAGACTTCTCTTGAGCTGGTAGAAATTAGTGAAGATGGAGTACTACAAACAGTATTTGAGCAAACTGTTTTTGGAATTATAAAGGACATTGCTGTCTTAAGGTGGAATGACCGATATCAACAATTTATTCCTCAGGTTCTAACTTTTATTTTTTGTTATATTTTTATTCTGGATTTTGATGTCAAGCATGAAAATTATATTTCTCCTCATTATTCTTACCAAATGGTAACAAGAATTCATCTGATTAAAAAAATGAAAAGATATTTTTCTTTTTTCTGTTTAACAGGCGCAAGGAAGAGATTTGCTGGTTATTCTTTCAGATTCTGGAAAGCTCTCTATTCTTGCCTTCAGTTCTGAGATGCATAGGTTGTTGATTGCTTCATTTTTCATCTTACATAGTTGGGGCTCATTTGTATGCTTTTAGCTTACCGCTATACAAGTACCTTCTAATCTGTTTGGATTTGGTGTAGGTTCTTTGCAGTTACAGATGTTGAGATGTCAAAACCTGGTAATTCAAGACACGAGCTGGGAAGAATGATAGCTATTGATCCAGAGTAAGCAATATTTTTCATGTTTTTTAGAACACAATCATTATTTAAAATATCTTCTCCTTTGTAGCACTAGAATGTCAGTCTATTCACCTCCAATTTTCAGCATCAAGTTAATTTGCAATTTCTCCTAGTGTAGTTTATGTTATATTTATATGTACCTCATCATCTGCTTGATTGCAGAGGTAGTTTTATAGCTGTTAGCGCATATGAGGACAAACTTGTAATATTTCCGGTTGCTCAAACCCCTGGAGGCAGCTTTCTAGATGATGTATGCCAACTCTATATTCAAATTATCAAAAAAAAAAAACTAAAAGAAAATCTCACTTACCTAATTTGTACACTGATTTCATACTTTGAAGATATTCTATATTTTGTGTCAATTTTAGAAAATTCCATATCCGCCAGAGCATGATGAGTCCTGTAGTCTGAGGGGTATGTACAGATCCAGTGTCCGTGGCACTATTTGGAGCATGTGCTTCATTTCAAGCAGCGCCAATTATCTCAGTGCAGAAGGGTATCATCCAATCTTGGCTGCAATAGTGCACCGGTTTGTACCTCTCTTTTCTGTCAATTGGACAAATTATTTTTCTGTTGTCTTAATACGTTGCAGTTTACCTTCCAAATTTTTGTTTATTTGTACACATCTAGAACAACTTCTATTACAAATGTTGGTATTGCATTACTATGTTTCCCAGGCCTGATAACCATCCCCTAAATACCCCACATTAACTTTTTCACGCATCTTGAATGTGTACCTGCCTATTGTGCCGATGCACACTTGCATGTAGTATTGATGCACGCTTATCTATTTCAGTTAAGACATCACTGTTGATAGCTGTCATGCTGTTTTGACCAAGTCAAAACATGTTTTGACAGCTGTCAACACCTGTCTGGATCTTCTGGACTCGTTTTCCGAACACCATAAAATGAACATTTGACTATTGCTCAATGCACGCATGAGTATTACACCAATACACACTTGGCTATTGCATCAATGCACATTTATTTAGATGGGGTTTGTTTAGGGGTGAGAAATTGAGGGCTACATGTATTATTACTAAACAGGTTGTTCCTTGGGGGAATCTTTACTTAGGATATTTTAGCATACAACAGGCGATCTTGTTGAAGTGAAGGGGTTTGTGTAGATTTAAATGACCAGAGACCCATGGTAGAATGGATTTGCTTGTAAAAAATTGATGGGTACTTTCTGCTGTGGTTTAGATAAGTTATATTATGGCATGGGTATAATAGGCCATAAACATTCAAGGTTTATATTCATGTTAATTCGTTGCATTTGTAACTGACAATTTTGCATACATTGGCAGGAGAACCTCTTGTGGAAATGAAGTGCTATTATTTGGCTACAACTCTAAAACAAGTAGCATTCATGTTATATCTAACTATTGTGAAAATACAAAGTTGGCACATAGCATAGCTGCAGTCCCTAACTTCTCAGGCTTTGCTTTTTTATTCCGCGTCGGTGATGTTCTTCTATTGGACCTTAGAAACCCAGAGATCATTCGGTGCATCCACAAGATAAGTTTACCTTTCCCCAGTACAGTTGAAGAAAGGAACTTCATTGTCGACATTTCTAAACAGCCACCTAAGTTTGATGATCAGGTCATGTTTGACGAGGCAGCTTGTGCTTTATTAGAGTTAAAGGATTCCGGTGATGATACAATGGGGGATGATGATCCCATGAATATTGACACTGGAAATGGGAAGGAAGTTCAGAATTTGAACTTTATTTGTTCGTGGAGTTGGAAACCTGCTATGAGGACCTGTTCTAAGCTGTTATTTTGCCTAGACACTGGAGAGTTGTATGTTATTGAGATAAATTTTGATGTTGAAGGAATCAGGATCAATCTTTCTGACAGTCTATATTCAGGTCAGCCGTGCAAGAGTTTGTTATGGATGAAGGATGTCCTTATATTGGGACTTGCCGAAATGGGAGATGGCATGGTGCTTAAGATCGAGAATGGGGCATTAATGTACAAAGGTTTGATACAGAACATAGCACCAATTTTGGATTTGGCGGTTGCTGATTGCCATGATGAGAAACACGATCAGATGTTTGCATGCTGCGGGATGAAACCTGATGGGTCGTTAAGGGTTATTCGCAATGGTATCAGTGTTGAAAATCTTCTTAGGACACCTCCTATTTATCAAGGTATATCTGGTACATGGGCACTGAAGATGAAAGAGGCTGATTTGTACCATTCATTTCTTGTCCTTTCTTTTTTGGAAGAGACCAGAGTGCTCTCTGTAGGGTTGAGTTTTAATGATGTAAGTGAGGCGGCCGGGTTCCAGCCTAATGTGTGCACTTTGGCATGCGGCTTGATGTCTGACCTGTCGCTTGTACAGATTCACAGCAGAGGTGTGAGGCTTTGTTTACCAACAACAACTGCTCATCCTGAAGGTGTACCTCTCGGTACACCTGTTTGCACTTTCTGGACACCCCCTGATGGACTAAATATCAATGTAGGTGCCATTGGGCATAACTTAGTTGTAGTTGCCACTTCAAACCCCTGTTTCCTGTGTGTACTTGGGTTCAAACATATCTCAGCTTACAAGTATGAAATTTATGAGATTCAGCGTGTATTGCTTCATTATGAGGTATCTTGCATGTCTATACCCTCTGACCATGTGGAATTGACACGGGGTCCAAGTGATGATCCCAATTCTGGCGTCTTAACTAAACTGAATGCAAGCAAGGTTGTTGTCATTGGCACTCACAAACCTTCGGTGGAGATTTTCTCACTAGAACCTAAAGATACTCTCCGTGTTCTTGCAGTTGGGCTCATAACAGTGAATAATGCACTTGGCTGTCCTATAAGTGGTTGTGTGCCTGAAGATGTTAGGCTGGTGTTATCAGACAGGGTCTATGTGCTATCAGGCTTGAGAAATGGGATGCTACTTCGGTTTGAATGGACTAATCTCTATTTTTTCTCTCAACCTGAACCGAGTTCCTATTTCGGAAACATGGAAATCTCCTTGGCCAAGTCAGAAACCGCAATTCTTGAGATGATTGCTATTAGGCGTATTGGTATAATGCCAGTTAGTCTGGCCCCCCTGAATGACTCTTCTAATTCAGATGTCATTGTTTTAAGTGACAGACCCTGGTTATTGCATGCTAGTAGACAGAGCCTTGCGTACACTTCCATTTCTTTTCAGCCAGCCTCTAATGTAACTGCAGTGTGTTTTGCTGATTGCCCGTTGGGTATCTTGTTTGTGTCTGAGAATAGTTTGCATTTGGTACGCTTCTGATTTTTTGTTTACTATTTATTTGTTTTTGTACATGCTCATAAGTTCTCGTTCTTTAACTTGCTAGCTCATTTTTTCTTGAAGGAATATATGTCTGGTTTATACTTTGTTACCAATATCTTCTCAGCACAAAAACTACTTTGGTGCATGTGTCTGTGTTGAATGATTGAAAACAGGCTAAATATGGGATATTTTTTCTGTGGCAATCAATTTTAGGCTGTTCTTTCTGGAGTTGTTAAATTCTGGCCGTTCTGCTTTGATCCTATCTATTTTATCTTTGCTTACCAAGCATTTGACTTTTGCAGGTAGAAATGGTGCATAGCAAGAGATTAAATGTACAAAAGTTTCCTATTGAGGGGAACCCAAGAAAAGTTCTATACCATAATGAAAGCAATACTTTATTCATGATAAGAACTGGCTTAAGCAGTCCATCATGCTCCTCGGATATATGCCAAGTGGATCCTCTTAGTGGGTCTTTACTTTCTAAGTTCAAATGCGAACAGGGTGAAACTGCAAAATGCATGCAGATAATTAATGTAGGGCATGAACAATTGCTAGTTGTTGGAACAAGTCGCTCTTCTGGTCGACTCATCATGCCGAGTGGTGAAGCTGAAAGGTTCAACTTTTTCTAGTTATTTTTCTTTTCATTTCTTTTTTTCTTTTCTTGCTTGCTGTGATTTCATTGCACACATTAGGGTTTGAAATTCTAGCATCCTTTTGATTGTTTCGCATGGCCTGGACTGAAATTAGTTACTTGAAAATGGTCGAGCGTACTAATCTTTTGGTCTGTGGTCTCATTACCCTTTCTCACTTGTAATCACAACATCAATTTCTCTCAGGGCTTCATCATTTTTCTAAATTCAGCAAATGTTTATATTGATATGATCTAAACTCTAAAGCCTCAATGTTAATATCCTATTAAAATAAATCACTAAAACTTTCTTCTCACTGGAGCAGTACTAGAGGCCGGATAATAATCTTAAGTTTGGCTAGTGCCAAAAACAATGACGCTGCTAGTTCACCATATCAAGACATTTGTAGCTACGTCTCTGAAGAAGTAATAGCAAGTCCTAGCTCCAATACCCAAATTGAAGATTTGAGCATTGGACTGCTAAAATCAGTTGCTCAAATCAATTTACCAGGGGCTGTTCTTGCAGTCTGTCCATATCTCCAAAATTATTTTTTGGCTGCTGCTGGTAGCATGGTAAGATTCAATCTAACCATTTTTCTTTCTTTCCAATTTGATTTAGTTCGATTTGATTTGACTTTTAAGTTTGTAAAAAAAAATATGATTGCTTGCTTGCTTTATTAGATATGAAAATTCCTCTGTAAATGAATTAAGTGAAGATAATAAAAAGGAGATCATACTGGTAATACAACTAATTTGAATCTGAACTGAACTGATGTACTGTATTGGCACCTGAATTTATGTCTATGCTAGTGGTAGCTTAATCTTGGTTTGTTCTTTCAATCCAATCTGATGCATGTCATTGGTTACCAGCTTAGTTTGTTTGGATTTGTGCATGACAATCCACATCATCGACCGAGGAAGCTTGCAGTTACCAGGACACGGTTTACAATTACTTGCTTGAAAACATTTTATACAAGGATAGCTGTTGGTGATTGTCGTGATGGTATCCTTTTCTATGCCTACCGCGAGGTAAATATTTCTTTTGGTTGTACATAGTATTGTGGATAAGACAAGCTTATGCTTCTGCTGATAAATCAAAGATGCGCCACATATCTTTTGTTAGGATGCCAAGAAATTGGAATTAGAATATTCTGACCCAGCTCAGAGATTGGTTGCTGATTGTGCTCTTATGGACCGTGAAACTGCTGTTGTATCAGACCGCAGAGGGAGCATTTCAATCCTGTCATGTCTGAAGAACTTGGAAGGTACTGAATCACGATAAACAAATAAGAAGTATTAAACTAACTAATTCATGCCAGTACTGAATACTGCTGATATGGTAAAACCTTGTTTATTTGAGGAAAATAACTGTTGGTGGCTTGGTGCTATGGTATCAGGGCAATTGGAGGATAGGATTTTGGATTTTAGTACCTTAGTACTCGGTATCCTGAAAAAAAATTAGTCAACAGCACAATTTTTTTCATTATCTCCTGATCACATTACTTAAAAATAATTCCCTTAATTTTTTTTCTCTAGGCATTAATAGTGATTCTGGGAAGGCAAGTGTTATGGTTTTGCAGTATGTCCATCCAAAAGCTGAGTAATTATTGTTTGGCGTTATTTCCACTAACCCTAAAAAAATTATTGTTTGGTGTTACACCTTGCAGCTTATGAAAGCCCAGAGAAGAACTTAAACATAAATTGCTCATTCTATATGGGGGAAACAGTCATGAGCATCCAGAAGGTACTTTTGTTCCCATTAATGCTTATCATCTGTTTGAGGCAATATAAGTCAAAAAAATTTATATCTTGGATTAACTTTTTGGTTTCTTTTGTTATATAGTATTTTCAGCAAGAGTGAGGCTATGGTACTATGCATAGCGCAAATTGGTCCATACTGCAGATCAATATTATCGTTTTCAAAGTCCAGGTAGTCGATCTGAATTGTTCAACATGATTTTCATATGAAATATACTTGCAGACTAAATTTTATATTTTTTAGAATTTTTTTACCATTTTTTAAGATAGGTAGAAAACCACTACTTTTGAATGGTCTAGAATCTTTAAATCAAGTGATTTTCAACCCATTAAAAATAATTCTGAAAAATGTAAAATTTGATATACAAGTACATTTTCATATGAAGATCATGTTGAATGGTTCAGATTGATTGTTTGGACTTTGAAAATGGAGATATTGATCCATAGTATGGATCAATATACGCTATGCATAGTATTGTAGCCTCACTCTTTTCAGCAATTATTTATTTGTTTGATTCACTATCATAAGTTTCCTGCACAGTGGCTGTAGTCTGTTACAGCCTATTATGTATACTGAACACCTTCTGGTCTTGTGTATAACTTTTGCTCTTTATGCTCTTCAGTTTCTTTTGTGTATGCTTGACTTTCTGTACATTTTCATAGGCATTATTTTCCTACAAACTCCCTGTTGATGATGTGGTGAGTGGTGGCAACAATACAGAGAGGTTTCTTGAATCTTCTTATAACAGTGTTATTGCAAGTACATTGCTCGGAAGTGTGTTCATTCTTATCCCACTCACTAGGTAAGTTGCACATTTTGTTCTTTGATTTTATCTTGTTAAAATTGCATTTTGTTTTTATTCAATGTTTTTTTAAAATAGCAAACTTAGTAGGAGCTGTCATGGTAAACACATTGTCTAGCATGTTTTCTTTCGTTATGATTATATTATTTGTTTTTTTTTTTTTCCTTGACAGTCTGGGTAGGTTACGATTGACCTTTGTAAAGCTTTATTTCCAGAGCTTCTGATCATATTTGGAGGCACACCATGGTCTGAAAAACATTTTTGTTGTTGTTCTTGCATATATTTGCTTGGTATAAGCATCAACTTTTCATCGCATTATGTAATCATTGGTTGAAACAAACCTATGAAGACTTAGCAATTGATTGGGAATGATGTGTCTATACTCACACTTGCTGAGGATAAATTGAATGTCCTTTCACAATAAGCTACTCCCTCAAGTAACATACTTTAATTTGATTGCTTATGTGATCTTACAGAGAAGAGCATCAACTATTAGAAGTGGTACAAGATAGACTTGCAACTCATAGACTGACATCTCCAGTCTTAGGAAATGACCACAAGGAGTTTCGTGGGCGGGACTCACCTGTAAGTTTTAATTCTTACCTTGAATGATTTACTGTCCTGATAGGTTACATGTTTAAATCTCTGCATTCTCTTTTTTTATATCTTTTGATGCAAAAGACCTTAGACTGTGGTGTTACTGTTGATGTTATTAGTGAAGATAATGCAAGTCCTTAGTCATGGTTTGGATTATTTTTCCTTCTCTTTTCTTTTTGTCGACAACACCATTTAACGACTGTCAATCTATTCTTAAACCTTTGACCCACCTGATGCAAGGAAAAGAAAATTCTTCAATTCCAGAAGGGCACGCCTAAGAGAACTGAACCCAAGAACTTGACCAGAAATTAAGAACCTTTGATCTGAAACCAGCCATAATACTCAATCTAGAAATAGCATGACCTTAATGGCCCGAGACCTGTATCTGGTGTGAACTTCCCAAACTTATTTTTTCCCATCCCACTCATTTGTCATCTCTAACTTCAACACACTATGTTGCTGTCAAATCTCAATTCATCTTGAAACCCAGGTTCTCATATTATATTTCCTTCTGGATTGGAACGTTGCGCGGGGATGTTACCCCAAGCATAACTTTGTCTCTTTTGCTGAAACCATTTTCTTTTTATGCAGGCTGGAGTACCAACAATACTGGACGGCGACTTGCTTGTGCAGTTCTTGGAGCTTACTAGTCTACAACAAGAGGCAGTACTTATGTCGACAGGTGGACAGAGCAGTAAAGTCTCTACATCAGATCCCCGACCTGCTCCACGACCAACTCCCCTCTCTGTCAACCAGGTTGTACAAACACTTGAACGGGTCCATTATGCACTCACATAAAGTTTTTTATATTGAGACAGAAGAGCATAGAGTTTGATAGCAACAAGTTAGTTTTCTTTCATAGAATACCTGATGCTGCTTTTGTTTGTACAGTGAGTACATTAGTACGTATCTCCTGTAAATTTAGTAGGATGCCTGATTTGGTTCTCTCAACCAGTCAACTGGCCATACAGTTTGGTTTGTTGTTTTATCATTTTTTTATGGTGTATGTAAAATAATTAACAACAAAAGACCAAATGCCACATGTCACCACTGCATAGGGCATCACACACTTTGCACATAAGCATTCTCTCGAACCATCAGCATCTCGCTAGCTTACAACATATTTTTTATTGGACCATATTTATCTGTAGGATTTTCATTAAATCATCTGCATCATCAGCTCATCGGTTGGACCAAAACTTGCCCAATGAGTTGGATTAATTGGTGCAGAAGCGTTAACTAAACATGGCTCGTAAGGGTTTTGTAGAATGCAACATGTATTTTATTGCAACCAGAATTAAGATACAGCTTTAACTACCAACGTAAAATTGGATAATAAAAGCCAGCAATTGGACCCAAGCACTTCAGCGTGAAGTCCAACAAAATATAGGGTTGAATTCGGATCAGATAGTGATATAGATCGGATATTAAATGGATACGAACAAATATAGATATAATTTGGATCATAATTCAGATAACGTAACATATTTTAATCCGTTTTTATTTAAATTGTAATGAATCTTGTATTGCATTTGTAAAATTTAAAAATTAACACTTTTAGGCAAAAGTACAACACCAGCGTTGAACTCTTAACATAGGTGATGTTATAGTTCAAGCTACAGCATTTTAAGAAATCAAGCGAAAAACCTTCATATTTGGATTAAACAAGCTGTATATTCATCCCATTCTCGGGGCAGGCTTTCCCTTGAATTTAAGTAATACAATTTGTTATTCTTTTGGTGATTGCAAAAAATTTGGATTGATGAACCTAAGAGTTATATAAGCGTTGAGAACGTGCTAGATCAATCCCAGCCAAGCAAGCAAGAATTGGTCGTATGAACAAAAATTGACTGCAAAATTCTTTTAATGAAATTATAGCTTGTAATCTGCTCACTGCTACAATAAAGAACCATAATCAGCAGCCGTTTGATCAGATATTCTACGAACACCATCTTTACTAAAGACAAGTTTAAGGATAATAACTAACAAAAAGTAACAATTAAAAAACTAAATTTGGAGAGCTCTCATCAGTCCACTTCAACGTTATATGAATCAAATATAAATTACAACAAAATTTTCACTGAAAAATACAAAAATTTCCTTTTGCAAAGTGGATCCCAGTTCTTCAAAATGGATCCCATCAAAATACATGAAATGACTAGAAGCCCAAAGATTTTCAGGCTCTGCCTTAATGAATCCTAATTAAACATTATTGTGAGGCCACCGAACTCTCCACATATTCCAATGCTTTTCTCTTTACATGCTCGATCCTTTCTTCGTCTCCTTGGGATTTCTCAAAATCGAGGTACTTCTTGAATAAGAACTGCAGAGAAACATAAAAGATCAAATCTAATTAGCAGGCATAAATACAAGGATGCTAGCACCCAGAAATAAAAAGCGTAGCAGTTGCTGCCTGTATATGGTACAAACAATTATTTTGAAGCACATAATTGGTTGGAAGATTATAAAGCTTTTCAAACTTGAATAAGATAAGATTAATCTATATTTTTATTTTGAATCCACATTCAATTCTTTAAAATGAGTTCTATTTTATTTTTCTTATTTATAAGAAAATAAAAATAAACCCATTAAATAAATAAAATTGGTCAAGAAGATCTAATCAAGAATATTATTTTAGCCTTTCCTCAAATATATTTTTTATTAAACTGTGAGTATGAAGCAACTGGACAAGCGTCAATTTCATTTAGGCTTAATTTACTCGTGCATAATTGAAGTCCTATTATAGACTTTATACTGACAAAACACATTCGTATGGTGCAAGAAGTGCTATTAATGAATGACATAATCAAGTGAAAAACCTTCATCTTTTTCGCAGGAAGGATCAAAGAAGTAGCCCTCTCAAACAAAGCTCTAATAATTTCAACATCACCAAGTCTTGTCTCCTGTAAAAGCATGACAAAAGAAAATAATTAATAAAAAAAAAAAACAGACTAGGAAACAAACAAAATAGAATCAAATTACTTGATCAAGGTAGACACTCCAAAGATCGGTTCTCTTTGGGTATTCTCGCAATATTCCTTCAAAAAAAGATCTGCCTCTCTCAGGAACACCACCCTTGAATTCTAAGATTGCCATTTGAGAGATGAATTTTATGTGCTTCTTTTGAGGCAAGCTCAGAAGAGCTCGTTTCACTATCACCTGGGTACAATCTTGACCTTGCTTGAGGATGTTTTGGGCACTGCGTAACCACACCTAAAATTCCAAGGATAGTTATCAGTTGATGTTTTTTTTTTTTTAAATTGAAACCATGAATCACTTACACAGACAATTGGCATACAAGCTACTTGTTTCTGAGGCAACAAGTGTGCGCCAAATAATTACAAAAGCATTATACAAACGTAACTAGAAGAGGACTCAAATGCCTCGTCACGCCTCACATCCTTTATCTCTGTTTTCGAGGTCCAAGCAGTCATCCGAAGCACTCAACATGATCTCCATATATAAATGTGCTTGAAGACCAAATTTTATATTTTTTTGGAAATTTTTTACTATTTTTTTTAGATAGGTACAAAATCACTGTTTTTGGATGCTCAAGAAACTGAGATTTCTGTACCTAAAAAAATAATGATTTGGCCTCCAAGCACATTTAATATGGAGATCATGTTGATCGTTCAGATTGACTGTTTGGACTTCGAGAACAGATATAAAGGATGTGAAGCACGATGAGGTATGAAAGACACGAGGCATTTTAACCCTCATGTAACTATATCAAAAAAATGGTATATTGTACAAAAAGGGATACAATGTCAAAACTACTGTGTGCACACCCAGGGGAAAAAACAGTTTCATTAATAAGCAGCTATGCCAAAACTAATATGCATAACAATTAATAGTTGTTTGTATGGACAATATTTCCTTTCATGGTGTATTCATATATAGTTCCAACTATTTTATTGAAATCACAAACAAAACATATTTAGACACCTTGCATGAAGTTTTAAACTTCTTTGTCATTCTGGCAAGAAGTTCATCCGCTAGCTTGTGCTGTTCAGTTCTCTCATACATTCCAAGGAGAGCAAGATGCAACTTTTTTGGATCACACAACTGCAGTGCTCTCTGAAACGTCTTTTTGACAGCTTCCTGTAAATTGCCAAAAGAACCAAGTCATTATTTGCACCAGCCAAGGGAGGAAAATATATAACAATGACACAAAATCCCCTAATTTTACCTCAGGAGGATTTCCATATTTATTTTCTAAATTGAAGTATGCGACCCAAACATTCAGTTTTTCTTCCTCTTCTCTGATATTTATTGTTCTCAAGGCCCTTCACCATGAAAAGAGGAGGATCAAAATTAGTACAAAAGAATTGTAGAACACACTACATGTGAAATGTATTCAAACTTATAATTTCCTTTGTAACTAAATGAAGTATTAAACAACTTAGACCAATTAAGGTACTGTTTTAATCATGATCAGTACTCAGATAATGGCACATCGATAGCACAAGCTGGATTTGTATGGATCTCATAATTGTCATGAAAGTTTATAGAGCAGAATGAGAGCAACAATGAATAACAATGGCAAAAGGCAGTAGTAATTGACTACTCTCAACTCAACAGTTGATTTATCATCGTAAAATGACACTTGTGAATCTCAAATTTTCTAATTTAACTCATTTGATTGTTTGTTTTGATTTCTTTCAGATGCAACACTTTTTGAGACAGTTTAATTGTAATATAAGTTACCTTTCAGCAATTGAGCGTGCTTTCTCAACATTTGCCACATCCAACATGAATGCCATGTAATTGATCCAAACATAGCTGCTATTAGGCGAGCTCCGTACCAATTTCTCAAATTCCTCCTCACTCTTTGGGACATCCTTCTTTAAAGATCTTTCCTCAGCAGCACTGATTTCAAGTTCCCTGTATGCAAGATAGTCAAGAGCAAATATTGCAATCAGGGTCAGTGCCAACTTGTATCAGACAGAAGTAGTGATAAGAGGTAATTTACAAGGTATTTTGGGTAGAATTATCCCCGATTAGACTTCATCACTACATGAGACCTCAAAATCGACAATAAATAAGCCAAAGATAAACCTAATCTCTGTGCAAAACTTCAAAATTAACGATATAAAAGCCAAAAGACAAACTGTGACGAGATGAATAATGGGTGATACCAGGTATATATTATCAGTTCAGTATCTTACCTTTACATCAACCCTGGTCCTAGAGCAAAAACACCTAAAGATATATTAGCAAACTACTCAACAAACCTCTCTTCCTTTGCCTTCTTTTTCGCAAGTTTAATTTTCTTCTTGTTAGCAGTATCATCTCCACTCGCAACAACTTCCTCAGAAGTAAGATTATCATCATTATCTGAGAAATCAGATTCATCCAATGACACTTGGAGAGCAGGGACCAAGGCTCTAGCTTGTGCTTGGCTAAGTTCGGTGTCGCCAATTTCGTGTAATGATGTGAAACCCATATCAATATTGACCTCTTCATTAGCACCGGTATCATTTTCATTATTTTCTAGAGCTATATTGTCGTCAGAACCATCTTCAAAGTAAGACTGTTTCATTCCAAGAGAAATTTTGTTCTTTGCCTCGTCAACCTGACCACAAGGAAAAAAGAAGTTTATATACACTGAAGCATACAAATATTCCATGCTATTAAAAGTATATTCAGGGAGATGATGTACCTTCAGAATCTTTGCCTTCACTCTATCACCTGCCTTGTACATTGCATGGCGGTCATCAATTGATTCATCAGATATCTCTGACACATGGCACAAACCAACCTGCATAAGCATTAGACTGATCACTCTTCCACACAAAAGATTCTCCAGATTTAACTTAAAACTTTAAATGGCATCTAAAATGCCTCATCTTTTCATTTATTGCACTTCAAAAATGTCCACCCAACCCTGAAGGCACTCCCAAGCACAAGGTAGACACGGTATTGTGATTTCTCTATTTGAAGTAGCATAATTTACTTGAGATAAAGAAACATCTTGTACAAAAAATTTAGACTTTTTTTTCACAATTTTTCATTTCCGAATTGTGATTTCTCTGTTTCTCTATTTACCTTTAGAAAATTCAGGCAAACGTACAATTACATACACTTTCCTTATAATTTATGAAACAATGTTTCTACATATGGGGAATTTGGGTAGACATGCTGATAGTCTAGTGCTTACAATTTTATGATTTCAATAATTTGAATGCATGTTTCAGAAGAAATTGGTGAAGTGCAACAACTGACGACTGAGGGACTTATGTTCAATAAAGCCAAAGATAAATCTACATAACATAACATACCAGTTTGCTATTGTCAAGTGTTATAAATAAGCCATACAACTCAACCCTTCTAACATGTCCGTAAATCACAGCACCCACATGCAGATTGCTAAACTCAATACCATCTGCCTTTCTCGTCTCCCTATTTATCTTCCTTAAGGTGACCTCAACTTTCTTTGATGAAGCTTCCACTGATATAACCCTGCATTAACACTTGTTTGCATTAAGGCACTATAACCGCAAATCATTTTTTTCCCCTAAAAATTATAAGTAGAAGGAATTTCAAGCAGCCTTCTGCATTAAGGTGGTGTTTGGCTGAAGCCTAAACCATGGAATAAGGAGTTTAGGCCTCAGTTATACCCCAAACACAGATTAATTAGGGCAGCCTAACTAGGCTTAACTCCAAATTAGGCCTCTCAATTTAAACCACCTCTCCAGGTGGCTTAAGAGTTAAGTATCCCTATGGTCCCACTGTCAGCAACTATCCAATTTTTTTACCTCTTTCTCTTCTGTAGTTGATATTATTTCTTAATAACTTAAACCATGACATAACTTTAGACCTCAACCAAACATGAATAGCTTAGGCCTCCAAAACTTTAGGCCTCAACCAAACACCACCTAAGGCCATAGATCTAAATTATCTTCTGGAAACTAAATTTTGCAAATATTTCTTACTTCCCATGCACAAGCTTCCCAACAGGGAACGCCTTATCAGGTTTCTGAATGTACTCATCTGACAAGTGAGATATGAGTATGCGAGCATCTATAGTCCGAGAAAGCATGATGAAGCATCCTTTGGGGCTAACATTCTTCACATAACCCTGCAATAGTTTTGGAGGGGTTAAATAGCATTTTTGTTGTGCTTCTGTTGTACTGTCTCTTGATCACAATTTTTGAGAAGATATATATGACAATAGATATATGGGTTATATAAGACTATAGGAACTGTCTCATATACCTGGACTTCCATATTAGGCTGTATGTCATCCATTGTCTGGGGCCTGTTGGTGTGAACTTCCCTGAGAAAATAAATAATTAAACAATATTAGAAACATACTGATTACTAATAAACTAAATCCAAACTATCTTTGGTGAGAGATCCCGAAGTAACTGATGAAGTAAGAAAGCTGCCAACCTATAAGTGCCGCCAGCAATTTTCACAAAAAGAACAAAGGTAACTAAAGGTAATGTTTAAAGTCTCAACAAAATGTATTATTTAGACCAACAGAATTGTTCCATGCATTGCACCACAGCCAGGTTTTATTCAATGTTATCAGAACCGGACCGGACATCGAACCATTAAAGCTTCGGTTCAACGGTTCACTGGTTGGATCGTTGATTCAACCGGTTTAATCGCTGGTTTTTTAAATTTAAAACATATGTAACTTATTTTCTGGAAATCAACCTGTTTATTTACTTTTGCGTCTTCTAACAAGAAATAATAAGATTATATCTCTGCTTGAACAAAACATCTCTAACAAAGAATAACATGTCAAAAATATATAGAGATAATAAATATATTGGGTTCTCCTTGCTCTTTGTCTTTGGAGCAACAGGAAACCAGAAAAGATCAATTTCTCTTTCATCCGTTTCTCTTCTCAGTTAAAAGTTCACTTTTTGTTTGATTTTTGAATGATTTCTATTTGCTTTATTTTTTCTAGATCCGGTACACATGAGCCATATAGTGACTTTCTAAAGGAATACTGTGGACCAAGTTTATATGAAAATTACCAAAATGCAAAGGGACCACGTGGGTTTAATGAGAGAGAGTGTGGATTCATCTTTCTTGAAAACTGTGCTTTTTCTATTTAAACCGGATTTTACATTAATTGCTTCAGCAATTTTAAATGCAATCCGGCCGGTTCAACCATTTTCCCCCGGTCTAATAACATAACCGATCCATTAAGAGAACCAAACCGGACAGGGACCGGTTCCGGTTTTTTCCGGTCCAACAGACCGGTCCGGTTCTGATAACACTGGTTTTATTATCCAGGTGTTCCAGGAATGTCAAAGATATAAAACAAAGCAAGTTGATTGCAAAGATAGCACTTACACTCCAGAATCAGATTTGATGCCGAGTAATGAAGCACGGAGAGATAAATCAACATGCATTGTTCCCTCGGATGAGCGACTTATGTCCAGGATCTTAGTTTTAACAAACTGTCCTTCATGAAATCCAGTTAAAGGTTCGGGCACCAACTCATCAACGAGCTCAGTGTAGTGAACCCTCCCGTATAAATGCGGACCCACCTGTACAAGGAGCCCACCAACACCAGGTAGAAACTTTTTTATTCGCCCTCCAACAATATCGCCTTTCTTCAAGTTCTCAGAACTAGTAATATTTGTATTGTCCTTTGTAACTTGATTGATCGTGACAAGTCCAACAGAAGCAGGAAGAGGTTTCAATCTGAGCAATCTCTTTTCTTTGTTTATGTTTATAATTAGTCCATTCACGGCTTGACCAACCCTGTACAAGTTTTTAAACTTTTCGAGCTCATTGGGTTCCGAAGAGGCATCAAGAATGAAAATATGAGCGGTAACACTTCTAGATATTGTTAGCCAGGTCCACTCTGTGTCCATTTTCATGACATATCCTCTAATGATGTCTCCGATAGAAAAATTGAAATCCGATGCCGGAGGAGTAATCTCTTCACCTTCTCCTGACAAACTCACAGCATAAATTAACTGACAAAAATTCAATCAGAGAAAAAACACTTGAGTGACAAGCCCGTTAGGCATTAACATCAAAAAATACCTTGAAGCAAAGAAGGTCTAACAGACAATTCCAATAGGTTTGTTTTCCCGCCCCTCCCTGAGTGATCGACCTTGGCAATAATTCGTGCATGAAGCACCTGACCAATTCGATATTTACCAAATGGATTCTCCACAAAATAATCAGATTTGTCTAGTACCTGCCACATAGAAATTCGCCAAACAATTAGATGATCAGACCAAAAAGAAAAAGGACCCAGTAATCGTACAGAGCTAACTAATTACCTCAGTTATATGGACTCTCCCTTGAAGCCCAGTTCCAAGTCTCACAATTAGTTCAAGTGGCTTGATCTCAACAATCTAAACAAGGTTTGAATAAAAAAAATAATGAAAACATTGCTTAATCTCAACAATCTATAACAAGGTTTTGATAATTAATAAAAAAATAATAAAGGTAGTCCAAAACATTTAAAAAAATTATCGAGGTTGATAACTGCAATCAAGGTTTTCAGCAATTTCAGCAATCAAAAGAAAGCAATATATATTTTGTCCTCATTCAAAAGGATAAATGATCCGCAACTTGGTCGGTTTCTAATGAGAAAACCCTGCTTGCAGTTGGTAATTCGCAAAAGTCAATTATCATTATGGATGCTCCATGTCCCAAATAAAAACTCAAAAAAAAAAAAAAAAAACTCGAACCTCCCCTTCAACAGCAGATCCAACTTTGTAATTGGACTTCTTCACCCTCTTCGAGCTAGACGCCCTTGATTTATCACTTAATGTTTTAAGAAGGAGAAGAAGCCTCTCAGACACGTCAGTGCTTGGAAGAGCTCCAACAACAGCAGTGACACTAAAGATATAAATAGACAAATCACATTCATCACAGATGCACAAAAGATCAATGATTACAAGAGATGCCATATCAACTATATCCAATACCACAATGTTACTATGTACCAGTCAATATAGCTTTGAGATTATAATGAAATAGGGGTTACAATGAGCTCTAGGTATTATGCTTATCTAGGTTAGGGTTGAGAATCCTTGAACCAACTCACCAATGAACCTGGCCACCACATGACCCACATAATTCTGGGCAATGGGTTGATGGGCCAGATCTGGCTCAAGCATTTTTGGAAGCATAGTGGGTCCGTCAAATACATTCTAATGGGTCATGCCCAACCAGCTTTGATGATTTATTTATCCGCTGCAACATAGACAGTGGACCCTCTTTCTATAGACAAAGGCTCATTTTGTTCAGACAGATGAAGAAAAGAAAGAAGCGAATTGAATTCCCACATGTGGGAATCAAATTCTTCCCAACTGCAGTATAAACAACACTAACACCAACAACCTGCTAATTGTTATGTCAAGTGTAATATTATATGCAAGTAAACAACCTGCACATGCACCCTATTTTTAAACTTGCAAAACTCAGGTGCAAGTGCAGGTTGGTACCACCAGTGCAAAAAGATGACAATAATTGCTCCACGTGCTTTTGACCATTTCAGTCCAATTGAGTATGCATTTCAGCTGAAAGAAGTGGTCATACTGCCTAAAAGAAGTATCAATTCCTAGGAATTCGAATAATGACTGAAAGAACATGTTTTGATCGAAATGCGCGACAGCTGTCAACAGCTATTTTGAACTGAAATAGAGAAGTTTTCATTTGGATTCAATGAAGTTGAATTCCAGCTGAAAGAATTGTTCATTCTTGGCTTAAATTGCATGTATTTTGGGTACAAGGGGGGCATTTGGAGATCAAGACTCTAGGAGTAGTTGTTAAAGCTTAAATAAAAAAAATTCTGACATGACTCTCGACCTGCCTATGCCACCACTAAGTGGCTAGGTGCTTATAATCTGAATACAAACTACAAAAGGAAAGCAATGGCCAGAACTTGATATATGCTACCTTTGGCCAGGAGAATAAGACTTGTGAGGCAGCTTTTGCAAGTTGTAGTCCGTTATGGAAGCATACCCTATGGTGTAGCTGTATCCTGGGATTGAAAGCACCTGGGATGGGAAAATAAAACAGCTAAGAGAGAATAGCAAAAGGATAGAATGAGGCAGCCTATTCTATAAAAATACTGAAATTAATTCTCAAGGAATAATTACCAAATAATTTTCTTTGGCAATCTCCACAACTGCAATAACTTCCTCATGCAGCTCTAGGTCAGAGGTTGTGTTCCTACGGCGTTTCTGAAATGCACAACAACTAGTTTCAATATTACAAAAGATGCTGTAGGACAACAATAATTCAGTCAAATAACCAGAAGAGATACTAGTAACATTAATTCGATAAAAGCTAGTAATAAGAGTCATCTTTTCGTGCTTATATTCTAAGGATATGTCATTTCACATTTCTTTTGGTCCTTCAAAAAAATCTGATGCGCCATGTGACATTATAATCAATGTCAGAACATGAAGAGTTAAAGTGGCATAGCCTATTTTGAATGAGGCTACGGTACTATGCATAGCGCACTTTGGTCTGTACTGGATCCACATCTTCATTTTCAAAGACCAAATAGTTGATCCGAACCGTTGATCATGATCTCCATGTGAAAATGTACTTGGAGGTCAAATTTTACATTTTTTAGGATTCTTTAATTATTATTTTTAAAATAGGTACAAAATCACTTGAACTAAAGATTCTGAACCATCCGAAAGTAGTGATTTTCTACCTAAAAAACAGTAAAAAAATTCAAAAAAATACACAATTTGGCCTCCGAGCACATTTTCAAATGGTGATCATGTTGAGCGGTTCGGATTGACTGTATGGACTTTAAAAATAGAGATATGTATCCATAGTAGGGACCAAAGTGCACTATGCGTAGTACCGTAGCCTCACTCGCCTATTTAATGGTTTTATTAAGAAGCTGACTCAGAATACTTACCTTCTTTTGTGCACTGGTTGCTGCGCTAACCAGTTCAGGCTTACAAGACAAATCTACTAGGCCATCAGACCTTGATATATCCAATACAACAGCTTTAACAGAAGATCCTTCCTCCAACTTCTCGCCACCAACTAAAAATACATTTACTTGTTAGCATCTCTACTGCTGGATAAGTATAATTTAAGACAAAAAAAAAAACAGAAACCAAGAGCATATACACTGCTGGATAAGTAGAATGCTTACACTGATGATTTGCAATGAAACCAAGAGCATTACTATGGTCATTGAAGCTAACAATTACACCGAACTCTCTTGTAGCATCGACCTTACACTCAACCAAACTGCCAATACTGAGGCTCTTTATCCAATCTTGATCACCGTTTGAACTCTGGAGTGTGGCTATCTAAAAAGAAAGACAAAACCAACTGATTAAGAAAATAAAACAACATGACATTTTGAAAGAAGTAAATATATGGATATAGGTAAGAATTGCTTGAAGTATACGAATAAGTCTCCAATTAATTAATCTAAACCAACAATAGTGTCACCATACGTCTAAAAGTAAAAAGATTTAAGTTTTTGTTCAAAATTTAAGATATCAATGAACTCAACCTTTCCCAGCAACATGTTTAGAGATATAAAACAAACAACCTTCCAGATGTCACATCACATGGAGGAGTAAAAGAATATAAAGCAAAAGATTATGTTATTTGGGAACTAACTTTATCTTCAGTAAGGAAGTATCCTCGGATAAATGAAACATCTGAAGAGGAACAGAGGGATTGCTTCAAAGAAAGTTTGATCCTTCCAGATTCAGCATTTGCCTGTCACCGGATCATCAATAGATCAATTTAGTGCCTGAAACATGTAAACTTAGCAAAAAAAAAATCATCATTTTTTTATAATTAACTCACATTCAGAACATGGCTTCGAACTGATTGTCCAGTATAGAAAGCATCCGTCAAATCTTCCAGCTGTTCATCTGTTGCCTTTTGAAGCAAACATAGGATCATTTAGTTGTTTATATACAGTTTAAGTAAATATAGTTTAAAGTTATAAAGAAGGGAGAAGAACATAACATACTATTGGCTTGGGGCAAAATCCAGTCAAATTCCCAAGAAAGCGAACAAAGCAACCGGTTTCAATTATGTTGGAGATATAACCCTAACAAAGACACAAGAGCTATTTAGGTGACCATTATAAATAGGAAAGTACAAATATAAAGCTAAATTCAGGAAAAACTGAAAAGTGAATCAAGGAAAAAAAAATCAGTAAAAAGATATCATACATGGACAGCGGCTCCTAAATGGATCTGTGAAATATCTGAAGGGATCTCACTTGCATAATGAATAAATGAATGCTTTGCAGACAAAAGTAAACTATTTCCCTCTATATCTGCAATAAAAGGAATACAAAATTATTCAAGAAAATTGCAAATTATGCAATATAACAGTACTAAAAGAATAACAGCAGCATTTGAAAATGATACGTAGTCATAGGTTTAAGAAGAGCTCTCTACCAATGACTACCAGCTGATCAAATTTGTATCCAGGCTTCAAGACCTCCCTGAATGCAGAAGCTTGATCTGATAAATATTAAAAACACCTTATCATTTAATAAAGCAGATAACTGTTAAATTCATCAATAGACATATATACTGAAAATCTTTCAAATTTTACCGTGATAGTCTGCCAGATGTTCATTGTAGATAGCTCCTTTGAAGCTTGCATTGACATTAACAATCACTGCTGAAGGGGTTACATGCTCCACAACTGCAGAAACAACAGTTCCCACATTTGCACTCTCACCCTTGGGAATCCTGAAAATACAAGCTAGACTATTTACAAGTAATATATATATCCAATTCATATTTTAAAAATGCAAGAACATTCAATAATATGGTAATAGTAAAAAGGATAGCTGTATGATAACCTCTTCGGAGATATAACAAAACTAATATTTATTCTCTTTGAAGCAGGTTTAGAACTATTTATTCTACACTTTACAACTTGGCCAACATGATACACACTCTCTGCTTCAATTCCAGGCTGCAAGTCAAGTTCTGACCTAGAGCAGAAGTAAAGATAAAGAAAAATTAAACTTAAAATTAGTATAATGGATTGAAACAACTAAGTAGGGTACAAGCACCAAGGGAGAGTGTGGATGCTCTTGCAATATGCACATGCAAAAGATACCAAATAAGATTTTGAAACTTGCTTCAGAAGCCATGTGATCCGCAAGGAAGATTTTTGCTATTATGTAGTATCCGCAATAGCAAAAAACTACATAATAGCAAACCAAACTAAAAACTCTTGTTCTAGATATTGCGAGCAGCTTTGCACTATGGTCATCTCAGACTTATACATTAAAACTCATTCTCATCTCTCATGAATGCATGAAAAAATCCAGAGGAAAAAAAAAAACGTGAAGAAACTAACCTAGGAACAAACCCCTGCACCCCATTATAAAATTTCACGAAGCAACCATGCTTTTCAATTTTTGAAATCCATCCATGTGTCACGAGTCCTTCAGTTGCATCTGCATAAGAAGCAAGAATATCGAGCTTCGATTTGACCTAAACATAAATTGCAGAGAGTTCTTATGCTGTTAGCCACAGGTACCTTTAAGCCGAATTATGATAAATGTTCACATGTTTTAGTCTGAAAAAAAGGAAGAAAGAATTCATACAAGTGTCTTCTTGTGTGTCACTGTTATTCTCTTGGATTTGCAGCCCAAGACTTTGAAAGACAACTGTGCTCCAATCTAGCAAGTAAAATGTCGAGAAAACACTATTATTTTAGAAATAAAAGCGTTTCGTCAATTCTGTCATTGCCGTCAACCTTTTCTTGTATATTTATTGTTTTTACTTATAGTAATTAATAATTAATCAACTGTTTAATTATCCGCCATCGCTACTACTGTAGCTGCTTTTATTATTGAATATTGAGCAAGAATATTCATAACAAACCAGTCCTTAATATTCCGAACTTTCCTAAAAAATAGGTCCTAACAAACTACATTGGCTTTATCATTGTTGTTGATTTGTTGTCATTGTCACTATGTTATTATCATTTCTAGTTTTGCTATAGGTTAAAATCGACAATCTATACAATATCCATAAACAAGGTCTAAATTAAAAATCCGAAATTAGAGGCACAATCTATATGGAAAACATATTAAGTAAATAAAATGTTGGGGTTTTGATGTATATTTTACATTCATGGTGTGTTTGGATGAAAAGGCGGAATAGTCAAGTTAGCAGCTAACCCAAGGCCGCTACCCAACATTTTGTTGGAATAATGGAACAGCTGCTAACCCAAGAGAGAGATTGCATTGGAAAATGGGTCCGAACTCGGAATAGAGAATCCGGGTTAGCGCTGACCCAGGAATAGCACTATTCTGGACCATCCAAACGGGACCTTTAGTTGAGCTTCTCATGTAAACTTGGTCATTCTTGACACATTACCAAATGATTACTAAGTTGTACAAAAGTTCATAGGTAAACTATTTACAAGTCCAACACAGCACGTAAACTTACTTTTACATTGTCAAGCTTTGATTATCAAGGTTTTGGTGGATTGACTATGTCACATGTATTGTTGGCAGCATCATTACTGTGATTACTCCGGGTACCTAGATGCTATGAAGTTGTTCCATTATACTTGGAGAAACAGTACCTGAAATTTCTTAGGTGGCTTGACTATGTCCAGTTCTGACATGTGTGGAAGCGGGCAGAGTGCCTTTACACCACTGGAGAATTGCACGATTGCACCAAAACTGTCCACAACTACAACCTTAGCCTTCACTTTCATGCCAGGCTTGACATCAGAATGTGTGAACACAGAATTTTCAAAAGCACTAGCCTACAAAGTAATCATCAAAACCAAAAAAGACAATTCCATCACCACTACAAAAATAAATCAACTCAACTGCATGACAACAGTAGAAAGAAAATGTCACTTGAATAATGTTAGTCATAAGCTAAATCGAGAAACATACCACCTCCAGGAAAATCCAGAATTATTTTATTAAATTTTATAGCTTGCATGCAAATGAACAGACAACGATACAGTTACCAATTGAGAGAGAGAGAAAGACAGGTACTTTTGAGGTCCCAATCGCTACTCCTTCCAAATGTCGAAATGCCAGAACACGTACTCGTAAAAGACTATTTTCCTTAAATTTTTTCTCCAGCTTTGAAGCTTGTTCATCAGAGATTTCATTCATCTGCTAATTGATAAGGTTAAAAGATGTTAACCTGCCTCCAAGAAGTAAAACTTGTATTTAATATAATGTTCAAATACCACTGTGTGAATGTACAATACCAAACCCTATACATACATTGATATATGCTGGCGAAGGAGCTGGGGAAGAAGGTATTTCAACAAGGAGACCAATTCCTTTGTCCACCCTCACTACTCGGGACTCATCATAAATCTCTCCAATTTTAATGTTCTGCATAGATAAATAAAATGAGTACAAGTGATACCCACAGATATGTGGCAAAAGTACGCGCTTCAGGCGTCCGAGATATAAGATTACTGATTACTCAAGGTAAACATTTCACATTAGCAAAACTTACAATTGAGGGTAATTTATTCAGAACAAGCTCTGTATTTAATGTAAGGCCAACAGCTCTAGTAGATGGATCAATAAACAAAATTCGAGCAACAACCTGAACATACAAAACAAAACAAGTTCTATAAAATGTTCTTACATGGAGATATAAAGGTGATAGATCACTATATTGAAGAGAACATCTACCTTTTTGTGCTGACTGTACTCATCTTTCCACCTTCCGGAGGGAAGGTTATTAGGCAAATGGAAAAGATCCACCTGTACAAAAGCAATTGTTTCAAACCATCAGCTTAGTAGCCTCAGAATAGTTTTATAAAACCAAATATAAGTATAAGCTTACAGTTCCGGTAAAATAAGTTAGGAAGGACAACATTATCCCATTCTCAAGAATAGATGTAACACGTGCATTGACCATCATCCCAGGAATCAAGTGATCAATTGAAAGACCTTTTATATCCTTCGTCTACAAGTAAATATCAAGATCAAAATAACATCAAATATCAATAGGCAGTAAGGATGCACGTCCGATTAAGAAAAAAAAAAAAAAAAAAGATAAGCCAACATACAAAACTCCTGGCAATCAACTCGGGATCGGAGCTCAGTTGAACAATTGATCGGAATTTATCAACCCCTTTAACAACACATTGCATTAGTTGTCCGGTCTTAATGTTGCCTTCACCTTCGGAAAACAGAAAAAAAAATAACAATTACATGAGAGGTTATCAGGGCAAGGTTCATTGATGTAAAAGAAATATAATTCAAAATAAAATAAAAAAAAACAAAGAAGAAGTAAAATAGGAACCCAGCAACTTTGATCATTGCATGAATATGCAACTCGTGAACATAATGTTAATAGTCAAGACATAGCAACAACTGGCAATTCTCTCAAACCAGATGCTTGGAACTATTACTATGAACAATTAAATCAAATTAATTAGTGATGTTAAGCAATCCCATGAAATCATACTAGTGTTGAGCAATTCCAACTGCAGCTCCAAGGGGGTAATCCTTGGTGACATAAAATGCTCCTGCTTTTGCAACACTTGCAAATGAATTTTATTGATAGCGTACCTTCTTTTCTTGGCATAAATCCACCGAATGCTGAAGGTCCGAAATGAAGAATGTAACCATGATCCTCAACAGTCTTTACCTGAGCAGTAAGAACCTGAAAAGCAGAAACAAAATCAATAGTGTAAAGTAATAATACAATAATACATCACAGACTGTAAGTTAGATTAAAATACAAACAAAGATCAAAAGGCACTTTCATGAGCTCCATTCAAGATAATGTCCATACATGGTTGTGACTAGTGACGGGCAATTATCAATTGATTTAAAATAGAATCCAGGTAAATATTTATTCTTTGTAGAAAGCTTATAGATTAAAAATTTCTAAAATCCAAGAGCTTGCAAAATATGTAAGAACAACATGGCAAAAATATTTGTGTACTATACCAGATAATGTGTATCTGGTTCTTATATCCAATTTAGGGCTTTTTGTGGTGAGATTTTAAGGTAAATATTTATTCTTTGTAGAAAGCTTGTAGATTAAAAATTTCTAAAATCCAAGAGCTTGCAAAATATGTAAGAACAACATGGCAAAAATATTTGTGTACTATACCAGATAATGTGTATCTGGTTCTTATATCCAATTTAGGGCTTTTTGTGGTGAGATTTTACTGTACGCTTTGTAATCTCATTATGGGGTAAGCTGGCTGCTAAAGACTAAGGTGTGGGTGGGTGGGGTGGGGGAGTGAGGTTAGTGTAGAGACAATCTCCTTTTGCAAATATGTATAAACTTATGGATTCCAATACAAACGGGGGCACCAGAATACCACTTTTTTCAAAAAAAAAAATGGCAAAAATATTTAAATTATGCAGCTCAACAAATTATAAAGAGCTTACCATTCCTTCCTGGATGGCATCCAAGGAAAGGCCCTTGTGCACCAAGCTTAGCCTCAAACTTATCCAAATTCTTTTGCTTCCTTTACCGACTTTTTTATCATCCTCCACCTTCACCACAACACATGGAAGCAGCTGGCGCACATGAGCAACTCGTCCAAAAATGCCTGTTTCAGTATCCTGACAGGGTTTTCAGGAGGGGGAGCAAAAAAAAAAAAAAAAAAGGTCCAACTAAAATCAAAATATAGGTCACAGAAGTCAAATCAACCTAAAGAGGCCCTGCACTGCCATATCAAACGAGGCACCATCTCTCTGTTATAAAATACCTCAACATGATAAGCTATGCCCTATTTAGGTTAAAGGCCTGTATAAATAAATGCTGGGAAATCATACCTTTTCGGTTTCTACCAGTATGTCGGATATTTCGTCAGCATGAACAAAACCTTTTAATCCACCTGGAAGACTGATAACAAGATCCTTTGGGTTTACTTCAACGACTACTCCCCAAAATTTCATACCAGGTTTCACATTCTGAACCAAAAAATATATATGAATTAGAAAATATGTGGTTTATTCCTGTGCGGGCTATTTATTACAAAGCAGCCACTTACATGTAGTTCAATCTTTTAATTGTTGTTGCCTCCTAAATCTGCATATTACATATCCCAAGTACATATCTCTATCTAGCAGTAACTGCAAATTACCATACCCCGGACATATCTACATTGGACGAAACTTAAAAAGTCCGGTTCCAATTAAATTAACATTGCATCACGGGTAACTTAGTTTACCTAAATAACCAAACCGAAGCTTAATCCAAAAATAAAATAATAGGAAAAATACCCACGAAGGTTAGTGCAGTATGAATGACCAAATTATCACCCCACAAAGGAAATCCAAAAAACCGCCTGGGGAAAAAAATCCACCAGAATGAAATCTATTATGATTTCAAAAATGTTACCTTCATGGTTATCCTATTAGCAAACCTAGGTAGCTTTCCAGTTATTCCTTCACCAAAAAGTGATCCCAAATCTTCTTGTGTCTCGGGTCCTTTTGTTCTCCTACCCCTCTTCCCTTTTCTCCCAAATTGTCTCTCTTCTCTCTCAAAATCTGCCTCAGCTTCAGCTCTGGCTTCAGCCACCTCATCTCGGCTTAATAGGCTAGCCCCTCCTGTTTTACGCCAGAAATTATGAGTTAAACTACTCTGAACTGTTCAATTAAGCTCCTGTTCTAATCCATAATAAACACAATTTAACCAAAATTAAACCAAGTACAGCATTACATATCCTCAGCTCAACTAAGCAATAAAAGAACTGCAGCAAAAATGAAACAAAATTTCCGGTGTAACAAGCAGCAGTGACATACTGATCATAACAATCCTCACTTTGAATCAATATTCTCAGCTCAACCTTGTATTAAAACTTCTGATTGTATATTTTTACATACTACAAGTCAACAACTTCCCTATTCCTACAAACTCAAGAGTCAACATTTACGCCAAAACAACGAGATAGAAAAGAAAACGTCCAAGCATCAAATTACCTCTGGGAAAATCCGGGTCATCGTCCTGAAGGAGCAAAGAAGAAGGCAAATCCTTTGAAGCCTCCTTTTTGCCATCCTCATTTCTCGATTTTTTGAAGGACTTATGAGGCTTTGGTACTTCCTTCGTATTTCTCGCATGGTGCATCTTCTTCTTGTTATTCACAATTCCAGGCACCATTATGGCGTGCTTCTTTGAAATCGCCTTGGATCAGTGGATTTGGAAAGGATAGGTAGTGGCAGACGGGAATCGCGGCAACGTGGATTAGGATATTGCTGTCGGAGAAAAAAAATCACTGCTGGTCGAGGTCGAGGTCGGGTGGGACGGGACTTGCGCGTAACAGAGGGAGGGGTAACACACTAGCACGGGGGTCGGCGAAGCATCGGTTTACAGGGTTTAGGGTTTATTTGTTTTCCTGTTTTTTTCGTCGAAAATTGAAAAATGAATTGAAGCCGAAAATAAATGGGCCGAAGCCCATTTTCATTTCACAGAAATCATTTCCGAATTAAAAAGAGACGGTAGGTTGAGTCTCTCAGCGTGTATAGTAAGTCTTAAGTCGTAACTCAATTTTTGACTTGATAGATTTACGGACCACATTTTACACCCGATTTTTTTATTAATCAAAATAAAATAAAATAAATATCGAAAAAAAAGAATAAAATCTGATTTTTTTCGAAAAATAATAAGATCGAGACAAATTATTCCGTTCCTACGGACGGGACAAACTACTACGTTTCTGCTAAAGATAATCCTACACTAATCGAACCACTAACTAACTCAAAATCTGAAAAAAAAAAAAAAAAAAAAAAATTATCAGAGACGAGATTATTCATGCCGTCCGTGACCAAACCCAAAAAAAAAATTTAGCAGTTTAAATCAGTCCCCATCAAATGTTTTTGTTTTCTTACCAGATGCTCATTTCAATGCAAGGATGTCAATTTAGGACCAAGAAATCAAGTTGAATTGTCAGATATAGAATAATATCTAAACTCTCGTATCTCAATTGAAGGTTCACTTTCCTCAATTTAACCCAAGCTTAGCATCAAGTCTTTATATTCCAAATGAGCGGCAAGTAAACCCAAAAATGAAAAAACAAACACGAAGAGCTACTTCACAATAGAAAACAAAAACATTTGATGGAGACCGATTTAAACTGCTACTTCACAATAGAAAAAAAAAATTGGGTTTAGGATTATCCATTCCATCCTGATAATTTTTTTTTTTCAGATTTTGAGTTAGTTAGTGGTTAGATTGGTGCGGGATTATCATTAGCAGGGACGTGGTAGTTTGTCCCGTCTGTAGGGACGGGATAATTTGTTCCGGCCTTGTTATTTTTTCAAAAAAAATTAAATTCTATCCTTTTTTCGATATTTTTTTTTATTTCAATTAATAAAAAATCGGCATTTTACACGGTCTATTATGAGTTAATGGAAATGAGTTGCTTTAATATTCGTGATGGTTTTACACATGTCAACTTAAGAGTGGAGTTATCTCCGAGGATGAGGAAATGCAAAATTTGAGGGGAGAGGGGGGTTTCCGATGCCCATCGGACCAAATTCGGTTCGATGGATGGTTTTTATCGTCCGATCTACTTCAAGATCTGTGCGCATCACTTTAATATCTGTGCACACAAACCTTGAAATGAATCGGACGGTAGAAATCATCCATCGAACTGAGTTTGGTCCAATGGGCATCGGACACCCCCTCTCCCAAATTTGAGTCTTTTTACATTAGAACTAAACCTCTTCAAGATTCTTATACGTGGAATTTGCTGTCTTATTCAATCTACCAAAATATACTAGAAAATTATAAAAGTGTGAGAGAGTGTTATTGACTTAATCATCTTCTTTTATTAAAATAGGCTATTATAAACGTACCCTTATTAGAATAGACTATTTTAAACGTACTCTTATTAGAATAGGTTATTCTAGAGTTCATCCAAACGTACCCTTATTAGAATAGGCTATTCTAACTATTCTAAACAGTAGCTAAGGGTACGTTTGGATGCATCAAGAATAGGCTATTCTTGGGATTAAGCCATTCGGAATAGCCTATTCAGTGTTTGGTTGATTTAGAATAGCTAGAATAGTGAATCAATTTTTTTTGTCTTATTAAAATAGGTTATTTCTATGGATTTGTAGATTTAGTTATTCTAATAAGACAAACAATTGCTATTACAGAGCATGTTTTGAAATATTATAATTAAATTACGGTGCTAAGTGGGTTGATTTATTAGTTGTGCTAAGAAGGGTATTTTGGCAACTAACTGTACCAGCAAGGTTGAAGAACATGTTTCATTGGTACATGTACAGGTACAGTTTTGGATTAGCATCAGCTGCGATTGATTAGTTTAGTTATTTGATCTTTTCTTTCTTTGTGTGGAATTATTTGAAGAGATGACTGACCTGCATGTTTTTTGGGAGAGATTGTTTCTCTGTCTGTGTGTGTGTGTTTTTTTTTTCTTATCATGATTAGTTTACAACAAAATTGAATTTTTAATACGTATAGTAAATATGTTAATTCCATAGATCAGTGCTTTTCTATGAAGTTCTTACCAGTAAGCTAAAAGAAAAATCTGACGAGGAATAGTTACAAGGACCTGTTTGTAAATAGTTACATATTGTGCTTGTCAGTACCGTGAACCTAGTCTCTTTTCATGAAAATTATATTGACACTTTGGTTTGAATGAAAAAGCATAAATACCATGCTCCAGTATTTGACCAAACCAAGCTAAACAAATAATTATTATTTCCTAGAGACACACTAAGGGTGTGTTTGGATGGGTGAAAAATAGCTACTATTCTGGATTAGCACTATTCCGAGTTACTATTTTGGGTGTGTTTGGATTAGTGAATAGTCACTATTTTTTGTTTGTCTTTTGTGGGATAGCCCACTATTCTACTATTTCTACAAAACGTTAGAATAACTACTATCCTAAAATTGAGGATAACTCTATCCTTGCTACTATTCTTGATTCATCCAAACGCACCTTAAACTAAAGACGCTAAAGTATTATAGTATATCAATTTTGGTAGGAGCTTCAGGGAAAAACAAAGAAGAAGACATCGTAGAGCATAAGTCCATTCCTGAACGAATCAAATCCAAAGAAGCCAAGACTGGTACCAAGATAGGTACCGGTCTTCAAGGTGCCGTTCGGCTGGAGAGGATTAAGTCTCCTTAAGGCTTAATCCGCTTCCTATAGCTTCCTTAGCAACTTAATCATGCCGAACACCGATTTCTTAGCGCGGATTAAGATTACCTTCTTTAGCCTCCTTTTGCCCAGGTCTTAATCCTCTGCCTGAACTTTAAGGCATCCCTCCCCCTTCCTTAAGCGCTTAATCCTTCACCTACGGATTAAGACAACCGAACATCGGTTCCTTAGCGCTCCTTAAGCTCTTAATCCTTCACTCTTAATTCTTTGTTGCCGAACGACCCTCAATGGACTTGCTTGATTTGATATACAGTAGAGCGGTCAAAGATACTCATAGGTAGCGGAGAGGGAGGAGACAACGAACAAGCGCGGAGGGATTAAGAGCGCTTTGATTGTTTCATATCCTGAGGCAGGTGAGCATTGAAGGTTAAATCCTAACCATTCAATCAAAGAACGGTTTGATCTCTGAGTATTCTTTGAACGGCAAAATATTCTCTTAAATATTTTATTAATATTGATTTACATTTTTTGTGAAAAAAATTTAAAATGGATATATTAATAAAATAGGTGAAATATCTAATTTTTAATTTTGAATGGGTAATATCTAATTAAAGAAGTTGTGATGGGTATATAACTATACATCCGAATTTCTCTTTTATTTTTTTTTTCATTTTCCTATCAATAAAAATTTCGGATAATTTTTATTCTCTGGTACTAGCTCGGAGATGATTGATGGGGGCGGCCCTCTTGTCGAGATCATGCAATCTCTTCAAAAATCAAAAGAAGCCAAGCTACAAGTCTACGGCGCTTTATAGAAGAGAGGGAAGATATTTTGGCACCTTCTATCTTCATCTTCATCTATGTTGTTCAAAAGGAAATGATAATCGTTTTAATTAAAAGGCTGTACATCGAGTTTAGGTAAATGAGTCTTTATTTTGGTCTTCATGTTGTACTTGTTGCAAATGAAGGCATAATATATAGAAATGATAACTTAGAATGAATGAAGGTGCTGGCAACTATAGAAATAATTTATATTTGTTTATCTGAAAGAGAAAAGAAATACATAATCAGCTAAAATTCACATTTTAAATTATGCAAGGATCTCTTCTGGTTAATAATTACCTAAGTAGTGCAATTTTCTTGTGTCATGGATTGTTTCTCTTTTGAATAAGAGACAGACCACGTGTCTTTGATTGTCAGTAAAAGCTTCTCTAAGCAACCACAAAAAATCAATCTGATTTTAAATTTTAGTCGGTTCCAGTTCTGATTATTTTTTTCTTATCTAACATTGAGACAGACATTCAGTTACAAGGATGAAAGTACAGTTTTGATCATATGCTCTAAAGAGAATCATGCATGTTTGAACAAGACATGTAGTTACATATTAAACAAAATAAAAATAAAAATACCAACATGGTCGCAGGATAAACGGGAATCAATATATTTTTTTAATAATTTAATTAAAATTTAACACATGACTAATTATACAAGAAGCAAATAAAAAAATATTGCAAGAATTGAGAAGCAAATAAGATAAATTAAATTTATTTGGACATAAACAAACTACATATAATGAAAAGTATACATAGCAAATTATTTGTAAACTTATACTTTTGTTTAAATTAGAGCGTCAATTATAACTTAAAAAAAATATGTTTTTAAATTTTAAACCGAGATTGGTTCATTTCAAATTAAAAAAATTCATTTTAAAATCATAGTCCAGCGTCACCAATACTAATAAACATACTAAAAGGTCAATAATTAATAAATAATGCAGTCCAAAGCCAAATCATACCCTCTCTCTGATCTCGATCCCGAGTAGACATTCCATTCAAATACACACCCCCGGCTTCTTGGGCTCTTTGCCACCTACCCCATTCTCTTTTTGTATCGCCACCTACCTCAACGCAGCATAATTAAGCCCCTCACCACCAAATCGATCAAGCCATACCAATGGCGAGAGTGAAGGGTAGCGTCTGGGAAATAGTGCCAGAGGATGTGGAAGCAACGGGTTTGCCGCGCCAGGAGGCTGAGACGTTTGTCGCCTCGCTTCATCGAGCGGTGGCCGGTAATCCCAGGGTGGGTGCGGAGGCGGCGGTGTGGAAAGCAGTGGTGCCGCTGCTTCGGCCGGAGTATCCCCATGCTCTCCATCAGCTTGTCTACTATTCGGTTTACAATCACTGGGATGCGGCGTCCCGTGGCCCGCCTCCTTATTGGTTTCCCTCTCTGTAAGCTCTTCCATCTGTCTCTCCATATATATACATATATATGACCAAAATTAGGGTGTGATGTCATCACCAGTTGGTGTGCACTCCACTAAAAGCTATCGGATTGACTTCGAACTACGAATCCAAACTGTTGAAATCCATGTACATCGTGATTGATGCATATACATGCAAAAATTTTAAAGTTTCGAATTTATTTAGCACATGGTCAAGCAGTCAAAACAATGAACATTTTATAAGTTAAACTTTTAATGCTTTTATGTATTCATTTTTCAACATTTTTTTGACTGTTTGAACATGTACTACATGAATTCAAAACTTTAAAATTTTTGCATGTACATGCATCACTCACGAAGTACATGAATTTCAACGGTTTGGATTCGTTGTTCGAAGTTAATCCGATAGCTTTTTGGAGGTATGTCTGTGTGTTTGATTGGGCGGGGAGGGGGGGGGGATCTGTTTGGGCATTTTCACGAGGGTACGGAATATGTACCATTTCATCCAACTGCCGTAAGTACATGTAATTTTTACTTGAGAGATGATTTTTGGCACCCGGATCATTTTCACCCTCAAGTCGCCCACCAGCTTGTTCCGCCAAGTGCGAATCAAAGCATGATCCCTGTAGGATTTGTGCAGGATTGATGCTTATGGATGAAAATGCTAGACAGTCATGGTACGCTCTAGTTGGTGGGTGACTCAGGGGTGAAAATGCTCTGTTCCCCTCGTTATAATTTTCATATTTTAGACCTCAGTGTTATCGCCTCCCAGTTTGCGCTAGTGCCCTTAAGTACATGTAATTTTCATATCTTAGACTGGAAAATATTTCAATATTTCTCTTTTTTTAAAAGAGGATTGTTTTGATCACTACAGGCAAGACTGTAAAAATACAAATCTTGGGAGACTCATGGAAGCTCATGGCCCAAAACTTCTTGGATCATTATATAAAGATCCTATTACAAGTTTCAATCTACTCCAGAAGTTCACTGTTCAGCATCCAGAGGTTGTAACTCCTAATTGAAAACCAAATTTCTCAGATATTATGATGCTAAAAATTATCATTGTATTAATGTTTTTATTTATTTATGATTTACAGATTTACTGGTCAATTGTGGCGAAGGAGCTCTCTGTCAAATTCCAGCACCCCCCAAAATGCATACTGGATCGGACACTTAAGTCCAAGGAAGGAGGATTGTGGTTCCCTGGTGCGGTTTTAAATATTGCTGAGTGCTGTATCTATCCAGTGCCATTTCAAAACAAGACAGATAACAGTGTTGCTATCATATGGAGGGATGAGGGTTTTGATGATTTGCCTGTCAATTACGTGTCAGTGAAGGAACTTCGTGAACAGGTGATGTAAGTAACAATTTCATTACCAACTCTTTACTTTGTTATTGAAGTCAAAATGTACTTGAAACTGTTTGTGAGTCTAACTATACTGAATTCCTAGGACGGTTGCAAATGCGCTTGACACGTTGTTTAACAAAGGGGATGCAATTGCAATAGATATGCCAATGACATACAAGGCTGTTGTTATATACTTGGCCATCATTCTTTCAGGCCGAGTTGTTGTATCAATAGCTGATAGCTTTGTTGCAAAGGAGATTGGGACCCGCATGAAAGTATCTAAAGCAAAGGCAATATTTACACAGGTGAGGCTTTCAGTTCTGTTATATTTTTATCCATACCTGAATATCAATCATTGTATTTTTTTTTTTGCCTTTTATTTGCTTAATTGAACATTTTAGGTATATTCATGCTGTGTATAGTCTTTATTTGTCGCAAAAGTCAACATTAATTGAAGCAATGTGCAAAGTTTTTATTGGATAGAGACTTAATTTGCCCAAGGATATCTTAATGCTATTTTGGACTATACTGTAACTAATTTTAGAAATGAAAATTTGGAATACTGGGTACATTAAGTATGCTTGGGTGCTTATACAACTGCTCTGCAGATTGTTTGTGACATTCACAATAAATGCAATTTCAATATTTTTTTTGCTTTTGTAGGACTTCATAATCAGAGGAGGGAGGAAGTTTCCTCTTTACAGGTATAATAACTGATTGTCGATAGTTTACATTCTTTAGATTTTGTTTATCATAAAACGTATCCACTCAATATTCAAAAAAGAAAAAGGGTAAATTTAGTACTACTACAGGTCTACAGCTGTATCTTGCAAATAGTCCAATCTTGGTTTTGTTAGTAAAAATCATATAAGAAGCATCATTTGTATTTCCCAATTTTCACCTGATTATTCCCTTCTATAGTCGTGTTGTAGAAGGAACCACATGTAAAACTATTGTCATTCCAGCAGCTGGAACAAATATAGGCGTGAAATTGAGGACTAATGATTTGTCTTGGAATGATTTCATTTCTCGCACATCAAGCCTTGCAAGGTACTTAACCTTTTCTTATTTATTACAATATTCCATTCTGCTAACTTATTTATATATTTTTTAAAATAACATGATCTAATAATATATAGTGCCCAAAATATGTCGTAATCACCTAATTTTGGCATTGACAAGCTCTTGTGTTTACTTTGCACAGACCAAATAATTACTCTGCAGTTTATATGGATGCTGCAAGTGTGACAAACATACTCTTTTCTTCAGGAACAACAGGTTTATAAATCCTCTGATATCTGTTATCTTTTTCTTTTTTTTTACTGTACATCAATACCTGTTCATTCAGGCATGAGTCATCACAGATGCGTACCAGCTGACACATTCCTTGATGATGTGTACTGACTATACGACTTCTTAATATATGGCCAAACTTGACCAGCTTACCATATATTGCATTACAGGAGACCCAAAAGCCATTCCATGGACGCAACTTTCTCCAATTAGATGTGGAGGCGATTCATGGGCGCATACTGATGCTCGATCCGGAGATGTTCTTTGCTGGCCGACAAATTTGGGTTGGGTAATGGGACCCATTACTCTTTATTCTAGCTTGCTGACGGGTGCTACTCTGGCTCTATACCATGGTTCCCCTCTTGGCCATGGCTTCGGAAAATTTGTACAGGTATTTGAGAGATATTAATATTAACATCTTCGTTTGTTGAATAAAAAGACCAAAGTGCTTAAAATCTTCGTTTTTTTTATCAATTTTAATTGGCATTTATATGTGGAACTTTAGTAACTCAGTTTTATATTTAAAGGCTTTCCTTTTTGTCAATAGCCCATTAGCAATCCTCAAAGTTACATTTCATTTCTATATCATGTAAAATGTTTGAATTTAACTTTTTCCTTAAAATCACACATACAAAATGCAAGCTTTATTCTATCTGCTTTCAAATCCCTTGGTCCTTTGGCTATACTGACTTTGAAAGGGAACTTAGTAAGTACTCCTAAAAGTGTTATACCAGTACAGAAACTAGTTGGCAAAATTATTTGTTAATAATTAAAAAATCCAACAATTGATCCAGGATGCAGGTGTGACCTTTTTAGGGACTGTGCCAAGCTTAGTGAAGGCATGGAAAAACAGCAAATGCATGGAAGGTCTTGATTGGAGCAAGATAAGGTATTATTTCCTCCACTCATCCAAAAATATACTTCTGTTATGTTTTGACGCATATGTGGTACTTCTATGCAGCATCTCTAATGCTTTTTCAATTCCATAAACTGTTTTGGCAGGATATGTGCTACAACAGGGGAGGCCTCTGATATAGATGATGATCTCTGGATCTCTTCACGTACTTCTTATAGTCCAATGATAGAATGTTGCGGTGGCACTGAGCTAGCATCCTCTTATATCCAAGGAAACCTGTTGCAACCTCAAGCTTTTGGGGCATTTAGTGCTCCTTCCATGACAACTGGACTTGTTATTTTTGATGAACAAGGAAATCCCTTTGTAAGTTGCTGTTTGGCACTACTACCCAACATGATTATTGACTGCACAAAAAACATGATATATCATGAAAATGAGTTGGGTAGAAAATATGATATATCCTACTTGTAAACTAAATTTTACATTTTTTAGACTTTTTTTACTATTTTTTTAGTTGGGTAGAAAATCACTTGATCCAAAAACATTGATTTTCTACCCATCTAAAAAATAGTAAAAAAATATTCTAAGAAAGTGTAAAATTTAGTTTACAAGTACATATTCATATGGAGACTATGTTGAACGGTTCGGATCGACCGTTAGGATTTTGAAAACAAAAATATTGATCCGTAGTATGGACCAATCCGAGCTATGCATGTACCATAGCCTCACTCCATGAAATTTGTCAATCTGAGTTTTATTGATATAGCATGAAATATTCAAAAAAGAATATTGTCTGCAGAAATTATGCAAGATCCTAAATTTTGAAAAAGTTAAAAAGTAAAAGAAAGCTCTGGGAAGAATAAAAAAGCAAACTGCAGATGAGCTCTCTTCTACAATACTGTATATTTTAAAATTGTCTAAACTTGCCACTTAACACTTAATTCCTGTGATGATTGTATTGCATTCTCTTTTCATTGTTGAACTAAAATTTAGCTTCTTAATTTTTGAATTCTTAATTCTACACAATGGTACCATGAGAATAACAGTAATTTCAAGGGTACAAGCAAAGTCTTCAAAGTTTGTTAAGGGCTTTTATGAAGAAGTACATTGCTAATTTAGTTTGCTTGGTTTTGCATATTGTGTGCATAGACATAAGCTTTTGGAAACTTTGCTTCTTTGGCAGCCTGATGATCAGCCATGTGTTGGAGAAATGGGCTTAGTTCCTGTATACCTGGGTGCTACCAACCGATTACTCAATGCTGATCACTATAAAGTTTATTTTGATGGAATGCCGATTTACAGAGGAGTGGTATGAAATATATCTTATAATGCCTATAGATATTGTCCTATATAGTTACAAACTGAATATTCTTCTTTGTTCTGAAATACAAAAGCACTATGTTTATGCTATAACTTGTGCAAGTGTTTATCGGACAGGAGATTTGATGGGTATTTTGGTATAATTGCGTTTTTGTTGTCCTATCAAACTAGGGGAAGAAACTACTTCTGATAAGATTTTAACTATTTTGTACTGTTGTCAGAAACTAAGAAGGCATGGAGACGTACTTCAGAGAACAGTTGGTGGTTATTACATTGTACAGGGAAGGGCTGATGATACCATGAATCTTGGAGGCATCAAGGTGATAGGAAGATCATATTATTTGTTGAGTGAGGCTATGGTACAATGCATAGTGCAGATTGGTTTGTACTACGGATCAATATTTTTTTATTTCCAAAGTAAAAATAGTCAATCTGAACCGTTCAACACGGTCTTCATATGAAAAATGTACTTGCAGACTAAATTTGACATTTTTTAGAATCTTTTTACTATATTTTAGATTGGTAGAAAATCACTACTTTTGAATGGTCTAGAATATTTAGATCGAGTGATTTTCTACCTATCTAAAAAAATAGTAAAAAATTTCTAAAAAATGTAAAGCATCTACAAGTACATATTTATATGGAGGTCATGTTAAAAAGTTTAGATCGATTGTTTGGACTTTGAAAATGGAGATGTTGATCCATAGTACAGACCAGTATGCGCTATGCATAGTACCATAGCCTCACTCTTATTTGTGTGTCCTTTTTAAGTGTTCTGCCTAATTTAATTTGCTATTTTTTTTATTAAATTATTTGCATTCATTTTCAGACAAGCTCAGTTGAGATAGAAAGGGTGTGCAATAGAGCGGATGATAATGTTCTAGAAACAGCTGCACTTAGTGTCAAATCCAGGACAGGTGGTCCAGAGCAGCTTGTCATCTTGGCTGTTTTGAAAGATAAATCATCCCAACATGATATCGATCTTCTAAGAAGGAAATTCCAGAAAGCGATTCAAACTAATCTTAATCCTCTATTTAAGGTGCAAATGATTTATTGTTATTGTCTATTATTCATTTTTTTTCCCATTCGTTTGGTCTGATGTTAGTGGAGTAGTATCGCCTGCCCTATATTGACTGGGTTCATAGAGTGAGGCTAGGGTACTTTGCAAATTGCGGACTGGTCCGTAATGTGGATCCATTTCTCCGTTTTCAAAGTCTAAACAGTCGATGCAATAGCTCAACATGATCTCCATATGAAGAAAATGTAATTGGAGACCAAATTTTACATTTTTTAGAATGTTTTTATTTTTTAAAACGGGTAGCAAATCACTACCTTGAGATGGTTCAAATCTTTGGATCGGTGATTTTCTACCTATCTAAAAAGATAGTAAAACAAATTCTTTTTTTTTTTTGCTATGAAATGCCTGTGGGCTAAAACAAATTCTAAAAAATGTAAAATTTGGTCTCCGGGTACATTTTTACATGGAAATAATTTTGAATGGTTCTGATCGATTTTTTGTAACTTCTTAAGTGGATATATTGATCCATAGCACAGATCATTCTGTACTTTGCAAAGTACTGTAGCCTCACTCTGGGTTCATATTACCAGCCTTTCTTACAAATGCAAATAATAATAGGACAATAATGTAGGTGCCAAACCTGACAGTATGAATATCACTGCGAGATAGTGTTTGGTCAAGGAAAAATTATATATATATATTGTTGTGTGTATAGGTGAGATTTGTCAAGGTTGTCCCAGAGTTCCCTCGTACTGCTTCAAACAAATTGCTGAGAAGAGTTCTCAGAGACCAGCTAGAGCAGCAGTCAACTCAAAGCAAATTATAAGCATTTTATTGCATGTCTAGCAACTGGTGTTGAGAATTCGGCAAGAATATGGAATAAGTTGGTAATGTTCACAAGAACATGTCAAATATTGCAATTGCCCATCATCATGGGAATAATTGGATTTGTCATAATTGGAAAAAAGAATAATTTTTGATAAGTATTCAGGTTTGTATCTGTGGGATAATGTAAAGAAGGTTTGTCTGATAATAAACCTGTTTTATTATCAGTTTTTTTTTTTTTTTTCAAAAAAGAAGATCGATAACTGAAATTAATTTATTACTTCTGCAATAAAATTCCCAGCTGATGTTAATTTATTAGCTAATTCAGAAGTATCAATTAGCGCTCCAAATATTAAATATCGTCCTTGAAAACAACTAAAATCTGGAAAATTTGGATTTGACCTTCAAAAGCACCACATTTTACAAATTATTGTTATTGTTATAAATAGAAACGTCCAAGTAATTGCTGAATCTGAATGCAGCTCCTCCACTATATTTGTTTATTCGATTTTAAACCAATACATATTTGACTATCGTGCCAATACAAACTTATTCACTTAAAAAAAAAAACTAATAAAAGCAGTCGGAAGTTACTTGTGGAGTCAGGTATTGAAGGCTACTTGTTCATAAACCAAATTTGTTGTTATACCAACCTTAAACGAATGGATAATTATATTTTCAGCCAAACTGTAGACCCAAAAAAAAAAAACCCGGCAAATTTCAGTACAGTTGGCCTCTCATGTAGATCTAACGTTGCAAATTAAAGATATTTCTTTGCTAACCTGACATCCTTGCAAAATAGTACAAACACGTCTTGTCAACATAAATTCTAAATTTTTCATCAAACCATTAACCACATTCAGTAATTGTGAATTTATGATAACATACAATCAGAATTAACACAGTTTTCACTACATAAATCTTATTTATAAGAACCGCAACTATATTTTACAAGTTCAACAACTGCAAAATTAAACCTCCACAGGAATGTTTTTGATTTGAATCCAACACAAATTACTCTATAAAGATTCATATGGATGTTCAACACCACTATCAAGTAACGAGGATGATTTATTTGAAAACTTAGTACAGCAATGCTAAAAAGTTTAAATATCGGGAATGATGGAACCTTACCAAAAGAATTTTAGTTGAGATGTTTGATGTCTAATCAGAACCAAGCCCAAAAATATCTATGCTTGCAGCTAAAGTTGGAAAAAAGAGCCAGAGAATACAAATGAAAATCAAATGGTTATGAGAAAGGAAGCAAATTTCAAAAGAAAGTTATATAAAAGGAGCAAGCCACCGCATCTCTGAGCCATTTCCATTAGACAAGAAGTATATCTTCTTCCAACTTTCATCAGAAAATTTTTCCTGCCTGATTAATTTTTGCCTGGCAAAAAACAGATTTTTTTTTATAAACCAACTAAAGTAACAGATCGTATTCGCTGGCAACATAATAAAAAGTGAATCCCTATACGGAGGCATTTGAATCCACTGATAGATTAATTTGAGATCTATACAAGTGAAAGAAAAAAAATTTAGACATAAAAATGTTAATTGTCAAAGCTACTACCTCAGATAGTAATGGCAAACAGTTGCTGCTTCATCTAAGGTGTACCGAGGGAACGCTACACGAGCACCTAAGGGAACATCCGGAAGGTCTTGCCTTAATTTACCAACAGCTGTTGAGTGGGAAAATGCACCTATCATCATGTCATTATGCATCATTGACCTATATGCATTAACCTGTTAGAGCAAAATTTCTATGTAAGACCCCTCAATAACAAGTGTATTACAACCTGTGTCAGAATAGTAGCTAAAATGGAGTGAAATATACTTTAAGAAAAATTATAAAATGAATCAAATTGTACAAACCATTGTAAGTTCTTTGGCGTGAATTGGCCGGCATGAACGAACTGTCACAGGTTCCTCGTACTCACTGAAGGTGAACCAATTGTTGTACTAGCAATTTAGCAAACACCAAAAATAAAAAATTAGCAAAGATATAAAATTTCAAGAGTGAGGCTGTGGTACTATGCATAGCACATTAGCACATAATGGTATGTACTTTGGATCAATATTTTCATTTCCAAAGCCCAAACAATCGATCTGAACCGTTCAACATGATCTCTATACAAATATGTACTTGTCGATCAAATTTTACGTTTTTTTAGAATTTTTTTAATATATTTTTAGATAGGTAGAAAATCACTTGATTTAAAAATTCTATACCATTTAAAAGAAGTGATTTTCTACATATCTAAAAAATAGTAAGAAAGCTCCAAAAAATGTAAAATTTAGTTTGCAAGTAAATTTTCATATGGAGATCAAGTTGAATGGTTCACGTCAATTGTTTGGATCTTGAAAACGAAAATATTGATCCGTAGTACGGACCAATCTGCGCTATGCATAATACCATAGCTTCACTCAAATTTCAAAATCAATATGAAATTTCCCATCTCCATATCCTGAGGTACCTGATCAATAGCGAAAAGTACAGGTACATCTTTGACCAGAGAGAGCTCTTCTCTTAGACGAACCACAACCCCAACTGCCGCATGTGAATAATTAATTCCAGTCTGAATAAGATCGTACAATGTAGATCCTTCTGGCATCGTCATAGAATTGGCATCTGCCATCATTCCATCACCAGCACTTTCTCCTAAAGGTATCGGTTCAAAATTTTGACAAGGTAACTGCTGTAAGTGGGACTCGTTGAACTTCAGAAAGTCCTGTTGCACAAAATTAAGAAGTTTAGCGATGTTTGGTTAAGGATACATTTTCATGTTTGGTTGAGGTCTAAAGAATAGAGAGAGATAAAATTTGCAAATAGTCACTGACAGTGGGTCCAGGACGCAACACAAATTAAGGCATCTAGAGAGGTGGCTTAGTTTAGACCACGGCCTAACTTTAGCTTACACCTACTTAGGTCAGCCTACTTAATGCTAGTTTGGTGGAATAACTGAGGCCTAAACCCCTTATTCCGTGGTTTAGCAATAAGCAGATTTGGTCTCTGTGCAGTCATTGCAGAATATTAAAGTAATGTAAAATTTAAGCCAAACAATTTAGCTTAACAATTTTGGTCTCCTTCAAATTTGGCCAGAAACAGAGTAAATATAACCTATGGTCCAAAACTATTATACTATCCAGTACCAACATAAATGCCTATCGAGTAGGGTTCAAATATCTCATGTTTTTCATGCCTTAGCCGTGTCTCACATCCTTATCTCTGTTTTCAATGTCCAAACAGTTGATCCGAACCGCTCAACATGATCTCTATATTAAATGTGCTTGGAGACCAAAAAAAAATTTTGAAATTTTTTTTTTTACTATTTTATTAAGATAAGTACAAAATCACTGTTTTTGGATGGTCCAAAATCTTCCAAAAAAACAGTGATTTTGTATCTATCTAAAAAAATAGTAAGAAAATTCCAAAAAATATAAAATTGGTCTACGAGCACATTTTAATAATGGAGTGGTTAGGATCGACTGTTTGGACTTTGAAAAACAGAGATAAGAATGTGAGGCATGATTGAGACATGAAAGACGTGAGGCATAAAATATAATTAGAAAGCTATAACTATTAAGACTGAAGAACCATACCTGTAAGGTCCTTTTCGCTTGGATAGGTGTATCCCAAAGACCATTAGAGGGGTTTTTGTAGAAGAATCCACCATGACTCCACTCCTTACCTTGCGGGACATAAAATACCAGCCATCCTTCGTTACGTGCCCAGTGTACCAGCATAGCAAGTGCAATGCTTTTCCCAGAACTCCTAGGCCCATCTAAGACAATTTGCTTCTTTGGCTCTGGACAATTTTCAAGGAGGTATAAGAGTACAAGTAGTGATTTATTTTTGTGCTCGAGGATTCCTTCAAATTATGTGCCATATTTTTTAAATTCCATGTGACACATTTTGCATAAGCAATGCGTGCATGTAACAAAAATCAGAAGGGCAAAAAGATGTACCAAAAGAATCTGTGAACATTTTTGCAGTCTCCATTGAAATTTAGTATGAATTCCTGACACAAAATAGTACTATTTCATACTTAATACCGCTATCAACTGAGTAATGAACAAAAGATGTTAAATTCGTGAAACAAAGTCTTGAAGTGATGGAAATCATGCATGCACTCTTAAGACAAGGATAATACTATTTTATAGCAGAAAAGTTTGAAAATTCAATTCGCAGTCACATTGAAATTTAGCATGAATTTCAGAGACTAAAGAATACTAATTCATACTAAATAACATAATCAACTGCGTAATGAACATAGGACCGTTAAGCTCCTGATGTAATGTCTCAAGTAGAGTCAAAGAAATATTAGTTAATAAGGGAAAGGCATGGTCCTATACAATGATATAAAACAGCTAACTTACACCGAAGTTTATAAGTAGAGTAAATGTGTAAAAGCAACAGACAAATTCAAATCTAACCTTTCTTTTTGCTTGATATGGGGGGATCAACTATTCTTCTGAAATTGTCTCGTAGGTCTAAGAAGCTCTCTCTCACCATTACTGCACACCGTCTTGTCCCCTCAAATTCTCTCGTCATTCCCTGTGGCAATCCTTCTGGTAACATTGCGTTCCATTCATCCAAACTACAAAAAAAAGAACGAAAATACTAATTTAAACAGGACCAACTTAGTCAGTTTGGAAGGGCAAGGGCCACACTGGTACAAACCATACTAGATTTTCATGAATGACTGAACGAGTTAATTTAACTTTGCATAACCAGATACAAACTGACTTGCAAGCCTCAATTGATCACAATTTGGGCTAAAAATGCAGCCAGATTTTTCAATCTCTTTCTTACTACTACATTGTGTGCTATTCGAGAGCAAGGAACCTGAAATCCACATAGGCGCAAGCATCTGTATGGGAGAAGGAAGAGAAAGTTTTGGTGAAGGCGAAGAGAGGCCGACCATTGGGGCCCACATCAAGCTCCTTGTCATACACTACAGGGAGGGGACTGGTAGGAATCTCAAAATTAGCATTGAGGAGGTCACCAGAAGAAGCGAAATCAGCTGACTCCTCATCCGCCGCGGCGCCGTGTGTGTCCTTCGTTCGGGCCTTGCCCTTGGAGGGTGCGCTAGCCTTGGAGCCGCCCTTTCCCTTTGCTGCATAGGCGCGAGAAGAGGACAGCGAGAATGCATTGCGGAGAGATGTGACGTGGCATCCGGCGTCGGCGCCGGAGGTGGAGAGAGAACGGAGAAGAGATCGGATCATTGATTAGAGAGAGAGAGAGTGCTTGGGTTTTGGAGGGTTTTACTTGCGTGTTGCGAAGTAGTCCGGCGGCAACTGCTAGTGTTCTGTTTGCGAGTGTAGCGGGTTGGGGTAAATATTTTAACATAGCGGCTTTGGCTTCACGCAGTACACAAACCATATGTAGTGCTGTTTTGATTCTATAGTCCGTGCGCTTTATTAAAAAAATAGCTCTGTTAAAATATTTACCCGCTTGCGCATGGCATTTTCCGACTAAAATCCGACCCAATAGGTTTTTGGAATTTGGGCTATTAATATTGGGCCAATAGATCTAGACAGCTATCTGATTTCAATTTGGAACTTTCTTGACATATAACGGACTTGTATTGGGCTTCATCAAAATCTTCTGATCCGATAGGCACCCATTGGTGAGGCCGAGTGGAGGCGTAAATGAGGAGGTTCAATGATGGTTATTCCTTAACCGGCAGCTCATTGCGGACGATGGTCCGTATTAAGAACTAGAGTGGGTGAATTAGAGCATTCGACGCATGTAATAGGATATGAATATGTATGTTAATATCGAATTAATAAACTTGTGTTCAAAAGTTGTTACTTCTTATTACAAAATTAAGTTTATTTTTATATAGAGGTCACGCAGGATCAACTAATTTATGTAATGTTTTTATGTACTAGTCAAACATATGTACTTTTATCTATTAGTATGAAACGTATAACGTATTTGTCCTCGTTAATTATCAGAAAAAATCCGTAGGAGGAGATCGAATTGATATACGTCGGACTATTGTTTTTTTCATTGCTTGTAGTGTTTTTTTGTTGGGGATGTCTATAGTGCAGTGTATTGAATTTAGCTATAGTACAGTAAAATCAAACTAAATCATGATCATTGATTGTATCTATTGAACGGTACAGATTAGATAGTCTATTTAACTCTTATAATTATATCTGACGTTAAATTAAACGGAAGAAGTTTTCTGGAGGGTAAAATAGTCAATTTCTCTTTCTTATTTTCTTACCCTCCATCTCCCTCTCTTGCTCCTCTCCTCCGTTTCTCTCGCGTCCTTACCACCTCCGTGTGTTCACCATTGTCGAGCGCCCAAGAGGAGACCCCCACGACGCCTCTTTCCCTCTCCTAAGCACCCAGACGCGATTTCCTCTCCAAGCCCACCGTATACGCGATTTATTCCCACTTCGGGCAAGCCTCCAGCGCGATATGAACTTCATGTGGTAAATTTGGGTTCGTGTTCCAGGATATCCAGTCACCTTCATCCTCCCTCTTCGCAGGTTAGATTCAATACTCATTTTTTTGTTGCTAGGATTAGGATTATCTGATTGTTCTCGGGAGCTTAATTTCGATTTGGAGAAGGTGTTTTGCTAATTTTATTATATCCGTCTTTAATTTAACCAATTTTGATGATTTGAACCTGGTACTTATCAATCCCTAATAGCTACAGGTTTAATACTGGTCAGTACCAGTAGTGGATAGTGGCTGCTATCTGTCAGAGATTAAGGTCGGTGATGACAGGATTAATATTGCTAATGACAGGACTGCTACTGCTATCTGTCAGAGATTAAGGTCGGTGATGACAGGATTAATATTTATAATGACAGGACTGCTACTGCTATCTGCCAGAGATTAAGGTCAGTGATGACAGGATTAATATTGCTAATGAAGCCATTAAGGTTGGTGATGACAGGATTAATATTGCTAATGAAGCCATTAAGGTCGGTGATTACAGGATTAATATTGCTAATGAAGCCACTAATGGGCATACTTTCTTATGAAGAACAGATCACCAAGTGCCATCTAACAATTCAATAATTATAGTTTAAAGAAGTTACGTTGTCTAGGAAAAATAGAGAAAAAAACACAAAGAACAAAAAATTTGAACTGAAAGGCTGAGATTGTGATTTCTACTGGTTAATCCAACAAACATTATATAGGATATATGCATTAGCAGGGAGAAGGGTCAATCCTGAGACAACTATATATCCGATACCGTAGTACCTTACTGTTTTAAATATTGAAAATCATTTTGAATATTCTAGCATGTCCCTTGAAAATCATCTTGTTAAGAATTCTATTGTTATTGGCTAACCACATGAAAATTTTGATTTTATTTGGAATTGGTAATTTCCACCATATCAATGTTTAGATTGGTTGTATCCCTCTAAAATTCAGGAAATTTTAAGTAGTAAAATCTCTTTCCATTCACTCAACAATAGTCCTGTTAATTGTCTAGAAAACAAAACTGTTGTACCCTTGGAGCTAATTATCTACTGCAAAGAAATATCAGTATCTATGCAAATCTTAAAAAGAGAAGGGTATTCAGTTGCTAATGAGCATGACCATACCAAACATATTTCCTTAAGTGAGGTACAATAGCTACTACATCATCCAATATGGCTAATATTCATTATTTCTGATCAGAAATTAATTAATAAGGTGATACTGGTATATGACTTTTTTCCAGAGTCTATGGTACAGGCTTTGTGGCGTTTCCAATTATAAATAAAATAGTTATAAATAAATTTTGATAGTTTAATATACTACTAATATACTAGTTCTAACCTACTGACATGATAATATTCATTTTTTGAGAGGTGATAATTAGAAAATCTTTCTTTGTAAGTGTGAACAAAAGGAAGTTTGTTTGGACTTGAGAAAGATGTTTGTATCTGACATCCAAGTTAAATCCGCATCCTCTGAATTAATGAACTGTTTGAGTTAATTTTCTAGTTTAATTAGTGTTAAAGATAATAATATAGGTTAGAAATAATTAATTAGTGTTAAAGATAACTAGTACAATGTTTTAGGATTTCCTAGTGCCAGGGCATATTATTATCTAACCTATATTATTATCTTTAACACTAATTAATTATCTCTAGCCTATATTATTATCTTTGACCAATTTTGATACTGAAAGACTGCACATTATTCTGGAAAATGGCATCCCAGTTGTTAGCAATCAGGTATTATTTATCAACCTATTTTGCATGGTAGTTTTATACCTGGTACATTCTGGTTTTGAACCAGTTACAAGTCTTAAGGTCATGTTTGGTTGTGGAGTGAAGTTAATGATGATTAAATTGCTTACTCCGTCTTACTCATACCTTTATCACTGGATCCTGTATTCCTGTACCTGTTCCTATTTTGCTTACTGTATGATGTCCGGACAAGTGTCTAAACATCAACACTACATATTAGGCATGGGTGACCAACAAAATAAAATAAAGGAAATGGATGTGAGGCATTACGGGTACAAATAGACTCCAAAATATCCCCGAAGATAAACCAGAAAAATCGAAATAGCTAGGAACATAACTAGGCCATGCCAGTTTGCAGTGTTATAGAACACATCATGACAAGTATTTTGATATTAAACTTTGCATTTTTAGGATTTTATTACTATTTTCTAGCTATTTTTTAATCTCAGTATTTTTGACAAAATGAACCTGCTTAGCTCAACGGCAACTCCTATCCAATACTGTTCATTGCATTGGCGTTCATCATTTTAATTTCTGTTTTATTTGTAAAGAACAAAAGATAAATAAATTTTTTTGGCTTTAGGTAAATGTAAGGAGCTTCAGGCACAGAATCCCTCTTGAAGAGTACAAGATAGATGGGTATCGGTTTTTCATATTTATGCTTAGTGCAACCAGAAGATTGACTATTCAATTCTTAATTAATCTTTGGTCGAAAAATGTAGTATCTGAAGAAATATTTATATCACAGGTTACTGATTTTAGGTCTGTAGTTGTTTGTACTATTACCTTATGTATTATAAATTTTTATTCAATTTTAAATGACTGCCTACTTTACAATGCATGAATAAATTATTCTCATCTTCTAATTGGATGAAAAGTGAGCGGATCAGGTCTAAGCCCGTTAATTATCATCTTTCCTACTAAGATTAGAGCATCTTGTACAAAGCCAAACACACAAAGACCATGTATAACAGTGTTAAAAGTGTATCAATGTCAGTTTTTGCATTAAGCATCTCATTGAATAATTTGAAGGCTTCTTTATGCTTCTCCTTCTCTAGAATGCCATCCAATCCCACAAGTGGAGAGCGTCATTTACTTGTATATTTTCCATAAAACTAAGCACACAAAACCAACCAACAGTCAATTTATTATTACGATAAGAGAATGAAATTGGCCATTGAGATAGTACAAGGTATCAATTAATCAAAATAATGCAGTGTACTAGATTCAAATATCTGTCGACATACCTTCATAATTAAATATATTCCAAGAAAATTCCCACAATTATCAAACACGTGTCATGGCACCAATCTGTAATTATACTCTGAATAGCTTTTATTAATATATTGTTAATTATAGGGTACATTTGCAAGGTTTCAAAAGAATGAAAGAAAAGGGAAAGAATCTATTATAAGAAAGCAATAATTATTTAACCTAGTAAGACTTGTCTGTATATATTTAAAAGAAACATCTGACAAATTTCATGAAAGATTAACGAATCCAAAAAAGAAATATACAATTTAGCTGTGTGTGTGTATACAGAGACTACACACTACAAGCACTATGAAGTAAATGCAATTGCAGCCCCTTGAAAATTAATCAGACTAAATCTACAACCTATATGTTTATGAATAAACCAATGTAAACGACAGATAATACACAAAATGCTTCATAAAAAAATTGAGATAGAAACCTTGCTTCAAAATTTTATATTTTCCCAAATCCCATATATAAGATATCATTCTTCTTAGACTGGTGCATGCCATTGTGCCAAAGCTCTACACAAAGAGCTAAAAAATGAATTTCTAGGAGGGCGGATAATTTTCCTATGAAGACGCTTCCCTGCAAGGTAGGTATAATTTGAACCAGTCTTCTTTAGTCTTTCAATCTGCAATATAAACCAAAAGTATCAGTATACAAGATTATATTATGCCTCAATTATGCACATTAATCCTTCTGAAGGGTCAATTAGCTAGTAACCCAAAATACCTACTTGAATAAGGAACTTGATAATAAGAGGATGTAGTACTTATGGTTTTACCATATATTTTAATAAGATATGACCATTTTGCCCTTATATTAAGAGAATGTAGTACTTTTGGTTCATCTGATACTGTTACGTACCATTACCATAGCATTATCAGTAAAATGGACTCTTGTTGAACATTTCCTATGCATACTCAAATGAGGATCCTCTAGGATTGATCTATCACCGACCAAAGATAAAAGATACTTCTGAGAAGTTTGTTGTTAGAGGGTTTTTTGAAAAAAAAAGAGAGTTGGTTGTTAGTAACAGGTAGGTACCGAAACAGGCTGGTACATGGTAACTGTACTAATATGTTCATACTAATAAGCTTCTCATATTGTTAAGATTAGATGAGTAAAAGCACAGATCAACAAATTAGGTACCGGTAAAAAGTACTTGTTGGTACATCACCAGTATTGGGCCAATACCAGACATAAACAACTAGTACTGAACCTAAGCGGTTAAAATTGAAATCTTAGACTGGAATTAGAAGTTCATAGTACACGCACCGTCCAATTTAAAGCTGATTCAAAATCAAAACTAACCAAACCAATTTTCTGGTGACCCCTCAGCGACGCATTTCTCAACACCATCACTTCTCAAGAATTACTACAGTGGCATCTAAGTAAACCAAAATGGGGTTTCAGATTTTGAGAGCAAATCCCAAGTTAGTGCGAATTATGTTGGATTGGGTCTGGATCTCCAAGACTCCAAAGCACCTCGCTAAAAACACAAAAAAATATACTCGTCATTTTGAAAGTAGATCCTGATTACACTGATGAGCCAGTGTTTACATCCCCAATTTATATTTTTTAAGTTAGTTTTGTACATGAATGAGAGGATGAAAATAAATTATTTCAGTGCATTCATTTTTCAACAATTTTGACAACCTTAAGCCCAATCTATCTTTTTTCATATTAGATAACCTTTTTCAATTATTTTTTTCAAATTAAAGAAAAATTAAGGTTATCTTTAATTAAGGCACGACCAAAGAAAATGACATCTCTATTCCAACAGACCGGAATTCTAATACCAGTACAGACTGAAATCAGCATAGTGCAGCAGTTACACAGCATTTTATGTTTAAACAAGCCAATAACAACCAATAGGGAGTAGCATAGCACGAAATACCAGTATGTACTGGTAAGACAGTAACAACCAATAAAGTTATAAGCTATTAGCATATATATGACAGTTAGATACACGGATTGCAGTTCATTTATTGAAAGCAACCTGGTTATTATAGATACTGTACACAGGGATTGCAGTCCATTTATAAAATATAATTGCATAAGAATTACAATCAAGTAAGCATTTCAGTATTAATTTATTTCAGATTTTTAGTCCAAGAAACTGTCTTCTGGCACAATGCGACTATAAAAACAAGATAAATATGAATTAACCGAATAGTCAGAGGAAAGATCCACATAATTCATGAGAGCATACTCAAATGAAGAACTGAACCCAGTTTATACAAAAGGAAAATGGTTCTTACTTAACAACAGAAACAAAAAGAAAAGAAAACGAAAACAATTTTAAACAATCAGAGATGAACCTGTAATTGACTCCATTGACAGAGGCGATGATCTCGGCAGCCTGATACGCTCTCGAGTGATCGACGGCCAAATCCGGCGGTCATCCTCGCAAGCCCCGAGCCGCTTCGGCTCAAGAGCCGCCCGAGCCGTCTGCCTAAGCCCATCGCCCGAGAGGCCGCTTGCCGACCGAGGTCTTTGACACCGGATTGGTGCGAATAACACCAGCTGTTTCAAAGGTCGACTCGCCAGACCGTACCAGGAAATAACGGTTTGCAAGGTGTGGCGGTGGCATGCGAAAGAGGCCCCGAGAGTGGGAGGGGGAGGTGAGTGACAGATGGGCCCAGGTGATGATCTTGCCCTTGGAAGGGTTATCAGAAGGGGGGAGACGCCCCTTGGGAAGGAATACGGTGAGAAGAGAAAGGTTCTCCGCTTACTACGGAGAGAGGGAAATGAGGAAGGTTTTGCAGTGGCGGGAGAAGAAAGGGAGGAGAGGGCGAAAAGGATGGGAAGGAGAGAGGACAAGGAGAAAATGTTTTGGAGTGGCTGGAAAAGAAAGGGAGAAATCTCAATTTTACCCTTTTACTAAATATTCCGTTAAATTTAACGTTTATCTCAATCGTCCGATCAAACAGATAGATAGTTACTGTACTATAGTCAAAATAGCTTTACTGCACTGTAGACATACCCTTTTTTGTTTTGTTTTTTCGACTTATGCTACTTCAGTGTGTTCTTCGATCAGCTCACTACAATAAGATGAAGTTTTTTTCCTGACTTTTCATTGTCCTTCTCCGTGCTTATTACGAGAGGTTGATCAAATCCGTTAAATAAGAATATGAAATTCTTTCTCGACTTTCTCGACTTTCTTGGCTCGTGGCTCGTGATCTACATGCCGTTCACAACACCAATTTGGTGAAAACCTATCTTTAATCTATGCACGACTCACAATGCGAACAAACTGTCAATGCGCTGACTCAACTTGACATGTCTATCATGTTGTAGTCATATCGAACATTACAATTATATTATCGTATTCAACTTTATTATATTATTGATTTTGTTTTTATTGTATATTTGATGTTTAAGAGTACTTTGAACGACTAAAAGTGACAAATAGTAGTTCGTTATAGAAAATATAATAGATTGGATAAAATGAATAATTTATAAATTTAAATTGAATTTTAATAATAAAAAAATAATAATAATAAATTTGATAAATTTTTGAAATATCGAAAGATATACAATTTTTTTAGAGAAAAATACGTAATTTTCGAAATTTAAAAAAAGTATACATAAAATTCTCCTTTTTCAAACGATGCATTCCGAACTATGTTCGAAGGATCAGTCAGTAATGATCCTGAGCAGCGTTACGGGCAGATCGGATTGCATCTGAGCCGTTGAATCATAGATACGAACGCACAGTGGATATGCTGAGTTGCGAACTTTCCCAACACGGCGCGCGATATTTCACTCGAAGGACAAGTGACAACCAACAAGGCCACAGAAAACAGGAATTCATCAAAAAAAAATAAAAAAAAGGAATTAATATCAACTAAAGTAACTCGAATTATAGATGTAGATCCGGACCGTCTGATCTGTTCTGGTACAGATATTGAAGGGTCCAATTCATTCCATCTTGGACCGGATTGATCCGGATTCAGTTGCTAATTTAAATTCATTATTTAAGTTACTTCAGAGATGGCGGCTCCAGAAACAGCCTAGTCATTTCTGTGATTCTTCTTCTCCTGTCGCTTTCTAACGGGTCAAAACGGCCCTGTGGGCTGTGAATCTGTGATAACGTCACCTGGTGTTATTTTGCAAATAACACCCTACCCTAGCTAGTTTGTTTTTGACTTGGATTTTTCAACTGTGCTTAGTCTAAAGTATATTAAAAATTATAATGAGTAACTGCCATGAATCATTATTACTTGCCTCTTATTGTGGTCTCTGAAATTAGTCATTTAAATTGTGAATCTTTAGTTTTTCTTTTCTTTTTTGAAATTAGCAGAAAAGGGTCTCTGTAAAATTAGCATAAATGATTTTTTTTAATACTATAAGGATCAATTATAGAAAAAAATATTATAAGTATTATTAGTGGTCAATTGTAAATATATCTACTTCTTTAAAAAAATATTTACAGATTTGGGATTTTTTCAGAAAAAAAAATAAGAATCAATTTACTCCATTCCTTTCACCTAGAGATGGAAAAGTCCACACACTCATGTAAAGTAGCTGTACATGTCTTTATCTAAAAAAAATAAAGTATTTTTAGATATATGTGTAAAAAAATAGATCTTACGAAATTATTACATAACATTGAAAGCAGATATAATGTATAGAGAAGGATAAGTTGAAAATCATGACAATAATTTTTAAAATAAATTAAAAATATATAAAAATAAATTTATAGTTATGTTATTGACATGTAAATAATCAAACTATCGAATTTCATACAATTTGTGTGTTAATTGATGAACCAAGAACAATTTAAATCGTTAAATTTTACTTGATGTATAGTAAGACATAAATCAATTCTAATATATTTAAGTAACATTGAATTAAATTTTTTTTTAAATTGCCAAAATTATTAAAATAAAGAGCATAGCTTCTTCAATTTTAAACTTCTAATTAGTACTAGTTGTTACTTTTAAATTATCCATTACCACATATTCTTAATTTTTCAAGCGAATTATTAAATTTGTGAATGAGAGACATACAGGCAACACACCGAGTCCTATCCATTGTTGATTCACCTTGTTTTGGAAAACATGCCTTTGTTTGAAATGGCTCAATTTGAGACCACATAGATAAACCCTAAGACTTCCAATTTAAGTCTTTCTATGACTAGAAATTAGTCTCTAAATAACAGGCTATAGCACTGCAATAGCGTTTTTAGACACTAAACGCTACGCTATGGTATCAAAATGTGCTAATTGAGCTACGATCGTTATAGCGGTAATAGCGGTCCGCTATAGCGTATAGTGTGTAGCCCAAACAGCGCGCGCTATGAAATATGGATTTTTTGGGGCATTTTTATATGCATTTTTTGGGGCATTTTTACTATGCTCATTGGTAAATCAAAAAGTTAAATAAAAGCTCAAATCAAAATCAATTAAAAGATTGGTTGCTGTTGTCGAGAAGAAACCCTTGTTGCTCAAATTGTGAACCGTAATTTAGACCTTGTATTAGTCCAATATGAATATTATAATTTTTTAATCAATTTGATGTTATATATTGTTATATGATACTTTATATAATATTGATACTTAGTACAAATATATAATATAATTTTTATAAAAAAAAATGTTATGTGGCATAGCTACGCTATTTGCTATAGTTTTTTTTTTAGCCTTTCCGCAATAAATACTATTTAGAATCTCGCTAGAAATTGAACTAGAAACTAGTTCTAATGTAATGCGTTGTCCACAAAGTAGAATCCAAAAGTAAAAAAATGATGTTGTGCTCCATTTTCTACTATATCAGATATACTTTCCGATTTTCACCGTAGTAAGTTGGTTTTCAAAATTAATAAAAATCAAATTGTTTATTTTATATTACACATATTTTATATCTCATTTAATGATTTAAATCATAAGTCAAATTAATTCACAAAAGTAAGATGTTGAGAAAAAAATCATAATATAGGCAAAGACTTCTATGGACACAAGAACCTATTTGTAAAACGAACATATTTTTATTTTCAAAGTTCAAACTGTCGATCCGACCCGTTCATCTTGTTCTCCATATTAATATGTGCTTGGAGACCAAATTTTATATTTTTCTAAATTTTTTTATTAAGATGGGTACAGAATTCAATGGTCTGAATTTGATATTTTTTGTACCCATCTTAATAAATAGTAAAAAAAATTAGAAAAATGTAAAATTTGGTTTCCAAGCACATATTAATATGAAGAACAAGATGAACGGTTCGGATCGACTGTTTGAACTTTAAAAATAAAAATATGTTCATTTTATATATAGGTCCTTATGTCCATAGAAGACACTCTCAATTTCCTTTTACCTTTCATGAATTCATACTGATGGATTATGAGTCAGTCCAAAATTCTCTTACCTTTTATGCTACTGGATTAATTAAAATCACGGCACGAACCAATTTAAATGGAACTTATTCCATTTTTAATTTGTTATGCTGTTGAAATATTTTTCTATTATAAGTTATCATTATATCAACAATTTTGAGTTCTGATATAAGTTTGGTTTCTGCATTATTAAATATTGATGATTGAAGCCATTAGTTGCATTATTTGATATTCGAACCTAAATAGTTCACGAACCAATTTCAAACGAACTATACCCATTTTGAGTTTGAATCTGAATAAGATTCGAACCGAACTGGTTTGATTTGTTTCAGAACAAACTAATTTTGAATCAAATTAATTACAAACTTTTTTCAAATCGAACTCAAATAGAAACACGAACTAAGAATATTTCGTACAGTCCTAAATTTGACAGTTAAAATTTCTCATTGCTCGGAATAATTGCAGGACTTACAATTCTACAAAATAATAGAGAATGGATGCCAGGTGGACTTGTCTAATTTTAGTCCGAACTGGAGGCGCACGGTACCGCGCATTCAAAGCAGGGCTGCTGCTCCTGCTCCCTTCTTCAACCCCCAAAAACAAGTTAAAAAGACTTTATTGAACCCAGCAGCAGATGAAATAATATAAGAGATTTTTCAGTGTAAATAAATAATAAGAGGCTTTTCAGTGTTTTATTTCATCTATATTATACACCAACCTAACAATACATTAAACACCCAAGAGACTCCAAAAACTTTTTATAGATCCTCCCATTCGGCCATTCCCATAGAGAAAGGGGTCTTCAGATTTTGCCAATTTTGTAGATTTTCATAGAGTAGAGTTCTCCTTCAGCGAAGAAGAAGGGATCGAGATTAATTTGGATTTTGTTTTCTCATTTGGAAGATACGAACTTCATGCATTTTAGCAATTGATCGGTAAGTTAGGTTTGTCTCGACCTGAAAAGCACAGAGGAAGCGAGGAAATTTTGTTAATTTTCGGAGATTAGGAAAAAATGGAGACAGATTTCTCTTCCTGGCAAGCGTTGATGCTTTCTTTTATCCTTGGATGGGTGGTGGCTTCCTCTTTGTTTGATCTGACGAAGCGGATCAGATCGTGGGTTCAACCATGGGTTGTTCGCCAGGTGCTCGCTGAAACTCCTTCCATTTTGAGAATCCAGGTTAGCCAATTTGAATTGTATTATTTTGTGCATTTTTCTTTTCATTTTTTTGAAATTTAGGAGCTTATTGTTTCAACTTTGCAGAAATTGCAACATCCGTTTTTGGATAAACTTTTCACTGTGGTCTCTTGTGTTGTCTCGGTGCCATTCTACACTGGATTTCTCCCTATACTGTTTTGGGTATACCTTCTTTTAAATCTACTATCATTCTGTTTAATCCTCCTCTTTGCTCAATTTAAATTAATATATGTGATGCTTTCTTCAATAGAGCGGGCACGGTCAATTGGCTAGACAGATGACTTTGTTAATGGCTTTCTGTGATTACATTGGAAATTGTATTAAGGTAAACTGAGAATCCTTGAAGAACATAATTTCAGATGGTTTTCCTATTTTTTAGTATTATCTTTCTTTTCTTTTTTGTTGGTTTAAGTTTGAATCTTTTTCTAATATATATAGGATTTGGTATCTGCGCCTCGGCCGAGCTCCCCACCTGTTAGGAGACTGACAGCTACAGATGATGAAAAACAACATGCAATGGAGTATGGTCTACCTTCTTCACATGCCCTTAACACAGTTTGCTTGACCGGGTATCTAATTAATCAATTTTTCAAAAAAATTTGGCTTGCTTAAAATTGATTGTTTTCATCTTAACCTGGTTTACTTTCTATGTTTTTTTAGATATTTTCTACACTATGTTGTGACAAGCGGAGGCCCCATGGATGGGATAACAATAGCTGTCATGTTTGCCACTGTTTTCTCTCTTGTTTTGCTGGTTGCCATTGGTGAGTACAGCAGTTGTTCCAATATTTCACTTTCAAAAACATTGAAAAGAAGGGACTAAGATATATTTCATACAAGAGGTTACTTTTAGGAACTAAATTCCCAATAATTTTCTGTGCAATATTACGACTGCTGAGGATGTTTGATTTGGACTGGACTGGAATTTTCTTGTAGAATGAGCTTATAGAAACAAAAATTGAAAATAGCTTGTATAGAGAGATTTTTGGTGGGAATCTTCCCCTATTTATAATTATCACATAAATTTGGGCTTTAATTTAAAGGAATATTATAATTTAACTGACAACATTTTTTTTATATTAGGGAGAATATACCTTGGGATGCACAGCCTTATAGATGTCGGAGCAGGAATTACCTTTGGGCTCCTAATACTTGCATTTTGGCTTTCTGTTCACAGCTATGTCGACAGTTTTATCATTTCTGGACAAAATGGTAATTTTAATCCAAACTTGATCAAAACCTTGTTAATGCTAATGCATGAAGAAGAGTGGTGTTGCCTTTCTAAAAGTCAAAACTATTTTCTTTAATTTCATTAACCCTTTTTTTATTTTTTTATTTCTTGTAGTCGCATCTTTCTGGACATGCCTCTCATTTTTGCTATGCTTTGCATACCCGACTCCTGAATTACCAACGCCAAGCTTTGAGTTCCACGCAGCATTCACCGGTGTTGCATATGGAATAGTAAGAATTTAATACTCTTTTTTTTTTCATGTGCCTTTATCGTTACGATACACACAGACAAACTCTTTATTGTTATGATATGCAAACAAACTCTTTCAGGGTATTTTTCTTGTAAAAAAAATTCAGCTCCTGAATAGCCTAAACTAGCTTCCTTTAAAAAATTTAACAGTTAAAAATCCTGAATAGGAAACCCGTTAGTACCAACCAAAACCCAGACTGTTATACTAATCACCAGAGGTGAAACCAGACTTTCAAGCTATGGGTCAAACACACAATGCAGGTCAATCATATAAAATTTTCATGCTGTGTATGGAGGTCAATTTTACAGTCCCCATAGCATTATACTCTTAAACTACATAGAAAATCATGTATAAGCACAGAAATTTTGAAAATGAAAGATCTGCCCCTGCTAATCACTGTACTTCTGCTCACTCAGGTCATGGGATTGCAACAAACTTACCACAGTTATGACCCCGAGAGCCCTCGCATTTTTACCCCTCAACTCCCTCTTCTAATTTTCTTGGGCCGGGTGCTTGTTGGGATCGCTACAATTCTTACAGTGAAATTCTGCAGCAAGGCCATAGCCAAATGGCTTCTTCCAGTCATGTGCAACACCTTTGGCATCCCTATTGTCTCCTCTTGCTACGTGCCATCTCTCAAGGCATCTGAAAATGCAAAGAACAAGCCGGAAAACACTGGATACCTCCAGAAGGTTTTCTCTCTCTTCCCTCAGAAGGTGTATGATGTAGATACCGGGATAAGGTTTATTCAGTATGCCGGCCTTGCTTGGTCAGTGGTGGATTTGGTTCCTGCAGTTTTTAGGTACTTCAGTTTGTAGAGAGTAGAGACGACATGCTCTTTTAGTGCGCTTTCTGCGAGCTATGGTTCCTCTAAGAGGTTGTACATATGTTATTATTTAATATTGATTTTGTATAATCTATTAAATCATTTAATCCTGTGTGGAGTTCTCTCTAGGGAGCTTGCCGCTATCCATTTTATATAATTTTGTATATTGTGATATTTGATTTATTGTTTTATTTATATCCAGCTCAAATAAAATTCATATAAATGATTAAGAGCTACTAGGGAAATGCTGACACTGTTATGACTTAGGAGCATTGGACTGAGATAAGTGAGTTTTCCCTTTCAAATTTTTACACAGCTGAGAGTGGCCTTTCCAGATTAAATTTGATTTAACAGTAAATGTTCTTGTTTTGTTGCCAGTATCATTGTGCTTGATACTGGCCTACTTTGATTGGGGCATGAAAATGGTATTAAGTGTAGTCTTATATTGCGGGATTCTATGAATTCATATCACCTAAGGTAACAGAATATTTTTTTTAGATCAAAGACTGTTCGATCAGAATTGGCACAAATAGTAAAGAAGGGCTCTGTACATTCTACATCGGCCAGATTGGTCCGGATTCTAGAAATGTTATTTTACCTTAGAGGATATGATGGACTCGGATTCTATATGAGAGACTATCTCAGGAGAACAGCTAACAATGGTAAAGTACTATGGCTTGAGCCAAACTCTCTCTCATTTTCTTTTTGTTTATGGAAACCAAAACATGGCCATTTATGGCAAGACTGCAAGGTCCTAGGTCGTAAAATATATACGATAATATCTATTCGAATCAGATTCGAATTTGCTTATGATCTGAATACGGACAGATAATTTCACAGATTTGAACTTAAGAAATTTGTTAAATTTGGAGAAAATATTCGAATTCGGAAACGGATAATTTCACGGATGAGTAAACAGTGTGGATATCCAGTTCTAATGTTCTATCTGGATTCTAAATTTCTTCGTATTGGAATTTGGTGAAGTAAACTAATGAAGAGAGAAATTATAAGATGATGTTATTCTAACCTCAAGGTGGAATAAGTTACTCCACCTCTTAAGGTGGAGTAACTTAATCCGGATTAACTCAAATATTACTCCATCTTACTTTTCCAAATTTACTCCTTATTTGGCTCCTTAAAAGTGGAGTAGAGAGTTTACTCCACCACTTACTCCACAACCAAACACGACCTTATGGAACCAGAACCACACAAGTGGCATATAGTTCATTTAATTCGACTTGACAATATACCCAAAAAAGTCACCAGCGGGCACTTCTCAGCAGTATACTAAATAAACAAAATATCACTGCAATTAATTATGCAAGAAAAATAATGGTCTAAATAAACGGAGAAGTTTATAAAATGCCCCACCTTTTCAAATCTTCAAACAAAATACCCCACCTCTATGACAAAATACTCCTGGACCCCGCTTTCACCTCCCGTCCCCTCCCTTCTACTCCCAATCTGATTTTTTTTTTTTTTCTGCAAATAGATTCCCAATCTTATTTCTTAATACATCCCACCAAAATGAGTAAATATAACTTCTCCTAATAATATGCATTGTGACTTCAATTCACGGAGCTTTGAAGCTAATAATTGAAATTTTAGCAGCAAACTCGTGACTATTAAATTTTTTTGATGAAAATCGTAGGTTGTAAAATCATGTTTTCTATAGATTAAATATTGATAAGTTTGAAGCTTAACTGTTCTTCGAATTGCAATGCAATGAACAAAGGCAATACATTGCAATACACACTTTTTTGTCATTAAATGTTTTCCCTCACGGAGACTCCATTGTTGTTCTCTTCTATCTTTTCTTGCTCTGTTTTTGTTTGGTGTTCTCACTTGATTTTGGTGTTGCATGCTGCACCTCTAGAACCTTAATCTATTTTTCTAAATCTTAGAAAGATTATAATTAAAACCACAACCAGTATAAAAAATAATTTATTTTTGCCTGCCTATAATAACTTTTTTTCTTTGTAATCAATTCTGCCGGTTATGCAATTGCATGACAATACCTTCTTGTCCATTATGATAATAGTTTTTGTTGTATTTAATTGGTATTTTGGGATTCTTATAAGACTTACATAACGAAAACTGATAGACATTTTATACAACCATTATGCTGCGCCGTATGCATGCTATGCTGGAAGAAACGAATAATTAGAAATAAGATGATTTTTGAGGGTGCATGGCACTTTGCAAAATAGACTATTTACACTATATTGTTTTGTTTATTTCATGCATGGACAGAGGTAAAACATGAAATAAAACATTTATTGTATGTTTTGTTAAACAAGTTATGTAGTACTTTTGGTTCTGCGTGGGAGAAAGGCAAACATATAAATCATTATTTCCCGTCTTTTGTTGGGGCTTATTACGGAGTGTCACGTGATAGTTATTTTTCTTCAAATATATATGTATCTCTTTTATTTTTTTGAATTAATCAGTTTAAAATTCCGTGGTATAATCATAGGACAACATATTTTGAGAGAGAAGAAAAAAAAAATAAGAAAGAAGAGAGTAACTCATTGGGAGTACGAGGGAGGGGAAGGGAGATAAAAGTGGGGGCCCACAAGAGTATTTTGTTTGATGATTTGAAAAGGTAAGACAATTTATAAAATTTCCCCTAAATAAACTGAAGTCCAATTGCACGAGTACAGCAAGTCTAGTTGCCTGATTAGCATGAAGTCATGAACCCCTAATGCTCTATTAACAGATGTAATACACTACCAAATCTTAGATTTGACATTTGCTAAAAATATATACGCAAGATCAAAGAAATTAGCAGATTCTAAAGGAAACCTCCATATAATTCTTGTAGTAATGTATTGACCGGCTTGTTCCACACTCGCAAATACAGAACACCAGGGAATTAGTTAACTCCAATAACAGCAGTAAAACTATAATAATTAACCAGATGACCAAATTTTAAGCTCTACAAAACAAAAGAAAAGATGAAAAATTTGAATGCCACAAGAATAGCAAGTGAGGAAAGCGAACACAATCCACAGAGAGAAGGTGAAAATAGTAGCTGCTCGGTGCTGCAATTCAAAACCCTGCCTATGAAGCTCGTCCTTCCAATTGTAACACTATATGTTTCCCCACTGTACACACTAGCCAACTTGAATGAGCAAATTTTGTAGGTTCAAAACAAAATATTTGCAATTACATATATCATTCGGCAGGAAGTACCTCAGCTACTGGAAACAAGAACTCACCATTCTTTTACAACATTTTCAAGACCTGCCTCAGAGAAAGTAATCAGGTGTTCTGCGAGTGACATCTGGCTCTCCTCTTCTTGGAGCAGGTTCAAACTGCCAGAAAACATGTATAAACAAAAATCAAGGAAAAGGGAGAAAGAAGATGATTTCACTGAGCATATCAATTAAGACAATGCATATACAGAAACTTTTTGCGGGTAAATTGGAAAAAAAAAAGTTGAATAACATGTTATTGATTTTGTTTATTTAATAAGTAGCATCATCTCTTTCTTTTTGCATTCACAACAAGCTGCTCACGAGATATTTATCACTTCAAAGATTATTTTATTCATTTCTAATGTGTAGTAACTCATAATTGACCTACACTTCAAAGATTATTCTATCCCTAAAAAAATTAAAAAAATTCTTATGCTCTGTAAAGATAAAAGAATCTTGCCTGGATGAAAGTATGGCCTCTGCAATCATCCACCTCCAAGATAGAAGCCATGTTGCCACAACGATAGCAATAATTAGGCGCACTAAATATGGTCACAACCTTTTGTTCCTGTTATTAAAAAATGGCCCCAATTAAAAATAAAATAAAACTTAGTATAGTGAAAAGAAACTCCTGTTCGAACATAATTCAAAGATTGAACACTTACATGTCCCCAGTTATATCCCTCCATAACCAATTGATGGGCTCTTGCTATCAACTTCAAATTATTGGTATGGTTGAATTGTTCAGATATATCCTGAAATACAATGAATTGCATAGGTTCACAAGCAAGAAGAGGGAAGCAGAATACAAGGTTTGTATCAGATAGTAAAGAAAGGTCAATTGTATTACTAAGACAGAATACAAGGATTGTATAACTGTACAAATCAAGCATGTAACCACGTATAAGGCCAATAGAAACAATTAAAGCAACACTTTCCATCAGTAACCCCTACAAAATCCCAAAGTACCACGTATGACCCACACAATATTAAGCATCACAGATATTGCGGGAAATTACTAATCTGACATTATCTGTCTTTTGTTACAAAAAAAGTTAGCAGTAATTTGGAACATTTTCCAAAAGGAATTGAGAAATAAAGCATATTGAAAGAGTTATCCCAGTTAAGTAAATGCAGAATTTTACCAAGAGAATATATGAGGGTTGGGAGACATACTTGACCAAAGGTATAACCAGCGCCGCGCGGAGAGATGCCCCAGCCGCAACGGTCATCAGGATCAGACCACAGAAGATCACACATTGGCCCTTCATGAGGCACTTCTTGCACTCGATCAAAGTTGCGTATATTATCTAGAGTCTCGATTGATGGTGACAGCCCACCATGCAGGCAAAATATCTCTGATTCGACCTACCACAGCCAAATGTTAGCTGATAAGCAAGAAATCTAGCTTGGCAAGCTAAATCCATAGTTACCATTTGATTGGACACAACTTTTTGACTGAATATACCCTTCTTTTGGAAAAAGAAAGTTCTGCTTTTTTTTTCAAAGAAAAATAAGGTTAAGTATGCCCTTCTTTTCAAAAGGAATATACTTTGGAGCTGTCATTAACAGCCAAAAGGAATATGGCAATGATACAAATGAACTTGGATGAAGCCAACACCTACTGATATCACAAACTTGGAAACATAGCAAACAATAATGATAAATCTCAATTATATATTATGAATAAAAAGTATTGTGTTCTCAGGTGGCCAACATGGTCTATAGAAGGACCAACTACAACAACAACAACCAAGCCTTTAGTCCCAAACAAGTTGGGGTATGCTAGAAATGAAACCCAATCGTGGTATATAAGGTGGTCTAAGAAAAAAAGGTTCACAACAGGTCAATGTCAATACAGCAAGTCCATGAATGAAACATAAACACTTTAAGAAAAAAGTATTAATATGCTTTAATTATATAAAACAATAAACAAGAGGTAACCGGGATATTATTTAAGAGTTAAACTTGAATATCTCAATTGATGACACTAGTACCCGTAGAAACTAAAGCCACATGAAAGCAATAAATAAGCCATGAAAAGAACCAAAAGGATAAAATACAAACCAGCGCTGTCAAAGGGAAATAATCAAAGAGGTCTGTGAAGGTCTTCCAGACAGTGGCATTGCCATACCTGCATTTAACATGTAGCATTTAATTGGTCATCGAGACCCAAATGAAATGAAAAATCCAGCAACCCAATGTAAAGTCAAAAGTTCAATTTCACTCCACACAGAGATAGCCAGAGTAACAAATAACAAAAATTAGAAAGCAGGGAAAGTTACTAACTTCCGCAAGCACTCATCGTAGAATCCATAAACCTGAGTAATCTGCAAATTATACAAAATTACATATAAGCTTTTAATGCAACCACAACCTTTTTCTTTTAAACAAGAGAAGAGAAGAGAAGACAAGTACCTGTCGGCTTTCATGGTTTCCTCTAAGAATTGTAATTCTCTGGGGATAACGAACCTTCAAGGCTACAAGAAGCTGTTCCACATAGTGATAAAATTAGGATCAAATAAGGTACCGGCATATAAAACAATGCAATCAAATTTATTTGACAAAGGAAAAGAAACTGTTTTTTACCCAATAGCATCAGCATGACATACATTGTCAAAGTAACTACCTAAATGTGAAAATATTAAGCAATCCTTCAATAATATTTTTGTTCTTTATCTCCCACCACTTACCTTATCATACAGTTGGTTAAATCTACATAATTTAACCATAGATTTTTCATCAACCTAATATAGTATGCTTAAGTGTATTTGTTACGATCAGTAAACTTACTGTCACTGTTTCCACTGAGTAGTAACCACGATCAACATAATCTCCCATGAATAGGTAGTTCGTATCGGGACACTGGAAAATGTCAAGAAATAGAAAATCTGTCACAACACATAAAATGCAAACGTGTTCGTATAAATAGAAGCTTTGGAATTGAAACAAGATAAGCGGACCAAGAGGACATAAGAAATGTAGGAGAAAATTAATTAGATCATCTCTTAATATAGTAGATGGAAATACGTACCTTGCCACCAATACGAAAAAGTTCCGCAAGATCATGAAATTGACCATGGATATCTCCACAAATTGTCACTGGACTTTTCACAGGCTGCATTTGAAAATGAAAAAGAAAATAAACAAATGGTAATAACCATTGTACCAGCAAGTATATAGAAATTAGGCAAAAAGACAACCAAATATCACAAGGTACAGACCTCATTCTTGTGTTTATAACTTCAAGGGAGCATCATTGACCAATGCACGGATGATGTACAAGAATAAATTTATCTAATACTATAACACCTAACTAAGATGACCTCCTTAACACAGGAGAAATACAGCACCAAAAATATATGTTTGCTATCTACAGTATGATTTGACAAGCTTTTGGTAGATATCATCGTATTTGAAAAAGAGGAAGAATCAAAAGTGAAAGAGTACTACCTGAACATTGCTTTCTTCCATCAATATTTCTTTAGCCTTTTCACATAGTACTCTAACCTGCATATGGAACAAATGAAATTTAGTCAATGTATTAAATGGTACTGATAATTGTTTTGAACTATATTCGAAAATATCTTGCTGCTTTGGAAAAGGTTCAGAAAAGGTTTTGGAAGTGGTTAGAAAAATCTCCAATCCCCTTCTTTAGCAAGGCATAATTTTTTAATATTAACAATTTTCATAGCATAATATAACTAATGCTTTCTGCTATAAATTGACAGGGATTAATTGCATGTCAAATAATGAAATGTGTATTCAGATCATATGCCCCCAAGTGAAAACTCTAAAGGCAGACCTATAAAAAAATCACACTATCAAACAAATCAAGATCGTGTTAAACTCAACCAAAATCACAAAAAAAAGGATCTACACTAATTAACAGTTAAAAAGTTAGAGACACCAATGCTTATGAAAAAAAAAATACATCATCAGCTAAGAAAGAGAAATTACAGTTTGCAATTTCACTAAAGACTACGCCAGATAACAATAACACTCTTCTTACATCTAGCAAAATTTCTGCAAAATTACATAATTCCATTGCATTCCCGTCAAATAACTAATTTAATTCACAGATCGGACTCGCAACTCCTTGCCAATGCCATATTGATCTTACAAACCCTAAAAAGATCAGATCGCCGTAAAATTTCTCCAAATCATCTAAACAATCAAGTGAAAGACCTGATCCAAGTGGCACTGGCTGAAAATAAGGAATCCCGAAAGGCAAAAGCAAAATGGAAGTGAAAATCACCAAAAGATAGGTTAACTAGGGCAGATTGGGACTTTCTTATTGTCAAATTTGATAAGAGGTTACAAAACTGGAAAGGTCAAATGCTATCCATTGGAGGGCGTTAACTATCACAGCTCCTCGGAGGATGCTGCAGATGCCTCTGCTGACACTATTTAGATGTGTGTTCTGAGTTTATCGTTTGAACTAAGTTGTCATATATTAGGGTTTTTCTGCTTAAACTTTGGTTGATTAATTGCTGCCTGTTTAGGTAGATATTCTGTGTTCTGGTACAGCTCTGTGATGGTCTGTTGGTTCACAGTAAGCTTGCTTTATTTTTCTTGTATGAACTCTATGTTTCTTTAATGAAACGGGGCACACTAGCCTTTTATCAAAAAAAAAAAAAAAAAAAACATCACCAAAAGAGAAGAAAGAAAGTTTCAAATAGAGAACCTCTTGCTCGGAGAGCGGCTTGCACTGCATGAGCTGCTCGATCTGCTCGTCAAGGTTGCCATGTGAGCTTGCCACCGAAGGATTCGCGCTACTCATCTCAGAAACCCTAACCCTAGATCCTTGATTTCCTCCTTTCACTCTCTTCCCTCTCTCTCTCTCTCTCTCTCTCTCTCGATCTCTCTCTCGACAGAAACGACGACGGCGTAAGACTGATGTAGTAAAATCGAGAGAGAGGAAGGAGAGGGAAACTCCAGAGCCGAATTTTTTTTCTGTGACAGTCGGAAAAATCGCATTAAAATAAAGAGTAATTTCACGTATACCCATCAAAAACTTTAAAATTACATGTTTTCTCTAAAGTTTCAAATTACATATTTCTCTCTTTAAACTTCAAAAACTCATAAATTTACCCATTTTATTGTCTTTTATATTAAAACTCATTCTAAATTTATAAAATACCCATTTTACCCTTTATTAAAAATATATAAATCTCATCAGACTCAAATTATTTGAATCTGAAGGGTTCTTCTACCGTCCGATCCATGCGCAACGCATCAAGATTTGTGCTGATCTTGTGTGCACAAATCTAAAAGTATTTCGGATGGTAGAGGAACCGTTCATATTCAAATTTGAGTATGATAAGATTTATATGCTTTTGATAAGGAGTAAAATGGGTATTTTATAAATTTAGAATGAGTTTTAATATAAAAGACAATAAAATGGGTAAATTTGTGATTTTTTTAAGTTTGGAGAGGAAAATATGTAATTTCAAATTTTAGAGGGGAAAATACGTAATTTTGAAGTTTTTTAGGGGTATATGTGAAATTTCCCCTAAAATAAATGGCACCCGGACTTAAGGATTGATAAAAATGACACTCCTGCACAATGGTTTGGCGCACCAGCTAATCTAGGCTCACACAATGGTTTAGTGCACCACTTGGTGTGCGAGTTCACATGGCGGACCGGGTTCGCACAACCATTTAGCGCTCCAATATCGGGTTCGCATAATCCTTTGGCGCACCAATATTAATTTCAAATTTGGGTCACATATCTCAGGCTTTACGCATTCCAATGAAGGTATATATGTGCTCACAATTCAGCACTCGTAAGGACCATTTGATTGCATCAAGATCCGTGCTAAGTACATTAAAATCCGTGCAAGTATGTCAATTTCTGTGCGCACCTATTGGTGCGCCAAATGGTTCTGCGAACCAGGAGGTTCGCCAATTCAATCCACGCATCTGGTGCGCCAAATGGTTCTGCGAACTAAGAGGTTCGTCAATTCAATCTACGCACCTGGTGCGTCAATCCACCTTGCGAATCCATATTGGTTAGTGCGGAAAATGAATTTGCGAGAGTATCATTTTTTTAGATTTCTAAACTCGGGTATTATTTATTTAATTCGGATTTATCCGGTGTCACAAAAAAATTTCGGACTCCGGAGAGATTCACCTTTCTGGGTTTTATATCGAATTTGTTGGTTTCTTTCACTCTAGTATCTTCTCCGATAAATTAATATAATCTAAGGTAACATAATATTTCTGTTTAGATCTACAACGTCCGATCAAAATCCGCACGAAATTAAAGAGTTCCCGTGTATTTTATCTTGGACCGAATTGGTCGGAAATCTAATCGGACGGTCCAAATCTAAACTCAAATATTCTCTTACCTCAGAGGATGCGAACTCTCTCGGTTTCCCTCCGATCGTGTCAAGGATAATTGGGAGATGATTTAAGTTTTGTAATTTAGACCCTGTATCTTTTCAGCATTTGTTGCCGTCCTTTAATTAATTGCTGAAGTCCAGTAAGTTCGCTATCTCATTAATTGGCCCCCTTCTCTTTAAACCGTAATGCTATAGTGTAAAAAATATTTACGGGCAAAAATATTGACAGAGCTGGTTTCATTTCATACAGTACATCAATCATATATATTACCGGTCCTTTAAAAACACTTAACCAGACGGACCGGTCGACATAAGTAAGATAAAGATATAAAAACGTTGTTTGACTTTATGCAATTTATAAGTCACTGGTATTGTGCCCGTGCGTTGTAACGGAATTATATTATAAGATTTAACATTAAGATATAACAAAGAGACAAATAATAAATAACGGTAAAAAAAACAACGACAAATAATTGCTTTAATTTTAACAACATTCTTTCCAATGAAAATGAAAAAAAATACCCTCTTCAATTTTTACATTAAAATTCAGTTAAATCTTATAAAAACTAAACATTCCTATTAGACAGCCTTCCATCGTTCGTCAACCTGAAGAAGCTGCAGATTGAACTATGGCCAAATCACGATCATGCTCACATAGTTCTCGATCTAATCAAATGCGCACCAAACATACGGTTCCTAACTGTGCCGACACTATGCCAGCAGGTAAAAATCAATTAAATTAAATTTTGATACGTGGTAGGGAATAAATTAATAATATGTCTTTTTTGTTCTTTTTCAAAAATAAACAAGAGATAGGCAATTCGGAAATGAGATATGTTATCTGTCAAAATTGAAAATTAATCTCTTTATGAGCCAATCAAAGCTTAAGAGAGATATAATAACAAAAATTTAAAGCTAATTTTTTTTTTTTTTAATTTTTAGCATTACGTGTGGCAATACAAATAGCGAGTGCATCTCTAACTAAATTTAGACTTCTATACGTAAAAAAAAAAATACAATTAAATTTCAAAATGTTTAAAAATGCACTTCTGAGCACCCATTGCCAAGGTTTTAGATATGCCCCAGATCGACTCTTACGGCAATGAAAAGTATATATAAAATTGTCTTTATTTTGTATTTTTGATTCCATAATATATCTTTTATGTTATAACTTTGTCAAATTTAAAATGAATACGTTGGAATTGATCCACTGAAATTATATAGAAGTGAATTTTCAATAACATCGACAAATCAATCTAAAACATCTATTTATAATCGAATAATTCGAATTGAAAAAATAAATCCTACAACTTAAATCTGAATAAAATGGACCTCTGTTTCATTGTTCCCAACATTGGTTTTTTCTCAAAAAAGAAAAGAAAAAGCTGGAGCTTTAATTTCTAATTTTGTATTGATGGATCACATCTCGAGATTGACCTGATCAAAATTGCTATATTAAATTATGAGTCATTACCCTCTACAAAGTCGAAAAGATTGAATAATTCTATTTTTATTGTCGAAAATATATAGAAAGAGGAGAAATAAAACAAAAAAAATGAAGAAATAAGAAAATAATTTAATTGTAGGAATCAAATATAGCTTTAAGGAGAAATAAGGAAACATATCGATAGAAATTCATTTAATTTTAATTGTGACAAACTATATAGCAATATGTGTGACGAGTATATTTTTAACTAAATTTAGACTTTTACACATAGAATAGATGCATTTAATCAAAAAATGATAGATTATGTGATTGGAGGGCTGATATTAAATCCGACAATTTATCCTTCAATCTCAACCGTTAGCGGATCAGAACAACTACATGCATTATATAAGAATGAAGATATATTTTTTATTTTTAACTTTTTATTTATTTATGCATTGCATATTCAAACTCGGAATAATATTGGTAATATCTTTTTTCTAAGTGAAAAAAAAGGAAATCCTAAACTGTTGTTTTTTCCTTCTTTCTCTTTCACACTTCTCTATTTTGTTTCTTCCATTCCTTCTAGTTCTCATCTTTGACATAGCGATACTCTCTCTTCTCTCTCATCTCTATCTTCTTGTGCGGAGAGGAGAATGAGAGAGCAAGGAGGGGAGCCGAACTGAGCGAAGCGAAGAGTGCGGTATCATTGGAGTTCGAAGTGTAGATTCTTTATTGTCATCTCGATCAAAGCAAATCCATAGTTAGATCGCGGCGGCTATCGGACGAAAACGAATCCGATCGCGAAGAGATGTGAAAAAAAGTAATAGAGTGTTTAAGTGTAAAATTAGTTTATTATAGTAATTTACGTAATTTCATGAGAATAAGTGAGTTTAGATCTAAATAGGAGGATCATTTGATCCGTTGTAATATTTTTTTTATGAGTAAAATAATTCATAGACATTTAAAAATTAAAACCATTAATCTTACAAAAAGGAAAATACAATTTTTTTTTAGTAGTACCAGATTACCATGCATAAAAGCATTTGCCTATTTAAATGTCGCCGGAGAATGGATTGCGCTGGTAAGTTTGTTTTACAAAAAGAAAAAAAAAAAAACATGTTCCTCAAATGATAACTGAACCAATATATTTCGCCCCCCTGTAAACGTGGTCAGCACTATCTAGCCGTATCCTTATATTTGACTATTGTATAAATGTATAAATTTTAATATTTCAATCGAAAATAAATAATTTAAAATATGTATTTTATATTCTAACGGTCAATTTATTTTTTATTAAATTTATAAGGGGGAATTTCATGTATATCCCTCAAAAGTTTCAATATTGCGTATTTATCCCTCCAAAATCAATAATTACATATTTAAAATTGTAGAAACTCACATATTTGTCCAATCTAACTCTATTATATATCAAATATCTCCAAAAATAATTAAAAAATATTTTTTAAGCATTCAAATTTATTTTATAATATTAATTAATATTGTAATGACCACTATACTCTTTCTTCCTCACTCCCTTTACTGTATTAACTTTTAAAAACTCTGTTTTTTTATTAATCGAAATTAAATAAAAAAATCGTTAAAAATGAAAGGTTTGCGGAAAATTCAAAAATGAGTAAAACGGGTCGGTTTAACCCGTCCCACTTAATCCACCCATCTTACAGCAAAATGAAGACATACTGTAATAATTGGTATTGTACGGGTCAGTACTGGCACTGGTATGGTTCAGTGCTGGTATTTGTACGGTACAGTTCGTACTGGTACCGGTACGATTTAATACTGCTTTCTAATATACTGGCCTTAGAAATGAAAATAGAAGAAGGGTAAAATGAGAATTCATAGAAAATTAATGTTAAATATAATGGATTGGACAAATATGTGAGTTTCTATAATTTTTAAGGATAAATATGTAATTATTGATTTTGGAAGGATAAATACGTAATATTGAAACTTTTGAGGGATATACATGAAATTCTCCCAATTTATAAAAAAATTCTTTTTTTGAGATTTTTAAACGATAAACATAGAAATAGTAAGAAATAAAAATATTCTCGCATCAGATAGACCATCTTTCGAGATTTTAATATGAACAACAGATTGAACGACTTTAATCAATCTTGTAGATATGAAATGTATAATTTAAACAATTAGTACTTTTCGGTTGAAATATTAATGTTTGTATAATAAACAAAACTTCATATCTTTATTTTTATAAGCAGATAATTCACAAGGTAGGCACAAGCATTATGATTGAGGAAAATATAGTAAACATCCTCAAATATAAATTTAAATTTTACATTTATCATTATGATTTTTTTTAATTGAGTAAAGATTGAACATCAAGCTACTCAATTATTAATTTAAAAATAATTATTTGAGTACTCTTACTTCAGTACTCCTAAAATCTCTGCATTTCAATTAGATAAATTATGTAATATGGTCTCCACTATTAAATATTTGGAAGATAAAAAATTAACACTAGAAAAATAAGATATTAATATTTTGATGCGTAAATTGTTATGATTATCCCTTTTCCAGTCCTCCAATCGTCCCCGCATCAACCTTCCTCTAATGAAGCAGTGGGGGCTCCATATCACTACATCAACATTCTCCAATCGTCTCCGTGTCAACCTTCCTCCAACAAAAATAGTTGACTACATAGATATAAATACTTACAATACTTGATATTAATACTTTCAGATGTCATCTAATGCCATATGTAATTAAATATTTGCAATTATAGATATAAATACTTGCACGACGAGGTATATATAATTGTGTGACGACTCCGAAATAACGTCTCATGTGGAAAAGTAAATTATGTAGAAGACGTTCATAGTTTTAGATTCGCAAAATTTCTTAAAGATCTTTAGAAATATGGACAAAATTGAACGGAGAAAAAAAACCACCTCTAAAAACGTTTACAGTCCTCTCATATAGTTTGAGTAAGAGATTTAGTTGGAGAGAAAATTATTCATGTAAAAATTATTGACCTCATAGATTCATATGTATAAATACTTTCATGTATAGATATTAAAATTTTAGAAAAAAAATTCAATGTTGAAAATTTTACGGTCCTCCAAATAATTACGGAGTTTATGATACAAATACAAATACAATACAAATACTGTAGCGCGGATACTATCAGCTCCTTTAATTTAATATCCACATAAAATTTTCCATCATAATTTCGAAATTACAAACATGCAAGCAGCTTATGCTAATTTCCAAATCTCAACGCAGTATAAAATGTGGGGTACGTGCAACGAGATACAACAACTTTGTTTTATAAAATTGCGCATGTGATTAACAAGCCTGACACATAAAATGATACAGTAAATTTACTAAATCGAGGTTTTTTTATTGTGTCACGAATACATACATACATACATACGAGTATTCGACCATGTATTGTTTTATCATCTCATTTGACGCAAGGGAATTTTTATTGTTATTCACAAAATTTTACAACTGGGAATGGATTTGAAATTTGGACTTCCTATTCTGGAGGCAGGTGTGGAATTGGTAAACTTATTAACTTTTTTTAGAAAGGAAATGGTAAACTTATTATTCTGGTTTATACCGACCTATAACAAATTAATGGGTTTAAAAACATTGTGATAATAATTAATTTAATCATTAATTATTGCTTTACAAATATTGCCAAGTCACATGACTTGTTCCAAGAAACTGGAGACAATATTTTCACTTATTTTACAAATTTGGTCTCCAAGCACATTTAAATATGAAGAATATATTGAACTGTTAGGATTTACTTTTTAAACAGCTTGACTGTGTACTAAACAAATACAAAAATTTATTAAATTTGCATGTAATGCATCATCGTAAAGTGGATCGATTTTAACAATTTGGATTCATGGTTCAAAGTCAATCCGATAAATTTTGGTATTAAGCTCACAAAAAACTTGGTGAGCTTAGGAACACCTTTGTTCTACTCAATATATAAAATTTTCCAATACAATACAAAATAAAGCTTTGCACCATGATCTAATTAAAGAAATCACTGGGACTATAGTATGAAATTTCTTATTAAAACTATATCTTAATATATAATCCTCCAGTCTAGTATTTAATTTCTTTTCACCAAATGTTTTGATCTTTTGTTAATATATGTATTTGCAAAAAGTTGAACTACTTCTTTATAAATCGCCTAAAACAAAATTTCATTGCTGTTTTGTTAGGGGTGTAAACGGATTGAATATGATCCGATTTTGTCTGGATGCGAATCCGAAAAATTAATTTTATTATTCGATCCATATCTGTATTCAAAACTATCCATATCTGTATCTAAAAAACTAAAATGAATAAGGATACGGTAATTTTTTTAACTATCCGTATCCGACCGTTTAATCCCTAAACCACAATAAATGTACTATATGTTTTTAAATTGATTTATTAAATTGCATATACATATCAATGATTTATTAAAAACATATACATATATATCATGACAATAATATAATACTATGATATAATTAATGACTAAGTTTAATAATATGATGTATGTTTTGTAACCAACAAACTTATTATAAAAAAGATTAGATCTAATTTATGAATAAAAAAATATATATTTAAATATTATTGTTTACTAGAATGTACAATTGTAATTTTTAATTATCTGAATTACATTCATATCCGTATTCATATCCATCCGATATTCAATTCGTATCCATATCCGTATCCGAGACTATTCGTATTCGTATCTGTATTTGAAAAATTATAACAGATAAAGATATGGTTTGACCACTATCTGTTCGTATCCGACTGTTTACACCCCTATGTTTTGTGGATATTGGGTTTGCTCAAGGTGGGAATGGTGCGCGGGTGCAAGCATCGTCTAATCTCCCATTCTTATATTAAGCACATGGATATCTTTAACTGCCAACAATTGTGATTAAGATGAAAATTTGGATTGAATATTAGTCCTCCAATCAATTCTCTCTTTTTTTATTCAATATATTTTATTGTTGTTGTTTACATATAGAAGTCTAAATTTATTTAGACACGTTTCTTTACACGTGCTGCACACAATTTGGTCAGAATTAAAACTGATATCTTACTTTTTTTTTTCTTCTCCTTTAATACATATAATTCCAACGAATAAGGAATAAAATATATAGAGATTGACTAATATGTTTTCCGTAGCACTTCAGACAAAATGCTACTGATTCAAAATTTTATATTCGAAACTTTGACCTAAGTAGCTCAGTAAATTGGTTATATATTGATTTACTATTTTTATGATTTATGAAAGAGGCAAAAAGTAACTTAAAAAAAAAATGTCAATAATTTAAGTCATTTTTTCATAAATAATAAAAAATAGTAAAAATTGGTATCCTACAAGTTCATAATATAACCAATTTACTGAGCCACTTGAGTCAAAGTTTCAAATATGAAATTTTAAATTTTAATTCGGTAGAATTTTGGCCGAAGTGCTATCAAAAACATATTAGTCAATCTCGAACACACACACACACAAATATATATATACACCCCCACACACACATACACATATGAGGAGGGATCTACTTCCACCTTTTTTTGGTAACACTAGATTACACCTTACATTTTTAAAATCTAAACAGTCTTAATTGAGCACAGCACATAAGTGATGAGTTGTGATCAGCCGTCTGATTGCATGCATCACTTGTGTCTCAATGCCTACTTGGAAAATATTTTTTTTTTCCGGAAAAGGAAGTCGCTTATTACAGAAAAGAACATATATAATAAATAAATAGCTGGGTTGCTTTAGGCTGAAAAAAAACATATAAATTAATATATCTTTTCTTCAAGCATTGTTGTACCTTTTTCTTTTAGTCTTGCAATGTTAGGTTTTGTTATCTAATATCATCTTTTAAGAAAAAATACACAATAAGAATTAGTTTTTGGTGTAGTGGCTAAGGCTTGTGGTCTCTATGTGAGAGATCATGGATTCGAAATTCAGATGGAAAAAATCCTTTGTTATAATAACAAAAATATTAAATAGTTAGAATGCTTGACCTCCAACCTTTACTCAAAAAAGAAAAAAAAAAAATAGACAACCTTTTGCTCCAATATGTATATATGTTTTTAATATTTATTCGATCGACTGTAATTACAGTAACTTCATGCAGTGTTAATTAGTTAGGGCCTGTTCGGCAGGTCATTGGAAATGGGCATGGGCACGAGAATTGAACTAAAAATTATTGTTCACGTGGGAAAAAAATTCAGTTGAACTGAATTTTTTTTTTCCCGCGGAAACAGTGGAGCGGGCGAACACGCTCTTGATGTTTAATTATTCATCTAAACTCCGGAACAATCTGTACTTTTTTGTTTGATCTTATATTAGTTCCTTATAATGACCGCCTAATTTTTTTTTAAATTAATTAATTTAGTTATCTTGAGCACGAATAGAAAACTAAATCTATTACCATTGAATTGGTTACGCATTCGTGTGGCTCTGGCCCCACAAACATCTTCCACATAACCAATCAGATTTCTTATTGTTAGAAGAAGCACCAATTCATCCATCACCTCCTTTTTATAGGGAGAGAGAAAAACAGAGATAAAACCAGGCAGACATAATTATGTCAAGGCTTCAAAGATCATCGGTGTCTTTCCGGCGTCAGGGTTCGTCAGGCCACATCTGGGACGATCGCTTCTATGATGGTACAACCGAAAATGGCACCGGTGCAAGAAAGAATGCACCGAGTCGTGCCACAGTGCCAGCTGCCCTGTCACGGGTTGCGAGTAGCAATGCCACGATGTCGCAAGAGCTATCAACAACTCCAACAAACAAGCCGATAAGGCGGCAAAAGCCAACAAGGCGGTGCGGGTTGTGCGTGTGTCTTAAGCCACCAAATGCAACTAGTCCTACTACTTAGGAGCAATTAAGGTTTGATAATGTAGGTTGATTAGATGTTTTCCTTCTTCTTTTCTATTTGAAGATGAGGAGAGTTATGATTAGTTGATGCTTTTGTTGAATTTAAATGGTGATCTGAGTTTTCATCTTATTATTATTATTTTTATTATTAAAGGGTCCCGTAACCCCGGAAAATTTCAGATGTCTTTTACGAGAGTCGAACCTGTGTCTCTCCATAGAGAGATGGATTCAAGTCACTGCGCTAAGCCTACGGTTTTGTGATTTAAGTTTTTCATAATTTAGAAATTCATGCGGATATGCAATCCAAACACAGAGAACTTGTGATATGTTGTGGTTTGTGGAATGTTTATGTTGACATCCATCCTCTGTTATAGTTATTTGCTGTTTACTTTTGCTAACATCTTTTAGTTCAATCATTTATAAGAAAATAAAAAATAAAAGAGAAGCAATAGATGTTTCCTGTTTATTCATTCTTCCATTTAATTATCAGTCATTCCTGTGAGCTAGATTCTTTTTATATGTAAACTCCAGGGATTATATAATTTACAAGGGGCCGGCCATCATAAATTTTGTATTGAAATTGGTTTAGTGCAATTATAGAAAGAAATTTTTTTTGCTTGGTTCTGAGTTTCATTCAGTTGATTTGAATCAATCCATTGTTGGATAAAGGAGGTTTTATTAATCAAATGTTGCTCATTAAGAGCTGTTTAACTCTGTAATTTTTGTGGTTATTTCGTTGGGTTAATATCTTTCTGTTTTCATTGAGGAAAAGTCCGTTAAGTTCAGACAACATTAAAAGAAGAATTAGATATGCCAGTGCGTAACAAACTATTTCTCTTTCAATTTTTTTTAGAATCCCAGTCACTCTTTAAATTTTAATATCTCTATATGATAGAATATTATTGACCTCTGTGGTATGAATTGTTTAATGGAGTTTAAAATTCTATAATTAGCATAGCCAACAAAAGTCAATTTTTTTATTATAATTCAGGTACTTATCAACTCCTGAAAGTAGTGGATCAGCACCAAGTATTTTTTTTTTTAAGCTACATAATTGTATATTTACGTCGTGATTTCAACTTGTATATGAAAATTGTCATTGAATTTCATGGAGTTCATAGCATGGGATACATGTATAGTTTTCAAAGTACTAAAAATCTGCAATTTGATGTAATTTGCTGGTGTAAGTTGCTGTTTAGATCTTAAATGTAATTCTGAACTTAATTGCTTTAGGATTATTTTTATGCTTGTTACATATTTTTCATGTATATCCTATAATTAATTGTTTCCAGCAAAGATGTTTGCTTGCGTTATTAACTTGTGTGATTATCCACGCAAAGCTAGATTGCTAATTCAAAAAACTACTCATATCTGACATCACAAATTTGATCTAATCTGTAATAACCTACTAACACCACGTAAATGACATTTCATGTTATGCTGCACATTTTAGTGATATCAAAGCGTTGCAGTTTGCTTTTAACTATTCGTGCATCATAGCTACAAAATTCCTAAGATTTGGTTTTAATATGTATTAATTTAGATGAACAAATGCTATCCACTGTTAAATGATAATTTCCACACTTTACTCCTTTGTCTAGCGTTTGATTAGTTCTAAATGTTATTTGGACAACAAGTAATTAAAGGTATACTCCATCACAATTATAACTAAACACAAAAGCAGTTTTTATGTTTTTCAAATTGTCTTTTTTTAAGTATAACTTGATATAGGCTACACCTGTAATACTTCTAAATATCTCGGTGACATTTCAACATGAGTTGTGGGGGCAAACTAATTAAATAAACATTGTTCTTATTGTAATTGATTGCATATTCACACTATACAAATGATTACTCCATTTGTATGATATTTGCCCAATTGGTTTATTTAAATTTGTACAGATGACATTTTATAACACTTCAACTATTTTGGTGATGTTAGGACGTGGCACGAACTAATAGAAGTCAATATTTACCTAACCTTTGATTCAATCCCTTGGTATATTCACCACGTATACAAAAAGATAATTGATTTGCATGTACAAAGCATAGTTTACCTTTTGATGTTCCATCAACTGATTACTGTTTAAACTCAATGGCAAACCAACTACGAAGCAAATGCTATTCCCAGCAATTCTATATATTTTGGTGATATTTCGACGCTATGTACCACAAACATATTAAGAAATGCTTGGTTCTAATCTTTATCTGCTTGTACACAAAGCAACTCATGCATTGTTTCCGATCTAGACACCTATGCCCGCATTTCTAGTTGCATGCATATAGCAATTCTTGATCATAGACTAAAGTGGTGCAGAGTTGATGTTAGGCAACATGTTAGCTAGAAAAAAGAATCCATCAAAATAGCTAGGTGATCAATGCAGTTAACATTACAAACCATGAATTATGGAAAAAGAGTTTACATAGGTAACATGAAGAATTTAGACGCTTGATGGCAGCACTCCAGGAAAGCCCATCAAAAACTGAATTCTGCAATTGTTACAAATTTAATATAAGTTCTTCTTTAGTATTTAAATAGCAAAACAAATTTTTAAAAAATGAAAAGTTATCCCACCCCCGAAAGATAAAACATGTTCCTCTTAAGAAAAAAAGGTCCCAAGGACATATTTGAAGCATTTCATCCATATAATCTTTCTATTTTAAAAATGATCATACTAATAAAAAGGTACTACATATTTGTTTGTGCAAGTGAATATTTAAGAATTTGAGAGGTTATGACGTACTGAATGGTAGCTATTGCTTGTTGAGAAATAGAACAGCAAACAATATTGGCACCAAAAGGAATATCACTATCATCTAATAAGAGTTTGCAAAATGTTAGTATTTTAATATAAACTTGACTTTGAATATGATCAACTGCTATTAATATATTTCATTGTGCTTATGCACTCACCAAAACAGAGTTGTAAATTGGCCGGCTCCCATTCAAGTACTTGCCCCTACAAAATAAATCTTGTTATAATGCCGATTGTTTGCAAAAAAAAAAAAAAAAAATGTGCAAACAATTAACCAGATCATATTGTTTATTGAAAGATGTGTACTACCCTAAAAATCAATTAGCAAGAACACCCCAACAAAAAAGTACCATACATATTCTTATATGCCCCTTTATTACAAGAAAAAGCATCTCATATGTCCCTAACAGAAACACAACATGTATCTCTTTTATATCTTTAAAGAACCCAAGTTAATTCCGTTTTCTTCCTCAGACATGCATTGATATACAGGGAAAAGAATGTTATAAAGGAAAGGTATATTCGGCATTCTTAATGTTATATTATATGCATGATAATGCTCTTTTGTGGAGTATGACCACACCCCTATAACAAAAGATACAATTGAGCTACCTAAAAAAAATAAGGATAAATGAAGAAATTGTAAACCTTCTAATGATTGAGCCAGAGGCAGTGCATGCCTTCTTTATTTCCTCAACACGCTTGCGAGTAAGTGAGGAATTGGGGTCTTTGTCTTCGATCTACAGATAAACCATGAAATTTTTTTAGTTTCTCATTGACCTCATGCTCACATAAACAATAAAATACATACAGATCAATAGATCATAAAAGTATTTATATGTAACATAATCATACCTTAGATTCGAGCGAGTCAGAAAGTTCATAGAAAGCATCATATACATCCTTCAATGTATTTGTCTCGGCAATAACTCTTGCCGTCAGCCCTGAGAAAAAATTGACTTACTTATCAGAGGGAAAAATCAATTGAATATACACAATGTAGAAGATGTTAATAGCTTCATTAAAATGTATTAACCACAGAAAATGCACTGCTGCAAAAGTTGATAGGAAATGAAGTTTATACAAATCATATACTAAATATATAGTTTACATACCACGCCTCATTTTGACAACTTCCTTGAAGACATTTACATTGTTGTAGCACAGTGCTAGTGTGCCAATTGCCATGACCTGAAGAACAATTTATTTAGGTTCAATACTCTTTTCATTTTTGCTGAGAAAACATAAGAAAGAAACTATAAAAAAAAAGACATTTAAAAAATTATGGGGCAGAATTTAAAAGCGAAGTGATGCCTACAAGGATGGTTTATATACTAATACATCATACCTCAGTAACAAAGAAAAAAAGATGATGGTTCCAGTGCCATGAGTTACCACCACCTCTATTTTTCATTAAAATTTTAAATCCAAAATTGAAAAAAAATCCCATCGATCTTGTTCTCTCTTCACGAGCAACACATCCATCTCAAAATTTACAACTTTCTAGGTTCATTTTGCACAAGATTAGGAGTACATAAAATGAATGAACAAGTTAACTGCAATAGATAGATTTGATGTATCTTTGACCTCCTGATATTGTACAAAATAAATTAGATAGATCATAAATTCTAGATGGGATGCATCTCTCTTTAAGAACTAGATCAACAGTTTGAATTTGTTGTTAGAATTTCAATGTTTCAATTGCTAATGTAAAAGGGAGGAGGTTGAAGCAACCTATGGCACCATATCCCTCCCCATAAAAAAGCTAACCAGTATATTTTCTATGCGACCATTGAAGAACCTTAAAATTGACATCTCAAATCTTGGTAATTTGGTATCAGTTGATGGTAGCACAGTACAGTATGAGAACTCACATAGTCATGTGTCAGTACCTTGTTGTTATCTGCTTTCATAATTTTTTACTACTACTTTGTCATTGAAGTATTGTATCGTCTTAATATCATTATTTTCTTTTCTTATAATCTATTATTTTAGTTGGGAAGTATATAATAAGTTACCTGGGGAATGGCGCAAAAACGGAAAGTAGCTTGATCCTTTAAAAGGGCCATATACTGAAGGCAGTCTTCGACATGGATTAGAGCATTTGTAACCATGTCATTCAAGCATTGCACTGATTTCTCAAAATTCTCCTCATACTTGAAATCCTGAAATTGCAGGGAAGATTTTGTATAAATCATAGAGAATAAACTCACACTAAAGCACGGTGGGGAGAGGAAAAAAAGAACAAACTTAAGGGGAAAGGAATTCAAGACCTCAAGCTTGTTAGCATATTTACTCCAAATTTCCCGAGGCCAGAACATGCGTGACTTCGGTATCTCGTTTATATCTTCAAGATAATCTCGAATAATATTGGCTTTCTGCAAATTTGAGGTTTTATTATCACATCACCACAAAAAAAAAGATTGAAATGGAAGGCTACAATACCAAGTTAATACCATCAGTAGAAAGACCTCTTTAGTTCTTATATTTTACAATTTTCCAGCACAAAAACAGTAAGACTACAAATAATGAACTATGCAAATAAGCAACAACCAATCTCATCACACAACGGTGCAAAACCTGACCAGTTAAAGGCAAAAGCATCACCTGAAGAAAGAGACCCATAGAGTTTGAAAGAGAATCAGAAGCGAGATCTTCAAGGCCAGCCACATAGAAAAGCTTTGACAGACCCAAACCTACAAGGCCTGCAACGTAGTGACAATACTCATCATAATCATCTACGGTCTCAACCTACAGAGAGGAAAATACACGTAAGCTCACTTCCATAGAATATGTATTAAGAGGAGGGATCCACTTACAACATTTGTAAGTTACAACATCTTACAACAATTCGGTTTTGCGATTTTCAAAGTCCAAACAGTCAATCTAAACCGTTCAACATGATATCTATATTAAAATGTGCTTGGAGATAAAATTTTATATTTTTTTTATTTTTTTTTACTATTTATTAAGTATTTTACAAAACTGTTGTTTTTCAGTGGTACAAAATTGTCTAAAAATAGCAGTTTTGTAAAATACTTAATAAATAGTAAAAAAATTTGAAAAAATGTTCATAGGCAGATTGGTCACATGAAACTAGATTGCTTGAAATTTTATCTCCAAGCACATTTTTATATAGATATCATATTGAATGGTTTGAACTTTGAAAATTGCAAAATCGAATTGTTGTAAGATGTTGTAACTTACAAATTGTTGTAAGTGGATCCCTCATGTATAAAATATAAATGTAATGATCTGAAGTATTTTTCTTTTACCTCCTTCTGTATGAATTTGGCCATTCCTGCTCCCATACGCCTTGTTATCTCCTCGATGGCCTCTTGGTAACTGGAAATACAAATTCAAGTGTGTCAATTGATATTTGCTTTTTTCCGCTTTTTTACCCAAAGAAATGCATGCATGTTTAGGTAGGAAAAGAACATAAATTCATTGTCATATGGAGTGCTCACTCTTTATTGAGCTCCAAAAAGGAAATTTGAACGAGTTGAAACTTGTCCATGAGAATTTTGTAGTCCTTTGTGCCACCTACCAATGGAACAATGAAGAACATTGTAAAAAAAAACTAACCTACCCAAGAGTAGCAAATACTATTATTTATTATGGTGCCATTAATTCTCAAGTACAAAATAATTAAAAACAAAATTTAGAAGTTACAAGTGTTGGTTTCCAGTAAAGTACCAAACAGGCACAGTATCATTGCAGTATCTTAGCCCGGCTGATCATAATGTTACAATATTGACCCATCTGCTATTTAGCTTGGTACTTACCCTACTATACCAATGAGGCCTGACATGTTATCAGATTTAACTTAAAGAGATCCAAATTTGCAAGAGGACTTACATGAGAAGCTCCAGTTCAGATCATACAGGTGGCGATAAAATGACTCCAGAATTGGTACTTTGACCTCAGCAGCAACACTAGTGTCATCCTCTGCAAATTAATTAAATTTTCCTTTTCTATGGTCAGCCTTTCGCAAAAGATCTTTGAAATTTCACAAAAGTGAATCTAGAGTACATAACTTACCCACAGTATCAAGGGCTCTAAGTACGAGGTAGAAAACACAGACCTACATAAACAAAGAAATACAGTCAAATGATTTATTTGCCAAACAACTGGTCAGCAATACATTGATGTCATTTACATTCCTGACAGCATTCAAAAGGCGTATAAAAAGGAAATAGATGTGATAACATGGCATAAGCAATCAAGAGTACAAGGTTTTGAACTATTCTTTTACTTGAATAGCAAGTGGTAGTATAATATACGCATATGATCAAGCACTTAAAAGGATAAGTAGTGAATGACAGTTGCAGCTGAATTGAGTAAAACTATATGCCACTAGGGACAACAGAAAAACTAAATTAGTGTGTCCCATCTAACCTCAATGTCAGATATAATAAACTAATATGATCAGAGATGTAGTGTGCTGTATTGGACAGTAGTTCATAGGAATTTCAACTTGATGTGCTGTACTGCATTATTATGTGTCTGTGACGGTAACACCAAAAGGAACAGAAAGGAAAAATAACCAAAGCTTTAGATGGTAAGTAATATAACCAAGCAATATTTTTGGCAAAAATTTCATCCAAGTCACCTATTAAATGTCATCCAATTGACAAAAGGAAGACAAACCAAACAGCACAGTTCCAGCAGAGACGGAAAAAAAAAAGAATCCCATCTGACCTTCTCTGTGCTCAATAATTACTAAACCACAAAGCAAAGGTAAAGGGAACAAAATTAAAATCCAATATAAACTCAAAGCAGCAAAAATTCAGGAGCAGCTGTATGCCTAAGCACAAATTTCTACTGTAAAGACAACTGCTTTGCTTGCGAGAAAGCAAAACTTTGGGTAAGAAACCTTCCAAGAAATTATCCGCTAATTGAGAAATCAATGTCATAAAATAGCAAAAATAGAAGTTCATTTTTATGATTGTTACCACAACTTTGAAACATTTTCAATGAATTCCATCACTTCCCTCACATTTACAATTGAACCATCCAGCCATTCCATCGATCAAGCAAGCTTCCCCTCAAAAAAAAAAAAAAAAAAGGAAAAGGAAAAGAAAAAGAAAAAAAAATCTGCCAGATGAATGTAGACTCCAGTGCGGACAACAAAAGCAAAAGTTTACAGAGTTCAGCGTAGAATGTTTTCCAAATTTCATGGGGGAAGGGACATATTTAAGAAATAATTTGAATTTTTTTTCAAAGCAGTGTACAATGAAAGGCACGCTGATTCGAGGATAGTTTTAGTGCATAAATTAGTCACAACAAGCACATATCAACACAAAAACACAAAACAGACAGTAATTCAAGCAGGACCAAAAACGGGGAAAGAGAGAAATAATCCATACCGCGTTGCGGAGCTCGGGACCAAGCTGTTGAATGACAAGAGCGAAGCTGCGAGAGACCTTTTGGAGCATGGTATAGGCGAAGGCCCAGTGCTCCTCCGCCGGGATCTGCTTTGAGATTCGCGCCGCCGCCATCTTCAACTTCAGCATCGGGTACACCTCCTCCGGGTGCTCCATTATCGTCCCCAGTAACCCCATCTCCGCTCTCTCTCTCTCTCTCTCTCTCTCTCGAACAAGCTGAGCTCTAAAACTAAAAGGAACGAAAGGTGAGAGACGGATCGAGATTTGGGGCGGGGGTCGCTTGGCGTTGTCGCGTTTCGACTTGGCGTGGTGCGTGGGACAGATCCGGAGCAAAGGGATCCGATGGGCATCGGAAAATTTGGTCGATGTGCGGTCTGAGCCGTTATATTTGCACCAAAATTAGTGCGCCCGGTTCAGCAAATTACAATTTTATTGTGCGCGCGAATCAAGAGGCAGATCTAACGGTTTATTCAGATATCGGACCGAGTTTGATCTGATGCCCATCGGAGGGCATCGTCAAACCAAGTGGCTGGGCCTGGGGTGCGTATCCTCTGAGATATCTCAATTTTTGCGTGACCGACGTGTCCGGTGCCTATTCGGGGAACTGTAGGGGCCCAGTGTTATTTTAGCTTTGAGATTCGTGTAGAATGTATTTGAACGATTAAGATATTCCAAAATGTCACGCAAAATTTGAGATATCTCAGCGGATGCGAATTCCTGGGCCTGACAGTTTGATTAGTTTTCAATACTGTGCAGTTATTAAATTTCAATACTGTGCTGTCAATGAATGATTGATTGGTATTTAATAAATATCATGAATCTCTTTAGGTAGCAAATCAGGGCCCGTATTATCGATGCTGTTTTTAGTTGAGGCGAGGAATTAAATCTCAACTCCCATCGAACAACATTGTATTATATTTCACAAAATTATGTAACTTGTTTATTGTACTGTTTGTTGACCTTCAAAAGGGAGACCCTCAGACCCAGCATGCCCCCAAAGATGCAAAAATTTCATTCGATTCTTTTGTACCATCATAAGATAATACATGTTGCGTACGGTGCTATGTGATTATGAACATAATTTTCAATAAGCAGAGCGCTATTAACTTGCTACCATCAAATTTAAGATGATCATATATGAACCTTGTACCCTGCCTAGCGATAGACTATTTTCTGAGGAAGATATAAATATTTATATTTTTTCATGTTTTAATCGTGTGTTTTTTTTAATTTTGATAATAATACTTTATATTCTAAATAATAAAATAAACTAACTAGATCATTGCATGCATACAAATTACATTTTGACATTAAAAATGCTGCGAAAAATCAACGTTTTGAAACTATTATAATAATCAAACCTCTAAATTCTTAAACTATTATAATAATCAAACCTCTAAATTCTTAGGAATAACCTATTCTAATTAGACAAACAACTACTATTCTTGTTTTGCATCCAAACATATCCAGAGAAAATGTATTATGTATTAATATTTTTATTTTCAAAGTTCAAACAGTCGATTCAAACTGTTCAACATGATCTTCATATGAAAATGTACCTGTATATCAAACTTCACTTTTTTTTAGATATGTAAAAATCACTTGATGTAAAATATTCTAGACCATTTGAAAGTAGTGATTTTAGATATATCTAAAAATAATAAAAAATTCTAAAAAATGTAAAATTTGATCTATAACTATATTTTCATATAGAAATCATGTTGAACGCAGATATTGATTCACAGTACGAACCAACATGTGCTATGAACCATAGCCTCCTCGCATAATATATAATTATATATGAGGAGGGATGCACTTACACCATTTTTTTATGACACCAAATTACATCATGCATTTTTAAAGTTTAAACAGTCGATCTAAATCGTTCAACATGATGGATATATTTAAATTGTGCTTGCAGATCAAATTTTATATTTTTTGAATTTTTTTTACTATTTATTAAGATGAGTAAAAAAATTCAATGATATGAAAATAACAATTTTGTAAAATACTTAGGGTGTGTTTGGATGGCTGAAGAATAGCTACTATTCCGGATTAGCACTATTCCGAGCTACTATCTAGCGTTTGGGTGTGTTTGGATTAGCGAATAGTCACTATTCTTTGTTTGTCTTTTGAGGGATAGCCCATTATTCTACTATTCCTACAAAATATTGGAATAGCTACTATCCCAAAATTGAGAATAGCTCTATCCTTGCTACTATTCTTAATTCATCCAAACGCACTCTTAATAAATAGTAAAAAAAATTCCAAAAAAAATGTAAATTTTGGCCTCCAAGCACATTTTAATATGGAGATCATGTTGAATGGTTTGGATCGACTGTTTGGATTTTGAAAACTTAAAAAATAGATGGTGTAATTTGGTATCACAAAAAAAAAGTGTAAGATGATCCCTCCTCATTATATATAGAGAAGGGATCTAATTACGCTATTTTATAGTAACACATCTCAACACTATATGTTTATAAGTAATTTTTGTGACACATGATCTCCATAATAAAATGTGTTTGGAGACCAAATTTTATATTTTTTTTGGAAAAAAAATTAGTATTTATTAAGATATGTACAATATTACTTGTTTTCAGACAATTCTGGACCATTGAAAACATCGATCATTAAAAATTCTTAATAAATAGTAAACAATTTAAAAAAAATGTAAATCGTAGTCTCCAAGCATATTTTAATATGGAGATCGTATTAAATTGTTCAGATCCAACGGTTTGAATTTTAAAATCACAAAAATACTTATAAATATATAATATCAAATTATGTCATTATAAAATAGTGAGTGTGTGTGTGCGCGCGTATATATATATATATATATTAAAAAATAAAACTAATAGATCCGTTTCATTTCGAAACAAGTAACTTACAAAATAAACGTCCCCAAGACCGAATAGATTGGACAGTATCAAACGGTTCTCCTAGTAGCTAAACAACTACTAGATAACTACTGTCCAAAGTTTTCTGCACAAAAGAAAACATAAGCATACAACTAAGCAACGACTGAACAGCCTATTTTTAACAAAAGAGTGTATATGACTATATATAATTGCTGAACAGCCTATTTTTAACAAAAGAGTGTATATGATTATATATAATTGCTAATAAAAACAGAGCATCTTCACCGCGCCACCTGCTGTCAAACATCCTTTGTTTGTTTGTGACTCCAATAAAAGCAGCGTGGACTAGAGTAACAAAAAGTGTTGTCAACACGTTATGATTTTAGTCGCGTGTCATGTCATAATTAAGTTAATTTTTTACATGTTGTACTATGTTATGATCAAAATATTAAAAAATAGTCACGACACGTGAATAGTCACGTCACATGAATCATGTCTTGCCCAAAAGTGGTGTGACCAAATGTGGCTCACGTGATCATTTGATTATAATTTAAGTCAGTTTATTCAAGATTTATTATTTGATTAAGATTTAATGGTTCTAATTACACGTGACTCATGTGATCACGTGCAGTACTGTGACTAGATCTTTCGCGTATCATGTTAAATTTTCTAAAGATAATCACGACACACAAATGATCACGGTATGAAATACGAGAGTCACGACATATAACCGGCACACGTATCTTACTATTTCGTTACGTGACAGAGACAACTCCACCATACTATTTTTCTTACTCTAGCGTGGTCCGCATGGACGCAGTTTTTTTTTTCATATAAACTAAATACTCAAATTTTGTTTAAAACCTATCTTGTAATAAGTAGGGTGCACAAAAAACTCACGACTCGGAACTCAGTTTAGAATGAATTCAGATTCAAACTAATTAATAACTCGAGTTTATTGACTCGGTTGATTTATGAGTCGATTCCAAGTTGCCTTCAACTCGGTTCAGAATCAGCTCGGTTGGACTCACACCAAAGCCTAATTCATATATTCCTAATTTTTGCGTCCCTAAACCTTATACATGTTTTCCACAATCTACTGTATTGCCGCTTGAAATAGAACAAAAAAATCGCCACTTCTCAATTTCTCAACTATATTAATAGACTCTCTAGTAGAAATTATTTTAATTTGCTTCTTTCAAAATGATGTGAATGTTGTTATTTATAACTTATACTTGCCAATGTTATAAACAGTTCTAGAAATTAGAAATATTTGCCGCTACTGTCTCATTTGCCTAGTACTTGTTTTTTTTAGCAATTTGCAGCAGATGAAAAATAGAGAAGAAAGAGGAAGAGAAGTAGAGGAAATAACTATGTACTGTTTTATTAGACTTTTTTTTTTTGATAATTTTGTTTGGTAATTTGATAAACTGTGTAATCTTTTGTTTAACTTTGTAATATTTAGTAATTTGGTAAACCATGTACTATTTCTTTTCTTTTGTTGATTTATTAGACTCTGTATTGTTTTGTTAGACTTTATCTATTTAATTATGTACTATTTTGATATTGACCTATTTTAATTGTGTATTATTTTGATAAATAATGTACTATTTCTTTTATTATAATTAAATTAGATTGTCTCACTATATACTATATTATAAGTAATGAGTTGATTCACTTTGATTCGAGTTGCTTGTGAGTTGATTTCAAATTGGAGTTTCTAACTCAAAATTGAATTAGCGATTCAGACTCAACTCGACTTATGAATTCGTGAGTTAAATCCAAATTATTCTCTAACTCGAACTCAAATTGCAAGACCAACTACTTTACAGCTTTCGCCATCAGAAAGATATTCCCTTGGTATATTCGTTCTACACTGCCAGTGATACGGCACCCTGGCACCAACTTTAATATAAAACATTCGACAAGTATTATTAGGAGTACAACGTTTATCGTCAAGTTGTCATAAAAATCTTTACAAATGTCTGTAGTTTAGATTGGTTCAAACTTCAGATGATTTATGTGAACATTCAACACTGCAATTACCTTTTTTTTTTTTTTTTTTTGAATAATAGTGAATATACATGCATACCATTTCATCCATGAAATCATTGAACAGAGTATTGGTACCAAACAGCTGGTACCAAACTCTGATAATATCATATAAAATAGGAACCAAAAGTTACATCAACATGCATACCAAATAACAACAACTAAGTTCCAAACATTAAAACCAAAAAGTTTTAAAGCACTGCAATTACAAATTACCCCAAAGCAATTTGCATTTTACAATTATCGAGTGTGCAATTTTAAAATGACAATTTGTTGGAAATGAGTTTAAAATGTTCCTGTCTAAAATATGTGAAAGTTAATGAAAATTATGTTTATGTGAAATAAATAAATGTGCATTTCACAATAGATAAGTCTACGTTTTATAACAATTGACCATCCGATCACGCATCAAGATTCGTACTGTCTGAAACGATGGATCTCAACTTGACGGAGCGCTTCCATTAAAATCACCGTCAGACAAGAGCCCATCTCCTCTCTCTCTCCTATAATCTGAAGGAGAGGGGGGTGTCCAATGCCCATCAGATCAAACTCGGTTTGATAGGTGGTTTTTACCGTCCGATCTACTTCAAAATCTGTGCGCATCACTTTAATATCCGTGCTGTTTGCTTTAATATCTGTGTGCACAAATATTGAAGTTGATTGAACGGTAGAAACCACCTATCAAACTGAGTTTGGTCCGGTGGGCATCGGACACCTCCCTCTCCCCTTCAACAAATGAAAAACCTCTAAAAATTCACCTCCGCCTCGCTGCCTCAACCTCTTCTCCTTCGAGCCTGTTTCGTTCGTCAGAGAATATGTCTCTCATCCCTTCTCCTTCGACACTCTTTCGTGCGGGGACCAAAATGTGAGGTACTACAGAGAAAAAAAAGGCCTAGAGTTCAATATCTTGGCACTTAATTGCTGCTTAGAGTCCTTATTTTCACAAAACAAATGCTCTATAATTTACATGAGTTTTTAATTTTTCTTAACAATACTGAAAGTATGGAACTATACTTGATTGCACAATACCAAAATCTTATTGATAGCATTGGTTACAATAAGTCAATGAAACCTTTCTTCTTTTTCTGGGCGGACCGAGAGTGCTACGATTCTTATTTGGAGCATAATAATTCATAAACTACATGTAAATTCCAATAAAGAATTCAAGCATGATAAAACATAACTCATTAGAATATTAGATATACATGCAATACATTAATTGTACATCTCAATCCTGTGGATAACGAGGTGTCGATAATATATATCTAGATTATGCCAGATGACATCTTTTAGTTCTGGGGCATACTCTGTGGTTAGCAACAATGAATTTGCATTTTGTTGTGCTTCTGTGGCTAAAGTAGCACTAACGCAAGACTTAAATGTGACAAAAGCAACAAGCAAGTCCTGAAAAAAATCAATAATATATACAATTAAGAAATCATTTTAACATTGTTATGTAGACAGATCAGGATATTTACGTGTTTAATATAAAAAAGGAGATTAAATGACATTATAACTGTATGGACCTAACATCATAAAAAAAAGAGATTAAATGACATTATGTTAGAAATATATTTTTAAAAACCAAAATTTTATATAAATAAATACTTATTTTAATATTAATATTTTTTTTAACTTTATGAATTATAGAGCTATTTGTGAATTAATTCCTTTGATTCAATTTCTGCATAAAAGCTCATTATGCACAGCCACAGAAAATCAAATCAAATGTATATTGGATATGAGTTGTGCCTAGCATGCTCTATGTTATTCAATTTAATCAATTTGAAGAATAGCACCACCAAGCAACTTAAATCCATTTCCGTTTGAGCTATGCATATGATGACTGTTTCATTTTCATTAAAATTTTATTGTTAATTATAATTGTCATTAATGTACATACTGATCTATAAAAAGTACATGATATTTGTTGAGAAAGTAATCCAGGATCAATCCAATAATTATCCAACAATTCCATTCTCTTACTCTTTCTCTTAGCTCTATAATTCATAAAATTTATATTATCCCACAAACAAATATTTTATTTATAATAAAACTATAATTTTGCTACCATTGTTGAAAGAAGGTACATCAACCTCTACCACGGTTGCGCTCGTAGGAAGAGGAATACCGGCGTAACTTGGGGCAAGCTTAACCGATTATTTTTGCGCTTAGGACGGGAAGTTGCCTTAGGTCCGCATTTGCAGCTCCGGGTAATAAAGTTTTAATTATTTTCTTGATTATATTTTTAATATAATTATTATTTATTTTATTGATCAAAATTCAGATTTAAAATTAGTTAGTTAGTTAATATTTTTCCAACACATTATAACTGTATAGACCTAACATCGAGAGTATATTTCAATGAATTGCTATATTTGCCGAAAAGGAGACATTATAACAAAATACATCTTTTCTTTGATAGTGCTCCGTAGAATAATTCACAATAATATAAAAAGTGTTATGAAATAATAAATATAGACATTTCACCTTCTCCACCTCATCCACTTTTTATTAGATTTAATTTATGTATTAACTCTCTTGTTAATTGTATGGCTTTTTGTTTTCTTTCTTTAGCCTATAAATAAAGGTTTGTAAGAGATTAAGGAGGACACTAAGATTGAGATATAATAAAGAAAGAAGATTTAGCCTCTCCCCAAATATTATTTTGTCTTGTTTTATAATACGTTATCAGCATAAGTTTGCTCTAGTCAAGTTGCGACGGGATTCTGTCTATAGTAGAAGCATGAGTTCGATATAGTCAAATTGCAACACGATTTTCTCTAGAAGAAGGTACTCTTTAGATTACATTTCATTAACCTTGTTGTTAGTAATAATTTTTATTTCTTGGATGAAATTTTATTATTGTATATTGAATGAGAGTAATATTTTCATTCCCTGAAAAGAATGATAAAGTAAGTACATGATAATGGCTAGAAGCTTTTGTACATACTATAGCTAGAAGTTTTTTTTTTTTTTTTTTTTCTAAGAGAACCTGAAGTTCTTAATCATAATTTTTTATACAAGAGAACCTGAAGTTCTTAGCCAAAAAAAAAAAACTTTTATAGTTCTAAAGTTATTATGTAAGTAATTTAGTTGTTTGATTATTATATATTTCATTAATTTAAATTTTATTTAATTTAATTTTATTATATTTGTTTTTAGTTTATAAGAATCATTCCTTGAAGTGAATGATAGAATAATAACCTGAAGTTATTATCGAAATTAAGAGTTTATCAAGAACCTGATGTTTGTATTATCCGAATAGAATAATAACCAGAAGTTATTAGAATTATTTAGAACCTGAAGTTCTATTATAAATTCTCATATAAAATTAATATAATAACCAGCAGTTATTATAAGCCACTGGATGGATAATAACCTGAAATTAGTTCTAATTAAAAACCTGAAGTTTTATTAGAAATTTTCATATAAAATTAATATAATAACCAAAAGTTATTATAGGTAACTGGATCAAAATATAACTCGAAGTTATATCAAATTAAATTTTACAATTGCACAGTCAAGCAATTTAATAACCAGGAGTTATTAAATAAATATTTCATTATAACTTGAAGTTATATAAACATTAACCCGAAGTTATTAATACATTTAAATTTATTTATTTATTTATTCAATTTACATATTGTTTTATTTATATTTATCTCCTTTTTATTTATAATAACCATAACCTGAAGTTATGATTTTTGTAACCTGAAGTTATGGCATTAATATAACCTGAAGTTATGGCATTAATATAACATGGAGTTATGACTTTAATAACCTGAAGTTATGGTATTAATAATCTGAAATTATTAATACATATATGTTTTGCATTATATATGGCAAATCCCACAAAGTTTTAATTTATCTTCCTTCTCATTTATCATAACTCGAAGTTATGGTATTAATAACTTGAAGTTGTATTTTGTTATAAATATGTATTAATAGAAATGAGAAGAAAAACATTCCGAAGATGTTTGTTACACATGTGGGATGACAAATTATTGAACGTGTACCTATCGTACGCAACTCAAGAAAAAAATGTGAAAATTAACTTTACTAAAAATTGCCACGAAAATGAATGCCATATGGATACACATCTTGATGTATCAGATTTTTTTCATAATGTGGATGAAGAAATAAATAATTTTACTAAGGGAGAAAATAAAATGTAGAAGTTTATGTTTATGTTTAATTTACATTTCAATTTTTATATTGTATGCAAATAAAATTAATGAATAAAGATATTTTATTTTATTTTTGATTTTTTTTTATGTTAAAGGAAAATGACTGATGCAATGGTAAGTAAAGAAGATTCATGTCTAGTAGACAGCGGGACAACAAATATCATATTGAAAAATAAGAAATATTTTTCACAATTGCATCTTGGTGAGACTAATATTCACACTATATCTGGCACAAGTAATTTAATTGAAGGTTCCGGAAGAGCTTGTATTTTGTTACCTAAATGAACCAAATTAATAATAGATGATGCATTATATTCGAGTAGATCCAGAAGAAATCTACTAAGTTTTAAAGATATTCGAAAGAATGGTTATCATATTGAAACTATGAATGAGAGAAATTGTGAATATCTTCATATCACATCTATTAAAAATGACCAGAAAATTATAATGGAAAAGATGCAAGCATTGTCTTCTGGATTATATGGTACTTATATAAGTACAATAGAATCGAATATGGTAACTAACCAGAAGTTAGTTGATCCAAAACTATTTACATTGTGGCATGAAAGATTGGGTCATCCAGGAAGTATAATGATAAGGAAAATAATTGAAAGTGCAAATGGGCATCCCCTAAAGGACTTGAAGATCCTATTATCAAAAGAATTGACATGCGAAGCATGCTCTCTTGGAAAACTAATTATTAGGCCATCTCATAATAAAGTTGGACCTGAAGCTCCTTCAATTTTAGAAAGAATTCAAGGAGATATATGCGGGCCTATTACACCACCATGCGGACCATTTAGATATTTTATGGTATTAATTGATGCATCAACACGTTGGTCACATGTGTGTCTGTTAGCAACAAGAAATGTTGCATTTGCTAGACTATTAGCACAAATTATCCAATTGAGAGCCAATTTTCCGGATTATCAAATTAAAAGAATCCGACTTGATAATGCAGGTGAGTTTACTTCTCAAACTTTATGATTATTGCATGTCTATTAGAATTACGGTAGAACACCCAGTGGCCCATGTTCATACACAAAATGGTCTAGCAGAATTGTTAATTAAAAGGTTACAATTAATTGCTAGACCCTTACTGATGAAATCTAGTTTACCGTCTTCTGCATGGGGACATGCCATATTACATGCTGTTGCACTAATTAGATTAAGGCCAACTGCAGATCATAAATATTCTCTATTACAATTGGTCTCCGGAAGAGAACCAAATTTGTCCCATCTAAAGGTATTTGATTGTGCAGTATATGTTCCAATTTCTCCTCCACAACGCACAAAAATGGGACCTCATAGAAGGTTGAGAATTTATATTGGTTTTAACTCTCCTTCTATTATTTAATATTTAGAACCATTAACAGGAGATGTTTTTACAGCAAGATTTGCTGATTGTCATTTTAATGAATCAATGTTTCCAAACTTAAGAGAAGAAAAACATAAGTTGGATAAACAAGTAACTTGGAATTCATCATTATCTTATCTTGACCCCCGAAGTGGTCAATGTGAACTCGAAGTCCAAAAGATTATAAATTTGCAAAGAATTGCAAATGAATTGCCTGATGCATTTACAGATACAAATAGAGTTACTAAATCACATATTCTAGCTATAAACGCACCTGCTCGAATTGACATTACAAAAATATCTAATGAATCTAATGTACGTAGAAAACGTGGAAGACCACTCGGTTCCAAGGATGTAAATCCACATAAAAGGAAAGAGCAAAATAATGCAGTTGGTGTAACTCCAGAAGAGGTTACCGATAAGATCCCAGAAGAGATTAATAAAATTCCAGAAGAGATTAATAAAACCCCATAAGAGGCTGATGAAGTTTCAGAAGAAACTCAGGTACCTAGTGATTACGAGATCTCAATAAACTATGTACAAAATGGTACAATATGAAACCGAAATGAAACATGTGTTGATGGTATTTTTGCATATGCTATAGCAATTGATGTGCTAAATGAGGAAGATTATGTGCCAAAAAACTCCTAAAGAGTGTATGCACAGAAATGATTGGCCAAAATGGAAAGATGCCATGAAGGCTGAATTAGATTCGTTTAAAAAGCGCAATGTTTTTGGACCTATAGTCTTAACCCCCAAAGATGTTAACCCTGTAGGTTACAAGTGGGTATTTGCAATAAAAAGGAATTAGAAAAATGAAATTGTGAGATATAAAGCAAGGCTTGTGGCACAAGGTTTTACACAAATACCTGGAGTTGATTATGAAGAAACATATTCACCTGTAGTGGATGCAATAACTCTTAGATTTTTAATCAGTCTCACAATCACTGAAAACCTTCAAATGCGCCTCATGGATGTAGTCACAGCTTATTTGTATGGATCACTTAATAATGATATCTATATGAAAGTCCCTGAAGGATTAAAAATGCCTGAAGCATTGAAATCAAAACCTCGAGAAATGTATTCTATAAAGTTAAAAAGATCTTTATATGGACTAAAACAGTCGGGTTGAATGTGGTATAATCGACTCGGTGAATATCTTGTAAAAGAAGGATACAAATCTGATGTAATTAGTCCATGTGTTTTTATTAAAAGATCAATTTCAGATTTTACAATTATTGCAGTATATGTTGATGATTTAAATATCATTGGGTCTCCTGAAGAGATCGAAAAGACTGCAAAATTATTAAAAAAAGAATTTGAAATGAAAGATCTTGGTATAACAAAATTATGTCTCGGCCTGCAGATCGAGTATTTGTATAATGAGATTTTTGTCCATCAATCAAACTATATCCAGAAGATATTAAAACATTTTAATATGGACAAAGCTCATCCTCTAAGTACATCAATGGTTGTCCGATCACTTGATATAAACAAGGATCCTTACCGTCCCCGAGAAAAGAATGAAAAAGTTCTTGGTCCAGATGTACCATACTTAAGTGCAATTGGGGCTTTGATGTATCTTGCTAATAATACGAGACCTGATATTGCTTTTTCTATAAATTTACTAGCAAGATATAGTTCTGATCCAACACGCCGACATTGGAACGGAATTAAACATGTAGTTCGTTACCTTTGCGGAACACGTGATATGGAACTATTTTATCAAAAAGATACAAAGTCCAAATTAGTTGGGTATGCAGATGCATGATATTTATCAGATCTGCATAAAGCTCGATCACAATCCGGATATGTGTTTACATATGGCGATACTGCAATTTCATGGCGATCAACAAAACAGACACTGACAGCAGCATCATCAATTCATGCCGAATTAATAGCTCTATACGATGTTGGTCGAGAATGTGTCTGGTTAAGATCAATGATCCAACACATCCAGGAGGAATGCGGGCTCGAGTCAATCAAAGGAAGCCCGACAGTACTATATGAAGATAATGCGGCATGTATTGCTCAAATCAAAGAAGGATATATTAAAGGTGACAGAACCAAGCACATCTCGCCAAAATTCTTCTCAACTCATGATCTACAAAAGGATAGCTTGATAGATGTTTGTCAAATCAGATCAAGCGACAATTTGGCAGGCCTATTTACAAAGTCATTGCCAAGAAAAGTTTTTGAGGAACTTTCACAGAAGATCGGCACCCGTCGCCTAAAAGATATACATTAAAATGAGGGGGAGTATTATACACGCTGCACTCTTTTTTCCTTCACTAAGTTTTGTCCCACTGAGTTTTCTTAGTAAGATTTTTAATGAGGCAGCATAACTGATCCGGAAGTATCAGTTAATTTAAATTAGTCATGAAGTACCAAATTAATATTTGTCATGCAGTACAATATTAATAATGTATAATATAAGGTAAAATGTCTAAGGGAGAGTGCTATGAAATAATAAATATAGACATTTCACCTTCTTCAGCTCATCCACTTTTTATTAGATTTAATTTTATGTATTAACTCTCTTGTTAATTGTATGGCCTTTTGTTTTCTTTCTTTAGCCTATAAATAGAGGTTTGTAAGAGATTAAGGAGGACACTAAGATTGAGATATAATAAAGAAAGAAGATTTAGCCTCTCCTCAAATATTATTTTGTCTTGTTTTATAATAAAAATGAGTCTTAGTTTGTATTTGAAGATCCATAATTTCAAGTCTCTCCTCTCTCGAAACCTCAAAATTGACATGTCATTAAGCATACCCATAAATCCAAACTATGATGACCTTAATTAGATTGGGTAACAAAGCCTGTTTCGGCCCAAAGATGGGAACAAATTTACTCCCGGATTTTTGGGCTGGACTTTTTGGATAGATTTCAGAATCAAAATTAGCAAATAAGACGCTTCATCAGAGATACTTTTATTACTGATTCTGTTTTTATTTTTTATTTTTTATATTAATAATATGAAGTGTTAAACTTTATCAATGTATATATATAAGAAATCAAAGTCTTCGGGTGGTTACTTGTCCCATAATCAATGACCCTTATCAATTTTTTATTTCGTAGGCACAAATCAAATTTTCTTATAAAGGATTAATAATAAGAAGAGAAAATATACTTATTTTATAATAGATTATAGGCGAGTATGCATCAGAAAACATACGAGTATACTACATATTAATTACAGACGAGTGTGCATCAAACGACATGCATGTGCGAATTTGACAAAGAACAAATGTGCATTCGTAAAGAAATAGATGTGTATTTTAAATAAAAAAAAATATGATTATGGAATTGTTCTTATGACTAAAATATACTTTTTATTCATTTCAAATTTCATATATATATATATATATATATATATACACACGAGGAGGGATTAAGTTACAACAATTTTGAATTACAACAAAGTTACAACAACGGTTTTTTTAATTTTCAAAGTCCAAATCGTCGATTCAAACCGTTCAACATGATTATCTAAATAAAATGTGCTTCTAGATCAAATTATATATTTTTTTGAATTTTTTTTTACTATTTATTAAGTATTTTACAAAAACTAGTCAAATTCAGACCATTGAATTTTGTACCCATCTTAATAAATAGTAAAAAAATTCACAAAAATATAAAATTTGATCTGGAAGCACATTTTATTTAGATAATCGTGTTAAACGGTTTTGATCGACGATTTGGACTTTGAAAATGAAAAAAACCGTTGTTGTAACTTGATCCCTCCTCATATATATATATATATATATATATATATATATATATATATATAACCGATGATCCGAACCGCTCAACATGATCTCCATATTGAAATGTGCTTGGAGACCAAATTTTACATTTTTTGAATTTTTTTTACTATTTATTAAGTCACTTTCAAAATCGCTGATTTGATGGACCAAATTTTTGTAATGATTTTTTAATGTTTTTTATTGTTTACAGTGGATCAGCGATTTTCAAAGTGGCTTAATAAATTGTAAAAAAATAAATTCAAAAATGTAAAATTTGGTCTTCAATCACATTTCAATATGGAGAACATGTTGAGCTGTTCGGATTGGCTATTTGAACTTTAAAAATGAAGATATAGCGTGGAGTACAAGCGTGTTTTACTCTATGTCTCACCCTAGTCAACTCCTCTCTCTCGCTCTCTCTCTCTCTCTCTCTCTCTCTCTATATATATATATATATAGAGAGAGAGAGAGAGAGAGAGAGAGGCCGCTGCCTTGGGAGGCCTTCGTTGGAGATGCCCAAACCATCTCAAGCGATGTTGGACCAACTTCTCTTTAATCGATGTTATCCTAAGTCTATCACATATATCATTGTTTCTAATTCGGTCGCATCTTGTATGGCCATAGATCCACCGTAACATAAGCATATCTGCTACACTTATCTTCTGAATGTGTTGTCTTTTAGTAGCCCAACATTCTATAGCATACAACATTGCAGGTCTGATTACCATCCTGTAGAACTTGTAATTGAGCTTTTGTGGGACTTTTCTATCACATAGGATGATCAATGTGCATGTGTCGCCATTTCACCCACCCCGCTCGTATCATATGTCTCACATCTTCAACAATCTTGCCATTAGTGTGTAGCATTGACTCCAAATATCAAAAGGTGTCATTCCTGGACACTATCTGTCCGTTCAAAGTGGCATCTCCATCTTCTGACTTGATACCGCTGAACTCGCACCTCATATACTTGGTTTTAATCCTACTAAGTCTAAAACCTTTCGATAAGACGAGATGATTAGAAATTTAGGACTTTATAAATAAATTTTTCTTTTTACATATATATTTGTTGACGGTATTTTGCTATCAACCATGAAAAAAAATTCTCGAACTAAATCTAAAGAGAGATGAGAAACAAGCTATGCTTAAAATGGAGGCGCGCGGTGAAAAAAAATACTAACTGGGAAGAAAAAGAAGATGAAGGGAGATATATAAACATTAAATTTGTAAAAATTAATTGATGGACCGAACAATAGTTTGGTCCTATTAATTTCCCACATTATGTGTCGTTGTTGCTATAATTGTGAAAAGGGAAGTGCTAAATTAAGAGCATAAATTGAACTTTTAAGAGCTGAGAGAAAACTTTGTCCTTGCTCTCTTTCCGATTTAATTAAGAAATTAGCGCCTCTTTAAGAAATTTTCTTTCTGTTTTAATTAAGAGAGAGTGGGCCCTGAGGGAAATTACTATTTCAATTGGTATGTAGAAATGGAAATGAGTGGATTAATTGGAAAGAAATTCAGAACAAAATAAATTTTTGTTTTATTAATTCTATTTATTTCCTCAGCAGAAAATCAAATCCAAAAGCACTTCATGGTTCGTTTGTATTGTTTTAAAAGTTTTCTCAGCATGTCGGCTCCTCGTCACGTTGCACAAACAACACGAGCAAACTAGCAAATCACCTTTAGCTGAAATATTAACAAGCTAAAGTCAATATTTTATATAATTTCACAGTGTACATGTGAAATATTACACAGGCACCATTGGAAATTAATCAGTACTGCTTGTAGATGAGTGATGGGTGATTGGTAATTTGATTTGTAAATTCTGTAAAATAATTGGGTTTCGACATTTCAGCTTAGGGTTATTCAGTGTCTCAAAATAAATGGGTTCCTTCTGCTTGTCCATATACCACTTCCATTTTTTCTATTGCAAGCCAGTCACGACTTGCTCAATTACGACTGCATACATAACTTGCACAGAAACAACTACTTGTAAAATAATTTTCTCCTTTTCTCACTCAGTCATTCTGCCAAAAACATTTACTGTGCAACTGTTGGTCCTGGCATGATAATGTACTAATGTATAGTATGACATAATGTATAATGAAAACAAGCACAAGATCATTTGCAATTGCATGTACAGGTGCAGGGTCAATATTTACCCAATTGGCGTGGACAATCTTTTATGGTGCATGCAAGTACAAGAAGGCCTAAACTGTGTATGTCATCCAATATACACTGTATAGTAATCTAAATTGATGAGTTATGGTGTCAATACTTGTATAGCTCGTGTTGGTATCAGAACTTCCGTATTTTAAAACTGCCCCTTTCCAAAACTTTCATATTTTGTATTATTCACCACAAAATTTTAGTTAATACAATAGAATATTTGTACTAAAAGTTTTAGTTAATGCGAAGGGCCACTTGATTTCTTAATTAAGTTGGAACTGTAAATTTTAGTTAATTTTTCTTAGGGCCCAATGGTCCACTTTGTTTCTTAATCAAATTGGAAAGAGAGGGCAAGGACAAAACTGAAATAAAGGACAAAGTTTTCTCTCAGCTCTCAAAAATTCAATTTATGCGCTTAATTTAGCACTCTCCTTGTGAAAATCAACGCAATCAAACCACTATTTCAGTTACATTAATTTATCGAAAAAACTAGTCCAATGCACCAGGACACTTGACATTTCCAAACATAAAAAATTAGGAAATATGGAGCATATATATATATGCGTTAGAATTTTATTATTGATTGGATGAGCAACAAGCCAACAACAAATTAAATGATAAGAGACAGGACACTTACCTTCCCAAACATAAAATATAGGGAAAATGGAGAATGCCTTAAAATTTTATTATTGGTTGAGAGCAACAAGTCAATAACAAATGACAAGGGACCGACTGATCCGTTATCTCATCTTACGATGCCAAGTTATCTGTCAAATTTGACATTAACAAAACAATCGTTGTTATTTCGAATAAGGTTGGCGTGGCTGTAGCATGTGACATATCGTGCTACATTTTCAAAAACTATTGAATAAATTTCAAACGACAAATCAAAACTGTTGAAACCGATCTACTTCACGAGTGATGTATTTGCATATAAAATTTACAATTTTTGACATTCATTTAGTATAAAGTCAAGCGGTCAAAAAAATAATGAAAAATGAATGTATGAAAATTAACTTATAATTTTTATTTTTTGATCGCTTGACTTTATACTAAATAAATTCAAAACATTATAATTTTAGCATGTAAATACATCACTTATGTAGTAGATTAGTTTCAACGGTTTGGATTAGCCATTGAAATATATCTAATAAATTTTTGAAGAAATAGCACAACATATCACTATGCTACAGGTAACACGCTAGTCTTATTATGTTATTTATTGCCTAGGTAATTAATATGTATTAAGGGCGCAAACGGATTAAATACAGATCAAATAGTGGTAAAATTATATCAGGATTGTCACTTTTTTTTTTTTTTTTGAAATTCTTAACAGATGCTGTCAAGTTGTGCTGAAAACTAAAAGTTACTTTTACATCAAACATAGACACATAACACAAGGAACTATAAAAATCCCCAAAACCGCCCGCATGGACCTAATTCGTTGTAGGTTTAAGGAAGAATTGTCAAGTGATCCCTCCTCTTACTTGTTTCTCTGTGGATGCATAAAATTATTACATTTGGAATCAAGAGCGTACAAAAACAACGTCCAGATTCTTTATATTAAGAGTATGTTTGGTTGTAATGAGAAGAGGTTATTTTTGAAAACAAACTATTCGGTGTTTGATTGGATTAGAATAGCTAGAACAGGAAATTAAACTTGTTTGTCTTATTAGAACAAAAGTTATTCTCATAAATAATAACTAATAAGACAAATGCCAATTTGACTATTCTATCTATTCTAATATTGCAGCCAAATATACCATAGTAGTTTTTACAAATTCTTTACGACTATCCAAACAAAATCACAAAATGTCGTAATCTTTTTTTATTTTTTGCTTAAAAAAGATTTTATTTGATAATTAATTTGTACAGAAAGTGATATAGATCACACATTATGATTTTAGTTGATATTTGATACATGCATTATTTTTCCGGGCATTTTTATTAATAACCAAAAAATTAAATAAAGTAATATTAATAACCAATTTTCAGATTTTTTTTCATTCATAACCAAACCGCCCCCCGGGGGAGCGGTCTACTTTTTTTTTTTTTTTTATAAACCCGGCCACCTCTCTCTCTCTCCTCAAACTGCTGCCCCTCTCTGACCACCGCGAAACGCTCTCGGCCTCTCCCTCTCTCACTCTCGGCCTCCCTCTTTCTCTCTCGGCCTCCCTCTCTCTCTCTCTACCGGAGCTCCACCCCGCTGCCGCGCTGTCGCTCCGCTTTCGTTTTCGGGCATGAAATTATTTGCTTGTATTTTTATAAATTATTTGGAATTTTTTTAAATTGTTTGGAATTGTTAGAAATTGTTCGAAATTGCAGAATTTATATGAAATTGTTAGAAATTGCGAGATTTGCTTGAAATTACAAATCGTGGGATTTGTTTGAAATTGTTGTGATTGAATTTGGTAGAAATTGATTGGAATTGTTTAGAGTTGTTAGAAATAGTTAGAAATGTTTGAAAATTGTTAGAAATTGATCGAATTACGGGATTTGTTAGATATTGTTAGATATTGTTAGAAATTGTTAGAAATTATTTCTTTAACTTGTTTATAAATTATTTGGAATTTTTATAAATTGTTTATAATTGTTTGGAGTTATTAGAAATTAATTAGAAATTAGTTGTTTGAAATTGTTAGAATTGTTTGATTGGAATTATTAGAATTGTTTGATTGGAATTGTTAGAAATTGTTTGATTGGAATTGTTAGAAATTATTTGATTGGAATTGTTAGAAATTGTTTGATTGGAATTGTTAGAAATTGTTAGTTTGAAATTGTTCGAATTGTTTGATTGGAATTTTTAGAAATTATTTAATTGAACTTGTTAGAAATTGTTTGATTGGAATTATTAGAAATTGATTGAAATTGTTATAATTGTTTGGAGCTGTTAGAAATTGATTGCATGGGGTTAAAATTGCATGAATTGTTACAAATTACGAGTTTGATTGAAATTTGGTTTAATTGAATTAATTAAAATTGCATAAATTGTTAGAAAATTACGAGTTTGAATTGAAATTAAGTTTTATAAATAATTAATTGAAATTAGGTTTGATTGGATCAAAATTGATAATTAGTTTATTTTTTTAAACTTGATATTTTGAAATGCAGCATGACTAGACCTTGACGTAGGCGATCACGAGATACGTCGGAGACCGGCGAGAGTTCGCAGGCTCACGCCGATCCTAGTGGTAGCACAGAGAGCACCACTGCAGAGGGTGTCGATGCAGGGGATGCCGCACCACATCGTGTAGATACGTTCAGTCCTCTCCTGTGGGTCCCTCACAGACGTCACCGTGTCTCACTTGCATCGATCGAGGTATGTTGTGTTATTCGAAGAAAATGCAAAAATTACGTTTCAAACAACATATAGTTATTTAGTCCCACTGGTCTAAAACATTAAAAAATGCAGGATGAAACCATGTTGACGGTGCGGCACCGTTCGCCGGAGGTACGGTACATCGAAAATCCACTGATGGATCGGTACCTCATGAACCTTGGGTTGTACCAGTTAGGCACGATGAAACAACCACTGCGGATTGACCAGGCACTCATGTGCGGTCTCGTGGAGAGATGGCGACCTGAGACCCATTCATTCCATCTTCCAGTGGGGGAGATGACAGTGACCCTATAGGACGTGAGTGCCTTATGAGGTCTGCGGATCGATGGCGATCCAGTAAGAGGTGTCTCGGATCATCATGTACTCCAGACGTTGATCCCAGAGCTGTTGGGAGTGCATGTGGAGGGGGTGGAAAAGAATCTCAAGCTGAAAGGTGAGGAAGGAGCGGAGCGGTTCTCCCAGTACTGCATCAGTGTTAAGGCTCTCCGCCAATATGCCACCGACATTGCCATTACTCCATGGACGACTGACGTGGAGAAGGTCAAGAGGTAATTTCAAAATCCATCACATTACATTAAAATTAGTTTTGACAAAAATAAACAATTATTTACTTACTCTTCAAACTGTAGGTACGTTAGGACATTCGTGCTTGACTTATGTGGTACCACGATGTTTGTCGATTCGAGTGGCGACTCGGTTCCGATTATGTTCCTCCAGTAGCTGGAGCAACTCGATAAGCCATCGCGGTGGAACTGGGGTGGAGCCGTGCTTGCATGTTTGTACAGAGGACTGTGTCACGCTTGTCTGGTAAGTCTTCATCAATTAATTTTTTTTTACGATTGTTATAAATTTGATAATAAGAAGTTCAACTCAAATGTTGCAGAAGACAACCCCAATTGGGCGTTCCACGATTGGGTGCTTGACAACAAGAAATGACACGCCTACTACAATAAATACAATGTGCCGGTGCAGCTTGGCGAGGTAAGTTGGTTCGTCTCTGTATAAATTAAATTTTAGTTATTTTCGTAAATACGAAACTAACATTATAAGTTAACTGCAGGATGGTCACCCTATATGGTGTGCCGAACCCACTTTCACTCTGGCAGACTTTGGCCTCACCCCCACCGGTGTAGAGGAACTCACCGGAGCCACACCTTCGATGCCACCCCCCAGAGAGCACGACCACGAGGCGAGTGGGAGTGGGGCACAGTAGCCCACTGATGCTTGGGAGGCTCCTATGTTCGAGACATAGCCCCCGAGCACGTATACTGGGGACTGGGAGACCGATCCATGGGAGACCGATCATTCTGATGACGAAGATCCTCCCGAGCCACAGAGGAGGCGTGTGCAGCGACAGAGGACGCGTGTGCAGCCGCCGAGGGCGTGCGGGCCAGCTCCCGACTGTCACTGTCCCAGTCCTCCTCGTCGTCGTCGTCGCTAGTTGTTTATATTTCATATTGTAGACCTGACAGTAGTATTTTTATATTTCTGTTTCTATATTTTATGTTGATCAGACATTATTTGGTGATTTTATTCAGTTTGTTTTCGTTTCTATATTTTATGCTGATCAGAAGTTATTTGATTATTTTGTTCACTTATGTTTTCGACTATTCACTTGACATAACAAATCATAAAATCTCTCGTATTCAAAATATAAACAATATAGAACACAATATTACAAAAATATAAACAATATATAACATAATATTACAAAAATATAAACAATAAATAAATAGAAAATAACAACATACTAAATCTAAAAAATATAATAAATAACAAATATAAAAAAAATACAAAAATACAATAACAAATATATCAGACAAAAATACAAAAAAAATACAAAAAAAAAGTAGACCGTCCCATTGGGGGGCGGTTTGGTCTGAGGGTAGACCGCCCCACTGGGGGGCGGTTTGGTCTGAGGGTAGACTGCCCCACGAGGAGCGGTTTGCTTATGGATGAAAATAATTTTAAAACCCGATTATTAATATTATTTTATTTATTTTTTTGGATATGAAAAAAAATGCAGGTTATTTTTCCTTGTGAACGAGATTAACATGTAAGCTATTGACCTTATAAAATGGTGGTTTAGTGCAGGCACAAAAAAGATGGACAGTTGGACCCTCATTATCTTTTAATGGTATTGTATATATATTTCTCAGCTACCAGTTGGTTGAAATGGTATCACAGCATAATTTTTTAATAATATATATAGTGTACTTTTCAGCTACCAGTTGGTTGAATTGGTACCAGAGCAAGATGATTTCAGTATAGATTTCACTAAGTGGTCAATTTACAAATATTTTGAAGTGAGAGTACGTAGTATGATTTCAGATATCTCTCTAATAGTCTAATTTGAGTATTTGCACTTGTTACAGTAATCTGGTTGACAAGTCTCTGCAAAATCTTTATTTTTGTAACAAGTTTACAACAGTAAGATTTTAAGTGAATAAATTTCATATATGATTGAAATATAGCCTCTTTTGCCGCTAACCATTAAAAAAAAACATATATAGCCTCATTGACTCTTGCACTAATAATAAATACCAGTCAATTATTAATGTATGGTGAGGAGAGCTAGCTAAATTATTATGACATGGTAAGTAGTTGCAACTCACAGATGGAATTTGAGCTTGTTCCTCATTTGAATAAATCAAATCTGAATTATTTTTACCCATTGGGTACCAATCTGTGGAGTTGGTATTTGAAGTCAACTCTTTTGTAATAATTAATACTATTATGTCGTTGTCTAATATGCAAACTATATATATGATTAATTTCGAGCTGATGTAATTCGAATATTTCGGATTTTGTGAAAAGTCATGAGTTACTTGATCTACTATAAAAAAAGATAGGTGCATGTGAACAAAACAATGTCAACACATGATCGTATCCATGAGACCATGACAGCTAGCGGATGTGGATAGTTCGATTTGTGAATATTCTTTAATTATCTAGACAATATATATATATATATATATAGAGAGAGAGAGAGAGAGTAAATCTAGGGTGTGACGTGCTCACCAAGAGGGTTTGGTGAGCACAACTCCAAAAATACATCAGATCGGCTTCAAATGACGAATTCAAACCGTTGAAATCTATGTACTTCGTGAGTGATGCATATACATGCAAAATTTTGAAAGTTTGAATTCATTTGCTATGAGTTCAAGTGGTCAAAGTAATGATAAAAAATAAATATATAAAACAACTGAGAACTAGCATTTGGTCTAATGGCTAAGGCACATGGCCTCTATGTGAGAGGTCATGGGTTTGAAACTCAAATGGAGGAAATCATTTGTTCTAATAACAAATTTATTAAAATAGTTGGGTGGCTTGACCTCCAACTTTACTAAAATATATATATAATAACTAATTAAATAACTTATTAAAATATTCATTACTTTGACCGCTTGACCTCGTAGCAAATGATTTCGAAACTTCCAACTGTTTCACTATTCAATATGAGCCACCGTTGGATCAGTGATTTTCAAAGTAACTTAATAAATAGTAAAAAGTTTCCAAAAAATGTAAAATTTGGTCTCCAAGCACATTTCAATATGGAGAACACATCTAACGGTTCGGATCGGCTATTTGAACTTTGAAAATCACGATATAAGCGCGAATTAAAGTACCCGCTTTAATTCGCAATGCATAATAGCATTACTCTCTCTATGTGTGTGTGTTTCGGAGCAGAAAATACAAGCACATTTTTGCTATCATATATATTTGATGTACATCCCACATGGATGCAACTTGAAAGCGTCAGGTACCGCACATAATAGAATAGTTCCAGCCAACTTGAAATACAAGTAGGGTTGTCAAAAAAGCTCGTAGCTCGTGGCTCGCTCGTGACTCACATCTGATTCGATCGGTAACAGCTCGTTTGATAGTGGACCGAGCTGAGCTAAGACCTAGCTCGGCTAGGCATTAATTTGTGAATTTGTATGAATTTGTGTGTATTTTATACTGTCAAGTTTGATCCGGCTCGGTTCAGCTTAGATCAGCTCGGTCCAAAAATGTTTGTAAAATTTATTTTCTTCTTAAAACAAGGTCCAACCAAACCCAGTGAGCCAGCTCGTGGCTCGCGAGCTGGCTCGTCACGAGTTTGAGTTGAGATTTTAGCTCGCGAGCTGGTACAAGCTGGCTCGCTAACAGCTCGGTCTAGAATTAACGAGCTAAACTAAGGCCCAGCTCGGCCCAAGCTAGCTCATTTACAGCTCTAAATGCAAGTACCTTTTCGATGCCTATATACAGAGAGAAGCCGTTTTAAAATTCGTACGTATAAATTTAAGTTAAGCGATCCGGATCTAACATGACAGAGTCAAGTTCCTAATTAACTTGATCGGCATGTAGGATAATATTAGTCTCGACCGAGTAAAAAAACTTTTTTGATACCTATTTTAGAATATAGCTAGGTGGCCTGTTTTAAAATTCGTGCAAAACTTAAATGATCCAGATCTCTAATCTGATTGAGTCAATTTTTTTTTATCTGGTCTAATTAAATTGATCACATGATGCAACTTAGAATATTTTGTATGATTATCTTGTAATAAAATATGTCCAATACACATCGTCACATGTGCAACTTGAGGATTTTAAATTAAGTAGCAACGGGTCACGATTAATATGAAATATGTATCTCTGTCTGTACACTGTATACACACCCTCCCTTACCAAATTTAAGGTCCTGTTCGGCCGCTCCACTGTTTCTGCGAGAAAAGAAAAATTCAGTTCAACTGATTTTTTTTTCCCACGTGAACAGTAATTTTTAGTTCAATTCCTGCGCCCATGCTCATTCCCAATGGCCCGCCGAACAGACTCTAACTGTGCACGTCTACTGCTTGGAATTCACATCCCCTCAAGTTACCTGACTGAGTACAAGTGAAACAAACAATCTAAGATTCGTCTTTTAACTTGGGATGCATGTTCTTCCTCTGTATACAAGGCTATTCTAACGGGTGGCAGGGAGCAATGGAAATATGCTAGTTTATGGAAAAGCTTTGCACCATCTAAAGTCAAGTTCTTTGCATGTATGCTTATGCATGAAAAGATACTTACACATGAAGTTATGCTACGAAGAGGTCTTCATTGTGAACCCGAGTGTGTTATGTGCTCGGATTGTGTTTTGGAGTCGATTTTTCACTTGTTCTTCCAATGCACATATGCAGTACAGGTATGGTCCAATATGGGGCAGCAGCTGGTACAGGTCGGTACATCACTAGACTCTACATGGGATGTATCATGGAGTAGGTACAGGCGTATAGTGAAGGAGTCTAAGCAGATATGGCTTACAAGGATTCTTGGAGTACTCTGGGGAGTGTCGAAGCAGCGAAATGCCATGATTTTTGGGCGGAAGACGAGGCCGGCGTGGTTACTGGCAAAGGAGATTAAAGAAGAAACAGCGTTGTGGTTAAGATGCTGTAGGAGAGTTGGTGTGCAGTTTGTTGTTGATTCTGAATTTGAGTTGTTGTTGTGTGTTGTTGATTATTAACTTTATTTCTCTTACATAGAAGAGGAGTACTACAATACATGCATCTCTCATATTCACTCTACTCACGAATGCCTACAGCTTATTTATACAAGATCAATGTCGGTTAGACATTTCTAGTTATTTCTTTACCGACTTTGATTTACAGTAGTATGGATTTGATTATTATAGAAGCATCTAGCAACTTCCAAATTTACTGACTATATATGTCGGTTAGAATATTGGGCTTGGGCCTTACTATGGTGCTGTTACTTCAACACTCCCCCTCAGCACCAATTCGGTGTTGTCTCGATCTTCGGTACTCCGCGTTTATCTGGATCGTCATGCTTCTTATTTCTTTTTTTAATTTTCTGAGCTTGAAATTGCTCAGACATCTGCAGTCGATCTTCCACAATAGTCTTCTTCAGAAGTGAAGGTTCTGGAATCTTCTTCTCAAGTTTTCTTGACACAAGTCGTTGTTGACTTTTCTTCTCTCGACGGTTCATCAGACGAACTGCATCTTGTCGTCCTGCAGCCTTCTCCACAATAGCGACACTCCTCTGTGTTGTCTCGTCATCATCACCCTTCTTGGCGATGGTCGCCATCTCAGTGCTCTCTTGTGGCTTCTTCTCATTAGCCACTGTGCACCTTACAACTTCGGTCTCCTTCTTGACCGGTTCATCAACTAGTTCTTCAAAGAACCATGACTCGAAGTCGATCTCTTCATCCTCAAGCTCACTAGTCTCTTCGACGTCCTCTACGTCGGCCACCAACTGCATCGCAACAGCAGCTACTACGTCCCCACTCTTCTTCACTTGGGACCTCCTCCGGTGACTTCTCATCCGTGGTCACCACGAAACTTCCTTCATTCTTTTTGAACTGGCACTCTCTCGCATAGTGCCCTCGTCGTCCGCAATTGTAGCACTCCACTCTTCTACTCCGGTATTCACCACTTTCGGCTCCTTTGTCCTCTTAGCCTCTAGAAGCTCCCCCTGAACTTGAGCACATCTTGCATTGCTCATGGCGAACATTCTCCGTCTCAGGTTGTCGTCGATACCGGTCTCTGCTCGACTCTCCACGCCGACCACTATAGAGGGCCTTCTCCTCCTCGTGCTTCACTGTCAAACCTGCCAGCTGCTTGACAAGAGCTTCCTGACTGGCCAACAAATTCTCCAGTTCCAACAGGGTTGGTTGCGTCCCCCATCCTTGAATTGCTGTGATGAAGGCACTGTATTCTGGCCTCATGCCATTCAGGATTATCCGCCGCATTCTATCTTCGCCAATTTTCGCATTGGCGTCTAGCTGCTCAATCTCCCTACAAAAATTCTTTACTTTAAGAAAGTACTCATTTACAGTCATGTCACCTTGGGAGATATTCATCAGCTCCCTCTCGAGCAGTTGCAGCCGACTTGTGTTCTTCCTTGAAAATAATGCGGCGAAGACATCCCATGCCTCTTTTGGTGTCTCCGCATCTGAGATAGTAGGCTCTTGTCCACCGTAGCCTTCAACACGAATAATGCTCGACCCGCCTTCACCTTCCACTTCTTGTAAGCTCGGATTGAATTTGGTGGCGGCTCGATCTCATCACCACCCACGATCTCCCACAAGTCTTGACCCTGCAAATATGACTTGATACACGTGCGCCAGTCTCTATAATTATAATTATTCAACTTCTCAATCAAACCACTCATGCCACTCAAGTCTGACATTTCGGCACCACGATGGACTTGGATTACACAAACCTCCTAGCTAATAGGACCTTCGACACAACGACAAACTAACGGATTACACTAACCTTCTAACCAATAGAACCTAACCCGCTCTGATACCACTTGTTGATTATTAACTTTATTTCTCTTACATAGAAGAGGAGTACTACAATACATGCATCTCTCATATTCACTCTACTCACGAATGCCTACAGCTTATTTATACAAGATCAATGTCGGTTAGACATTTCTAGTTATTTCTTTACCGACTTTGATTTACATTTGATTTACAGTAGTATGAACTTGATTATTATAGAAGCATCTAGCGACTTCCATATTTACTGACTATATATGTCATCGGCTAGAATATTGGGCTTGGGCCTTACTATGATGCTGTTACTTTAACATGTGTGTTTTAGGATTTAATTTTGGAGTTGTAAACATATCTTATTTTGTACTCCTAGTAGCTTCAACCTGGTTATAAAAAAAAAAAAAAAAAAACTTAGGATGCATGAATCTCAAATAGGCACCGGCTGAGAGTAATTAAAATCTGGGCCGTCCGTTTCAATTGTGTTGAGTCAGATACCTGACAAGATCATACGGCATTTGCGGGTCATGCATGCAGCAAAGAATGAACCAACCATGCACACTAAATTAATGGTGATGTGAATTCTCAACCAATTGCCAAATTGTTTTCTAACATATTGAATCAACCAGTCTTATAACAAATAAAGAACGTACCTTTCTGATCAGGGTAACCCTATATTAACAAAAGAGAAAAACCAACAGAAATTTACAAAAGACTAACAGTGATATCTTTATTATTTAGAAAAAAGCGTCCGTAATTATATCTGAAAACGGACATACATGTGTTGTACTCTAAATATACATTCTTTAAAGTATTGAGAAAATTAGTTACATTCTTTAAAGTGTTGTACTGCTAGGATTTCTGACAATTTTATATGGTATTTTTTTATTTAAAAAAAGATATCTAGTATGTATTGAAATGATGAAGATGCATGTTTGGTGCTATTTTGTCATTCATGTCCTACTGTTGCTTTTTGTGTTGTCAAAAGCAGTGGCAGATTCATAATTTTTGTCTGGATAGGACACTAATTGTATTCAAGCTTATTAACTTATCAGATACAATATTATATTAGGACACTAATTGTATTCAAGCTTATTAACTTATCAGATACAATATTATATTCGTATGATCCACTTTTATAATACAATAAAAACATACAAAAAAAATAAAAATAATTGCACAATTAATAGAGTTAAATTGTAAATTCTAATATTACACAACAAATACTGTTACATATGTGATAAAATAAAATAACAATTAAGAAGCAAATAAAATGCAAATAATCATGTTAAATTAATAATCCATGTAACGTTTGGTGACCAAAAAGAATAAATAATAGTGAATCTAAAATGGAACAAGTAAAATATCAAGAAGGTTATCGAATTGATTTTAAACTACAAATCCAAACTGTTAAAATTCATGTACTTCGTGAGTGATGTATATATATGCAAAATTATTAAAGTTTCAAATTCATTTAGCACATGGTCAAGCGGTCAAAACAATTAACATTTTATAAGCTATTTTTTAAATTGTTTTATGTATTCATTTTTCATCATTTTTTTGATCACTTGATCATGTACTAAATGAATTTGAAACTTTAAAATTTTCGTATATACATACATCACTTACGAAATATATGGATTTCAACTTGTTTGAATTCGTAGTTCGAAGCCAATCCGATAGTTTTTTGAAGGTGTGCTCACAAATCTCTTTTGGTGAGCACATCACACTTTAGTTTTGCTCTACATTGTTTGCTCTAGCCCAAAAATAGAAAAGTACGAAAGAGAAGTGAGTTGGTTAAAGCAAACCAAAGCAAAATTATTTCTGAGTCACAAATAGTCACTCCATCAAATAAGGAGTAGGCACATGAAATAATTAGTACTAATTTAAAAAAAAAAACCAAATCCAAAGACAAATTAAACACTTGCCTACACCTGTCAAAGGAGAATGAGGAAGATGGTTAATAGGAATATAATTATCCGTCCGTGCAGCTCGGATGCGTTAGTTGTTTCATTAGAAGGATTCGTGTTGTTAGGGTCAGACATATTGTCTTTAGAAATGGAGATTCGATCTGGCAAGGGGAGAATACAGGTTCCCCGTAGAGATTTGCCTTTAATTTACATGATTTTACAGATTTTCCAAACCTCTGTTTTATGATAACAAAGACACCTCAGTTCTCGTAAATTAATGATGCTAAAGAAGCGCATGTCATGAAATTATTTAATTAAAACTTCATCCAATGATTTACAATATAGCTCTTAAATTATTTAATACTTTATCGGTAGGTGTACTAAGATGCACTAAACCTGTATGGTTTTCTATAAGTTTGACTTCATTAAAAATATTAAGTTAATAATAATTAATAACACCACAAGTTGTTTCCAATCATGATGTTATTATCCACTGAACTGCACATTTTAATGTTCTATCTAAAAAAATCACGCCATAATAACTGCATACAGCATGGCATGACACGGTTTCTTCATGTCATGACACGACACATGTGCCGGTTACATATCGTGATTCACGTGTTCCAGGTCGAGACCATTCACGTGAGGTGGTCATTTTTTGAAATTTGACACAATACAACACATCACATGAAAATTTTGGTCATGACATGACACATGATCACGTGAGTCACGCGTAACTAGCTAGGAGCATTAGATTTGATCGCATGGTGAATCTTAAATAAACTAACTTAAATTATAAAAAATAGTTAAATGTGACAAACATAACCGGCCATACTTGGACATATCATGTGTGATCACGGGGTAATTAAGGTATTGTGATCATTCATGTGCTATTACCATCTTTCTAAATTTGGTCATTGCACGTACAACACATGATCTAAGTCATGACACAATATATATTTAGATCTCTAGTACCATATCTTTTTTTTTTCTCCTAACGAATCAACGATTGTACTAAGTAGAGTAGCGAATAGGACCAAGTCCTTTTTTTTTTCTCTTTCTTTAATGCGAATAAGTTTGGACAAATTTTTTTCCGCACAATTTTCTTTTACTGAGCTATGAATTAAATCTAGAGGTAAGCATTATATCCATTCAGGAGTAGGTACAAATGTAAAATACCATTAGATCTATTTTTTTTTTGGAATCCAGGGATAAATAAGTGGCTCATCCTCTTTAATTAGATCTATTAATTTCAGTCAATACATTCAAGGAATATATAGACAATTTATATAATAATGTATATATCACCAAAATCTCACCAACTTCTTTTTTATCAAACAAGCAACTCAAAAGGGCGAAGCATAAAACCATAATATAGACCTAAAATGCCAGTGGTACCGAAACCACTCAGCAATTATACAACTAATTAAACTAACAAGCAACATCAACTTAAAAAAAGTAAATGTTTGTACATATCTCCATTCCATTATTAAGCACGTTGGGTGTCTGATCCACCAACTGCTACGATTGAAAGATGAAATTTTAGATTTAATTTCAGTCCTCCAATCACATAATCTGTCTTCTTTTGATTAAATGCATCTGTTTTATGCGTAGAAGTCTAAATTTAGTTAAAAATATACCTGTCACATGTACTACCACACGAAACATTACAATTAAAATTGAGCAGAATCCGTAATTTAATGATATATTTCTTCATTTTCTTATTTATTTGTTTCCTTGTTGTTCCCTCTTCAATTGAGTAGATTCTACCTTCCATTTTTTAATTTCTTTGTTTCCTTATTTTTTATTGGTTTCTATACTAATCACAATATAAATATGGAAATCAATTTCTTCTTTATTTCTTTATTTTTCTTTCTTTGTTTCTATACATATTGTTGTGGGAAATCTAGACCGTGTAATACCCCATGGCCTCGTCTCGCTCTCTCTTGATCCCTCCAGCTCAAGGAATAGGAACTTGCGAATTGGATTATTAAGGTAATCTCCGGAGTCACTGTAGCTATTCTCTGTGAAATGTTAAATATTTTGCCTAAATTTTTTGTTTTGTTGATGTAATTGGTTGTTTCACTCTAGGGCGATTTTGTGGAATTGTGTTATCATTTTGGAGTTTAAATTCGAATTTGCATCTATTGACAGATTGGACTTGATTAATGGTCGTATGACACTACAACTTTGTTTCTTTAAATAAAGTATTTTATTTCTCTTTGTGAAAACTGCGCGGTGGAGCCACTGATACCATTTTATATCCATAGGATAGTCATACAATAACCAATTTGAGATATTACCAACAAAGCAACCAAATATTAGTATTTGTAAAGGATCAGGTATTCTGATTTTTATTTTATTTTTGTAAATATGAATCTAGGTCTCTGGATAGATGGTGTTCATGAGATGTAGATTTTTACAAAATCATGTGCACTAATCATTGTTACAAATCAATAGATGCATTTTAAAAAAAAAAATCATTATAAGAATGCACCTGTAAATAGGCAAAACATAAAGGATGAAAGTGCAATGACCAGCACAAGTTGTTCTCATGCAAAGTACACAATAGTAACTTGTTTCTCGTAATAATTAAACATAAATGTGAGAAATGTGAGACAATAGAGGAAAACCTAGGACAAAATACTACGTAATTCACTCATAAATTGAGCGTCATCAGGAGACCAAGACTAATTGTGAAAAACATCAAACGAAGGATGCATATAATTTGGAGTCGGAGCATAAACTAGAGTCTGGCCTCCACCATGATTTATAAGAGGGTAATCTTTTAATTTTTGTGTTAATCTTTTAAGTTCCGATTTATCTTGAGTTAGGCTTAAAAGTATAAATCTGAAACTGATTGAGTATAAACTGGCTTCAATTTTTTTGTTACATGATGATGTATATATATGGGTTAATGTACAAAGTTGTCGAAGGTTGTTATGTAAAGTTGAAGGGAAGAAAAATAATATTTTTGTGTGAAGTTCTTAATGTAATTGCTAGCTATATATGTATGTTTGTTGTATTATCTGAATTTACTTTGCAAATTATGACAGACAATAATAAAACCAATGACAATCCTTGATTAGTCAAGCCGAAAGTAGAACCTGACATGAAAACCGTGTACAAGGCTAAAATGTCAGGTTTTGTTTTATTTTATTTTATTGTTTTTCTTAGCTCGAGATGTTAGAGTTTTGACTTTTCATTTTAATTAGTTGCTCTCAGAGGCTTTCTTGATGAAATGTTTAAGATGTAAATTGTATATATAATGTATATTATGGATTTGAATTGTATTTATTTGTCAAATATTTAATGAATATGATTGATTATGTATGTTGTGCTGAATATGTTTGTTGAGTATTGAATGAATATTTATTGAATTATGGATGTGTAATTATGTTTAATGGTTGGCAAATATGGGTGCTAGCTAATTGTAAATCGTAAAAAAGAAAAAAAAAAATTCATACACAGTTCTAAACAACAATTCATGTATGGTGTCCAAAATAATACACAGATGACTTGTAGAAACTATGTATATAACGCTAGTCATTGCACACGGTTAACTCAACTGTGTACAAACCACCATTTTTAGTGCTCCTTTTTTGTTATATGACACGATTAGGTTTAACTAACTGTGTATATTAGTTCAATACAGACACAGTTCGGCAATTGTGTGAAAAATACCTCCCTATTTATACACTATGCTCGCTGACACGATCGTGTTACAATATTTCATTAGCTTTTCAGACCGTGTATAGTTGCATTTTTTGTACTAAGTAAAGTTTGAATACTTAATCCTGAATTTTTCCAAAATAAAAACTTTTTCTCTATTCATATTTAAACAATTAACTACTAGATACACTCATTTTAATATTATCTCATACGATTATATGATGACACGTGAAGAAAAAAATAAAGGAAGATGACAAATAGAGTGAGGTTACGGAGAATTTTTTTCTGTAAAAATTAATTAAAAAAAAAAAAGATAAACAGAAAGAGTATATTAAAATTTTTATTAGTTAAAAAATTTGTAAGATTTCTACTAATTCAAATCAAAATATTTTTGAATCGGTGGGAATTCTACCGATCCAAACTTAGTTATTTTTTTTTATTTGATGCATAAATGGAGATAATTCTTCTATTAGATCTCTACTAAAATAAAAAAAGTTATTCAAAAAGTAGATGAAATATTTCTATTATATCTAAATTTTAAGATACTCTATCTATTTTCGTAAAATATTTTATATTTTACTAGAGAAAATTAAAAGGAAAAAAGAAAAACAGGTTTGGATCATTATAATTCCTATCGATCCAATTTTTTTTTTATTTTTAGGATCAGTCGAAATCCTATCGATCTTTCTATCAATAAAAAAAGCCTGATGTACTATTTTTGTTTCTCTCTTTTCCTTTTTATTAATTTCTACCAAAAAACAATCTCGACACTATAGATGGTAATATTCATATTACATAGTAGCCCGTGCTATGGACTTATATACTAATTTTGAAGTCCAAACATTTAATCTTAACAGTTCAACATTATTTGTAGATGAAAATGTAATTGCAAACAAAATTTACATTTTGACAGAATTTTCTTACTATTTTGTTTAGATAGGTAAAATGTCACTTAATCTGAGATCATCTACATCCTTAATATTATTGTAGTTTCTAATTTTATTTGAGAATTTATAATTCAGTTTTAGGGATGTATGAAAATTTTTTATTTATAAACTATGGAGAAAAGTTTCTTCTTAAGAAACTGTTTATAAACTCTATGCTAACCAAATGATTGGCTCAAATTATTATTTTTAATTTATAGCTTACGTGGCTTAATATATACTCTAAAATTAATTTAAAGGATATGAAAGTTTATAAACTTGAGAGACTTTAATTTCTAAAAATTAGTTAACAGTTATTTAAAAACTCATTTGAGTTGCTAGGATGTAGATGCTCTGATTATTCTAGACCTAGAAAGTAATTTTATATCTATCTTAAAAAATAGTTATAAAATTCTAAGAAAATCATATGAGATTACGTACGGTTTGGATCCACTGTTTAAAATTTCAAAATAGAGATATGAAAATATATGACCATAGCTCACTAATCAAAATCAAGTCAAATTAGCCTAAAAAAATCTAAGTCTAGATAAGTTATTTATAACATGAAATTTTTGTTTCGTAACGAAGAATGTTTACCAGTGAAATAATTGACATATTTTAATATTTATCAGTAAAGTACTTGTACTTCCATGTGCAAAATTTAATATTTATTTATTATTATTGTCATTGTAAACCATATGGAAATTTTCTTGGGTCCCACTTGTCAGCCGAAGGGAAGCTTTGCTCAGTTGATGCGCGGGATGCATGTTTCCAGAGAAATCAATTTCCAAATATTCAATCCATCTCATCTCCTTCCTCAGAGCAACTATTAAAAGCTAAAACCCTCCAGTCCTGCTCTTCTCTCCACTCTCCATCCCATTAATATATCCCCTTCTCTCTCACTCTATCTTGAATAATATCAATAATAAACAAATCATGATGTGGTTCCATGGATTGTGCGATTGCATGACTGGGAAGAACAAGGAGGCATGGAAGAACGGGATGATCGCCGGTTCAGTAGTGCTGATGAAGAAGAATGTGCTTGATTTCAATGATTACCATGCCTCTCTGCTCGATGGGGTCCACGAGCTACTTGGTTACGGTGTCTCCTTCCAGCTAGTCTCCTCCACCCACACTGATCCTGGTAGCTTTCTCTTATCTCTCTTCACTTGAACTTGAATCAAATCTTCTTTAGTATCTCTTTCTTCTGTTGTCACTTGAGCATATATAGCTGCATAATGAATCAAAATAGTATGAAGGTATCAATTAAGTGACTGCTTTACAATGGTAGGAGCGTTAGTAGGCCTCTGCAACAACTATGATCACTAGTACAGAAATTCTCATCACTTGACCTTTGTAAAGTATCATTAGTGATGGCATGCACCGTGAACATCGGTAACACTTTGAATTTTTTATAGCTACTGGGAAAGGCAAGGTGGGAAAGGCAGCTAATATGGAAGAGTGGATGACGACAATGTCAACGGTGGCAGCAGGCGAGTCGAAGTTCAAGATACACTTTGAATGGGATCAGAGCGAGGGAATCCCGGGTGCTGTCATTGTAAAAAATAACCACCACTCCGAGTTCTACCTCAAGACACTCACCCTCGAGGGCGTACCTGGCAAGGACAAGGTGCACTTCGTCTGCAACTCCTGGATCTATCCCAAGTACAGTTACGATCGCATCTTCTTCACTAATGAGGTATATATATAGCTTTTAATTTGCTTTGCTTTTTTTCCTGCAGGGCTAGCTGACTCTAAAGTTTAATTAGGGATGATTAATTGAGCGACTTTTATAAATTATATATCAATTTTCACAGACATGTCTACCGAGCAAAATGCCACAACCATTATTGCCATATAGAGAACAAGAGCTCATCAATCTCAGAGGCGATGATGTCACATGCCCATTAAAAGAGAGCGATCGGATCTATGGCTATGAAGTCTACAATGACCTAGGTGACCCCGACAAGGGTCATGATCATGTACGCCCTACCCTCGGTGGGCCAGAGCACCCCTATCCTCGCCGTGGCCGTACCAGTCGCCCCCCAACCAAAACAGGTTTGCTCATAACATGCTACCTATCTTACCTATTTAGATAGGATCAAACGAAAATTCTAGGTTACCCATTACCCAAGCATGTCAGTATACCATGCACCGCCCATTAGCGAGAGAAAAGAACTAAAATTGCAAAATATGAACCAATTTTATTTTTAGATTACAAACTAACTTGTCATGCAGATCCAAAATGCGAAAGCAGGCAACCTATACTGCACAGCCTAGACATATATGTGCCACGCGACGAACGATTTGGCCATCTAAAGTTGTCTGATTTCCTTGCATATAACTTAAAATTAATCGGCCAATCTATCTTCCCTACACTCAGTGCGATCTTTGACCTGACACCAAATGAGTTTGATTCGTTGAATGATACCTTCGACCTTTATGATGGGGGGTTATCACTGCCTCACCCGCATATGCTAGAGAAAATGCGCCAGAGTATTCCATTTGAACTCTTCAAGGAAACGTTTCGAAGTGAGGGACATGCCTTCCGACTTCCGACTCCGCATGTGCTCAAAGGTACATAAGGTTCAACCTTTAGTTAATGCTTAATTTAACCTCAAGTCAATCTCTGTGAAGAAAAAAAAAATCCTAATTAATTGATATGAACAGAGGATAAATTTGCTTGGAGGTCAGACGAAGAATTTGGGCGTGAAATGATTGCTGGCGTGAACCCGGTCATCATTAGACGTCTCGAGGTACATCATTCTTTTTCATATGTATGATTTTTTCTCTCAATGAATCTATAAAATTAAGCTCATATAGACATATAGTGTTGTGAAAATAAGTCAAAACTTCATGATCTACGCAGGAATTCCCCCCAACTAGCAACCTTGATCCAACGGTATATGGAAACCAGACAAGCACAATTAAGGAGGAGCACATTCTAAATAACCTTGATGGATTTACAGTGCTTAAGGTAAATAAATTAATAGAAGAGAGACGAGCAATTTTATTTTTTTCGGGCATGCAATAGATGCACACGGGGTCTTTAAGATTAATTCATTCGAGATTAAAATTTAAAATAAATGTTCAGGTCTCATTCTACCAGATCAACCTGATTGGATTTGAGTTAGAGGGATATACCACCATTATTATAAGTACAAAATCAATATTTTTCTTTATGAATGTTAATTTTTGGTATATGATTAATTCTTTTGTCGTACATGTAATTTGCTTTTTTTTTTGGGGTCTTTGCAACTTATTTATGGCCTTATGGGTATTCTTTGACAGGCACTAAAGGAGAATAAGTTATACATACTTGACTATCATGATGCCATCATGCCATACCTACCAAATATAAATTCATTGAAAGGAACCTTTATCTATGCCACCAGAACACTCTTGTTCCTGAAAGATGATGGCACAATCAAGCCGCTTGCTATTGAGCTAAGCCTACCGCATTCCGATGGATTGCAACATGGTGCAGTAAGCAAGGTGTACACACCAGAATCAGAGGGAGTTGATGGATCTATTTGGCAGTTGGCCAAGGCCTATGTAGCAGCAAATGACTCTGGATATCACCAACTTATGAGCCATTGGTGTGTTTTTTAAGTTCATGTTTTCAGTAATTACAATTATCATTAGAATTAGTTAGAAACATATTATACTTCAAATAATCATGTTCAACAAAACAAAATTTAGGCTCAAGACTCATGCGGTGATAGAACCATTCATCATAGCCACAAATAGACAGTTGAGCGTTACTCATCCAATACACAAGCTCATGAGCCCACATTACCATGACACAATGAACATCAATGCATTAGCACGCCAAGCCCTTATCAGTGCCGGTGGCATAGTCGAAAATACTGTTTTTCCTCAGAAATATGCCCTCGCCATGTCGTCTGATGTATATAAGAGTTGGAAATTAACAGAGCAAGGCCTACCAGCTGATCTCATCAAGAGGTATGACACATGAAACCAATTTTAACATTACAAAGAAATACAACACCTAAGTTTAATAGAAATACATTCATAAATTTCTGAACTTCTTTACTTGAAACAATGATTTATACATTTTTATTAACTTAATTGGGAATTAAAATGACAACTATAAAAATTAAACTTGTGTAAGATTTTATAATAATACAAATCCCAATGATATGTCTTTTGTAGAGGAGTTGCGGTTGAAGACCCTTCAAGTCCGTACAAGCTTCGCTTACTAATCAAGGACTATCCATATGCTGTTGACGGTCTTGCCGTATGGTCGGCAATTGAATCGTGGGTCAATGAGTACTGTTCCCTCTACTACCCGAGTGACTCGGCGGTGAAATCCGACATAGAGCTCCAAGCTTGGTGGAAGGAGATTCGCGAGGTAGGGCATGGTGACAAAAAGGACGAGGAATGGTGGCCCAAGATGCAAACAGTCGAAGAATTAACCAAGACTTGCACCACCATAATTTGGGTAGCCTCAGCTCTACATGCAGCCGTTAATTTCGGGCAGTACCCATATGCTGGATACATCCCGAATCGTCCGACCGTTACTCGTAAACCAATGCCTGAACCAGGAACAGATGCATATGAAGAATTGAAGAAAAACCCTGATAAGGTCTTTTTGAAGACTATATCAAGTCAGTTACAAACTATATTAGTAATATCCTTGATTGAGATCTTATCTCGGCATTCGTCAGATGAAGTCTACCTTGGACAGCGCGACACACTAGAATGGACATCTGATGAGAAGGCACTGGATGCTTTTGACAGATTTAGTGAGAGACTGATTGGAATAGAGGAAAAGATCAAGAGTTTAAATGCGGATCCGACTTTGAAGAACCGAAATGGACCCGTAAATTTTCCATATACATTATTATACCCAAATACTTCCGATAAGAGTAAAACTGGAGGGTTGGTTCCAAAGGGAATTCCAAACAGTGTGTCCATATGAGAGGTAATTTGTGTTTTTATTTGAAGTGGTTTTATATTTGTTTGTGGTGTTTGTAAATAAAGGTTTGCTATGCAACCCGGTTTATTCAATATGATTGTTTATTGCTGTGAAAACTTATTGTGTAATTAAATTGGTATTAGTGAAATTCTCAGATGATTTGTATATTTTACTATTCTATGCTTGAATCAATAGTTTAAAGTGAAAATAAAAAATAAAAAGGAATAAAATACCATACTAATTATTTGTATTATTCTAAGCAAAGTTTTTTTTTCTTAAATAAGTGTCGCAAAAACTACTAATAGTGTTCTGAATTTGCCAAAATAAGAAAACAACTGCGAAACAGACCTTGGGCTCGATTACTGGGCTCTGTCCATGAGCTCAAATTCCGATACAAAATTAGAATATTAGGTCATGCATAAGCCCGTGTGTGAAAGTGTGAAATCTTGATCTCAGTAACCAACATTCAAGGCCGTATTTTATAATTGATACAAGTACAGCAGTCCATGCAGTCTGCTGTATAGTTGCACAAAAGATGTTTCGGCTAAAATACTAATTCACAAACAGACCCCGGTACATACCAAGGGTGCTTTTATTCAATCAACTGTTATATATATGTTTATATCCGACCATCATTTCCATAATGAATATATAATCTATAACGAATAGCTCAAAGTTAATCAAGCGCTAGAATACACATTTAGAGAGGCAAATGATAATTAATTAATTAATTTATTAGTTTATTAGTTATAAGGTGACTGAAATTTGAATTTTTTAATTAAGTTCGGAAAATAATGCCTCTTAAATCAACAGTGATCCGGCAATTGACATGTAAATCCAACATCATAGGAAGATTTGCAACAAAATGCTCTATTTTTTTGACATCCATTTTGATAGGTACTATATATTCAATTGCTTTTCTTTGTGAATTTTCTAACAGCGTGTTTTTTTGAGACCGGGATTGAGAATTACAAGTTCTTCGCTCTCATTTGGTGATCGAGCTTAAAATACACACAGTAGTTCTAGTATCCAAAGAACTATTTTTTGTATTGAGACTAGCACGGACAGATTAAACACAATTTAAGATATAAGACTGTCAAAAAAGAAGAGGTCTGGACTGATAACATTAACACAGTACGTACATAAAGTAAAGATGAGGTCAAATTCTTCACTGATTATCATTTGAGACCGATTTAAAAAATTTCCTTATCTAAGTTCATGGATCATCTTGGCGACCATTTAAAATATTTCTTTGTCATGTTTTTTGCATTAAAATGCCCGTAGGCCATTAGAGACTTACAGTTCCAGTTACAGGCTGACGGCCACATTCATCGATCATTCATTAAAGATTATATAAAAAAAAAAAAGGAACACCTAATCTATCTCTTAATTTTCCTTGATTGTATTTTCACCTTTGCTGGAACTATCAGGTTATCTTCTGAACATCGGATATGTGAAACCCGTATAGCTCCACAATTCTTCCCTTCCTTTCTAAGATAGATAATCTGCCATGTTGTTTTGGCTTCTATGCACATGTTGACAAACAAATAGGGGGCACTAAATTTGAGCACAGCTTTGCCAGTAAAAGGTTGTCAGTGAAAAAAGCACGAGGAGATACCCAAATTCCTTAATGTGAAACTGCCTCGATCTTTTAAAGCCGTAGCTTCAGCTTGGATGGGGCAGCAAGCAGAAACTGCTGCAGATTTGATTCCCTTCCTGCTGCAATTGCTTAGAGGTCCTTGTTGCTGCATCAGGTTCTGTTATTTCCCATCTCACAGTATTCATGTATTTTGCACAATTTCAAATGTAGGTTTCTTCCCTCCATATGCAAAATCGTTCTGACACCTCCAAATTGTCCCCATTGATCATGTGAAGGTCACCCATTGTTCGTCTGAGGCATCTGCACTGAGCCGCTGACCTTAACCGTCAATGGGCCGGAAAAACAACACAATCTCTAGAAAGTACACCGGAATAGCATGTGAGACACATCTCCTTCCACCCCACAGGTTGCACAATTGGGATCACCTTTTCCGATCCTGAAACGGATTAACTGGTATTTTTTTTTATTTTATTCAACAAATATAATGAAAATTTAGGAGATTAAGAATTAAAGTTCTCCGTGCCCATTTTATGAGGAAAAAAAAAATGCACACAGTAACTCTAGTTTTCCAAACTAGTTTGTGATGCATGGGATTTGTGTCAAAAAAACTTCGAACATAGTCTTATTCAAAAGCATATTATATCTGTCAAATCTGTATAGAAATTTGTACAGAAATAATTTGGACCGCACGAATCTAAACCATACTGTGAATTAAAACTATTTGTGTGAATCTTTATGCAAATCAGATGGTTTGAACCCAGTTAAAGATAAGGCTTTTTTCAAAATCCTGGACAAAAAAATCCACCCAACTAGTTTACCTTTTTCTTTTCTGAATCCGTGTACGTAGGTGATGATAGCTTCAATTCCAGTAAAAGAAAGAAGTCTGGATTAATAACACAGTACAAAAGTCAAAGCTCAGGACAAAGTCTACTAATTATCATTTGACCCAATTTTATTGATTATCTGCTAAGGACAAAGTCTACTAATTAATTTAAAAGTTGGCTTGAGGTTAATTTGTCATCACCAACTACATTACTATACTTTATTTCCAATTTGATTGAACAAATCAAACACTAGATTTTCAATCGCTTTTGAACAATTCCTCGCATTACTCCCTATAAAAGGACCAGACCCATACCTAGAGCTCTCATCCCAAACCTTACCAGCACAATAAAACACATACAAAGAACACAAAAAGCAACAATGGCCCCTTTAAGATCCCTGATGCTCCTTTTTCTCACTGTCTTCATCTTCACCTCGTGCCGTGCCGACCCCGATCCTCTCCAAGATTTCTGTGTCGCTGACTTCCAATCCGATATCACTGTCAACGGCTTCCCTTGCAAACCGGCTTCCAATGTTGTCTCCAATGATTTCTTTTTCGGTGGACTTGCCGTGACAGGAAATACAAATAACATGTTTAAATCCAACATTACAACAGGCAATGTTCAGAACTTTCCTGGCCTGAATACCCTAGGTCTCTCAATGAACCGTGTTGACTTAGCTCCCGGCGGTATCAACCCGCTCCATAGCCACCCCCATGCTTCTGAAATCGGATTTGTTGTTCAAGGGGAACTGCTTGTTGGTTTCATCAGCACCGCAAATGTTTTCTATTCGAAAGTTTTAAAGGCTGGTGAGAACTTCATTATCCCCCGAGGACTCACTCATTTCCAGTACAATACTGGGAAAGAAAATGGGGTGGTTATCACAGCTTTTAATAGCCAGTTGCCGGGAGTTGTGTTGGCTCCATTTACCCTGTTCGGGTCGAAACCAGCAATTCCGATTGATGTTCTGACAAAGACGTTCCAGGTTGATGCGTCAGTCATCCAGCTTCTCATGTCTAAGTTTGGACAAGCAACCTCACCTTATAACTAATTACTTTAATTTAATTAATTAGCATTTGCATAGCTCCATGTGCATTCTAGTGCTTGTATTCATTGTATTTATTGTGTAAATGATGGTTGGATATATACATACAGTTGATTGAATAAAAGCGCATCCTTGTTACGTACTGGGGTTTGTTTATGAATTAGTATTTTAGCCAAAACGTCTTATGTGATAACTATTGATTGCTGAAAATTCAAACTTCTATTACCAATGATATGACTGCTTGCACTGCAGTAGTCTGTATAAATTATAAATCTACGGCCTTGAATGATGGTTAACTACTTAAATGTCTTTCAAATATTGATCTTTTTTTTTTAAGTCTTGACAGTGGCTGTCCAAATATTGATATCTCATCGTGCATTTTCAGAATGAAACCACCTAACCCAATAAAAGTATTAAAAAAAATGTACCTCCAAACCTGAAAAAGGAAAAAATTATCTCTGGGTCAATCTCTTCACCGTGCCTCAGATCAATCTTATTCAAAGCCTTCTCTCTCTCTGCCTTTCTGGCTCTCTCCAATTATTTATGAAATATGCAATTGTTCCTTGATACCTTTTGTTGATCCAAATAAATAAATTAAAGTTGTCTCAGTTGAATTATAATTTGTTTCACTTGCTGGAACAGTACCGATCATCGCACACATACAATTTTTACTTTTAAAGCAACAAGATATGTATGATTTTGTATCAGATAGGACTTGGTCATAGTGATGCAAGTGATATCAGCTTGCTGCTGCTCCTTATTTCAAACCAATTAATCAAATTAGATAGTTCGATTTAGCATAAGTACAAGAGTTCAAATCACATCAATCAGAAGTCAATACAAGTATACAACAACCACCCATGTCAAGTTAAAGTTTACATTACCATTGCAACTCAAACAAAAAAAAAGTTTAACTAGATACAGTAAACTGAGAAAGAAGAGGATAACATACCCTTTCTCTTATCAGCTAAGCAAAGGACCAAAATTGAGCTTCTTTCATTTTTCTCATCAACACTCTCAATTATGATAATCACCAAGATATATATGACAACTTCAACTTCTTCTTTTTTTTGAGACAAACTACTTCAGCTTATAAATGTTCCTGCAAACAGTACAGATAATCTCAGCTGGTACATACTAGTACCAAGACCAGAACAGTTAGTACCAGTAGACTGTCAACTGCTAAACTTCAATTTTCTTCATATATTTTATTCAAACATTTGCAAGTTTCCTCTCCTCCTTTAATCCGGGCTTGAGACCGGCTATGTTACAATTACATAGGCGGAGTTAAAAGCTTGAAACAAATGTTAGTATATTTATAAAACATAACCAAAAATAGATATAAAGAAAGAAAGGAATCAAGAGAGAGTACCAAAAAAGCTGAAGCCCAGAAATCCTATTACACCTGAAGATAAACTGGTAAACTTATCTTCTTCCAATTGTCATTTTTATTTCCACTAAAATTTGTAGTTACTGATTCATGATGTCTCCTTTGCTAGTCTCTTTTTTTTATATGCTCAGTCTTCTTATCGCTTTTTTTTTTACTTACTTTTTCTCCAGTCTTGTCCTTATATCATACCTTTGTATCTTTGTTTTCTACTTTTTTCTATTTTGTCAACTCGAACTGACAAACAGTGCTCCTTCCAACGTCCTCTTTCCTTTTCATTCAAATATTTCTTGCACTTAGTAGGTCAAGTCCAGATACTCCTACCTTTTGATTCCTGATGTTTCCTAGATTGTTTGTCCTTCTCAAACTGATAAACTGTTCTCTGTTCGTCATTTTTCATTTCTTCATTCACGTCTCCTTCTTTGTCTTATGTATCCTACTTGTTCCTTTGTTGATGATCAGTCTTATTATCATTTATCTTTTCTACCTTTTTTGCAGCCTAGTTCATATATCTCACATATTTGTATATGACTCTCTTCTTAAATTTTCATATGTTCATCAGTATCAACTTATCTTTGTCTTATTATCATTTATCTTCTGTCTATAGTTTTTCAGTATCAACTTCTCCTTACTTCCATTTTTTTTGTTTTTACTTTTTTTTTCCATCCTTTTCGTTCAACTTTTTATTGCACTTAGTAGGCGAAGCCCAGACTAACTGTTTTTCTCTTTGCAAATTGATCTTTCCTTGGAAGCCGACAACGTCATTGATTCTCATTGATTTTGTTTGTCCTTCTCGAACTGATAAATTGTTCACTTGTCTCCTCCTTTGACTTCTTTCTCCTACTTGTTCCTTTGTTGATGTTTCTCCTACTTGTTCCTTTGTTGATGTTCAGTCTTATTATCATTTATCTTTTCTACTTTTTTTTGCAGCCTTGTGTATTATTTCACACATTTCTCATATGGCCCCTCTTTACTTTTAATCCGACCTTCAAATTTTTCATATGTTCGTCATATATGTTCTCTCTATAGCTTTTCGTATCATCTTCTCCTTACTTTCTATAAGTTTATTAAAATTGATTTTTTCATGAAGACAACGTCATTGACATATCCGACTTTCTTCAATTTACTATTTTTTTTTTCAAATTGATGTTTCCTTGAATGCCGACAACGCGCGTCATTGATTCTCATTGATTTTGTTTGTCCTTCTCAAACTGATAAATTGTTCGCTTGTCGATCTCCTCCTGTCTTTTGTCTCCGATTGTTCCTTTTTTAATGATCAATAATATTATCTTTTCTACTTTTTTTGCAGCCTTATCCATATATCTCGCATATTTGTCATATAGACCCTCTTTACTTTTTATCTGACCTTCTTCAAATTTTTCATATGTTCATCATATATCTTCTGTCTATAGCTTTTCAGTATCATCTTTTCAGTATCATATTTTTAAAATTGATTTTTCCTTGAAGCTGACAACGTCATTGATACTCTTGCCTTTTGATTCCTGATGCCTCCTTTCATCAGATCCGACCTTCTTCGATTTACTAGTTTTTCTTTTCAAATTGATTTATCCTTTGAAGCCGACAACGTCATTGATTCTCATTAATTTTGTTTGTCCTTCTCGAATTGATAAATTGTTCATTTGTCTCCTCATTTGTCTTTTGTCTCAGACTTGTTCCTTTGTTAATGATCAGTAATCTTATCATTTATCTTTTCTACTTTTTTTGCAGCCTTGTCCATATATCTCACATATTTCAAAGTTTTCCGTATGTTCATCATATATCTTCTATCTATAACTTTTCTGTATCATCTTCTTCTTACAGTCATTATTTTTTTAAATTTGATTTTTCCTTGAAGCTAACAAGTGACAACATTATTGATGATACCTTTTGATTCCTGATGTCTCCTTTCGTCATTCCTCTTTAGCTTATTTTCTCCTTGATTTTGTTTGTCCTTCTCGAACTGATAAACTGTTCTCCTTTCATCAGACTTTGTTCGCTTGTCTCCTACTTGTTCCTTTGTTGATGATCAGTCTTATTAACATTTATCTTTTCTACCTTTTTTGAGCCATGTTCATATATCTCGCATATTCGTCTATTTTCTTCACATTTTTTGTGTTCGTCGTCCACATCTCTTTCCATTTGTTTTTACAATTTCATCATCCTATTTTACCCTTGCCCTGTACAAAAAATGACTTTACTAATATTTTTCATTGGGTGATAATTCACTTCAAAAGAAATTAATCATGTCATTTGGTAAATACAAGCACTAGAATTGAATCACTCACGTTATTTGGTATCAATTTCAGTACAATTCAAATCATATCACATTAACCCACAGCACCAAGCTTCTCAGCATAACCCCACTTGACTCAATTCACCCTCATAGGATACATCATAAATATCATCAACAATTAAATTTTCTTAGAAAGTTTACCCATATAATTCCCTGAAAAAGATTTATAAGATAAAAGTAACCCATTGTCAGCCATAATAAATGCTACAATTACCTTCCAGGTATAAAAGTGAAATCTTAATATATTATTCAGGGATCAAGAAACTAAAGGAAGGATTTTAGAATTTCATACCTTAATTAAATTCTATGATTGGTCAAAGGAGCTTTCCAATCTTTTCTTTTTCATTACACTCCTTTTCTTTGATTGTTTTTCCTCCCTTCCTGCTCGCCACTTTTACATCATCATAACTGGTCATTCTTGTCCAGTAAAAAAATATGAGGTTAGTGACATTATCACTTAGTAATAATTTCCTCCAAAAGAATATTATTTTGGTCTGTACAATGCATTTCATTTTAGCCAGTACGTATCAGTTGGTCATGTAAGACCAACAATGCAAAATTGATCCAAAATTAGACCCAAAACTTGTGTGAACTTGGTCATAATTTCGCAAATTATTTGTTAACAGATATAAAACCAAAAAAATGACTCTATTATGAAGCATATATAAACCCTAAAACCAATTTTGACTTAAATTATTGTTAAAGCGTGCATTAGAAAATATCAACAAAAAAAACAGTCCTCTTACAGGTATTGATTCCCAAAAATAGAGCAACAGCAATAGCAAAATTATATGACACAACCTTCTAATAATCTTGTTAAGAAAAGTCCAAGAAAGCCAAAAGAAGTACCGACGTTCATAAAACGAGAAAATGGGAATTTTTTTAGGAAATAGTACCTTCCTAGTGGTTGTGCTTGTCTGAAGCATCAAGAACTGTGTCACCTTCTTATTTGGCAAGTTCTTGATCCTCAAGATTGCTCTCGGCCATAAAATCGAAACCTTAGCAAGTTCTTGATCCTCAAGATTACAGGATTGGACTTCTCGAAGGGGATGAGCTGTGAATTAATGCCTCAAATGAAAAAAAAAAAAAAAAATGTTCCTCAACTGTCTTCCCTTTCTTTCTTTCTTTTATTTTTTTTTTTCTTTTCCAAGGGAAGAGGAGTGGGAATGCCAATGGTGAATTCAATTTTCAGAGTTTGCTAATAATATTGCTCAGTAAAGTACGAAGAAAATCCAAAAGAAGTACCGACGATCATAAACCAAAAGAAATGGGGAAAAGTTCACGAAATCGTACCTTGCTAATGGCTGTGCTTGTTTGAAGCATTCAAGAACTGTGTCACCTTCTTATTTGGCAAGTTCTTGATCTCAAGATTGCTCTAGGCCATAAAATTGAAACCTTGTAAAGATATTTAATGATGCATTTTACAGGATGGGACTTCTTGAAGGAGTTCTTCCCTTTCTTTCTATTATTTTTTTTTCTTTCTTTTTTCTTCTTTTTTTGTTTCTTTTGTTCTTCTTTTCTGTTTTCCGAAAGAAGAGGAATGGGAATGGAGAATTCAATTTTCAGAGTTGCCAAGAAGTCAAGAAGAGAGAATGAGAGAGAGAGGTTTAAGAAAAGAGTATTTAAGGAGGGAGATTATGAGCTAACTAGTAATTAAATAACGACCTATTTGAGGTTTATCGAGACTTCTGTGCGAAATAGACTCGTTTTACATATATACCGTGATCTATCGGTTCAAAATGCATCGAGATCAGTGTTGAACTGATGAATACTGTTTTTCCGTACTCGGAGCACGAACCAGGCCTATCCGAAAATGTAGATTTATTCCAGACCGGTACATTTGTTTCGGATGTCGATTTAGGAACAAAAGGGGTGTACGGGCGTTAATGGGGTCCGGTTTAATCGGTTTTGGAACCAACAGAAGTAGATTGGTTCAAACAGTTCGGTTTTTTTAGTTGAATGATTCGGTTCGGTTTGTTATTAAAACCGAACTATAACTTCGGTTCGGTTCGGTTTGAAAATTTTCAAAACCGAAATAACCGAACCAACCGAACTTTTATATATTATGAATTTGGTCCGGACCGTTCCGGTTTATTTTTTAATACCATGATTTATTTCTTAATAAATTGTTTTAAATACTTCGATTTATTTTTTAATACCCAATTTATTTCTTAATATACTTCGGTTTACCTAGGCGGTGTTGACACGGTATAGTCACACTCGTCCTACTGCTACGTTTGCATATCAAGAGAAGATAATGAACATGCCCATTGACTTACTAATTTGGCATGAACTGAATATTTCGTATCTATTGGTTTTACTTTTTCTCTTCTCTTTCATTTTTAACAGTGAGAGATTTTACAAGTCGATACTATCTCTGTGTAATAAGAATACCTATATTGGAATAGACTTATAATCTGCTCTGATATTTAATGAAATCGCCTAAGGGCTTACAACCTAAGTGTTGTTCATGGGAAATTTGATAAAATAACATTCTTTTGAAAAATATCAAACAAAATACTATCTTCCAAAATTTCTTGACAAAATACCCCTCTGGAACCCACTAGAGTAACATTTTTCCCTCCTCTCAATTTACTCGCATTTTTTTTAAGTTGTCTCTCCTTCAAAAAATTTCTCTCTTCCTCTTAGTTAAACTAAAAATTAAAAAAGATGCTACACATAAAACAAGCACCACGTTATATTGTAATTTTTGTTTTTTTTTTAATTCCACATTTTTGTATAGAAAAATAGTTTCCATTCATCAAATTGTGGGAAAAAAAACTCAATTTGAACTTTTTTTTTCTAAAATTTTGTTTTATTTTTATCTTTTATTCACAGTTTTTACAAATTTGAGCAAGATCCAATGAAAATTATTAAGGGTGAAAATAGACAATCACGTTGTTTTTTGTTACAATAATTAAAATGCAGGAGGTGACAAAAAAAAGAACAACATTGTCATAAAAATGAAGTTACAGGGTGAAAGAAATTCATGAACCTTTTACATTATCACTACAAATAATTTGATCCCTCAGTAGGTATTGTAAAGTTTATATGTACCATGATTATTTAATAGTAAAGTAAACTCCTAAATGAAAAAAAGTGCAACTAGTGAGTTGATGGTATACAATGTCGGGGCCAGATGTGCCCTGTTGCCAGTAGATTAACTTGTTCATGTTGATAAAATTTCATAATAACACCATGGTACATATAAACTTTGCAATAACTATAATGGATCAAATTATTTGCACTAACAATATAAAAAGGCATGAATTTCTTTCACCCTATAACTTTGTTTTTTATGACATGTGATTATCTATTTTCGCTCTCGGTAATTTTCAATGCTTACTCTCGCTTAAATGTGAAAAAACAATGAATAAAATGTAAAATATAACAAAATTTGTAGAAAAAAACAATTCAAAATAAGCATATTTTTTTTCTCACCGTTTGATGAAGGGAGATACTATTTTTCTATGCATAACTGTAGAATAAAAAAAATTACAATACAACGTGGTGCTTGTTTTAGGAGTGTAGCATTCCTTTTAATTTTTAGTTTACAAGAAGAAGAGATAAAATTTTGAAGAGAAGAGAAGAGACAACTTATAAATAATGAAAGTAAATTGGGAGGAGGGGAAAATGTTACATTGGTGGGTCTCAGAAGGATATTTTGTCAAGAAATTTTAAGAGAGGATATTTTGTTTGATGTTTTTCAAAAGAAAGTTATTTTATCAAATTTTCCGTTGTTCATTCTTTATGACGTATTGCCTACCAAATACCAAATGAGAGATATTTGCATTACATTCCGGTTCCTTTTTATTTATTTTTTTATGTCCTATTAACAAAAAAATCGGTCTTCGGTCTTCGCCGCGCCTCAGATGAATCTAATTTCCAGCCTTCTCTCACTCGGCCCCTTGGGCTCTCTCCCGCTCTACCTCAGACATAAGCCCAAACGCTTAATTGTTTTTATAATTTGTGTTGCTTAATTATTTCTCATTGTTATACTAGAGACACATGAGCGGGAATGACGGGCCTTCTCTAGGCCTCATGGGTCTTGCATTTTGTGTAACATTACTTGTAATCGAAATTTACTCCGGAATGTTTCTGACATTTGCAATTATGCCTCGACATTTTTTCAACTTTGATCCAAATAAATGAATTATATAATTTCTTTAATTATGTTTTCTTGAATTATTATCTATTCTTGATGATAGATAGGGCTATCAAAAAAGCTCGTGGCTCACTCGTGACTCACATCTGGCTCGATCGGTAACAGCTCGTTCGATAGTGGACCGAGCAGTTGGCTCGCTAACAGCTCGGGCCAAAATTAACGAGTTTGAGCTGGGGTCCTAGCTCACGAGCTAGCTCGGCTAGGCATCAATTTGTGAATTTGTGTGTATTTTATACTGTCAAGTTTGGTCCAGCTCAGTCCAAAAAGGTTTGTAAAATTTATTTTCTTCTTAAAATAAGGTCCAACCAAACCCAGTGAGCCAGCTCGCAAGCTAGCTCGGTCTGGCTCGTCACGAGTTTGAATTGAGATTTTAGCTCGCGAGCTGTTACCGAGTTGGCTCGCTAACAGCTCGGTCCAGAATTAACGAGCTGAGCTAAGGCCCAGCTCGGCCCGAGCCAGCTCATTTACAGCCCTAATTGATAGATGAGTAGGGTAGAAGGTAATATCAGGCCACAAAAAGGCATTGTATAGATCTCGAAATGTAAATAAACTTTTCTTATAATACATTTCTTAGCTTGGTACTTGCCAACTAACCATTAAAAAAAAAAAAAAAATTGTGAAAATGCCACTCCAAAACCTTCGAATTGTAAAAATGTCACTCCAAACTTTGAAATTGTGGAAATGTCACTCCAAACTTCATTAATTTGTAAAAATGCCACTCCAAATAATTAATGACTAAAATACCCTCACCCGTCCATCTCTGCCTCTGCCCCTCCGCCGCCTCCTCCCGCACCCTCCGCCAACCCGACCCTCACCCGTCGCAAGACCCGACTCTACGACCCCATCCGCCGCGCTCAATCGCCATTCAGAACAAGAGAAGAAGAGGAGAAAAAGGGTATTTTAGTCATTAATTATTTGGAGTGGTATTTTTATAAATTAATAAAGTTTGGAGTGGCATTTCACAATTTCAAAATTTGGAGTGGCATTTTCACAATTTGAAAATTTTGAAGTGGCATTTTCACAATTTTCCCTAAAAAAAACTAGACTAAACCTTACTAATATAAAATAAGAGAAGTAAGATGAAATAAAACATGTTAATTTAGAATAAATTACTTCACTTCTTCAAGCGGATGGATTTACTCTCTATTTATTTTGTGTGTAGGACCTATAACATTTTTTTTTAAATAAGATAAAATATCTAAGCAACTTGATCCTTGTAAACAAACATATGAGATTAAACTAAGCGGTCTCAATCCATATTATGTTCTAAAGAATTAATTGACCAAGTAGGTAGTCAAAGAAGGCTTAAAAAATTAAGATAAAATATCCAAGCAAGCAAATATAAAGTTCAGACAAATGATTTTAATCCACCTGATATTCGGAAAGATTAAAATTCTAATTGTTAAGGATTTGCTAATTCCTTGGCCCTTTGCAACTGCGGATAGCAAAGAAGACTTTCGCTCTCGTCTCTTCACTATTGCAACATGAATAATTATATAGAATCCTCATTCTCATCCTCCATTCATCCCTGCAGCTTTCAAAATAAAAAAGTCGCTGACTAATCTTTTTTTTTGTCTTTTAGTGGGAGGTATATGGGGGACAACATTTTTCTCTATTGGACACCAATAGTTAATACTACAATGAACAAAGTTAAATATTAGATCGATGAACGGTAAATACACTAAAGACTGAAGTTAAATACTGCAGGAAATTAAATATCTGAAGTTAAATACTAATGTGTATAAAGTTAAATACTAAGATATAGGATGCTAAATAGAATTCATGCAACTTATATATAATTTTAAAGATTAATACTTTTAACTTTAAAAATAAATACTAACGTTCATAATGTTAAATACTAACATTCCTAAAGTTAAATACTAATGTGCGGGACGCGGAGATGATACCAAATTATTTTGTCATTTTTGCAGGGACAGATTGTGTCACTGTTGGACACGGACGGTTAAATACTCCAATGAATAGAGTTAAATACTTGTTCAATGCACTATTAATACACTAAAGATTGAAGTTAAATACTGCAGAAAATTTAAACCATCAAATGTCAGAATCTAATTTTTTTGTCTTTTAGTGCGGGGATGTAGGGACAGATATGTTAAATTTTTGTCGGGACAGATATTTTTTTGTTGTTGGGTAGACAGTTAATACTCAATGAATAGAGTTAAATACTTGTTCGATGCACTGTAAATACATTACATATAGATGTTAAATACTACGTGGAATCAGATTTTTTTTGTCTTTTAATACGGAGATAGAGGGGGGATAGGGGTGCGGGGACAGTTATTTGGGTCCTTGCAACATTTACATGCCAGATTCGCTTTGTTGTTGTACCAATAAGTGTAACGGCAGCATGGAGAGTTGTGTAATTGATTTTTGTTTTATTTTTGTTCTTTTTTATATCTCCATTCTTATATTATTATTTTAAGCACGTAGATATCCTGATCCCCCAACGGCTGTGATTAAAAGATTAATTTTCATATGGAATATTAGTCGTTCAATCAAATTATATGTCTTCTTTTGATTGAATGCATCATTTTTACGTGTAGAAGTCTAAATTTAGTTAGAGATGTATTGATACACGTATTGCACATGTAATGTCAAGAATTGAGAAAATAAAATTAGTATTAAATTTTGTTACCATATCTCTCTCCAGTTTTGATTGGCACATAAAGAGATTAATTTCCAATTTTAACAAATAACATATCTCATTCTGAATTGTCTACATCTTATTCATATTTGGAAGAGAACAAAAAAAAACATATTATTAATTTGTACTCATATCTCTATTTTCAAAGTTCAAATAGTCAATCTGAACTTCTCAACATGTTCTTCATATTGAAATGTGCTTGGATACCAAATTTTATATTTTTTGGAATTTTTTTACTATTTATTAAGCCACTTTGAAAATATGAAAATCCAGGTGAACAGTAAAAATTTCTGGACCACCGAATCAGTGATTTTCAGAGTGGCTTAATAAATAGTAAAAAAATTCCAAAAAATATAAAATTTGGTATCCAAGCACATTTCAATATTAAGAACATGTTGAGAAGTTCAGATTGTCTATTTGAACTTTGAAAATAGAGATATGAGTGTAAATTAAAACACACACTTTAATTTGCAAAGCATGGTGGCCTTACTCTCTCTCTCTCTCTCTCTCTATAGCTGAGTTACTGATATTTGATAATAGTTCAAAAATCCAAACATTTTAATTTTAAGGGGGAATTTCACATATACCCCTCAAAAACTTCAAAATTACGTATTTTCTCCTCTAAAATTTGAAATTACATATTTTTCCTTCTAAACTTCAAAAACTATCAAAATTACCCATTTTATTGTCTTTTATATTAAAATTCATTCTAAATTTATAAAATACCCATTTTATCATTTATTAAAAGCATGTAAATATTATCATACTCAAATTTGAATATGAATGGTTTCTCTACCGTTCAAATTGCCTTTAGATTTGTGCACACAAGATTAGCATGAATCTCGATGCAAAAACGCATGTATATTGAAGTAACATGCACAAATCTTAACGCATGTATATTGAAGTAACATGCACAAATCTTAATGCGATACACGCTATTCAAAATTGCTTTAAGATTCGTGCACGTTAGATTAGCACGAATATTGAAGCGACGTGAACAAATCTTAATGCAATACGCACGGATCGGATGGTAGAGGAACTCTTCAGATTCAAATAATTTGAGTCTGATAGATTTATATATTTTTTATAAAGGGTAAAATGGATATTTTATAAATTTATAATGAATTTTAATATAAAAGACAATAAAATGGATAAATTTGTGAGTTTTTGAAGTTTAGAGAGGGAAATACGTAATTTCAAACTTTAGAGGGAGAAATATGTAATTTTGAAGTTTTTGAGGGGTACACATGAAATTCCCCCTAATTTTAATATGAATTGGTACGAGTCCTTAAAAAAATGAACTGATATATATGGTGGGTCACTAGTCTCATCCATTGTTCAAAAAAAAGGAGAGAACTACACAACAATGTTTCACATGAACTTGTGGTGTATTTTCATATGAACTTGTTTTGTGGAAAAAAAAATATATGAAATTATGTTTCACCTACAAATTAAAATACATTTTCTTAATCCGGCTCTGTCAATAAAGATAATGAATTGTACCGGATTAAGAAAATGTATTTTAATTTGTAGGTGAAACATAATTTCATATAGTTTCTGTAGACTTGCTTGTGTGAAAACACAATATTCGGTCAAGTCTCTAAATCAATACGTCCCTCAATTAAAATTTGACCCAGTCATCTGAGATCTGACAGTAACAACTTACTGTACAAACTTTACAATTGTCAAGAATAAAAGTAAGAAATTAGATATACATTTATTACCAAACGCACAATCTGATAAATATCTTGGTTCATTTCACTATCAGATTTCAACGCATCCTGCCCTTTTTGAATCTTCTTCATTCCAAATTCTTTGTTTCTTGATTTTCTGATTACGCCACTTTGAATTCTTCAAACTTAACCAATAATGAAATACATTAAGGGTAAACTATTGACAACTCTGTTTCAGCTTCATGCAGCACACAAATCCATGTTTTTTTCATTTTGACTCTATTGTCCGTGTGCTGCATGAAGCCAAAAAGGACTGTCAATATCTTTACCCATGAACAAACGACTACTATGTAGTCTATGCTATATATAAGAAGGGGATACCATAAACTAGCAATTACCCACATAAATTAACATAAATGGAGCAAAAACTTGCATCACTCTTGCTCTGTTGTCTCATCACCATTTCTTTCCTTTCAACATGCTACGCTGATCCCGATCAATTGCAAGACTTCTGTGTCGCCAACAACCCGACAACCGATACCACAATCAATGGCTTTTTTTGTAAGCCTGCATCATCCGTCGTTTCAGACGACTTCTTTTTCGCTGGTCTCTCAAAAGAAGGAAACACTGATAACAGATTCGGGTCCAGTATTGCGCCAGGAAACGTGCTCAGTTTTCCAGGGTTAAACACACTGGGTCTCGCAATCAACCGTGTTGATGTCGCACCTGGTGGGGTCAACCCACTTCACAGCCATCCACGTTCTTCGGAGCTTGTGTTTGTTCTCAAGGGAAACCTCCTTGTTGGGTTTATCAGTACAGAAAATAAATTCTATTCCAAAGTTTTGGGGCCTGGAGAGACCTTTGTCATCCCAAAGGGACTTTTGCACTTTCAATACAATGTTGGGAATGAATCGGCGACGGCAATAACTCTGTTTAACAGTCAGTTGCCAGGTGTTGTGTCAGCACCACTCGGTTTGTTTGGTGCGAAACCGGCGATTCCAATGGAGGTTTTGACGAAGACTTTTCAAGTCAACTCATCAATTATAAGTGTTTTAGAGTCCAGTTTTGGAAACTAATATTTTGTTTGGATTTATTTTATTTGTTTTAATCTTTATCTGTTCTTCTATTTGTAATTTTGTATGAATAAAAATCAAATGGCTGGTCTGGCAATTTCTAACCCGTGTATGAGTCCCTTTCACAAATGTTGTTTTCTCCTATCGTTATCCATTTATTATTCAATGCAAATAAGCCACATAATTTATTCAATGCAAATATGTGTTCAATTACTCTTTTTTCAATTTGCAGCCAATTTATGTTAGTTTGACAAAAAAAGAGAGCAGGAATTATATCGAACCACAATTAAATGTACAGTTTAATAAACATTTCTGGTAACAAACTTGTTAATTTATTTCAAACTCTAAATAAGCGCATTATTTATCTCGTGTAAAATCTTGGACGGATAAATGCTTATAAAATTATCTTATTAAGTTTCAACAAACACTGTCAACAAATCTTGAATGCTGATATAAACAACCACCTCCTTAATTTCTCAACAATAGAACTACTACATTAATGCAATTAATGGTTCCAAGTCACAAAATATCAAGTTAGATCATTCATTGTCCTATTCTCTTCTCAAGACACATTATTATGACCAATATTGGGGAAATGCAAAAGTAAAAAACAATTGAATTAATATGGTAAATTACCTTGTACATGTTTGCGAGTCACTAATTGCTTAAAGACCAGCATCTACACGCTAACTCAACCCAAAGTATCGATTTGACTCCAACCCGCTAGCTTCAAACTGCCAGAATCGACCATCCTATCTCTCAATCTCTCTACATCCCGCCACTTCCCAACCTCAGCATAAACATTTGACATGGTAATAAGCTCCTCTTCTCCCAATGGGCCTACCTCCTGCAACTCCTTGAACACTTTGTCTGCCAACTCCACATGCCCGTGGACCCGACAAGCTGAGAGAATTGTTTTCCAAAGAATGGTATTTGCCTTAACTGGCATTTCCTTGGCCATTTCATATGCCTCCTCGACCAAACCGCACCGGCTCAACAAGTCAATCATGCAACCATAGTGCTTTATGTCGGGTACGATTTTGTACTCGTCTATCATCTTGTTGAAATATCTCTGGCCCTCTTTAAACAAACCCTTGTGCCTACAAGCAATCAATACACCAAGAAAACTGGTACGGTTAGGCAACTGTTTTTTCTCCTTCTCCATTGCTGAAAATAATTGCAATGCTTCATCAGAGCAGCCATGAACAGCCAAGCCTACAATCATCGCATTCCAACAAGAAATATGCTTCATGGGCATTGCATCAAACACTTGTCGGGCAAGCTCGAGGCATCCGCATTTTGCATACATATCCAACAATGAGTTACCAACGTATCCATCAATTAAAATGTTCTTACTATTCAAATAACTATGTATTTCCTTTCCCAGCATTAAGTTACAAGTTTCTGCACATGCAGCAAGAACTAAACTTATTGTAAGTTGTGTGGGCTCTACTTGGTTCCTTTGCATCTCATGAAATAATCCAAAGGCACTCTTATATTTCTTAGCCCGAGCATAACCAGCAATTAATGAGTTCCATGAAATGGGATCTCTCTCGGTCATTTCGTCGAATACCCGCTTTGCCCCGCGCAAGTCTCCTGATTTAACAAACCTATTAATCAGAATATTGTACGAGGTGACATTCCTCTCGGGAATCTGAAGAAAGAGCATCTCAGCTGACTTAACATCCCCAATCTTATCATAAGCAGACATCAGAGCATTCCACGATGCGGTGGTTTTTACAACCATTCCATCAAACACCTTGCGTGCTGAATCAACATCTGAGAAAAGAGAGTACATGGAAATAAGAGAATTTTGAATAAAGTGGTCATTCACATGACCTAACACAATCACATGGCAGTGTAAATTGAGTCCTGATTGGATAAACGGCGTGTAAGGTGGGTCAGCGAGGGAGAAAGCCCGGCCACAAGATTTGAACAGAAAAGGTAAGGGGAAAGGAGATGAACTGAAAGGTGAATTGGAGTGAAGGCAAACGAACAGAGAGAGGGAGTAAGAAGGGTGGATGGAAGAAGAGAGAGCACGAAAGAGAGGGAGGGAGAGGGATAGGTAAGAAAGAGAGTTACTACCATTGAGAGAAAAGGAGGTGAGGAGAAGGGAGAGGGAGTAAGAGAGGTTGCGCCAGTGGGGAAGGGAGGAGAGGGAGAGGAGAGGACGGAGGTAAAGGGGATGGTGGAGGAGGCCGGATTTGATGAGGAAGGAATGGAGCTGAGTGAGGTGAGAAATGGAGGAGCAGGATTTGAGTAGACTGGAGAGGTGGGTTCGGCTGTATGCTGAGGCTGCCATTGCGACCCATCCGTTATGTACCTACCGTTACAAACTCAAACTAGTGCAGAGTCGGAAGGGAGAGCCGGAGAGAGGAGATTTTTTTTTAAAATAGAATTCATTTCAAACAAATTAACCAAAGCAGCATCGCATGTGTGGAAGTTATAAAAATAGTCTCCACCAGTTTACCAAACCGGTGTAGTATAAAAATACTTTGCTTCACCGGACTTCCAAACCGGTTTGGAAAACCGGTGTAGCAAGGCCCATAAAACCTGCACTGATTTGGGAGATCGGTGGAGACTATTTTTGTAGTTTTTTCACTCCTTAGCTGCTTTGGTTAATTTATTTATTTTTAGTTTTATTTAAAAAAATCGAGAGAGGAAGCCGCCATAAGAAATAAGAAGAAAATAAGAACATTTTATTAATATCTAAAAATAAATATAAATTATCAAATATTTTTTTGTCATTAATAAATTGTCAGATATACTCACGAAAGGTAGATAATTTTAAAAATGTCCAAACCGACTAATTATTAGCCGGTTCTTATTTTTTATTAGAACCGGCCAATAATTGACCGATTCTTGATTTTTTTTTTGAGATAGTTGTACTAATTGTCGAGTTTATACTAAGACTAAATTTTTTTTATATTATTTGTTGTATATGCATTGACTAGTTAGTAAATATCAAGTTTTGAGAATGTCTAATAGGTAATAAATGACTTCATTTAAGTCCCGAAAAGTAGTCAATACTATATAATTTGATTTATTAAAAAGATTGCCAATCTTTATATTTGATTTATTTGAAATTAATATTACATCTCTTACAAACGGATATTTATTAGTGCTCTAACAAATTTGATATGTGTATTTCTGATATAATGCATTTGTATTAATTTTTTCAAGTCATTTCTCTTATTTCTAAAGCACTTACATGTTGTACATGTATTTATTTAAGACATCTCTCGTAAACAGTCGAGGTTAGAACAATGAATAAAGCAAGACTGCAAGAGAGACTATATCTTAACTGAGAAGGTATAAAATGACAACAAAACTTCAAACGGCCATAAAACAACGCTCAAGCACACTTCACAATATTTATAAAATATATCTATAACTTAATTACTGGGGATAAAAGTCTTAAAAAATATATTTTTACTAGTTTGATCAAATGCTTGAATCGAGATTTATTATGATCATTTTGAAAAAGAAGAGTGATAAGCACTTTGCATACTATATACAGAGACGAAGGTATTGGTATATAATGGAGATCAATTGATCTCCATTTTTTTTTTTCAAAAACTAATTATGAGGTAGACTTTTGTTCTATAATTTATAGTAAAATGTTATATGTATAAGAAATTGACCTCCTTTTTTGTGAAATTGTATACTATTGACCATATTCTTTTAAAAAAATAATTTATGTATAATTTGATAAATTTCTAACATTTTATAACTTTTTTTAAATCAACATTTTATAACTTTTTTAATAAAAAAAAAAACAAGCTCACATGTGACACTTCTTATTTTATATTCTCTCTCACTCACCATTCTTATATAGAGATGGATGTATTAGTATATAATGGGGTTCAATTAATCTCCATATTTTTTTCAAAAACTAGTAATGAAGTAGACTTATGTTCTATAATTTATAGTAAAATGTTATATGTACAAGAAATTGACCTCCTTTTTTTGTGAAATTGTATACTATTGACCCCATTCTTTTAAGAAAAATAATTTGTATATAATTTGATAGATTTCTATCATTTTATAACTATTTTTAATAAAAAAAATTAAAAGCTCACATGTGACACTTCTTATTTTATATTATCTCTCTCACTCACTATTCTTATTAAAAAAAATATTTTTTGACCTCCATTTAATAATTATTTATAGAACTATATTTTTAATAATAAAATAAAATATACAATTTTATTTTTTTGTAATGTCCACCTGTTTCATTACGAAACCACAAGAGTTTATACGACATTCAAAATATACTGCTAAAATAAAGGCTAACTAGCAGGAACAACCATCAATCACAGTATCTCCAACAGCACATCAAAATAACAATGGACTAACATCAACTAGGCTAGCAAAACAACATACAGTCAACACTAGATGAAATAGTAAAAGTAAATGGTATCACTAATGGCTATAACACTAGCAGAGAAGGAACTAGCTAATGAAGTACTGGGAAGAAGGCCAGCAGCAGCATCTATAACATCATAAATTGCTCTGTCACACAAGTAATCAACTAGATGCGATCCTTCTAAACCAAGACTAGGGTCCACGTCGAAATCCAGCAGGGAGCTGCCTTGGTCCTGTTTGTCTGTGTCTGATAGAAGTTATAATTAAAGATACATCAAAAGTACCAAAGAGATAATTAAAGATACATCAAAAGGCATAATTAAAGATAGCTTAAAATAAGAATTATCTAATCGAGTACACCAAAAAGAAGTTAAAACAATAATAGACAAAGCTAGAACCTTAATATCATGAACATGATAATTTTGAAAACATATCACACTTCTTGTTAATCATACAATTCACAAAGTGGCATCCCTAATCAATTCAACTAGTAGTGAGTCCTTTAATGGAATCCAGTAAACAAAGTACCAAAGATCTGACACTTGGGAACAATTAAATATAAAGTTGTTATGATTCTCAATCCAAGACCATAAAGAAGAAGCAAAAGAGCAAGTAACAAAGAGGTGGTTTACTATCTCAGGAGCTCCACAAAAAACACAATCTACATTATCATGTCATTCTCTTGATTGGAGATTACATTTCGTAAGTATCTTATCTTGCCTAGGTAACCAAATAAATATTTTAATCTCAAGTGGGTCTTAGCTTTCCAAAGAGTATTGTAAGTATTAGTTGGTACTCCTCTAAAAAATAACCATTTATAAAGAGAGTTCACAGAAAGAAAGAAAGAAAAAAAAAAAAGACTAGAAGAGTTCCACCTCTAAAAGTATTCTGTCAGGAGTGGTTGAATCTAGAGAAAGAGAAGGAAAAGGTTCTAATAATTGGAACCATTCAGATAATATTATACCAGTTAAATGCCTATTAAATTGGAAAGATAATGATAAATTTGCAAATACAGCTGCTACAGTGATAGTAGGGTTAGAGATAATATAAAAAAAATATTGGAAAAAGCACAATATAATGCATAATTACCAGTACCATGCCATCTGTCTAACAAAAAAAAGTAGTGGAACCATCTCCTACAATTCTATTAATACTCATATCAAATATTTGTGTAAGATCCAAAATACCATATCAAAATGATGAAAAACAATTAGCATCTAAACCAGTGAAATCATATTTGGCAATGAGGATAGATTTTCACTTCCCGTTAACTTAAAATAGAAAATGAAAAATTACACACGCATGATAAATACTTCATTAAATGTCTAACTACATATTTACAAATTTATAAATCATAATCATTTTAAATATCATACTGTAAACATACGAATGTATTTTGATCATGAGGGTTCATGCCTCCATTTTTGTGTACTTTCATTGTATCTCTATTTTTAAAAGTATAATAATTTAAAATTTAAAATTCAAATGTCAAAATAAAACCATTAAATATGTATTATATTATTTTTTCTATGCACTCATAAAAAAATTACAACATTTCGAATTTGTTATAATTAATATTAAAAGCTTGTAAAAATTAATTGATGTAGATAATTTTTGTATATTATTTTTTAATTTATTAATTCATATAAAACAAAATCAAAATATGATAAAAAAAAATGTGTACATTTAGAGAAAATAGGAAATCGCATCCAAAGATTTTATTTTTATATAAATTTTGATTTTTTTTATCGAAAAATTTAAAATTTAAAATATAATTGAAAAAAATAGAGACGATCATTTTACTTATTTTACTTTTAACTGACAAACTAAAAGTTTGGAAACAGAGAAGCTGACTAAAAAAAATTAGCTCCATCTCCATGACAGGACCGGTATTTTCTGCGGAGTTTTTCCCATGCGGAGCTGTGCGGAGCTAATTGGACGGTCTAGATTTAATTTCAGCCGGTGAGTGCTCGAATGATGGAGCAGTATTAATTTTGCTTTCAAATTCGTGTCAAAATCTTATTTAGTCCGTCCGATAAAAAACGAACGGACCAGATTAAAACAACCGCACAGCTCCGCAGGTAAAAACTCCGCAGAGGATGCGATTTCCTCCATGGCAAGAGTACCGACAACAAATTCAATGGAATGAAGCTTGTCAACAAATTCACTGCGCCTCCTCTTCTCCATTTCAAACACTCCTCTGTTCCCCTTCCCCTTCCCCAACCCCAATCCCTCAATTCCCCAACCAACAGCCTCTCCTCTGCCTTCTCTCTCACCTTCGACGCCACCTCCCTCCGCTCATGGCTCTCCGCCATCACCGATCTCTCCCACTCCGGAGATCACCGCGGTGCCCTCTCCGCATTCTCCTCGCTCTACCGCCAACCCCTCCATTCCCTCTCTTCCCTCAACCCCTTCCTTCTCCCTCTCCTCCACTCTGCCGCATTGCTCCCCTCTCTCGCCTCTGGCCGCCAGCTTCACCTCATCTCAATCCGCCTCGGCTTTGTCGATCACAACCCATTTCTCGCCTCAGCTTTGATCCACATGTACTCGCGCTGTCTTGAGATACATGATGCTCGTCGTGCGTTTGACGAGGCTCAGTTTTTTAATTGCCTTAACCCGGTCGTTTGGACTTCCATGATTTCTGGTTATGTGCAAAACAAGTTGCCGCATTTTGCCTTTCAATTGTTTAAGGTGTTTCTTGCTGAAGAGGGGAAAGAGGCGGTGGATGCCGTGGCAGTTTTGTCTGCTCTGTTGGCCTGTTCTCAGGTTCTAGAAAAGAATACCACTAAATGGGTTCACGGATTGATAGTTAAAGTCGGTTTGGTTGGAGATGTAGGTGTTTGTAACACACTAATGAATGCTTATGCCAAAGGAAGTGGTGATATGGAAGTTACTAGTAAGGTGTTCGATGAAATGCTAAAGAAGGATGTTATCTCGTGGAACTCCATTATTGCTCTTTATGCACAAAGCGGCTTCTCAGCTGTGGCTCTTAATCTCTACAGTCAGATGTCCAGTGACGGAAGTGTTCGTAGTAATGATGTAACCTTCTCAGCTGTATTAGTTGCTTGTGCACATGCATGTGCATTGCAAAGTGGGAAGCGGACACATAACCAAGTAATACGTTTGGGCTTAGAGCAGAATGTCTGTGTTGGTACGGCTGTGGTTGACATGTACTGTAAGTGTGGCCGAGTGGAAATGGCAAAGAAGGCATTTGATCGTATGAAGGAAAGGTTTATCTTTACATGGTCAGCTTTGATTGCTGGCTACGGCATTGATGGCCGTGGTCGTGAAGCACTGGAGGTGTTCGATAAAATGATTTCCTCTGGGTTAAAGCCCAATTACATAACTTTTGTCTCAGTACTTGCTGCATGTAATCATGCTGGTCTTCTCAAAGAAGGCAAATACTGGTTTCAAGCCATGAAGAGTGACTTCGCTATAGAGCCTGGGGTTGAGCACTATAGTTGCATGATTGATTTGCTTGGTAGTGGGGGTTATCTCAATGAAGCTTATGGTTTGATCAGGGACATGAAAATTCAACCTGATTCGATGGTATGGGGATCCCTACTGCGCGCCTGTAAATCTCATAAAAACATGGAGTTAGTAGAAATAGCTTCCTGTAACTTATTCAGGCTCGATCCAAGAAATCATGGGTACTATGTACTTCTTTCCAACATGTATGTAAATACCGGTAGATTGAAGGATGCAGAGAAGATGCAAAATTTGATTAACAAAAAGGCAATGGCTAAACCACCAGGATATAGTATGGTAGAGTTGAAGGGGGCGATACACACCTTTTTAGTTGGAGATGTGAGACACCCACAACATAAGGAGGTATATAAATATCTCAACAAGTTGTCTATCAAAATGCAGGAAGCAGGGTATGTACCAGATACCGGTTCGGTGCTGCATGACGTGGATGAAGAAGAGAAGAGAAAGTTGTTGTGGGTTCATAGTGAGAAACTTGCAGTATGTTTTGCAATTATTAATACCGTGCCCGGCACAACAATCCATGTTATAAAGAACCTTCGGATATGTGGGGATTGCCATTCGGCGATCAAGCTGATCGCTAAGCTTTTGAAACGGGAGATTGTTGTAAGAGATTCTCACAGGTTTCATCAATTTAAAGATGGGTTTTGTACTTGTGAGGATTCTTGGTGAGCACTTTTAAGTTTATTAATTTTGTTACTACTAAAATAGGTCAAATAAAAAGTTCCTGAAAAGAATTTCTTTCTTCTCAGTCTATAGCAATAATTTTTCTTCCCATTTTCGCAATAAGCTGGGTAGTCTGTCTGATAATTAAAAACTCGTGCGCTGTAAGCTACTCTGACCGATGTGTGCTTTGCAAAGTACTATAGCCTCACTCATGTAATAACACACTTATCGATCATGTGATATTCACTTAGTTATACATTTGTTTATTATAAGACATAATAATAGATAGTTGGTCACACTTTTAATCATATGATCAAATTAAAATATATTTTGACAGCCGTCATCAGAAGCTAATAACAAAGCAATAAAGTATTATATGAATCTACTTTAAGAGTTTATAGAGCTAGCTAGTAATATATAAAGCAATAAAGCTGTACGGTCTGCAGAATGCTGGACATTGTGGCGTGAATGCAACAGACGGCTCTTCACACGTCAGGGCAAGAAGGTAATAGAGCAACTAAATAGTGTTTCTATAGAGATCACTTACTGGTGAAACACTCTTTAGATGGAGGAACCGAGTATAGATACTGTGGTTCATTTTCTTTTTCTTTGTTTCTGATTATGTAAATGTATAATAAGACTCTGTAGATAATCTTTTTTTTTCTATTATCAATGAAATTGTAAATTGAGTCCGCTCACTGACCTTCAAAAGAGAATCTACTTTAACAGTTTATAGAAAAAGAAAATCAATTAGTAAGACGGCATGGATGTAAAGTAATATATGAATCTACCATAACCGTATGCTCAGATTGAGATTGAATTCATATCACCTAAACCTAAGGTACTTCATTGTTTGAGTTTGAATCCTTCGTTACATAATAACAAGATATTAGTTCGGATTCTGATCGGACGATCTTAATTCAAACTCAAGCTGTGAGGTAATGCAAGGATCCAGACTCGGTTGAGATTTGAGTGTAAAGAGCAATAAGCCCAAAAATACAGTATCAGAAAAATTAGAAGTCACAATTAATATATTGGGCTGAAAATCAAGCCTCAAATATAGAACCCAAAATCCGTAAGCGGATTTATTCATCTCTAAAAAGTATTTTGGTCCTCCATTGTGTTCTGAAAAGGGGATCATTGTAGGCTCCTGAAGTTACAGCCTGTATCAAAAAATGCTAAGATATTTTACTAAAGCAGGGAAAGAGACGGATTGTTTTATCAATCTCTGCATCTTTTACTTTATTTCTTTTCACTTGGATTATGTTCCAGAATGTCTTTATTAAAGAAAAGTAAGGGTAGATGAAGAAAGTTCAAGCGTGACCGTATCTGACTGACGCTAATTATTTGCTCCATAACCCAAAATTTAGGAGTAATCAAAGGAGAGTGGAGGTGAGTTATGTGTATAAAATTAATGATTTTTTTCACTCCCGATTCGAAATGTAACAGATGTGAATTCTTTTGCATCTCTAGTTGTGGAGCACAGTTTTAGACTCTTATCTCATTTTGGTTGTGAACTAAAAGTGGAATAAAGACTTTAGACCATTGTTTATTTCACCAAACATGATTTAAACTGACTGGTATAACATGGAATAATTTTAAATTTAGTCCAGCCTAAACAAGCCTAAGTTAACCCACCTCCTGAGGTGCCTAAATTTTTCTTCAATTTTATGCCACCGGGCCCACTGTCATTGAAGTTGAACCATTTCACCCTTCTCTCCTTGTTAATTTAGGAACAACCAAACATAAATTATTTTGACTGGTCTAAGTTGGAATAACCAACTTACGCCACCTTAGCTTTAGTCCACAACCAAACGTGGGGTTAGGTCATATTTGGTTGTGGAGTAAGTGGTGGACTAAACTCTCTACTTCATATTTAAAGAGCCAAACAAGAAGTAAATTTGAAGGAGTAAGATGGAGTAACATTTGAGTTAATCCGAATTAAGTACTCCACATGTAGATTCCACGGTTAGAGTAACATCATGTTGTAATTTCTCTCTTTATTAGCTTACTCCACTGAACTCCAACCAAACATGATTATTTTAATCCGTCTTAGCTCGGAATAAATTTAATCCGGAGTAACTTTATTCCACAATCAAACATGACCTTAGTAGCCATAAGTAACAACAGATCCAGGGCTGGCAGTGGGCTACCAAGATCAAGATCTTGTCTCAACCCAGAAATTTTGGCCCATTGATGAGACAAACATTCAAACAGAGCAAAATTTTGACTTGTGTTAGCTTTGCACATTTTGTGGCAGGTGTAATTCCACCAAGGCAACACAACACTAAAAAATCCTGATAATCTCATTAGCAATTAATATGCAGTTGGCAGTTGAGATAGTAGGTGACATCAACCTGTGGGGATTCCATCTGCTGTCTGTTATGTATTTCTTGGTTGGATAATAGACCATGTGTTAAGTCTTAAATAAATATGACATCAAAAATATATGGATGCAACAAATTCTGTGTTTTTTTCTCAGAAAACTATAACAGCTGCATCTGTAGGCTAGGAGTCCATATCCTCTGAGGTAAAACAATATTTATATTTAGATCTGAACTGTCCGTTCAAAATCCGGACTAATTTGGTCCGAGGTGAAATGCACGGGACATCTTTTATAGTCGTGCAGATTTGATCAGATGGTCCGGATCTAAAAGAAATATTCTATTGCCTTAGGTGATAATAATTCCATCAATATATAATAGATTATTGGTCTCCCTGGTCTTAGTTATTTATGAGCAGATAGGTTTGTTTTAATTTACTGGTACCTAAAATTCAATTCAAATTTTCTGTTGGCATGAGTCCAATTAAAATTGAATGGCTCCGATTGGATCAAGAAATCACTACCATTAAGAAAAATAATAATGGTTATCATCTCGGTCACATTGGTTGGTGATTTTTTTTTTTTTTTTTTTAATTTCATCCTTAATTGGTGCCAGTAAATGATGTTACATCAAGATATTAAATGAACTGGTGAACGAAATATCAATATTAAAAAAAATGTTTTTCCTACAGGATTTTAATAAAAAAAAATGAAACAGGAGTTAATAAAAAATTATAAAGTTGAAATTTAATGAATCAAATAAATGCATTCACTTTTCAAGGTCATCTGACATGGTTCATTTAATATTCACTGAAAGCCATAGTAACAATTTTCCAGTTCAGGAACAATTGGTTTGATCTAAAATTTATCATTCAAATATAGTTTTAAGAGTGGAGGGTTCAACTGACTTTATTTTTTATGTCTTCATCATGTCTCCACTTTTTTTTATTTTCTAATAACAAAAATTTAAAAATTTATATGTTAAAATAAAACTATTGGATGTCATTTATATTATTTCTCTACTTGCACATTAAAAAAAATATTACTTTTCCATATTGATTTTATATGAATTAATAAGTTGAAAATTCAATGTCCATAATTTATCCATATTATGGTGACCCTAAAAAAAATTTATCCACATTGGTATATGACTATATATTATTGCAAGCTCTTGATGCTAATCAAAACAAAATCGAAATATTGTGATCCTTTACGTTTGCATAGAAAATGATATAGAGTGTATCTAACAGTTTTATTTTGATATTTAAGTTTTAAATTTGAAGTTATTGCGGTTCTAAAAGTAGAGGCACGATGGACAAAAAAATAGAGGAATTTTAACTCTTCTCATTTTAAAATTAGTTTTTATTTTTTTATGAGATAATTATAGCAAGTACTTCATTATTATTTTTATGCATTTTGTCTCTGACTCTATGTATACATTCATAATAATAATTGTAAGTGCAAAATATTTTTTTTAACTCTTTTTATGATGGTATCAAATGCATGAAAAGTAGCTTTCATATAAGAAAATTTCTGTCACGGTCATTAATTTCTACACTTTTGTACTTTTTAATGCAAACGATTTCTTTCCATTTATTAATAAAGAAAATTGGTAAAATATCATTTTTCAATAAAAATAAAATAAAATACTATATTTCACTAGTTAAAAATTTTAGGTATCTGGCTTTTGATAAATTAAGATGTACATACAAATTTATATGCATGCTAGAGTTATCTTCTCTATATATTGATACTTAATTTTCTATTCATAAATTTCGCAAATAATATGAGGTAAATCATCTGTTATTTGTACAAATACTGTTCATAAACTTTATTACTATGCTGATTTTAATAGATTTTCAACCAAGAAAGATAATGCATATGCATTTGCATAAATTATACTCTCACACAAAAAAAAAAAAAATTAAACAAGATATAGAAGGGGGAATCAATTAACCACTTGGAACTATATATTAATTGATATGCCAGATAATGGTGTTTAGCACCAGGTACAATAAAATATATTCTACCTAGATCACATGAATCAAATATAAGAGAGGCAAAACAAGGTGAGATATCCATGATACTGTTGTCATCATCTTGTATCCTATCAGTTCATTTCTCTCTGCACCATTAGTTTGTGCATTTGTGCTAGCAGCAGTATCTGTACTGGGCTTTCCTTTTCCTAAAGAAAATAAATTAACAATAATAATATTAGAGAAGACAAATTAATTAATACAGTAATAGAGATTTTTTTTACTATTATTTACATATGTAGAAAATTCTTGTCTTTTTATGGTCCATAATTAATCTTCAATAGATTTTCTACTTATCTTAAAAGTAAGTATTTTTTTTTTCTAAAATATGTAAAATTTAGTCTCCAAGCAAATTTTAATATGAAGATAGTGTGGAATGGTTCAGAACTTCATATCGATTGTTTGAACTTTGAAAACAGAAATATGAGTGTGAAGTAAAAGATGTATTCCTTAAGCACAATAGCCCAACTCTTTTTTTCCTTCAAGTTATAACATTATTATTTCATGGAAAAGGATCTGTTAGGTGGAAATAAACTTGCTGCGATTCTTTGGAATTACAGGTCCCTGCTTTTCCAGATCAAACCATTCATTTTTTTAAATGCACGAATCTCAAAGCAGTTGATTTTATGTACAAATCTCTAAATAAATGAATGGTTTGATTTGGACAAACAGGTCCTCTGCGATTCCAAAGAATCACAGCAGATTTGTTTCCCTGTTAGGTAGCATTTCTAGTGTTTGCTTTGATTTAATTTAATTAAGATTCTTTCCTTCTCCAGAAAAGCAATCAAGATCCACATACCAAAAATGGTATGGAACCTGTATAATCCAGACTAAAGACTGAAGTCCACAAAAAGACACACCTCGGACTAAATATAAAAGAGATATTCTTTGAGAGATGTAATAAAATCCACAAAATAAAGTTTTAAACGTGAAATGTATCTTATGGTATATTAGAGAAACCGGAATAAATGACACAATTAATGGACCATATATTGTACTTTTTTTTTACATGGGTGATCTTATTGTTATCTTAGTACTTTCTAATTTTGCTTTATTGAAGAACTTGAGATATGGTGGACCAACACTAAAAGGAGTTTTAACGAAATTTTAAGACTTTATTTTTCCAAAAAAGAAGAAGAAGAAGAAGAAAGGTACGTACCGGTACTGGTTGATGATGTAGGTGTGCTGGTCGCCGGAGTAGCGGTGCTCTCCATCTCCTTCGCCAATTGCTCATACTCCTTTGTTTGTGCCGAATCCTTCGGTAAATTTAATATACCTAAGAGAACAGGAAGAACATTTCACCTTAATTAGTGTTTAATGATGAATTGGAGGATAATAAAAGAAAATTTAAAAATCAGTGACACATATGCACACGCACACACACGATCCCGATGCTCTTGCTAGTCTACTTACGTGGGCAATCGCTGATATTAGTCGGTGCATTGCACTTGTGTGGCAACTCAAGTGCCAGGGTAACATTGATCTTCATCCCCAGCTCCGGTTCATTCCGATCCTTAATTAAAATACACACACACTTCAAACTCTTTCCGACGACTTGCTTGAACCCGGCGCAACAATCCGGAGTAGGATTCTTTGCGGTTGTCGCTCCCTCGACGAACGTGATGCATGTTGCGAGACCCATCAGCTGATTAGTGCACTCGGCACGATCCGCTGCAAAGTCAGAGTTGGCTATCAGAACCAAGCACATGAAAGCAAGTGAAACAAATAGTGGTCTTAAGGTAGCCATGTTATATCTATACATCATGTAACTATGTATGATGTGTAGTTGTAGTATATGGTGAGGAGAGAATTAAGTGTTTTTTCCTTGTTATATAATAAGAGATGTTGTATGGGGGCGAATTATGGTGGCAAGTTGAATAGTTATGAGGCAGCGCTGGTAACAGCGACTAATACTGGTAATGGAATAATAGAAGGCCATATTGCAACTTTATTAGGCTAATCATGATTTGTTGTGGTGGTGGCAGTGTTGATTTTTATGTTGCTATGACGTACAGCTGCCAGTAAATTTATGTCCATGAATAAGATAGACACACCAATATTTCCAAATATTAGAGATTAGTTAGTTTATTTAAAATTTTAATTATATGCAGTAATATGATCAGAAGTTTAACATGCACGAGATGTGCTTATAGCTTAGATAAATCTAAAGATGGATCGAACTGCATATGAAACACTTGTATAATATGCATTGATTATATAAACAGAAGTGCTACACAACAAAATTATAAACAGCAAAAATTAAATCTTATTGAATAAAATAACTAACAGATTACATTTCTTTTCTTTCAGTTATTCTTTTGTTCGGCTAGGGTCAACTAATTATAACAAAACAAATTATTCCAATATATCAAATATCGATTGCAATGGCTTTTGCTACTAATATATTAAATTTTTGCTTTTCTTCTCATTCTTAAATAAAAAAATTCAATATTCATTACAAAAAAATAGTGGGTTCCATTGTTTCTATGGTTACCTTTCAAAGGGTGCGGTCCTCTAACTTCTTAATAGTTTTCAAAGAATTCGCAAAGAGCTTTCAAGATCTCATAAAATTCTATTCTATCCAATTCTGACAAATCTAGCGTGGCGTCAACAAGAATTTTCGCCTCCGCATTCACGAGATCTCCTAGTAGTGTAGCATATAATTAATTAGTACATAATATTATTATTTTATTAATTCTAAGTAAACTGGGAAACTTTCTAAAATTAATTATTTGTCATCGAGATTATGAGCTGATAATTAATAGTGACATATATATCCTAGTTTTAAGTTAAGAAGGTAATCTCAATTATTAATTATGTGACTGAGCGATCACTTGACTATCTGCATGCATGCTGAATTAAGAAAAAGACATTTAACAGTATTATTCTCAAAGAATTAATAATAATAATAATAATAATAATAATAGATGAAGGTTACTGTATTATGCATATCGCACATTGATCTGTATACTATAGATTCATATTTTTATTTTCAAAATTTAAATAGTCTATCTGAATTGCTCAACATGATCTTCATATGAAAATGTTCTTAAAAATCATATTGAACAGTTTAGATCAACTGTTTAGGCTTTCAAATTTGAGATATGGATCCATATTATGTACCGATGTGCGCTGTGCATATTACCGCAACCTCACTCATCATCATCATCATCATCATCATAATAATAATTATCATAATTATCATTATAATAACAATAACAATAATCATAATCATATTAAAAATCATCATCATCAAGATAAATGTTTTAGCTTGTTATTTCAACATTTAATTGAAAGACTGAAATTATTTGATTTCCTTCAATTAATCGGGCATTTTTTTTTGCTTCCAATTCATATTTCTCTTAATTTCTTTGTGAGAAAGAGTTTTATTACCATCTGCCTCTATTTCTTTGAGAAGGCACAATTCTTGGTAGAATCTTGCTTTTCTACCTTAGCTACATTTGCATTTGATCTCTCCCTCCTCTCTCTCTCTCATCTGAAAAACACCGATACAAAAATCCGCTCATCCGTAGCGCATGCTTCCAATTTCAAATTTCAATTGAGTCCTGGAAAGCAACCTTGATTCACGCTTTTTTAACTTTAATTTGTAATTCAGTAAGCATATACATTATTCCTCTCTTCTTAAGATAAGAAGCAAAAATATGAAATTTCATAATAAGTAGCATGCATGGCTGTGGGCTATATTTGCGAATTGATGTAAATATTTATTTTATCCATAACTTTAGTAATTAATTTAGTCTTGTAAATAAACTTTTTTTCTTAAGTATATTGTTACCAACCTTAAAAAAAATAGCATGGCTGTGATTAGTTACAGTATTTACAGGTAACAGTACTGCACAATTTAAGTTGAAGGCGACGCAAAATGTTCTTGGCTCTAAAAAACCTATCAAACGGGAAATTTATTAGAACATTCTATGTGAGTCTACTTCACCTCTAACTTCAATTATGAACTAATTTTGATAATGAAAGCAAAAATTAAAATAAAAACTTATTTTGATAAGAATAACCTCTTGAACCATATATACCAATAGATACATCCTCTATTAAGGGCATAACTAGAAATTTTTGACAAAGGGGACTAAAATTTAAAATGCATAATGTGGTGAGTGGGATTTGAACCCAATACCGCTCAACTATAAAATAGAGCTCTAATTACTAGACTACAAGTAAATATTTGATTTTTATTGAGGGAGTGGACTATATAGAAAGTTCTAAAAAATTAAAATTTAATTAAATTTCAATATACATAATTAAAATTTTAAAATCATAAAAGTGGCTTAGCCACCTTTCCAATACACTGAGATATGCCCCTGCAGTATCAAGTATGTACTTTACTTGTTACTGTATGTATCTCCTGACTGTTATATATAACTGATACTTGGTAGCCACTAGAGAAGGAAATTTGTCACGACGTGACTAGTCACGTTAACGTCACGTCATGTCACGTGTGTCGATTACGTGACGTGACTCGCGTGACGCGTGGCGTGACCGCATTCAAGCAAAAATTACACGTCACGTCACGTTATGAAACCCAGAGTATTCAACTTTTTTGGTATGTATAGTAGCCACTACCAATTTCTTAAAAAAAAAAAAAAACAAAGAAAAACAGACTGTTATATATATATATAGAGAGAGAGAGAGAGAGATTACAGCTAACACGCTTCCTCTAGTATATCGACAATATGGTTCCAGTCTCTAAAACTTATCAAATCGGCTTCAAATGACAAATTCAAACCGTTCAAACCTATCTCCTTAACAAGAGCTTCGTTTCTATATAAAAAAATTTAATTTTCAATTTATTTAGTACCAAGTCAAGCGGTCAAAAAAATGAAGGATATAGTGCATTAAAATACGCACAAAATCCTTCATATGTTGACCGCTTGACTTGATGGTAATAAATTCGAAAAAAAAATTATATGAAAACAAAGCTCTCATTGAGGAAATTGGTTTGAACAGTTTAGATTTGTCGTTTGAAGCCAATTTGATATATTTTGGAGACCGAAAGTATATTGTCGATATACTAGAGGAAGCGTGTTAGCCGATGCCACTCATATCTCTGCTTAAAAAATACACACTCAAGTCGAAAGGTTACTCACAGCTAGTTAGAGCATTGCATTGGGATTTATATTTTTAATTTTTAAAAGCATATAATTGGCACTTCCTGTTTTACTTTTTGAGAAAGTAGTAGCTTTCTTATTGTTCCTATTGGCTAGTTTGTAATTTAGTAATAATTACTGACTCAGTGTAGATATATAACAATTAAAATTACTTAATTTTTATTTAGTGATTGATGACTGATTTTAATTTCTTCTTAATCGATATCAAACGGTGCAGATGAAATACATAATAATTTAATGCGTAGTTTAGAAAACTTTCCAAAGTTACCATGAATAATGCATTGTACATATTCTAAGATGTGCAAGCAAATTAAACCCCACCACATTTAATTTAAGTACGGAATTGTAATGCCCAGACAAATTAAACCCCACCATGAATAATTTTTGTTATTGACAAAACATACAATGGATGTTAATGACACGGCATATGCATATTAGGACTGTCAAAAAAGCTTATAGCTCGTGACTCGTTCATGACTCACATCTGGCTCGATCAGTAACAGCTCGTTCGATAGTGGACCGAGCTGTTATGAGCTAGCTCACTAACAGCTCGGGTCAAAATTAACGAGCTGAGCTAAGGCTCAGCTCGGCTAGGCATCAATTTGCGAATTTGTATGAATTTGTGTGTATTTTATACTGTCAAGCTTGGTCCAACTCGATTCAGCTCGGTTCAGCTCAGTCCAAAAAGGTTTGTAAAATTTATTTTCTTCTTAAAACAAGATCCAATCAAACCCAGTGAGCTAGCTCGTGGCTCGTGAGCTGACTCGTCACGAGTTTGAGCTGAGATTTTAGCTCGCGAGCTGTTAACGAGCTGGCTCGCTAACAGCTCGGTTCAGAATTAACGAGCTAAGCTAAGACCCAACTCGGCCCGAACCAACTCATTTACAGCCCGATGCATATATACACACACAAGCATATGTATGATTGGTATATATAATTAAGCTAGCGTGCAACTCATGCAAATGCAGTCAAAAAAACATTATGCAACAATTAATTATTGCTGATATTATGAAGTGGATATAAGTCATGTTTCATGTAATTACAACCCTTTAATTAGTGGGTCCCCAAACTCAACTGTTTTGACAGTCATATAGTGTACGTACAACATGTTGATGATTGAGATAACTGTTTTCTTGTGATAACAAACAAAAAGTGCCATTCATGACCATGAGAAAAAAAAAAAACCAAAAACAAAAAGTTAGCAACCTGGAGAACTAGCATTCTCGAGAACTAGCATTTGGTCTAGTGGTTATGGCACATGGTCTCTATATGAGAGGTCATAGATTCGAAACTCAGATGGGAAAAATCATTTGTTGTAATAACAATAATATTAAATAGTTAGGTGGCTTGACCTCCAACCTTTACTCAAAAAAAAAAAAAAGTGTGCAACCTCAAATTCATTAATTATCATTTCTTTAATTTATACAATTTCATTTTATTTTATGAAATGAGAATCAAAATACAAAAGTCATCTTAATGTGTGCATTTAATTTCATCCTTCCGATCTTCTATAGGGAGAAAGATGAACATCTAAGTTAGGTGTTTCTCATTTTTTTTTTAAATGCTTATTTGGTATCATTTTTTTTTTTTTGGCTCTTTGGTCTGATTAGTAGAGACAGGGCTTTTCTACTTTAACTGTGCATCTTATGGGAAGAAAAAATAGTTGCCAACCGCCACTTTTCTCAAAAAAGAGGTGGAAAAAAAAACTATTTATTGAATAAAAAAATATAATTAATTTTCCTTCCACCTTCTCTATATGAAAAAATAATTAACCAATTTAGATTCATATGTTTATTTATCAATTTTAAGAAGGGTCATGAGAACACATCTGGTCTGATGACTAAAATATTATTTTCTATATTAGATATTAATATTATAATTAATATCCCCATTAAAAATAAGTTAAATAGCTTTGATTCTCTTCTCACACTAAATAATAATAATAATAATAATAATAATAATAAAATATTTAAAAATGACCTGACTGTCATGCCTAAGATCAATTAAAAATTACTAATCTGATCTCAAATCCAACAACCATTTTATAACTCAGATAAGAACGTACAAGTATGTAAAATATTCACCATGTACAAAAGAGTATTTTTTATCAATAGAAATTATAAAATTTAGATATATAAAAACAGAAAGAGTACTTCATTTTTGACAAATATAGTAAGATCGGAGGCATTGAGTCCGATCCAAGTTTATGGATCAGAGTCAATGATCCAGATCCATAAATAACCTGATTTTATGTGACATCCATAGACGTTGATTGGAAATTCTAGAATATAGATGCCACAGAAATTCAGGTTATTTATGGATCTGGATCATTGACTCTGATCCATAAACTTGGATCGGACTCAATGACTCCGATCTTACTATATTTGTTAAAAATGAAGTACTCTTTCTGTTTTCGTACATCTGAATTTCATAATTTCTATTGATAAAAAATTTCCTCTATAAAAGGAGCTGCCGACGGAGCAAACATGACGTTAGTTGCTGCATATGGACGCCTTTATGATTGCTTCTATATATTTGTATAGTACTACTACTGCGTCGATGATTTTGAATAGACACTAACAGTCTAACACTATTGATGTTTATTAATTTGGAGCGATTTTTTTGTATTATTGGGATCCCGTTAGTTACCTAACCTGTTAGAAATAGATCACGAACGACGACTATTTATTTCAATATGACACGAATCTCAGAAACTCCTCGTGCGTCTAAGTCGGATCCCAAAAGAAATTAGTTAACTAGGATTTACCGGAGGAATACAAACTCAGTTTTATGACTTTACATTAGAGAATATTAGAGAAGAAAAAACGTCACGAGATGCGATTAATATTAAAAAAAATTACTTAACGTAACTAAAATGATAGAGGACATTCACATTACATGATCGACGTATGTAATGGTGACGTGGTGTGACTATTAACGGTGTGACTAATGACCTAATGGGATAACATGTGTTTGATATATGAAAATTGTAAATATCTTGTTTTAATGTGATTTAAGATAAAAATGAATTAATCTTCTTAAGTTTAGATATTCATAAAACAAATCTTCCACTAAAATTTAAAACAAAAAAACGTTTCTATATTTGTTATTAATGGACTATTAAGTCCAAATGAATAATCTAGAGCCACCTAAGGCTGCACAAAAAATTCGTAGTTCGAAATTCGATTCGAGTTTGATTCGAAAAAATTTGTAAGAAATTCGATTCAAAAAAATAGTTCGAAATTAATTCAAACCAAACTCAAACTGGACCTGATTTGTTCGAAATAGGTTCGCAAATTATTCTAGTTCGAATCTCAAAGTAATGTGAACTGTTGATTTACACTGATGACTTATGTTCGCTGATGACTTAAAAGTTAAAATATAAGACCGCCCAGTCATAAGTCATAACTCGTAAGTCGTAACTCTCACTCTTAATTCTGAAATCCTAGACGACTTTCACCTCTCACTCTTGACTACGATCACTCTTTCTAGTCCCTTTAGTGTGATCATGTGATGTGATATGATATTAGTAATAGGCTAGAAGCCTAGAAGACAGCCTACTAATAGATGGCTAGATCATAAATTCATATTAGACTGTTTAATGTACTTGAAGAGTTTCATTATCGCTTGACAGCTGTCCGGTTTCTTTGATGTTTTGGTAGCTCCTTTTAAATAATTCTGACTATCTGTTGATGCCTATAATCAATGCAGTTTTTAAATTTCAAAAACTCACAAACTAACCCAATCTATTAACTTTTCTATTAAAACTCATTTTAAATTTTTGAAATACTCATTTTACTCTTTATTACAAAAAAATATATGTTGTATGTGAAAGAAACAATTTCAGTCTTTCAATTTGGTAGGTTCGTGGAGATAAATGGTATGTTTCTCATCTTGCAACCCATACACATTTAGACGCACGCTTGTGTGCACATCGCAGGTAAATGAACCATTTGCTCTCACAACCGATCAATTAAAGAACTCAACATTTCTCTTAAACATACTACAATTTTTGAATATCCAAAAAATTCTTTCAATTTTGAATATCAAAAAAAATCCTCAACATAAATTCAATCCCACAGCCTTCCACCAAAAAAAAAAAATTTGCCTTCCTATATAACCAGACAGTTTAAATTAATTCATGCAATAATGCATAGTACCCGCTATAACTAGGGACCATAGTTTAGCATAGAGACCCTCAAGCAGTAGCCTAACAAAAGATTACTCTATAAAATACCTAATAACAATATTGCAACTACCAAGATTTCTGGAACTCAAAAAATGGAAACGGATAAAATCACAAGAGGCTGGTGAAAATATAAAGTGAAATTAAAACAAAAATATATATATACATTCAGAATTTCAGATCAATTTCAAGCTTTATTTTCCTTTCGATTCTGAGCAAATTCAAAGAATTGACGTATTGGAAAGAAAAGCGGGAAGAGAAATGCAAATAACAAGCAAAGAATAGCAGTGAGCCCGACCCACCATGTAAATCGAGGTACCCCAAGCATCAGCTCATCACACACTGCACATACCCAACACAAATGAATAAATAATAGTAATACCTTGAAGGCACAGGTCTAAGACTTGGTGTTTGGTAAAAATTCTGCTAACATCCACCTAAGATAGAAGCTTTCTAAAATATAACTCAAAGCACCTGATGTTGTAACAACTGATCTGCTTGTTTAAACATTATCTGTGCTGAGTTTGAAATTTTCAATAGATCAACTTTAAAAGCAATGACGAGTGTGATAAAACAAACTATATTTCGGGCCAAGATAAATTAGGTCAGGGCTAAGTCCAAACATAAGCCAGAAAACAATCTAAACAATTTTCTGAATGATATATAATATTTGTAAACTTTCTATTGGCCCATTAATACTAGAAACTTCCTGCTGCATAAGGGTGCAATTGCGCTAGGTTTTAGATACAGAGGAAAGTTTCTCATACCAATATTAAATAGAACAAGTTCTCTCTCTTGTACATTTGGTTGTGCAACCACACCCTCAGCATTTACTGTCACGAGAATATGTACCTAGAACAATCCCAATAATTACAACATAACCATAACAATAATACAAACAAAACTAACAAGGATACGACAAAATAATAAAACATAGAGTAGGGTTAAAATGCCCCATTGTTTTCGTACCCCAATCATGCCTCATAACCTTATCTTTGTTTTCAAAGTTCAAACATTCGATCCAAACTACTCAACATGATCTCCATATTAAAATATGCTCCGAGACCAAATTTTATATTTTTTGGAAAATTTGTACTATTTTTCAATAGGTACAAAATCATTGTTTTGGATGGTCCACAATCTTCTGAAAAGCATGATTTTATACCTATCTAAAAAAAAGTACAAAATTTAAAAACAAAAAAAAAAATTCGTCTCCAAGCATATATGGAGATTATGTTGAGTAGCTCAGTTCGACTTTTTTTACTTTGAAAATGAAGATAAGGATGTGTGGCATGATTGGGGACACGAAAATAATGGGGCATTCTAACCCTACTCATAAAACAATAAAAGTAATTTAAAACACTAACCTGCTCAGTACTCTCAACCTTGAATATTAGTTTTTCTGTGTTAAGCAATCGTCTATTGTTGCTTCTATGCCGATCACTCATATCCGTTTTCAGCTCTATACTAAATGTGGCTGGTGTCTAAAAAAGAAGTATATATAACACTAAACTTCTGACATGAATCGACAAAAAGTTACATTGGTGAAGTATGGTACCACTGCGTACCATGTTATTCTGGTACTCTGGTTACTCTACCAGTCACTTATAGTCACATATCCTTGATATATGGTTCTTCTATGGTAAAATAAGCAATAACTTTTTAAGTATGCAAATAGTTATTCCGAGAGATCTTGCATGCAAAATTAAAGTTGTTAGACAAATTAAAATAATCCCTACAATTTATTGGCCTTTAACACAACAATAATAGCATGCTTACATAATAAACTAAAAGCATGAAATATAAGTGCCAAATTTTTTTTATAAAAAATCTAACATTCATTTACTAACATTTTGGTATAATATCTTAGTACCAATCAATAATGAACTAAACCTAACTTAGTACTACATCTTTTAATAAAATATAAGTCATTGTCATTATAGTTAACTTGCTCCAAGTGCCTTGTGCATATAGGATAATGTCTCATGGGCAAACCTGTAGGTAAACTAAAGGTATGGAGTATGTTTCAGAATTTCCCCAAAAATTTTAGGGGCTTGCTTTCAACTTTTGGACAAGTGGCAGTCTTTTTTACTCTTTAGGGATATCCGAGGGATCTTTCACAAATTTCACAAAAATTGATTTGCCAACTATAGAGAAAATAAGTTACAAAGATAGGATTATACCGAAGCTGGATATGATATCTTGACCTCATACCAGGTTTTCTCTCTCAAGCCTGCCAATTTATAAAGCCTCTGGCCAAACTTCAATTGAAGAGTTTCTCTTTTGAGCTCTTCACCAACAGATAAAATCATCAATTGTTGACTGAAAAACAAAACCTTATTTCGATTTATCACCTAATTGCAATAATAGATGTTGTATGTTCCTTCTGAAATACGTTTCAGTGCAAAAACATATAAGCTTGATCAGACAAATCATAACTTCTACAAGTAATAGAACCGCACTAGTACAAGTAATAATTTATTAACTACTGGAATTAGCAGTTACAAACGTAGAGGTACATTGAAAAAAAAAAATCTACAGTTAAAAATCAGAACAGAATTAAAAAACCAAACAGATCCACTTCGAAAAAAGGATATAAACGAGTACCTCTCAGCAGTTGAGTGACAGATTGGGATCAAGAGATGGAGACCCAGTAGAAAGAGAAGACATATATGTGCCATTTGTTAAATTTCTTCAAGTCTCGACTATCCTCAACCCTATTCATGCATGTATTAACAGTTTATTTTACTGGAAAAGGCACATACATTGTGTTGATATCATTTGGTTTTTGTGTGTAAACCCTAAACCCGTCTGTTCACCTGGCAATATTGAAAATAAATAATAAAGTTGCAGGTCTTGTATATTTTCTTCAGTCTATTTTAACGGTGATGGAAACAAAAAAAATATTGTCCTTTGCAAAAGAGTCCTATCAAGAGTTCCCTATACTATTTTACTAACAAATATTTCATAAAAAAAAGGGAGGTGCTATTCTAAGGGCAATAATTTCAATAATGAGAGATGAGAGAATATTTCTTATGTCATCTCAAAATACTATATATGGATACGTAATCAATGAATAACTAATAAGGAAATTATCTCAGATATCTTTCATCTTTTTTTGGTAGATGGAAACCAATCCTTCCTAGCCGATATATATATATATATATAGAGAGAGAGAGAGAGAGAGTTGAGCTATGGTCAGCTATGGAGTAATAGCATTTTTTACTTCACGTTTTTAATACGTCAGATCCGCATAAAAAATTGTGCTGATTCCATCTCTGATCAGGGAAATTTTTCGCTAGAACTCTCCTCCAGTGACTGGAGACATCCATTTCTTCACCACCGAAATTTTTTCACTTGCCAGTTGCCACCCAGCGCCTCTCCCATCACTCCTATGCGAAACAGAAAAAAGGAGAAAATCTAAATCGCCTACTATCGCGCTTTCCCTAATTCCCTCTCCCAATTCCCTATGCCCTCTCTAGCGCCCTCCTTTTTCTCTCAGCGCGCCCAGTGGTCGGAGGCCTCATTGCTCCATCGCTGAACAGAAATTTTGAGGCCTAATTTCTGATCAACGAGGTCTAATTTCTGTTTGAAGGTCTCTTGTGACCCCTAACTCTCATGCTAACATTGTGCCCCTAGAGAAGGAGGATGTTGAGATAGTGGCTCGTACAGTTGAACATAAAGGAAAACTGACAACGGCTGTGGGTGGGACGGAGAAAGAAAGGGAGCAAACAATTGCTTGCTGTTGCTGTTAGGAGAATGGCTGACCTCTTCCTCTGCTCGACATTTAGAATGCACTTTTAGAGTTCACTTGCTTGGTGATACATTGATTCTTATTTTGCCGCAATTATAATCTGTGTATATTAATAAATTTGTTCTTAACTGCTAAAAACAAGAATATTCTGATGAAAATATGAAACTCAAACATAAGTTCAGAAATTCAGCAAAGAATCCCTGTACTGGTATAAGAATTAAGCACAAAGTTCCTTAGACAGCATGCACAAAATTTGGTCTCCAAGAGCATCAAATGAAATAGCAGATAAATTGGCAAGGTTGGGCAGGATCAATGGATGGTGCTTCACGGGCTACACCTATCCTAGCCTCCCAGATTGAGGCTCCTTTTATGTTATTGTTGGTTATAGGCTGAGTCTATTCTGATACATCAATGCTCTTTATACCGCATCTGCATTGTAATGTAACTCAGTTGCAGAGCATTAACTGTTGCTTTTTTTGATAATATATGCCTACGGGCTTTCAATGGCAAAAAAAAAATACTAACACTACAAGCTTTTGAATAACAGTAACAGTACAGGCTATATACCAAAAATTCAAAATCATCATACTGACCCCTCTTTCTTCTCGTTTGTAAATCTATGCACAAAATATTGAAAATGTAGTGATCAAGTTAAATCAAAGAGTATTAACTAAGCAAATTAAATTCTGCTACCTTCTTTCATGAGCACAACACTAACATAGTATTTGCTAGAGAATTAACTTCTTTGAAAATAGAAATTGGTATCGATTTTTCAAGTACAAATTTTCTCTAGATAAAGTAAAAACATAGTCATAAATGAGCATTACTTCAGCTGCTTGTCCAATTTGCACCTATTTGAAGAACAATTATCAATTTCAATTGCACATATTTTCCCAAGTTCTTTTCCTTTTTTAATAACCAATTTCAGTTTGATAACATAGTAAGAGAGAGACTCACCTGATGCAGAGCGCGCCGATTGTCACTCTCGACCAGAGCGATCGCTCGGCGAGGGGATTCAATACCGGAGCAAAGAGGCCTCTAGCGACTAGGCGTGCTGAGATAGAGAGGGAAGCACGAAAGTCGGGGTAGACGAGAGCAACGAGGCCCAGCGAGTAGGTTTCTCCTTCTGTTTCGCGTACGAGTCACGGGAGAGGCGCTGGGGGCAAGCAAAAAAAATTTAGCTGGAGAATAAACGGACGCCTCCAGTCAACGGAGGATAGTTTTAGCTAAAGCATTTCGCTGGTCAGATTGGGATCTGCGTGATTTTTGAAGCTGATCCGACCTATTAAAAACTGATTTTTAATCTATAGCTGATCATAGCTCAACTTAGAGAAGAAAATACCTCACACACGAATGTGATAAAAAAAAAAATTCAAGTGAGATAACTAAAATGGTGGCAGATGGTCACGTCACGCGAATAGTCATATCAGTCATGCCGTGATTACACGTGACGTGACGTAAATTAGTCACGTCAATTTTTTATATTTTAATTTAAATTGTTGAAAATATAGAAAAAAAAATGTAAAAAATATGAAAAATTCTAAAATAAGTAAATAATGTTATAAAAATTATTTTTTTCTTGAGTAAAAGGCTGTTAGGTATCTGACATCACTTTAAAAATTCAAATTACAAACATTTATTAGACTAGAAAATAAAAATCAGTACTACATGAGTATCAGTATCACTAAACCTACAGTAAAAGAAAAATCTGAATACTCTATACATACTAAAAAACTTGGATACTCTATGTTTCATACCATGACGTGATGTGTAATTTTCGCTCGAATGCAGGCACGTCACGCGAATGATCACGTCGTGCGACACACAAGTCACATTATGTAATCGTCACACTTGACATGACGTACGTGACATGGCTAGTCTCACCGCGATAAAATTCTTTCTCTAGCTTAGCTGTGTGTGTGTGTGATGTAATTTATAATATTTACACACCCAATTTCATTGTTCGACTCATGATGCAGTGATATATGAAAGGAAACGTAAGGCATTTGAGTTGTAAAAAAAAAAAAAAAAAAATGGAAACCAATCAAATTAAAATTTCATTTTAATTCACGACTTCATTATAAATATTTATAAACTTTATAATGTATATTTAGTTTGGTCATAATTACAGTAGTGAGTGTATTGTACTATACATATTATGGTTGGTCATAATACAGATTAATATTTTCGTTTCCAAAATTCTAACAGTTAATCCAAATTGTTCAAGATAATTCTATGAATATATACTTGCAGACCGAATTTTTTATTTTTTTATTTTTTAAGATAGATAGAAAATCACTTGATCTAAAAATTCTGGACCATCCAAAAATAGTAATTTTATACTTATCTTAAAAAATAATAAAAAATTCAAAATTCTGTTTGCAAATACATTTGAAAATTATTTTGAACGGTTCAGATTAATCATTAGAATTTTAAAAACAGAAATATTAATCCGTATTACGGATCAAATCGTGATATGCATAATACTATTATAGACTCACTTTTAATTAATTACATAATATAAGTTCAATTTTTAAAAGAAGAAGTCACTAAATTCAACAATCATAAGTTTCAATTTTAAAATTTTTAATTGATAGCGGCGTCTCTTTGTTTATTGTATGTTCGTAACTGTTCCCGAAAATCTGCCTGCAAATTTGTAATTCGCCCATAGAAAACCGAATTCATAAACCTGAGGTAACAGAAATTTTGAGTTTATATCTGGGTCGTTTGATCTGCTTTACCACGAATATTAAAGGGACCATGTGAATTCCACCTCTGGCCGGATTGGCCCAGATTCTGATCGAACGGTCCATATATAAACCTAAGAATTATGTTACCTTAGTGGAACCGGAAAACCTATTTCTTACGTGTCATTGTGTTCTCCTATTCTGGTTGCTCAAAAGAGTGAGAAACTGAGAACAGCGAGAGAATCAGAGAAAGGAGAGGAGTAAGACAGATGGCAGCTCCTCCAGCGCGTGGTCGCGCCGATTACGACTACCTCATTAAGCTCCTCTTGATCGGCGACAGCGGTTAGCCTCCCTTCCCCCTTTTGAACTAATTTGTACTCGATTTGATTCCTCTCTAATGGGTGAGGAGACTTGGGAATTGAGATGCTGTGTATTGCTGAGTTTGGACGAAACTTATGGAGTTTTCCACATGATTTCTAGGATCTGGAGCCTGGCCTAATTCTCAAATTGTTGAATTTGTCTAGTTATTTTCTACCCAACTGAGTTTAGTTTAAAGCCTCAAATTGGCATACGTAATACAAATTTAAATTCTGAAATTAGGGTAAAAGAGTAACAGCATAATACTGCCAAGCTCTGTTGCAATACAAATTGGTTCATAAGGTATCTCAAAGATGATTGGAGTTGTACTGACCGAAAGTATATCGTTGAATGTTGTATGTATATTTTTTATATGTATTATTAATCCTGTTATTCCTTTTCTTGTTTTATTTATGAATTTGTTTTTGCCCCTCCCAGCTTTGGCCTATGTCCTATTATATGCCTAGGGTTTTAGATGGTATTGTAAACTGTCTTGCAAATTTTTTCTATGCTAGTTGAAGCAGTTGTTTGTTTCATGATAACCCCTACGTAACTTGCAATTACAGCAAAATGGGAATTTTTATCCTATGCAGTTATATATTATAGTAAAGAAGCCTATCCTCGAAAACAAAATGTCTTATTGTATCTTCCTTGGGCCAAAATAAATAATGAGGAAGAAGGGTTAGTTTGGAAAAACGTTAGAATGAGTGAAATAATTTGTTTTCATGGTGCTATGCAGTTAATTTCTTTTATTCTTTATTCAACCTATTTTTTCTTTTGGGGGAGCATATTTTGATATCTGTTGTTATATAGCGGCATACGTGATACACTGATACTTTGCAGTTGTTCAAAGACATGCATTGATTGCTCCAGTGCAAGACTACAATCACCTCCTTCACAATTCATTTCAAATCCTTTTACTTTTCTATGCAGGTGTTGGAAAGAGTTGCTTACTGTTGCGCTTCTCTGATGACACTTTCACTACTAGTTTTATTACCACTATTGGGTATGCAAGATCCACTTGATTTCCTGTTGTTTTTATATATCTATTGATATTGCACAAATCTGGTACCATTTTGATCTGGTAAAAGTGGACAAGTTCCAGTTAAATCTCATTTATTATTTGCATGGTTATTTGTAGTCTAATTATCATAGTTTTTTAATTCATTTTATTATGTTCCTTTGCTTCTTTTAATCATTATGCCAATCATTTTTATGTGTACATCTATGAAATTAACTTGAGCTCTTAAACTTGTTTCAAATCACAAATTGTTGCTCAAATCTAATTTGTCTCATTTAATTCCAAGAAATGTAGTGACTTATTGGGAAAAATATGAAAATTCATTTACTTGAGGGGATCACTCAACATTTGCTGACTGTTCTGTAATTTAAGGCTTAGGGGACCTCCCAGAATTTTCCTCTTAATTTTGTGAACCAACTTGAGTTATTTTTATTATATTTCATTTATTGATATGATTATTTTTGTTTGCAGGATTGACTTTAAAATTAGGACTATTGAGCTTGATGGGAAGCGAGTGAAGCTCCAGATTTGGGATACTGCTGGTCAAGAGCGTTTCAGAACTATCACAACAGGTTTTTTTTCCTTCTTATTTTAAGAAGATAAATTTCAGATGTGCCCTTCCAAGACAAAAGAGGTTTCACAAGAAGCTTCATAAACAAAGAAACATAAAAACTTATTACACTCAGAACATGAAATACATCATAAACAAATCAGCAAAATTATGTCCTCTATATTCTTTTTATGGCACTTCATCATTTGGAGAGTTGATAGAGTAATTCTGGTTCTTTACTTATTCTCTTTGGGTCATAGGCAATGGCTTGTGGAGCATATTAGATAATTCTTGTTTTATTTCGTAAACTGAGCTATATTTTTCTTAAATCAAGCAATAAACAGTCTCATCCTAAATTCTTATAATAGGGTTGCTGGGTGCGCACCCAAAAGAAAGAAATTAACAAATTCATGTCTTGCTAATAAGTTCAGTCCCTGTATGACAATACTGCCCCAGCACAGGTTGATACTGCTACCTTGCTTGGAGACTTTTTTGTGACCTTTTGTCGAAACATACTGTTAAGAGTTCTTACGTGAAGTCTTTAGTCCTCAGTTGATTTTAAATTTAAAATATTAGAATTGACATAGATAATTCGGAGCAGATAATTCTAATACCAAATTTGTATCCGTTTTTCAATGAGCGGATACGGATGTCAAAATTTAAAACCAAATGCACCTTAAACGGATACAGAGCGGATAACCCACGAATAGGGATCCAAATACGGATGCAAAACAAATAATTGTCAGATAATCGAGTCATATGAATTTTAAGATACAAATACTAATTAAGAAAATTAAGAAAAACAAATTAGGAAATAAAAAAGAAGTAAAATGAAAAAAATAGTTAAAGAAATGGAGAAGATCAAAAGAGCAGGGAATGGAGAAGTGAAGAAAGGAGTGAAAAGTTTGAAAAATAAAGGCAGCGAAAGCCAAAAGTTTGTAAAAGAAAGGCAGCGACTCGGATCAACCGGAGCATTAGTCCCATTGTTGAAAATAAAGTAATAAACACAACTTGGCCCATATATATTGGTCCGGATATGATGGAATTTGAAAAAGAAAACAGATTCAGATGGGTGTTACCTCCTCCGTTCCTTCGGGATAGAACCCGGATATCCAATCCATTTACCAATTATTGAATTTATCCATATTCGAATTCGGTTCTGTTCTTCATATTAGATAAATATTCGAATTAGGATCGACGAATTATCCGAATCCGTTTATCGGTATCCAAGTCGCATCCGAATTCGGAGCAGATCCAGATGGATATTACTGGATCCGTTTACACCCTTACATATACCCACAAAAAAAAAAATGGTATAATTGTAGTAATAATTTGTAGTTGCAATAAATTTTTCGTCAAAATCCTTTCCAAGTGATCACAATTTTTGTTTGTATATATTTTTGCTTAGTTCCGGATTCATTTCTTTTCTTTTTTACTATGCAGCTTATTATAGAGGAGCCATGGGAATTTTGTTGGTGTATGATGTTACTGATGAGTCATCTTTTAACAGTATCCTCATGTGTTTAGTATTCTTGTTATAGGGTCTAAAGTAACCCTGCAAATACTGGAAATTTTAAATGTCTGCAGAAATGAAACATTCCTTCTAACCTTTTCGAAGCAGAAGAAACACTTCTTAGACAATCACATTAATTCCATTTCATTTTCTTTTTAAGTTAGGGGAATTTCATGCATACCCCTCAAAAACCTTGAAATTACTGGTATCGGTAGGAGGGGTTTTGTGCACAAATTTTTGGAACAGTTGATGATATTACCAGTTACTGGACATTTTCTAAATATTTCTACTGAATAAACAAGAAATGCTCTAGGCTTTTGGAACAAACAAATAGGGTTCGAAATATTAGTACCCGAAAAAAGAAAACACTTTTCCCTTAATGGAAAGATCAGATATTAGAAATTGGATCAAGAACATAGAAGAGCATGCTTCTAACAATGTGAACAAAATTCTGATTGGCAACAAGGCGGACATGGACGAGAGCAAGAGGGTATTTTTGTTAAATACAATACAATAAAACTAAATCTATGAAATATCATCGAAATGCTGCCTGCTCGTTTTAATATTTTCTTCTCCTTTTTTTATTATTGAATTAGCATTTTTATCTTTTCCAGGCTGTGCCAACATCAAGGGGTCAGCAGTTGGCTGACGAATACGGCATCAAATTTTTTGAAACTGTAAGTTGCTTAGTAACTCCAAATTGATTAAGTTCAAAACTCCAGATATTCAATTTATAATCAATCAAAGTCTAACAAAAGTTGAGTTGATTATTCAATCTTAATTCCTTTTTGAATGGTTTATTTTTCTGAAGTAAACACATTTTTTCAATAAAGTAGCATGTCTTTTATTTTCCTAGATTTAGTTCCAATTAGCTAAACGTTTATTGTGTTTCCTGTACAAATCATTGTGGATGGAATTTGAAGAATTTGATCAGAGAAACCTGTTGAGATTAAAATATATAATATATGAAATTAATGCTTTCAGTTTTGTCCATATTCAATGTAGAGTGCAAAAACAAACCTCAATGTTGAGCAGGTGTTCTTTAACATTGCCAGAGACATCAAGCAGAGAATAACTAGTGAATCTGAAAACCCTAAAACTGCTGAGGTACTACTTTTACAATTTACACTTCAAATTTTGGTACCACGTCTTATTTATACCAGTAAGTCGTCAAATGTTTCTTTTGTTGCTTCCAAGGATTCTCGAAAGTATTATTGGTAACTTACCGGATGGTACTGAACCTAAACTAGTCAGTCTTAGAGTCACAATACATTTTTATAGTTGCTTTGTGTTCTGTTTCAGTGAAAAAAAAATATTTGAACTGGTCAAAATTGTTAACTTCTAGTAAATTAAAAATAGAGTGAGGCTATGGTACTATGCAAAGCGCATATAAGTCCGTATTATAGATCAATATTCCATTTTCAAAGTCTAAACAATCAATCTGAACTGTTCAACATGATATGCATGTGAATTGTATATCAAATTTTAAATTTTTAAGAATTTTTTTTACTTTTTTTTAGATAGATAGAAAATCACTTGATCTAAAGATCTAGACCGTTCAAAAGTAGTGATTTTCTACCTATCTAAAAAAATTCTAAACATTGTAAAACTATTTTGAAAATGTATATGGAAATCATGTTAAACGGTTCAGATCGACTATTTGAACTATGAAAACAAAAATATTAATCCTTAGTTCGGACCAATATGTGCAATAGTAACCGTGTCCTCACTCTTAAAAGTTTCAGAAATTGCATATAATATATTTTTTTAATACTTGATGCTTTCATTCAGCCCACTCTAAAAATTAGCAAGACCGACTCACACACCACAGGTGAAGCTGTTGCCAAGTCGTCTTGCTGCAACTTCTAAAACAGCAAGTCTCAAGTCAACTTAAAAGAAAAAGTAATAGTCTAGCTGTTTTCTGATCGTGTCGAATTTCGTGCTAGTTACAACCATGTTATGTTAATTGTTGACTCTCAATGACTTGCTAATATAGCATTTCTGTATGCTTCGTTCCTCAGTTTACTTTTTTCATACTTGCCTAGTTTTTTGTGCTAAAGCATCCTAAATTGTATCTGGATTTAAACAAGTATGTTAGGTTGAGTGTTAATAGCTTCTACTCTTAAAATTTGTACCATGCAATTCATATTCTTGGTTTAGTTTCTTTAACATATGATGAATGGATGAAGGCTAGACAAGTTCCAGCTGAAATTGATATCATTGTTCAGGCAAATGTGTTTGAGTGAGATTTTAGTGTTATGGATTCATATCTTCGTTTTTCGTTTTTAAAGTTTAAATAGTTAATCTGAATTGCTCAACATGATATTTATATGAAAATGAACTTGCCGATCAAATTTCATTTTTTAATAATTGTGTTAGATAGATAAAAAAAATCTCTACTTTTGGCTGGTTTAGAATTTTTAGATCAATTAATTTTTTACCTATTAAAATAATAGTATAAAAATTCTAAAAAGATATAAAATTTGTTTTCAAACACATCTTCTCATGTGGAACGGTTGGGATAAAAAACAAAAATATAAATTTATAATATGGATTTTTGTTCTTATTGAAAGTACCATAGCCTCACTCAATATATGTTTTGGGTTTTCATTTTGGGCCTTCTCTTTCTTTTTAAATGTTATCGGTGCGAGCAAATGCGTCCTGACATATATTTGTTAATAAGGTGCATATTGTTTATATTATAAAAAACATCAGGTAGGCGTTATTTTCTTGTTTTATTTAGAGTGCTGATGAAGACTTTAGCAGAAACATGAGAAACTTTTTATGTTTTGATTTTAGGAATATCAGACCTTTTAAGCAAGCGATCAGAGTAAATTTCATTGGAGTTTCTTTCACTACATCCCAATTTTTATTTTTCTATTACGCAACTGAATTACAAATTTCATGTTTGTCCTTTTCGTTTTGCCCTCTTCGGGGGTGCTATTCTCTTATTAAAAGGTGAAATTTTATATTAAATATCAGCTCTCTTATCAGATAGTCTATCTTACTTTTATTATATGCATCTTTTTATGTTTGTAACATGCATCTTTTTATGTTTGTAACATCTAAAAGTTTAAATTTATTTAGACATTTATTCGCCGATGTCTATATTTTTTTATTTTTTAAATGTCATTTAAGGGATTTTTGAATTGATTGGTCATGTCTTCATTTCTTTCCAATCTATAATATTAATAATATTATTATTTATGGATACTGTTGAATAATTATTCTTTTTATTGGTATATATTTTTCTTAATGAAAATACATCTTTTTTTTATTCTCTTATAACATGTCTTGTTGCAATCTATGGGCGGATGTCAGCCATGTATGAATTCAAATTTATATAAAGCTCATAGTGAAAAAATGAATATCTTTTTTGCATTTCAAAAGGTTTGATTATGTACAAATTTATTTTGATAGCGTTCAAAGTATTGACAGTTAACTAAAAAAAAAAAACTGCTTGGTTCAGAATGTAAATCTGACGATAAAAATATATTTCCCATTGGCTTGAAAAAAAAATTACAAAATGGTGTAATCTTGTAAATTATATGTTCTTGAAAACTTGCACAAAAAATTGTTTGGCTCACAGTAGTCAACAAGGATAATCATTTCCCAAGTAAAATTTTCTTTGGTGTGAAATTTATATTTTATAAGACAGAAGTGGCTCTAAAAGTAAACATTGAGTGGCAGACAAAAGTTGGGTTTGAATAAAAGACGGAGTCACAGGAAAAAAATAAAATATAATTCAGTTGTAAAAGTGTTAAGTGCTAAGTCACATGATTTCTATGTTAAATATTATGAATTCAAAATTTAGATGAAGAAAATTCTTTATTATAATAACAAAGGTATTAAATAATTGGATGGCTTGACCTCCAATTTTTACTCAAAAAAATGTGAAGTGTTTTGCCAATTTAAAGATATCACTGATATCCAATATTATGTAATTAGAAATCGTGATAGTCTGGTGGATATCATATCAAATTTGATCAGATATCCGATCGGAGCTATCTAATTTGTATCAAGATTCAAATTAATTTTTTTAATTTATGTGGATAAGTGTACACAATTTTTTTTTAAAGAAAATTTGACGTATGCTGTCAGAGAAAGTATACACAAATATTGATATAGATTAGATAACTCCTACGTACCGAATATATAATTCTGTTGTAAAAGTACTTAGCAAATTTTTCTCTCAAAGAAAAATTACTTTGCCAATTAAAGATACCCCTATATACCCATTATGTAATTTTTTTTTTTTGAAGAAGTGGATATTCCACCTGTTTCATTAGAAATGCATATTGTTCTTACAAAAGCGGTGATTGGTATTCACTGATGTTCTAGAAATAAGATCCCTAACATACACAAGGAATAGGCATATAGTAGGGCTGAAGTTTGAAGATTCAAATATTACAAAACAAAATCTAAAAATTAGTTCTAAGAAGTAAGCAATATGGGACTATAGTAGCACATCAAAATATGATAATGTGTCTCACTAATAGCATCTAAAGGGCTGGGGATGATAGTGAAGAGCTGAGGGCTGAAGAATGCAACATCAACTTCATCAAAATCTGTCTTGTCTCGGAGGTACTCTGACAGGTTGGACCCCTCTAACCCATGAAAGGGATCTTCCTCGGAATCCCAGGTGCTGCCTTCCTCCTGAGATGTATCTGTCTCCGATAGGATTATAAGAATACCTGCCTGGAATAATTCGGTAACATCCATAGGTAAAATGAGACTTAATTTAAAGTATGAGTCATTTAGATTTGATTTGCACCAATATGAAGTGATATAGTTGGATCCTAAAGTAACTAAAGGTGGGACTGATACATTGTTAAAACATAACTGATTACGTGTTAACCAAATTATTCAAATTATTCAAATTATTGCTGCCCTAATCAGCCCATTATGTAATATAAATTGGATCATAACTCTGCATTAAGATTCACATTGACAACTTTAAAATTCGTATACAAATTTAATGCCGATTTGTCCCCCGGGTCACTGTAATTAACATTGAGGTAAATAGATGCATAATTGCATATACTTAATATGTAGGTACCTCGTCGTTTCCCATTTATTAATAATAATAAAAAAATTCCAAGAAAATATTCTGTACATGGATTCAGGGGCGGATCTACTGTAGCACAGGGTAGGGCAACTGCCCTACTCTGAAAATTCAAAACTAATTTATAAAGATGGAGTTTTGGGTCTTTGCCCTATCCTGAAAATTGATATTACCCTATCCTGAATAGTTGATTATCTAAAAGTTATAAAGTAAATTGTGTTAGAATACTATTTTGTTATTTTTGTTATAATTTTTTATCTAGTACCCGATTATTTATTGGGTTTAGATCTGATTCAATAATTTTTTGTCCTATCCTGATCAGAATCCTACATCCACCCCTGCATGAACCTACAACAGTGTTTTTATTCCAGGCGAACGGTGGTTATAAATTATAATCCATTCACTGCTTCACTGTCAGGTTGGCATCTGGCGACCAATCAATGCAACAATTGACATCAATAATTTCTTTTTTTTTTATGGACATTGACATCGCTAATTTCGCCAAGATTTTGTTGTCATACAGAAAAATATACCTACCAATGGAACAAGGACTCAGAACAAACAGTTATTGCTTGGTGATTTCAAATGCATGAAAGATTGTTTGAGGAAAGCAAAAGAGAAAAAAATAAATAATAAATAATATATGAGTGGATATTGTAGCATTTGCAAAAGCACTTCGGTTATAAATATTTGAGAATGAGACAATATGGTACTTTATATCTTTATTTTTCAAATTTAAACAATATATCTTAACCACTTAATATGATTTTTATATGAAAACATACTTGAAAAATAAATTTTACTTTTTAAAATATTTTACCATTTTCTAAAATAAATAGAAAAGTATTACTTTTGAATAGTTCTTGGACTATTCAATGCCTATGAGAATTTATTCTCATTTTGTTTTTATCAATTTCAATTAAGCTAAACTTTAATTTACAAGCTCTGATGTGAAATATGACAGGTGATATGGTTCCTTTTATTTAATCAAATATTACATGGTGTCAGCCTACAATGCACTAGGTTGGCGGTGGATTTGAAGTTGAGTATGTTGAACAAATTAAACCCTATTTTACCTAATTTTAAACGGTCAAGAAAGATAAAAAGGACAGCACATGGAAATCTGTTAAAAGGTTCATATTCTCTTGTGAAATTTTATATCCAAAATATATATTATTTTGCATTTCAAACGACAGATTGTATCTACTTGGCACTTGTATTTTTGTATTATTAATTAGAAGCATACCTACAAGGGCCAAGGGGACCTACTCTGACTTAATTGGCCTTGGATTTAGAGTGGGAAAAATGGCACGGCGGAGCCGGTCCGTCACGGAATCGTACGGTTAGGGCACATGTGACTGTTCCGTGTTGTGATTCGCATGTCACGTGCTATGATCATCTTTTGAAAGTTTGACATGGCACATCACGAAAGATTCGGTCACGGCACGGTACGTGGTCACACGAGTCATGTGTAATTAGGATTATTAAGTCTTGATCAAATTGTGAATCTTGAATAAACTAACATAAATTATGAAAAAAATAGTTAAATTTGAGAAACGTGACCAGTTACGTTTGGACACGGCACGCTAGTCACGGCGTGACTCGCATACCGTGACCACTCCTCAATATTTTAATTACAACACAGCATGACACATGTGACTGTTCACTTGATCAAGACACGAGACCAAAATCACAATACAGCACGTCACGTTGGATTCATTCCCAAAATACAGTTGTGCCAAAAAATAATAATTAAGGTACCTGACCCTATCAGAGCAGATCTGGATTGTTCAATATAAATTTGCACGAACTTTATTTAACCTTTTATATTTAAATATGAGACTTCATTATATCTTTTGCGGTACCGCAGGAGATATGCATTGAAAAAAGGAACTTTGATTATTAATTTAATTTATCATCCTTCAATTAATCTTGGTCTTGTTTACTCGTCAATAAGCTATCCACATGTTGACTAAATACATCATTTAACTTATCAATTCAACGAGAATTAGGAATTTAGATAATAAACTAAATGTTATAGTGACAGTTTAGAAAACAATTACGCGTATTTTTGAATTCCTTTAATCAATTCCTTGTCCTTTTATTTGTGAAAGGTAATTGTACAAAATTGTTGAAGTTTCTGAAAAGAAGATACCTTTTACCTTTACCTTCATTTGAAAAATCAGGTAACTTGAAGGGCTTGTTCGGGGAAGGGGGTGGGCAAAGGAATGGACACAGAAAAAAAAAAAAAAAAAAATTGAACTAATATTTACTATTTAGATGGAAAAAAATTCAGTTAGTCTCAATTTTTTTTTTCTCACAGCGTGGAGAAGCAACCAAACAGGCCTGAAATGTTGCTCCTAAAATTTATATACTACAATTTTATAGTAAACTAGATTTCACATTTTTTTTTCGCTATTTTTTTTAAAATGAAGAAAATTAGTGATTAAATAGTTTTCGTCGTATTAAAAAAGTAAAAGATTCTAAAAAAATAGTTTTTTTTTTTATAATTTTTAGATTCGTCGATCGAACATAAAAATAAAAAAAATAAAGCTATAGCACCACAACTTCTGTCCAATAATTATAAATAGAATAAAGATAAGGTACAATTGTTATATATGTTTGCTTGTTACTAAGTTTCTATACCGAAATTCTTTTAGGTAGCACTCTAATAATTTGAAACTAAACAATCACTACTCAAACTTCATATTTCAAATCTTACCACCCACGCACTCTGAAGACTCACACCAAATTTTTCGGTGTGCCAGCTGAGATGCAAACCAAATTTATTAGTTTTTTTTTTATTTTTTGGTGCGCACTCTTAGGAAGCGCACTAAATATATATATATATATATATATATATATATATATATATATATATATATATAGTTCGGCTAACATGCTTCCTCTAGCATATCGACAATATGCTTCCGGTCTCTAAAACCTATCAAATCGGCTTCAAACGACAAATCCAAACCGTTCAAACCAATCTCCTCAATGAGAGCTTTGTTTTCATATAATTTATTTTTAATTTTCGAATTTATTACCATCAAGTCAAGCGGTCAAAATATAAAGGATTTTGTACACATCTTAATGCACTATATCCTTCATTTTTTTGACCACTTGACTTGATAGTAAATAAGTTCGAAAATTAATTATTTTTATATAGAAACGAAGCTCTCGTTAAAAAGATTGGTTTGAACGGTTTGGATTTGTCGTTTGAAGCCGATTCGATAAGTTTTAGAGATCGGAAGCATATTGTCGATATGCTAGAGGAAGCATGTTAGCCGTATATATATATATATATATATATAGGGATGGGCTATGGTGAGTTGTGAAGTAAAACAACATTTTACTTCACGCTCGTATTCCAATTTGAAAATCCAAACAACCGATCCGAACCGCTCAACATTTTCTCCATATTTAAATGTGCTTGGAGACCAAATTTTACATTTTTTTGAATTTTTTTACTATTTATTAAGCCACTTTGAAAATGGCGGATCCTGGATGAACAAGTAAAAACAGTAAAATTTTCTGGACCATTGGATCAGCAATTTTCAAAGTGGCTTAATAAATAGTAAAAAAATTTCAAAAAATGTAAAATTTGGTCTCCAAGCACATTTCAATATGGAGAACATGTTGAGTGGTTCGGATCGGTTGTTTGGATTTTCAAAATGAAAATGTGAGCCTGAAGTAAAAATGACATCTTACTTCGTAACTCACCATAGCCCATCCCTATATATATATATATATATATATATATATATATGGACAGGACTACGGTGCTACACGTAGCATAGAGCACTTCTGTGCAACGGCTCAAAATTTGAGTTTTTAAAATCCTAATTGTCGATCTGAACCGTTAAATGTGTTCTCCATATTGAAATGTACTTGGAGACCAAATTTTACATTTTTTGGAATTTTTTTACTATTTATTAAGCCACTTTGAAAATCGCTGATCCAACGGTGGCTTAACCAAACAGTGAAACCGTTGGATCAGCGATTTTCAAAGTGGCTTAATAAATAGTAAAAAAAATCCAAAAAATATAAAATTTGGTCTCCAAGCACATTTCAATATGTAAAACACATCTAACGGTTTGGATCGACCGTTAGAATTTTGAAAATTCAAATTTTGAGCCATTGCACAGAGGTCTCTGTGCTACGCGTAGCATATTAGCCAAAACCTATATATATATATTTTAGTTTTGTTTTGTTCTGTTTGAAATTTTTGGACTAATTTTTTTTTTCTGTTCTATTCTATTTTGTTATTTTGTGTATAGAATTATATTTACACATTAAATTTGACAATGCAATTGTAAAAAACAAAACACTTGTCTAACAAAAAAAAATTGTACTAAATTTGAACTAAAAATTACTACAGCAAATTATACACACAATCTAAGTAGCGATTTGTACTAAGTTGGTGCGCAAATTATTACAAATTATACACACATTCTGATCAATGTTTTATACTACAAATTATACACATAATAGAACACAACTAAAAAATAATAATAAAAAGAAAATTAATTTGGTGTGCATCCCCAACTGGCGCACCAACTTTTTTTTGTTGCACATCCTGGAGGTGCGTGTAGAGTAAGAATTGAAATTTGAAGATATGAATGGTGATTGTTTAATTTTGATCTATTGGATTGGTAACTAAAAATATTTCGAGTTTCTACAAATTACTATGCCTAGCTTTATCTAATGTTGTTTACTAAATATAAATTACGCATGTAATAATCTTATGAACAAGAATTTAGTATTTTTGATATAATTGTTTGACATACTCATAATAGTCTTAGAAATTAATTGTAGTATTTAATGTGTCAATATTAATAAGACTAGTATCGTGCTCGTGCGTTGCAACGGGATTATATTATAAGATTTAACATTAAGATTGAACAGAGAGATAAATAATAAATAACGGTAAAAAAAAACAACGACAAATGACTGCTTTAATTTTAACAACATTCTTTGCAATGAAAATGGAAAAAAAAAAAAAATCCTCTTCAATCTTTATGTTAAAATTCAGTTAAATCTTATAAAAAAAATCAATTAAATTAAATGTGGATATGTGGTAGGAAATAAATCAATAATATGTCTTTTTTTTCTCTTTCGAAAATGAATAATAAGAGGTAGGCAATTCATAAATGAGATATGTTATCTGTCAAAATCGAAAATTAATCTCTTTATGAGCCAATCAGAGCTTAAGAGAGATATAATAACAAAAATTTAATGCTAATTTTATTTTTTTATAATTTTTAGCATTACATGTGGCAATACAGATAGCGAGTACATCTCTAACCAAATTTAGACTTCTACACGTAAAAAAATACAATTAAATTTCAAAATATATGTTCAAAAATACACTTCTAAGCACCCCTTGCCAAGGTTTTAGATATGCCCCAGATCGACTTTTACGGTAGTGAAAATTCTATATAAATTTGTCTTTATTTTGTATTTTTGATTCCATAACTTATCTTTTATGTTATAACTGTGTCAAATTTAAAATGAATACGCTAGAATTGATCCACTGAAATTATATAGAAGTGAATGTTCAATAACATCAACAAATCAATCTAAGACATCTATTTATAATCGAATAATTCGAACTGAAAAAATAAATCCTACAACTTAAATCCGAATAAAATGGACCTCTGTTTCATTGTTCCCAACATTGGTTTTTCTTAAAAAAAACAAAAGAGAAGAAAAAAAACTGGAGCTTTAATTTCTAATTCTGTATTGATGGATCACATCTTGAGGTTGACTTGATCAAAATTGCTATATTAAATTATGAGTCCTAACCCTCTACAGAGTCGAAAAGATTGAATAATTTCCATTTTTATTGTCGAAAATATATAGAAATAGGATAAATAAAACAAAAGAAACGAAGAAATAAGGAAATAATTTAATTGCAGGAATCAAATATAGCTTTGAGGAGAAATAAATAAACATATTGGTAGGAATTCATTCAATTTTAATTGTGACGAACTATATAGCAATATGTGTGGAGAATATATTTCTAACTAAATTTAGACTTCTACACATAAAATATATGCATTTAATCAAAATGTGACAGATTATGTAATTGGAGGGTTGATATAAAATTCAAAAATTTATCCTTCAATCTCAACTATTGACAGATCAGAATAACTACGTGAATTATATAAGAATAAAGATTATTACATGAGCAACCCTTTTAAAAGAAAATTACCCGTCTCATTAATAAAAGAAAAATATAATCTCCTACTCTGAACGTAGTCCACGTATTATTAATTCATTTCCTTTTCAGCATTGCACGCGTCCAAATATACAGATATTTTATTTTCAATGACAAATTAATTAAGCAGGGGAGATTTTAAAATTCAAACTCGTCAACATTGGAATCAACTGATACGCCGCCGTGTCGGTAAACGCGGCAGGTCTATGGTGCCAATCCTCTGAGATATCGGAAATTTTGCGTGTCCGGCGTGTCCGGGGGAGCGTAGGGGGGCAGCATTATTTGTGCTTTGAGATTCGTGCAGAACGTATTTGAACGATTGAGATATTCCAAAAAGTCACGCAAAGTTTGAGATATCTCAGAGGATGCGAATTCTGCGGTCTACTTCTCGAGTCCATTTCAACACAGATCCATCATTCAATTCATCCATGCAACAAAAAAGAAAAAATCAAACATGAATAGTGACACCGTTTTTTTAAGAAACAGATTTATTTTTATTCTTGCTTAGACTTATTAGACGCGTTCGCTGATTTTCCAGAAGACCAGTGCGACTTCACACGAGACTTCCTTCGTGTGGAAGTAAATCCCAAGTCTTTTCTAGCAATTCATGGATAGACCGCCACGTAGCAATGATACCAGATTTGATTGGATGGTTTCGTATTTGCTGTTTTGGAGTTGACAGAGGATTCGTACAGTCGACCTCTCCTTTTTCCCCTTCCGACTCCAGACTCGAGTCAAGTTGTTCTTGTGATTCAAATCTCAGAGGATAAATATCTATCACATTTAATTTAACAAATAAAAGCATGATATCTTTTTTATTAGGGAAAGGATCAGAATTAATTATATAATGAGACCGAACATGATGTTATTATAGTTAAGATGAATTTAGTAAAAAACTAATATCTGATAAAATATATTTATAATGAGATATATTTGTTACTTCAATTGAAAAAAACTTTATTAATAGATGAACTAATTATATAATTCATTAAAAATAGTAGAAATTATGGACAATTTAGATCTAAACAGTTATTGAAAAATCACTAACCATATAATTGAGAAATAAACAACAATGTATAGTCCGCCAAAATATGTCTAGTTTCTATATATTTTGAAGATCGGTTAATTGTGTTTATGCTTAACTAAAAAAATTAGAAGTAAGAGCATGTGCATTTCAACAATAAAATAACTTTAAATGGTGATATGATAATTATATCATTTATTACAAGAATATAAATCAACGTTAATTTAAAAGGCTTGCTCATGTAATAATCTTATTAATATTGACACATTAAATATTGCAATTAATTTCTAAGACTATTATGAGTATGTCAAATAATTATATCAAAAATAGTAAATGGATCTTACAAGTTAAAAATAGATATAAGTTATAAGAACAATTGTTAAAGTCATTTAGGTCCTGTTCGGTGGTTCCCCAAAAAAATACTATTCACGTGAGAAAACGCAGTTCAATTTGAGTTTGTTTCTGTGTCTATTCTCATTCCCGCTAACCGCTAGAAGCCGAACAAGCCCTTATTTTCAAATAATCATCAATTATACTATAATTGGAATATGCATGCTCTAAAATCTTACAAACATTCCAACAATCTCAAGATTCTCAGAAATAAAATGGGAAGCCATTAGAATTACAGCACTAGTTTTTGAGTTGTTAGATGAATGGAATTCTTGCTTTGTTGGCATTTCCATAAAAATAATAAATAAATAAATGTTAGCCAGAGAGTTCTTCTAATGGGCTGCAGTGTGATACGCTGGGAAATCACCTTTATTTATTATTATTTTCTTTTAGAATTCTCCTTTATTTTTATTTTTTGTTTTTTTAGAATTCTCCTTTATTTTTGCTTGTATATATATAGTACCAAGACGTAAATAAAGTAATACACTAATAATATCCGTACCAAAATTCGCTTTGTGAAACTATTCTAATTCTAGAATATAATCTCGTAATTATCTCTAGAATTCACTGTTGATTGTTGGGTAAAGATTTAACAAATAAGTTTTGACTTCATGCAGCGCACGCACTATGTAATAAAAACAGAAATGTGGAAATGCATATGGTTTGTGCACTGCATAAAGTCAAAACAACTCTGTCAAACTATTTACACTGGCTGTTGGTGTTGGAGCTTGTATGTATTGGCAATTGCCTTTGATTTCAATATATAATTCTACCGAGTAGATTGTAGAAGAACCGGTCCCACCACAAACGGCTCTTTCTTTTCCTTCTATATTTCTCGCTTCTATTTTCTCAACTTCCAGCTTTCTTTTTCCTCTCTGCTTCTCCGAACCTTTTTTTTTTCTCTCTTCCCCGTAGGCCATAGAAGAGAGAATTCATATAGTTCATATAGTTCTCCCTCCATTACACAAGATTCTAGTGTAGAAAACAATATATCTATTTTTGGGAAACAAACAATGAAGAAAGGATCAGCTCAAATTCTTATCTTTCTCAGCTTCTTCTACTTGGCCTTTCTCTTGTTCTATGAGTTCCCCTTTCTCTCTCGCCGGATCCAACCTATATCGGTCGGAACCACCACAACAGGAAACACAGTTCTAAGGCCACTACAACAACTCGCTACACAAAAGGATACACAATCAGTTGCCTCCCCTGTTCGACCTTACAAGCTCCCACGCCGCCTCCGCCTGCCACATCAGAGCCAGACCGCACTCACGGTCTCTTCTCTCCAATTTAATCGAACTGGACATGTCTCCTCTGGTCTGGAAAAATCTGCACTTGATGCCTGGCAACTTGGTACCGCTTCTTCTTTTTCTTTTTTTTTGCTTTTTGTGGAAAATTTCATTATACCCCTGCAAAATCTCAAAATTTTGTAGTAATGCAAAAAACAAAGAATTTTCGTGTTTTTTTGTTTCCTAGTATTCTTCCTTTTTCCTTGCATGATAAGAGAAAAAAAGGGGGTCATATCATAGTTTGTTCTAATTTTGGAGGGTGTTTGGCAATTTTATTCATTCTTTATTAAGCATGCACAATTGCACATGGTGGATTTCAATGTTTACCAGGATTATAAAAACAATTTCTCCTGTGTGCACGGAATTAGCATATTTCCAGATTTAAGGTTTATTTATTTATTTCACAAATAATTTATAAATAAAAATGCCAAGAACAAATTTAAACCCTCATCATTATATATTTTAATTTAATATTTTTTTCGCATTTTTTCTCAGGTTCCAAGTTGTTATATGAATTACAATCATCTCCATCATCGGCCTCGCCATTGCCACAGACAAACGAACCTCTGGAAAAATGCCCCGCTTCAATATCCCGCACAGGGGCCCAGTTAAGAGAGCAAAAGAACCTCATGGAGCTCCCATGTGGTATGACGCTCGGGTCCCACATAACACTTATTGCAAGACCAAGAGCTGCACATGAAGAGTATGATCCAAAGATAAAAGAATTGAGGAAGGGGGAGAATGCAGCATTGGTTTCACAATTCAGAATGGAGCTTTTGGGGATGAAAATGGTAGATGGTGAAGAGCCCCCAAGGATTTTGCACTTTAATCCTCGGTTAAAAGGAGATTTCACTGGGAGGCCTGTAATTGAACAGAACACCTGTTATAGAATGCAATGGGGTGTGCCTCTTCGTTGTGAAGGCTGGGGATCAACTGCCGGTGAAGATACTGGTAAATTACAACTTTTTTGTTTTTTCAAATTTCCTTTTTTCTGTTAAATTGAACTCAAATGTCGGCTTGGTTGTATATTTTAATTGGACCATATAGGGGTGTTAATGGTACTCATTTTATCCATTTATCCAACCCGTATTGTATATGATAAGATGGGGTTGGGTAAGTTTTTTTCATTAGGCTATCGGGTACGGATAAGGGTAAAGTTATTTTTCGTTAACATAATGGGTAAGGATACGGGTAAAGATTATTTCCTATTCGTTACCCTATGTGGTAACTATTAAAAATAAAAAATATATGGGCTATGGTGAGTTGCGAAGTAAGATTCTTGTTTTACTTTATGCTTACATCTTTGTTTGCAAAGTCTAAACAACCGATCCAAACCGCTCAACATGATCTCCATATTGAAATGTGCTTGGAGATCAAATTTTACATTTTTTGGGATTTTTTTACTAATTTTTTAGATGGGTAGAAAATCACTGTTTTTGGATAGATTTTGGACCATAAAAAAACAGTAATTTAAAAAATTCTAAACAAATAGTAATAAATTTCCAAAAAATATAAAATTTTGTCTCCTAGCACATTTCAATATGTAGATCATGTTGAGTGGTTCGGATAGACTTTTTGAAATTTCAAAAGTAGAAAATATGGTGTGAAGTAAAACAATACTCTTACTTCGCAACTCACCATAGCCCAACTCTGAAATTATATATATAGGTATAATATTTATACGGAGATGATGCATGATGTGATGTAGTTTTATTCATGGTCCATATATATATCGTTTCAATGATACCTTCTTATCCGTTTACCTAACCCATACCGTATTCGATAAGACGGCTCAGATTTTTTATTGTTAGCTTATCGGATACAGGTAAAGGTAAGTTTTTTTTTTGTTAAATTGATGGGTAAGGATATAAAAATGCTTACACCCAACCCGTTTCATACCCGTTGACACCCTTAGGACCATAGTGTAATGTGTTCTTCTTTTTTAACATTTTTAATGTATTGCAAATGGTTCTCTGAGTTGGAATTGATCCTCTGAGGAGTAACCAGTAATATGTTTGTTAAGGGGATTTTAGTTTTTAATTAAGCTTTATTGTGACCAGTAATGTGTTTGTTAAGTGGATTATTAGTTTTTAATTAGACTTATTGAGAAGCTTTATTGATAGGGGCAATTCACAAATATTTTAAGAACATTATTGTACTTCACTTTAGTAAGCTGCTTGCCTGCTTCTCTGGATTGCATTTGCAAAAAGAACACAAAAGAAAAGGCCTTTTGCCTTTCTAAAGAGAATATTCCTTACCAAACTCTGGTTAATTTTGCCCCTTATTTTATTTGCCCTTTTCAGTTTGCACTGTGAAGTATGAACCCACTTTCATGAATATGACTTGTGATATAGCTGGTATAAAATTAAGTACACAATAATTTCTCATATTCTCTTGATTAAAGGTGAATTGTTGAATTATCTCAAAATAAAAGAACAAATTCTTAAGAAAATATAAATAAGAACAAAATAATAACAAATTTCATTTCTTATTACGAACTTGAATTAATGCATGTTACTTTGTTATACCTTTTACAGTTGATGGGCAATTAAAATGCGAAAAATGGGTTAGCGGTGAAGACTACCTGTCAAACGAGCTGAAAAGTGCTTGGTGGTTAAAAAGGGTAATTAAGAGAAGAACCGATAAAATCATGGTTGATTGGCCATACCCATTTGTAGAGGAAAAATTATTTGTTCTCACGTTAACAGCTGGTCTTGAAGGCTATCATATCAGTGTAGACGGCCGCCATGTGACTTCTTTCCCGTACCGCACTGTAAGTATCATTACTTAGCATCAATTTATATGTAGCCACCAGTCTGACTGCAATTTAAACATTTTTTTACCGTTTGTTTTTCCTTGTTTTGTTTGGTTTTTCCTTGCAAATACAATTGGGTTGAATTGGAACATTGCATATTTAACATAAAATATAAGCAAAGTAAATTTCCCAAGGTTATTGGGAAAATTTGGGAAAAATTACACAGCAATTAGTCAATTCGCACTTATCCGGATTAAATCGAGGCTTAATTACATAATCAGCAATCAATCAAGGCTTAATTACAAATGTGCTTTTCACATTCAGGGGTTTGCACTTGAAGATGCAACCGGGCTCTCACTTGGCGGAGACATAGATGTTGAATCTATATACGCTGCATCTCTTCCCAATTCACAACCGAGTTTTGATCCACAAAAGAACATCGATATGTCACCCCAGTGGAAGGCACCGGATTTGCCTGATGAACCAGTTGAGTTTTTTGTCGGGATTCTCTCAGCTGGGAACCATTTCGCAGAGCGCATGGCCATCAGGAAATCGTGGATGTCTTCTGTAAGAAAATCAAAGAACACTGTGGCGCGCTTCTTTGTCGCACTGGTAACAATTTATATCTGGTTCATTCTATTAGTTCATTTTCTGTGGTGTAAATTGCTCATTACTTCAAAGAAAATCGTACTAAACTAAGAATATTACATTGTTTAAATTTCTAACTTGCTAAGTTCATGTTGCACAGAATGGAAGAAATGAGGTGAACATGGAGCTTAAAAAGGAGGCCGAGTTCTTCGGTGACATAGTCATAGTTCCATTTTTAGACAGCTATGACCTTGTGGTCTTAAAGACCATTGCAATATGTGAATACGGGGTAAATATAATTCTTATGTGTTCCATATTAGGGTAATTTTTTTAAAATAAATTTATGTATGTTTTTTTAATACTCGTATAATTCATTTGTGTAGGTTCGAGTTGTTTCTGCTAAGTATGTCATGAAATGTGACGACGATAACTTTGTCAGAATCGAGTCAGTGATGGGTGAAGTGAGAAAAATACCAGAAGATAGAAGTCTGTATATGGGAAATATTAATTATTACCACAAACCTCTACGAAATGGAAAATGGGCTGTGACATATGAGGTAATGATTCTTTTTTTTTCATTTACATTTAATACAATATGCAGATTATGTACTACATCATTTCTTATTAAAATTATGTTATAACTTATTTTTTTCCACTTTGATTTCAGGAATGGCCCGAGGAAGATTATCCACCCTATGCTAATGGGCCGGGTTATGTCGTATCGGCTGATATTGCACGTTTTGTTATATCAGAGTTTGAAACTAACAAGCTCAGGGTAAGAATTTACTATTTCCAGAGTAATAATTTTTGTCATGTCATTGGACTACGTGTGCAAAAATTTTGTCATCTCCCCCAGTGTTGTAAAAAATATCCGTTTAGACCGATTATCAGCCGATTAGTCGTTGGCAGTGATCAAACCATTACAGATTTTCCCAACTAATCGATTGATTATTTCCAATTATGGCCAATTACTCCCGATTATTCCCGATTAATCACTTGAAGGTATCATGTCCGTTTGACGAGCGCATACCGTTTACAACACTGATCTCACCTTCCTGGTTTGCACAAATACCTAGTCGTATGCTTTAATTCCCTTATATTTTATCGGCTGGGGTTTGGTTATTTGATGGGCAAAGTCAAAAATTTCAAATTATGAGGCTCAAACTTGTATATTGAGAGTCCATCAGATTAAAAATTTCAGGATGAGTATGAGGGTCAATTTTACGACACCCAAAGTATTTTAATCTAAACTATATATAAAATCATGTACAAGCACAAAGTTTTTGAAAAAAGACGGGTCAATTGACCCCATTCACTCCATGTAGATCCACCCTGGTAACAGCCTAATCGATTATTATGCTATTTTATTAATTGAGTTTAATTCCATTATACTACAAAATTGTGAATTTTGCAAGATGCATCCATATGATATGGTATTGGAAATGTAAAGTTTGTGTTGTGCTGTGCAGTTATTCAAGATGGAAGACGTTAGTATGGGCATGTGGGTGGAGAAATTTGGTATTACAAAACCGGTACAATATATTCATAGCTTCAGATTTTGTCAGTTCGGTTGCATAGACGAATACTATACCGCACATTACCAGTCACCACGTCAGATGATCTGCATGTGGGAAAAGTTACAAGCTGGAAATGCTCAGTGCTGCAATATGAGATGACACAGCAAATCGATCGATCCATTGATTGGTTCATTGGTATTCACATTTTGAGGCGAAGAGCACACGACCGTGTGCTGTATGTTAGGTACAGTGTATCGATGTATCAATGCCGTCTGAATAATTCATTTGTTAGTTTAGAAATAGTGGTAGGACAGGGTCGTTCCACAGCCGATTCGCTTTGTCATTATACATCAGAAAGTATGATTTTTTTTTTGGGTTTTTATAGAACTAATTGTTGTATATAGAAAATATGAGTAGAACTAGGGTGTTCTTAGGAGTACCAAGTCCTTTGTACTCTTAATTCTAAAATCTATTTGATTAATTTCGAACGATGAATCTAAACCGTTGAAATCCTTCTACATTACGATTACGAGTGATGCGTCTACATGTGAAAATTTTAAAGTTTCGAATTAATTTAGTCTAAAGTCAAGTGATCAAAAGTCTTCCAAAAAATGAATGCATTAAAATTAATTTAGAAACCTTCTAATTTTGACCACTTGACTTTATACTAAATTAATTCGAAATTTTAAAATTTTCATATATAGATGCATCACTCGTAAGGTAGAAGGATTTCAACTGTTTGAATTCGTCGTTCAAAGTTAATCCGATAGATTTTAGAGTTAAAAGTACCAAGAGACTTGGTACTCCTAGGAGCACCCTAGTTCTACTCTAGAAAATATAATATAAAGTTTATTTGTGCTGATTATATTTTATTATAAAACTAACACTGTAACTAAACGGAGTATATTTTTCTTGTTAGAATGGAGTGAAGTAGAACCACAACACAAAAGACAAACAAGTCTGTGGTACTTTGCAATGTGCATTTAATTCCGTACTATGAATTTATATTTTTATTTTTAGATGATTTTCTACCTATTTAAAATAAAGTAAAAAAATTATAAAAAAATTCAAATTTGATCGGAAAGTACATATATAAAGATCACATTGAGTGGTTCAGATTATTTAGATTTTGAAATTAGTAATATAGATACGTGATGCAGACTGATATGTACATTGCAAGGTACTGTAGCCTCACTCAAGACAAATACATAAATTAAATAAAAAAAATGAAAAAAATGGGAGGGGTAGACTTGACAGAGATAGTCACCAAAGTTTTTATTAATAAGAATATAAATAAAAAAAATATCAGTTTTGAAAAAGGTTTTGCCGAGAATTTGAAAAGTGAAAAAAAAAACGTGATTGTTTATAACGTCCTCTGAACGTGATTGTTTACAATGGCCTGATTAGCGAAATTAGATTATTAACGCGTTTAAAAAAAAGTCTGGCCGTCATGGACGATAACGGCCAGCTACAGTGGTTTTTTTTGCCCATATCATTATAGAACTGACCTTAACTTAAAAAAAAATACTGTAGATGGTCGTTATTGTCCATAACGGCGAGACTTTTTTTTCTGACGTTAATTAGCGCTAATCAGACTGTTGTAGTCTATAACATTCAGAGGATGTTATAAACAATCACATTTTTTTCACTTTTCAAATTCTACGCAAAAACTTTTCCAAAACCGATATTTTTTTTATTAATAAAAATTTCGGGAGATAGTCATGGCCAATTTTTATCTCTGTGATGCTCGACCTAACCCCATGTGCAAGCCTGGACTAAGCAATTCATGTAAGCGTGCAAGTTGTGCAAATCATGCGTGCTTCCATTGTGAAAGTAGCTTTCTAAAAAGATGTATGGTGTTGTAATATGGGGCTGTATATAATGGGCTTTTATACTGTGACGTTTCTAAAAAGGCAAACCTATATGGGCTTTGAGGGCTGTTGTGTCATTGTGTATGTTGAATTGTTAACCATCTGTTTAACCCTGAAATAGTTCTAAGGTGCTCTATATTAAAAAATATATATATATATATCCTTGAAATAGTAAATAGTTCTAAGGTGCTCTATATAGCGAGGTTAGAAGTGTTTTTTTTTTTTTTACTGTCGGTACCGTCACGGATACTTCCGTTGGCAATACCGATACCTTTGGGAATAGAAATAGTCGGCTTACTCTTGGCAATAGTCATTAAGCAAATCAGGCAGATTGGCAGGAGCAATTTGGCAAAAAAATGGGGCAAGTTTGTGTCAATGAAAAATAAATTTGACCGAAAAAACTATTTATCTCCAGGGCAACAGATATTTGCCCCCTTGGCAGTAAATTAGGAAGGTTAACTTTCATTATTTATTCACCATTTGGGAATAAGAAAATTGTGTAGTTTTGCACCATTTTTTTTCTTCTTATTTCGAACTATTGCATAACAAGAATAAAAACTTGGGTTTTCTTGTTATTGCTTCTATGTTTGCTCTTGACAGAATTGAGTTATCAGTCTCTGTACAAATTTACTTCAAGCATATATCATTGTAGCAATATTATGGAATACACTGAGACATTTTGCATCAATATTTAGTACATGCTTCCAATTAACACAGTATAATTACACATGAATCAAAGAACTTCAACTATAAAAGTGCACTACCTCATACTATCTCATGAACTCTATCATTTATACAACCCTAGCATATGTAGAAAAAGCTGAATAAAAAAGAAAACATAATAAAGAAAAGAATATCTGGCAATAATCATATATAAAGCAATATTTAGCGTTGTTGTTCACTTTTATTGTACCTCGTCTTTCTGTACCATGTAATTGTGCCAATTTAGGATTCTTCATCTGACGCAATCAGCTCTTCACAATTCTCGCGTTCACTGGTACATACCTTAGTAGCACCAATGCTCTCTGGGTATGTTTTAGTACTAATCTCTACATGCGTCTCATGAGAACTGTTTTCCAAACTATCAAAAGACCTGACGCGAATCCATTTTGGAGCCGACCATTTTTCACCTTTTAACACAGGACAGCTGGCATGGAGACTCTTGGGATCTGGTACGCCATTTGGATGGAGGCTATAGAAAAGCACAGCATCACCTTTAACTGGTTTCACTGTATGAAAGTTAAGGGGACATCTATGAACATTCTATTGAGTATAAATGTGAATGTCAAGAGTCTAATTTACAACAGATATCATGTGATTTTATTAGATACCTGCAAGACCTCTTTTTGCACAATCAGAGAACGTGTTGTCCTTAGGCTGAGACTCCCATCCCTAAAAGAAGAAATATATCACTGTTATCTTAATATATTACAGTCATGCTAGTGCCAATAGCAATTATTTCTTTGTGATTAAACGGATAAATTATGGCAGCATTAATCAGGCTTTTCATCAGATGGAAGTGTCCGACAGTATTGCCTCTCTTACTGGTACAATTATATGCCCCCATCACCATACTGTATACTAAAACTGATGAAAGCGAAGTTTGGAAAATTTTGGTTTTCTAATTTGATCATTTGTCCGTACTTGTCGATTAATCATCCTATAAAAACCCCAGTGGTCCATTTATCATCTTAGAAGAGAAACATTTTAGCTCTTGCCAAGACAATTACTACATAAATCAATGCAACTAATTACCAGTATGAGCAGGTCAGGGCAATACTGCTGATTTTCTTATCGGTAGCATAAAAAACAAAATTAAACTCATACCATCAATCTCAGCAAGTTTTGTTTAGTACCAGAACCGCTGAATTATTCAGCGGTTGAAATCTGGGTTATGAGAGACCCGTGTCTTTTCAAAAATGATACACAGATTTCAACCGCTGAATTATTCAGTTTTCGTATTAAATGAAATTTGCTGAAAAAGATGGTATGAGTTTAATTTTATTATTATATTATGTTACTGATAAAAAAACTGGGCAATACTGTAATCCTAACTATACACAGTATAAGTGACATTCATTGAAACTAAAGTAGAAATAAATAGCAACCAAACAAAACACGTACCTCAGCATCAGGAAACACAGTTTCGCCACCCATCTCTACATCTGATAGGTACATGAGAAGAGTGGCATATCGATGGCCACCGCGTGCTTGATTGTGCTTGTCACTGAAATAGTCGAAATGTGCATCATACTTCTCAGTTAGGTCATAGTGCAAAACCTGGATGTTCTCAGCATTCTCTGTTCAACAAAAATTTTCAAAACATTAGACAAGGCTTATACAAGTCCAAAAAAGTTTAATAGACAAATGGTACATCCTAGGTAACTACTACTGATGCTCCATTATCTTTTGACAGTACTTACCTATTACAGATTGGGCAGAAATGGTATCAAACTGATACATGGTGCTTATTGTTACGGGAACAGAAACACAAGACTGAAAAGTCCTTGTCATAAAAGTTAATTTCTTTCGGAAAGAAACATTTAGAACCAGCTGTAATACCTGACTGATATATACTAAGTTATAAGTGACAAATTAATGTATTATTGGCTTTTGGAGATAATAACTATACCTTCTGGAAGCAAAGTCCAAGTTGCAATCCTCTCCTCAATTCTAGCAATAACTTCATCCTTCAAAAGTCCAAAACTAGGACTTAGATATTTAATGGTGTTGGATTCAAAAAGCTAATTTGTGGATCTAAAAAGAGAATAACAAGAATTTAGAAGTACCTGACGCTTATCCAAAAACATGCCAGAGCTTGTTCGTACTTCACTCATCACACTGTTTCCAGACTCGTGATCTACCACCATCGATTTCCCAAGCTTACTTTTTGACTGTATCAAAAAGAGAAACCACAAATCAATCAAATAATAACATATCTTTGTCCCTTTAATCAATTTGAAATTCCAAAATAAATGAACCTACCAATTTTATAATGTGGTCACACTCCTCATTAGAAAGGAAGCCCTTGTACAAGAAAATCCTGAATAACCAAAAGAACCATATATTTTAGAGAATAAAGTTATTCCAGTAGTAGACAATTTTGTTATTGTTAATCTGATACTGGGAATTAATGAGCATACTCCTTTAACCATAAGCAGACAATATTTCAAAAATTAAACCCTCTAAGCAAACAAATTAATAAAATAGAGTGAGGCTACGGTACTAGGCATAGCGTATATTGGTCCAATGGTCCTTACTCCCTACTATGGATCAATATCTTCATTTTCAAAGTCCAAACAATCAATCTGAATCATTCAACATGATCTTCATAAGAAAATGTACTTGTAGATCAAATTTTATATTTTTTAAAAACATTTTACTATTTTTTTTATAGGTAGAAAATCACTTGATCTAAAATTGCTAGACCATTCAAAAGTAATGATTTTTTTACCTATCTAAATAGTGAAAAAACTCTAAACAATATAAAATTTAGTCTGTATGCACATTTTCATAAGGAAATCTTAATTTTGATCCGTAGTACAGACTAATCTGTACTATGCATATACTATGGCATCACTCAAGAAATGATAAATATATACATATACATATATCAGAAAAAAGAAAAAAAAATTACCTGGGTTTCCATGAGACAGTGACAATATGACCAGGGTGAAAGGAACCCGGCGCCTGAACCATTTGGCGAGGGAAGAACCAAAAAGAAGGGATGGCGGTAATGGAGAGGAGAGAGAAGACAAGAAAGACCCAGCGGAACTCCATTTTTTGCGATAACGAAGGAGGCAAATGGGAAGAAGAAGAAGTAATAACATCGACATTCTAAAATGGTTGAATTCAAAGGGTTTTAATAGGAGTATAAAAGGGAAGAGGAAGAGAGAGAGAGAGAGATTTCCATGCCCATAGGATCATTTTCCATGGACTCTAATTGTTTTTTCTTTTCTTTCTTCTCTCTTAATTGCCCGGTGTTTTTTCAGGCAGAGACAGAGTGAGACCAAGTCGCGTTGTTGGTTAAAATTATTGACAGCGCTATTTTAGTTTCATGCAGCGCATATACAGTAAAGTCAAAAGGGAAAAATATATCACTTGTGATCTGCTGGAAGGCAAAACAGCAATGGTAATTTATCACCTCCGCTGTTTGTTTGGTGGAAGAGGCATTGCCGCATTGGTTTTTGACTTTTAAATTTTGAGATTTACCGTTGTACGCAATTTATTAACAGCGGTAATCAGAATTAGTAATTAACATATTTTATTGCTCATTCGCTCTCTTGCCGTATTCCTCGTAGAAAAATAAGAGAAAATGTTTTCTAATAAGACTGCAAAAATATCAGCTTAGTCATAGACTTTTCTTTTTCCGTACAAGGGGTTCATATTTTTTTCGCAAAAACAAAGGAACATGAAAAGCTGCTGGTATAAGGAATTACATAATTCAACAATTTCATCAGGTAATAAAATTAATTATAATGGCAATTGAAATATTTGAAAAAGATATATGAGTTAATATATGTTCTATATTTAGCAAGATTCTACGTAGCGATTATAGCGGCATAGCGGAGAGACAAAAAAAACTATTGCGAATAGCACAGCTATAGTGGAAGCTACCATACATAGTGTTTTTTTTTTCTTTTCAAAATTTATAGTCTATATTTCTACTAATTATCAACATGATTAATATTGGAGAATTGGAATAACAACTAAAATGACAACTAATATAAGTCTATACTTTTTTTCAATCATGCAAATAAGAATGACAAAAAAACGATATACTAGTTAACATTATTTAATCGTTTATGCTTTATGGTATTACATATTATAATAGAAAAAGACCAATTAATTTTATAAGTGAAATGAAGTTAATATACCTATTTGAATATTTTATATATTAAAATATTAAGTATTGCGGTCCCCCATATAATTATGGCAATATTGATATTCTTATAAACATGTATGGTCCCCTGGTCCCCTCCATTTAGTTTGAGTAGTCCTCCGCATGTATTTATGGTGCAGGAACAGTTTGAGAGATTTGTATGGAGAAACAATTATTTATGTTAAAAATACTTATGTGTATAGATATAAATACTTCCGTGTATAGATATAGATATTTTCGTTTATAGGTATTAATACTTTAGAAATTGTGCTAGGACAATACAAATAATATAAGGAAATTGTGAGGAAACGGTCCCCTATAGTAGTTATGAAAGTTAAGTGCGGGGATAATTTAGGGATAGAAGTGCGGTGACAATTATCAGGATCCAAATAAGAAAAATGAGGTAAGGTCTGGGATGTAAAAAAAACAAAAAGAATAAAATATTACAACATTTATTTTGAGATGGCATAGGCCAACAGTTTCAAACTGATTATGATAAAAATGCAATTACCTAGAAAAATGGATTTTTTTTTTTTTTGAAGATGATAAAAATAAAAATTTTGGGTGCTCAAGACCTATTCATTACCGGGGCGTACTAGCACATGTGATTCATTTCCATTTTTATTATGCGTGCTGGTTGAATGATTAAGAGATAAAGAGAATATGGAGGAGAAAAAAGATATGGAGATAGGAGAAGGAGAGATATGTGAGATTGGAACAGATTTTTTTTTTTTTCTATGGGAAGTTCTTTCATTTATCAATTGTTTTCTTTGTTAATTTTGTATTAATTGAGATAGATAATGAAGATGGAGAGTAAAAGGTAAAATAAGTATTACATGAGAAAAAATTCTCTGATCGTTCAATAATGTAAACTTAGTTGAAAATAACACTTCTATTTTTAACCTAGCACAAATATTAAAGAGAACTCTTACAATCTAAATAGACACCGGATTGAGTTTGACTCAACTGGAAGTAAATTTGGACCACCATGCGGTACTATAGAGGATACGCCGAAATTTTTATTAATATACAAAAAAAAAAATTAACAATCTATCCAATGTTTCCATGATATTTGAAATCTACCCAAACAAATGACATTGTCATCAGTTTCATAAGGTAGAACCAATCACAAAGTCATCGGTTTTAGAAACTAGAACCGATGACAATGTCATCAGTTTCAGCCTCAAACCACTCTAATTTCATCCGACTTTGAATTTATTACAATTTTTATTTAATTATTTTATTTAATTAGAAAATATTATAATTTATTTGTTTTTGTATTAAAATATTAGAAATATTTTTATATTTTTTTGAAATTAGATAGAGTACCATATAATTTGATTTATTAGAAAGACTGAAACAAATAACCCGAATTAATATTTTGCATATCAGATTTTTTGTGGCTGTAAGAAAAATTAAAATATTTCTTTGTGTGTTATGGAAAAAAAATACTTTGAATCTGAATTATTAATCCCGGTTCAAAAATCAGTAAATACAGAAAATATTGTGGTCTTTTTATTTTTGAAAAAATAAAAATTTAAGAAAATTTTTGTCAGATTTCAATCATTACGCATCATTTTTTTTCAAAATAGATACAATATCTGAATATTTAAATGTACTAGAAGAATCACAATATTTTTTGTATTTACCTAGAAGTGTCTTTTGAACCAGAATCAATAATTCAAATTTAAAATATTTTTATTTTTTTTCAATAACACACAAAAAAATATTTTCACTGGACCTTACCTGGCCTTATTTATTATTTATTATAATACTTCCGCTTTTACTATTTCATCAGCATCAAATGCTTTATTTCTTCTCTTCACTCTTCTTCATTCGGAACTTCTCCATTTCTTCTCCATTTACTTTTTTAATCTGTTTTTTTTTTTAATCATATTTTCTTTATTATTTTCTAAATACCATAATCAAAATGATAAAAAAATAATATATATAATAGGTGTATCGTATTCTAAATTTTTAAAAATTAACATATCGCAGTATCGTATCATATCCGATACGATACGATACTCGTACCCGTATCCATACAACATAGGTAAAAACTATTCCTTACCTGTTATCCTATATGACAATAATTAAAAATATGTGGAGATCATAAATAGTATGATATAATATTATTTGTGATTTATATATATCTATTCAATTATATATTTTTATGCGTTTATCTGATCTGTGATTTATATATATCTATTCAATTATATATTTTTATGCGTTTATCCGATCTGTACTGTATACTGTATTTGGTAAAAACTGTGCCTTCGCAGTATTGGTTTTAAATAAAAAAAAAATGATTAAATAACAATAACACAGCACTTTGACTTGTATTTAACCAAGCTACTATATATATATGGCTTGAATGGATAACTTCCAAACAGTACCAACTATATATGTCAAAACTATCATTCATCGTAGAAGCTTTTTTTACATAAAATATTTTTATATCTTCAATATATTAGAAGTAAAGAAAAAAAATACAATAGAGATATAATTTTGAGATTTTTGTCATTGCCTCTTCTTCTCTCTTATGGCTTGCCCGGAGGTTTTTGCCCGTTTCCTGATCTCCTGAAAGAATGATTAATAAAATTAGACCTTAAAAAACAATAATATAATTTTTAGAATGAGACTATGGTAATATACATATTATGAATTTATCCCTCACTATAAATTCATGTATTTATTTTTTAAAAGTTTAAATAGTCAATCCGAACTGTTAAATATGATGTCTGGGAGACCAAATTTACATTTTTTTAGAATATTTTTACTTTTTTTAGATAGATAAAAAAATCACATGTTTTGGATGATCCAGAATTTTAAATGAATTAAATGTTTGCTCATCTAAAAATATAATAAAAAATTCTAAAGGATATAGAATTTAATCTGTAAGTATATTTTTATTTAGAGATCATTTGAATATTTCATATCAATTATTTGAACTTAAAAATGAAGATACGAGTTTATAGTACGGACCACTACGTACTATGCATAGTAATGCCACTCTGTAATAAAAATTTGTCGTTTTAGTTTGATATTGTGACTAGTAAAATAAAATGCAAGGTCAATTTTACTTCAATTTTTGTTTCTACCATCTTATTCAAGGAAATTTGAAGCAAAATGGGTGATTGTGTTGGCACTAAATAATGGTTCACAAAATATTCTCCCAAAATGGATGACTGTGTTGGCACTTGCTAATGGGTTTACAAAATATCTTCCTGTCAAAATTTCTAAATTGACCCTCTAAAATGTGCAAAATTTGTAACTTGAAGCTAGTGCAACTTCATATATGCGCAAAAATAAAATAAAAATAACGACAATAAAAAATGATTTAGGTAAATTTTGAAATCTAAGAAGAACGTTATGGTTTATAACGTCCAAGACATTGTAGCTATACGTTATAAATCATAACGTCAAGTTAATCTGGTTGAATATTCACTAATTAATAAAAAAAAAAACAATGTAGCTGGTCGTTATTGTCCAAACGGTCACTACAATGTTTTTTTTTTTTTTTTTTTTTTTTTTTTTTTACTTCAGTTCTATAACGTTATGGTAAAAAAAAATATTGTAGTTGGACGTTATGGGCCATAACGTCCCGCTACAATTTTTTTGTTATTAATTAGTGCTTGTCAAATCAGATTAACTGGACGTTATGGCTTATAACGTCTTAGCTACAGTGCGGTGAACGTTATAAACCATAACAGTTTTCTTAGATTTCGAAATTCACCGAAATTATTCCCCATTATCGTTATTTTTTTTCTTATTAATAAGAAAATCGGGAAAATGCTGATCCTAATTGTACGATGTCTGTTATTTCTTTTTTTATCAGAATATTGTTGTGAACTATTGTCATTCTTTTCTCTATACTTGAAAGTTGAAACTATCTTTATCTTTCAGTTTATTTTGCTTGGATGAACATAAATTTTTTGTAACTTTTAGTATATACCGAATTGCATGGATCAAATAATAATTAACAAAATGGTCCTTAATTTCTCAAGTAACTTACATTATGTTACTCGATTATAGTTTCAATTTGTCAATAATATTTATGATTCAAATTTTTTTTCTTTTCTAAAAAAATGTACTGACATATTTTCATTCTGAACATATCTTACTGGCATCACATCAACATCACACTTTCAATTGGAACAGATAGTGTGAAAATGGTTTAAATGTGAATTATGATCTATGTAACTAACTTAAAATAAAAAAAAATAAAGAAACAATTAAAACAAAATTAAAAAAAAGGTACCTATTGTGAATTGGATCAGGACCTTTAGGCACCCTTCTTTTGCTGCTCAGAGGATTGATTTGTGTACTCTCCATTGATCTATCTCTTGATGAACCTCTTTCCTCCATTGAAGAACAATCACCTTCATGCAAAACCTTTGTAACAAACTTATTATTCTCATCTGTGTGTAAAAACACCAAGAGAACAACACAAAGCAACAATGCAACACACTTGAACAGTACTCTTGTGCTACCTAAAGCAACTATCCTTCTCATTTCTCTCTTTTTTCTTTCTTCTTTCTTCTCTGTCTCCTAGAATCGAATTTTATATGTTAAGGACATATAAAATTAATTTGCGCAAAGAACAAGATTTATCTTGGTTCATATATAGGGTTTCTTTTAACATGAAAAGCAACATAGAGAGAGAGAGAGAGAGAGAGAGACAATGTACCACTTTGGTTAAGTTTTAACTTGGCGCTGAGGCTCCTTTTGTTCATATTTTTCATGTAGTCTAGGTTCTTGGCTTAACTGTTTTCTTTTTCTTTTTGTCTGTCTTTTGGCAAAGAATGAGAACAAAAGCAAAGGTTGTTCTAAGGTAGATGCTTTGCTTAATTTGAAATCTTTGGGCCGGGTTCCATTTAATTATCTTTTTTTCTTTGACCAAAAGGAGACAGGCTAGATTGGGCTTTGACCAAGCCTGACCAAGCCTGACCAAGCCCACTCCAGATTTGACCACAGAAATCTGTTAACAAAATAGACAAAAAAAAAACAAACAAACAAAAAATTATATGTAGTATGCTTAAGGGAATGTTTGGATGGTGTAAGAATAGCTAGAATAGCAAGTTATTTAAGAATAGCTGCTATTCGGAATAACAATGTACATCCAAACGACATTTTTGCTATTCGGAATAGCGAGAATAGCTGCTATTCTCTATTCCTTGGAAATGTTGAAATAGCTACTATTCGAAAGTGTGAATAGAGAAAATATATTTATTACCGTCAACACAATTCCAAAATAATAAAATTGACACTACTTATTTTATCTCTACGTCGTGACAATTCATTTGAGACTCCACTTGCCTGTTTTTTTTTTTTAATGATCACATTGTTAACACTATTATTTTTTCAATTACAGCTATTCGCTATTCCAAATTTACAATCCAAACAACATTTTTACTATTCCGAATAGCTCGATTTTAACACTATTCTGAAAATCACTATTTTTCATTATTCTTATCTACTATTTTAAACAGTAGCTATTCTAGCTATTTTAGAGTGCATCAGAGATTTTTTAAGAACAATTATAGTTTTGTATCAAATGCGTAGGATTCCGTAATTTTTATCAAACAAAATAGACAAAGCTCACTGATGATATTAATTATTTTTACTTGTTCAACTTGTGCCGCGAGGGAATATTTTTTTTGGGTTTCACAATCAATCATTTTTATAAATTAACATTATTTTTTTCAAATCGATTAAATAAATTAAATATTCGTAAAGTACAAAATATATACTCCCTTGATCTCACCCTTAAATATCCATAGTACAGCTTTTAATGCACCATAAAATGCAAACTCTGCTATGGCAAAATACCAACTTTTCTATTAGGCCCTCTTCGGCGTGCTAATGGGCTGGGAAGGGGTATGGAAACAGAAAAATTTTGAACTGATTTTTACTGTGCTTGTGGGGAAAGAAAAAAATCAGTCTGAGTGAATTTTTTTTTCCCAACAGTAACACACCGAACAGTCCCTTAAAGAATGCTAACTCGTCTAATGCAAAACACATAGTTAACACAACTGCCAATAGTTGTCACGAATTTTCGTACTCATTTGAACTCTAAATAAAGATGTGAAGAGGACCAAAAATAAATTAAAGATTATTACACTTCAGGGATCAAAATGGAATTTCAAAGGATGAGATTTGATGTAGTACTACTATTTACATAATTTCATTTGCGAGAATTTATATATATCAAATGATGCAATTGAGTTTCGAATTGAATGGTTGGGATTAAATCCAAACAAATTCAAAGACAATAGTTATTATAGCGCAACACTTGCAACATTTTTTTTTAATATTAACAAATAAGTTGTCAAAAACAACAAGATGAATTTTTCTTTTGTGAAATAAATACATGGAGCCGAACTAAAAATTTAGTTCCGATAAAGAGATTGATAACTGAAATATTAATTTTCACAAATTGTCACACCAACCACCACACGGTGAAAGAGAAAAAAGAAAGAAGCTCTTCAATGGTAAAAAAAATTCAGTAAATTTTGAATTTTTAATGGTAGAAACTCGTTGCAACCTACGAAAATATTGAAATCAAACTACGTTCCTGATGAAAATATTGAAAATATTAAAATCTCATAAAATATCCTGATATATGTTCCATCTATCAAATCGATAAAAGAAAATGCAATTAATCATGTTTCCGGTCATTTGATTTTTAAATTTCTAAAAATAAAAAAATGAATTATCACAGCAATAAGTCGAGCTAGAGTGGAAAAAATAGTACGGCGAAGCCGATTCCGTCACGAAACGGTACGACACGTGTGACTTTTCTATGCCGTGACTATCTTTTGAAAATTTGACACGGCATGGCACGTGATCACACGAGTCACGTCTAATTAAGACTGTTAAGTCTTGATCAAATAGTAAATCTTGAATAAACTAATTTAAATTATGAAAAAAAAAAAATAATCACGACACGACATGTGTAATTGTTCAATTAATCACAACACAGCATGGCACGAAACCAAAATCACAATATATTATTAGTCACAACACGAAACGAAACGGCAAGTCGAGCAGATACGGAGTCTTTTCCCTACGTAGAATTGTAGATACGGAGTCTTTTCTCTGTGTAGATACATACATAGCAACAGTAGTTCCTCTTAAAGTCCAGTCAAAGATATCTCCATCCTTAATTTACTTTCCCTGGGAACTCTTGTCAGATGTCAGAACACACTCTAGAGTCTAGATAGCTTCTCTTCGCTTTTCGCCACCTCATGAGTTACGACACACAACCTAATAAATGTTGCACAGAGCAATAAAAATTGCATGCAGAGTAATAAATTCTCTTGCATTTACACCTCTATCTAACCATCATTTATTCCTAACCCGGATTTCTTTTTATATAAAACTTAAATAATAAAAAATCAAGAAACGACTTGATTACTGTTCAAATTATAAAAACCATCAAAATTGATAACTTTTTTTTTGTTATTTCTTTGCCACACCCTCCCACCAATGACCACACCACAAATTTAATTAACCGAAATTTATGTTCAATTATGGTGTTAAATATTCAAAATATGTGGGGTAACCGAAATTTTTAATTGGTTATGGTGATAATTTACATTTAATTAAATTTGAGGGAAACCAAAATTAAATAAAAAAATTTCCTATGTGTAACCGAAAATAATTTTTGGTGCCCCTATAAAGCAATGCAATTTCTCATACCAAAATGTTTTAAATTACGTTTTATGAAAAAAAAAAATCATCCTAATTAACCCTCTCTAAATAGAATTCACATCCAATGCATTACCTGAAAAGAGAATCTTCTACAATTAGTGAATATGGATCATTCTTTTTAACTTTGCACAAATCTCAAAGCCCAATAATTGTTTATCTTGTCTCGCTACATGTACTCGTCAAAAATTTATTTATTTTGCCTCCTTTTAGTCTTGATTTCTTTTCATTTTTTAAATGTTATTTAAGAAATTTTTTAATTTATTGATAATTGATTGGTTGTCTTCATTTCTTTCTTTCTTTTTATATCATATAATAAACAATGTTATTTATCAATCTCATTTAAGTAAACATGATTATATTCTCTATTTTGGTACGTAAATGCATATAATTTAATTTTAGGAAAAGGAGGATAACCCTTTTAACAATAACAAGAGTCATAATATAACAACAACAAATAATACAACTTATTTTGATGATTCGTTTCTCTTGTTCTCCATTAAGCAACACACAAAAAAATTGTTGTGTATTAGTAAAAGAAAGCACATTAGTATGTCCTTCAAAAATGGATTTTACATTTGTATGAGAATATGTTGGTCTATTTTTTTATTGTTGAATAATTATTCTTTTTTCATTGGTCTATTCTTATAGGAGATTTTTTTGTTCTCTCATAATATATCCCGTTGCAACACACAGACACCATACTAGTAATTAATTAAGTGTTTTATTATTGCTTGTTGCCATAATTAATGATATTATGTGGCTCTGTATTTTGACGGTCATATTAGAATCTTTATTTGTAAATGACATCCTCTAAGTAAAATTTAACAACTAATTAAAGTATATAGAGTGATAGAATTATTTCTGATAGGATCATACAGGAGAGACATGAATAAAAGTTTCACAGCTTAATTAGAGATGGCATTCTTTGTACTTTGTAGATTAATTAAGTATTTTCAGAGCAAGAATGGAAGACAACACGAATAAAGATATAAAGTACGTAATTAACTCTGGTAAGGCTGCAAACTGAAGAGTACAAAATCGAGTAACGCTACCATGCTTTGCAAATTAAAGCGGTTGTTTTAATTTGCGCTCATATCTCTATTTTTAAAGTTCAAATAGTCAATCCGAACTTCTCAACATGTTCTTCATATTGAAATGAGCTTGGATACCAAATTTTACATTTTTTGGAATTTTTTTACTATTTATTAAGTCACTTTGAAAATCTGAAAATCCGGGTGAATAGTAAAAATTTCTGGACCACCGGATCAGCGATTTTCAAAGTAGCTTAATAAATAGTAAAAAATTCAAAAAAATATAAAATTTGGTCTCCAAGTACATTTTAATATGGAGATCATGTTGAGCGGTTCAAATTGATTATTTGAACTTCGAAAATAAAGATATGAGCGTAAATTAAAACACTCACTTTAATTTGCAAAGCATGGTAGCCTTACTCGTACAAAATCAATACAAGAGATTTTTATTATTTTACTCTATATACTTGTTTTATAAAAATTAATTTGAATTTAATAGTTGCCAGATGTACGAAATGAAAATCTATATATTTAAATCATAAATACAACTATATCTTATCAACCTCATCTCTAGCAAGACAACATCTTCCTATGTGCATGAATTGTTCTCATAAAATTACTTAAAAGTTCTATAAACTTCTAATGACAATATTACATATACAAACAAATACATATATATTTCATTTAAAAAATACATATATACTTACAATTTTATTTTCTAATGAGCAAGGATAATAAGATACGTTACGTCCATTCGTGGTCTGATAATTTTAATAAGGATAAGATATGAATAAAACTAATTTTTAAGGAGTAAAATTAGGAAACGGATAGTAGATTATTAATGAATGAGGGTATAAAATAATTGCATCCGTTCGGTACCGTACCCATTAATAGTACCCCTACTAACTACCCTCCTCCCTCTCCTCTATTTCTTCTCTATATAACACCCAAAGAAGCTAAAACCCTTCCCCAACACAACACAAATTCAAAAATGGAGAGGTGGTTCATAACCTTAGTAACTCTAACGCTATCCCTACTCTTGGTCGCTCAAACAGAGGCAAGGGAAATACCAAACCCTAACTCCAACCCCAAAGGCCTCAATGACCAAAAGAACTTTGTAGTCGGTGGCGGTACAGGCTACGGTGGCTACGGAAACCTTCCCGGTCTGCCAACTGTCGGTGGTGGTGCCGGTGCCGGAAGTGTAGTCGGTCTCGGACCGAATGGTGGTCTCGGGGGAATGAGCGGTATAGGTGGCATTGGCGGTGTTAGTGGCTTTCCTGCTGTTGGTGGTGGGATTGTTAGCACTTTCCCTGGCACCGGTGGTGTCGGTGGCTTTGGTACTATACCTGGTGTAGGAGGTTTCGGTGGCGGCGGTGGCGGTAGTACCGGTAGGACACTTCCTTGAAAGGCTCTGGGTTTTGGGTCGGTTGTGTGAGTTGTTAGCTTTGCATGTAATGAGGAGTACTGCAAATATATATGAAATAATGAGAATCTGTTTATTTGCAATCTTCAGTGAATTTGTGTGATTTGGTCTTTTGGGTTTGAATTAGGCTATGGGGTCTAGCTAGGTTTCTTTCTTGTGATCAGTGTCAACTAAAGAGTTTATAAAGGTTTGTGATTTTTATGTTCGTTTAGGTTTAGATAACTAGTGTGTTTGTGTAGTAAATTGGCACTATATATATATATATATATATATGTCTATGTGACATGATTTTGGTGTTGCTTTTCTTCTGTTACTTATATCTGTTTGATGTTTGTGTAATGTGACTGGTGTTAAGTGGAAGTTAGTCTTATATATAGATTGAAAATAGCTAGCTAAAGTTATTTTATTTTCTCTTTCTATTCTTATTGGTTGTTGAGGTTTGCTTATAATACCATATTTATCATATATATTCGTTAGCTACTTAGCTAGCAGAAATATTCTGTTTTACATAAATTAGTAGTCCCAAGCTAAATTTATTTTAATACATATTTACTAGTGTTGTAAAATGCAGTCCATGCGGCCGCATATACGTATGCAGTCCGATTCCGCATAAAAATTTATATGCGGTCTCAAATATGCGGTTTTGCATATGCAACTGCATATTGGGCCGCATATTTCCGCATATTGATCTGCATATGTGCGATTGAGCCGCATATGTCTGCATATTGGTCCGCATATGTGCGAATTTATTGTTTGGATGATTTTAATGGGAATATATTGTATGTTTTGAATAGAAATAAATTAATATATAGTTTAAAATCCGTATATATGAGTCCGCATGAAATTCCGCATATACAGTATGCAGTGATCTTCCACATACATGAACAAAACTGCATTTTACAACATTAATATTTACCATATTAGTAGTCTGTTGGCCCATTTAGAATTATTTTTAGATGCTATAATTAATGTCTAGCAGTTGCTCAAACCTTCAACGTACGAGTCCGGATCGTCTCAAGTAACTCAAATTTTGAGTTTAGATGCGAACTATCCGGTCAGAAATCAGACTGGCTGATCGGACCAATCCGCTTCGAAATTAATACATAATGAGCCACTTTAATATTCATGTCATAACAAATTTCACCAACCAAATCTAAACTCAGAAATTAAAGTTACTAGGTGATATGAATTCAACTACAAAAATATAACAGTATGCGCGAGGGGACAAACTTGGGTCTGATGGGTTCCAAAACCGTCCGATCTGCTTTAAAATCTGTGCACGTCGTTTTAATATCTGTGTACATTTTCTTCAATTTTTGTGTGCACGGATCTTAAAGAGGATCAAACGGTTTTGGAACTCATCGGACCCAAATTTGAGTCTGATAAACATCAGATCCAAATTTGTCCCATGCGCGAGGGATACTGTTGTGCCCTCGTCGCTAATAGAAAAAAAAAAAAAAAGTAACGCAATACAAGAATCTCTCATAGGTAGTTGTATGATGGGATACAATAAACTGCGGAGTGATTGGAATTAAAAAAAAAAATGAAAAAGGGAATTCTCGAGGCACCGTATATGGAGATACACAAAAATGTAGAGTAAACGAAATTTAAAAAATAATAAATGAATACAAACACATGGAATTCTCATAGACGACTGTACGCAGTAATACACTAAAATGGAGAGTGAACAAAATTTAAAAAATGAAAAAAGAATGCAACACACGCATTTCTCATAGGCGGCTTTATAATGGGATACACCAAAAGCATCTTGATATTTATCCCTTTGGCGACAGAGGGATGTCATTTAGTGTTGCTTATGATAGCTTAAGTTGCTCCAAGGTTCAATTTACCATTTGAGCAACGAATTCGGTGCTTCTCGGTTATGATATGAGCCGAGTCTATGCCATCCCTGCAATGCACTCTTTCTAATCCATTTTAGATGAAATTGAGGGTTCATATAACATCGTAGAGACCTATTTGGTATCCCTTTCAAGTTTTAGGGCTCAATCTGCATTAGAACCCGAGTTCCTATTTCTGTCTTTCAATCTTTCTCGACCGCAATTGAAGCTCGTGAGGAAGAAATGTTAGCAACGGCCTGAACTGAGAGAAGAAGGGAAAGGTCATTACTATTTTCACATAACGGTTTGTACTGAGCCTTGCTAATTTTACCGAATTTAAGTCTTTTGCTTTGGCTTAGTACGCGAGCTCAAGGAGGAGGTAGCCTTGACGGTTCAAACCCGCTCGGTGCTTTCCTTCCTTTTGTTATGTTATTATTCCTGGCTGAGCTTGGCATTGTATGAACCGAATAATCCCAAAATAAGGCTCATTGTACTCTGGGTTCACGCAGGCTGAAGGGTGCGGGGAACGCTGATTTTAAATCAGCGACGTTTGTCCGCTTCTGTGTTGTCTTGGTTTAGTATGAGCCATGAGGCTGTCTACTTGGTGCATCGAGTTATATCTGGGTGAGCCAAGTCTTCCTATCTTGGACACTCATTGAAAATGGCATTGAGTCACTGGGCCCCATATAGCTGGGGTTTTTCTATGCAATTCCATATTGCACCCAGAGCCACTTGAAATCAATTTTGATAAGTGTCATCCTGAATTTGCACCCAAATTATTATCCATGCATTGTTTTATGCATAAAAAATTAATTCCTTTCTAATTTTTGAGCATGTAACATATCAAAATTCATAGTTCGGAGGGTAGCATATCACTATGAACCTATGTTGCATAGATACGGGTACGGATATTGTACCGGATACGATACAGATACGGCGATACAACAATTCTCAAAAATCAAAGATACGATACGCTTTCTTGTTTTATATAAATTAAATATAAAAAATTATAAGTATATATTAAATATAATAGTGACTAGAATCAAACATCAAATGTAATGCAGTGCAGTGGTCAGCCTATATGGCGCTATAACTGAGAACCTCAGTTCGATTCACCACTGGAGCGAAAAAAATTCTTATTTTTGGCACTAGTCTATGGTGGACCCGATTTATTCAGACGTATTTAGACCGGTGCACGTATCTAGGCCGTATCGTGGAGTGTCAACGCCGTATCGGAGACCGTATCAAGATGTTAATGATACGCCACGTAAGCCGATACACCAACTGGTGTATCCGATACGTATTGGAGCTGCATTCAGTGCATATCCGTGTCCGATACGTACCCGACACAGATACGGAGCCTATATAAACGGATTTTTTGACCAAGAACGAGTTGGCAACTCGTTTTATTGCCAAAAAAAATGTGGAGAACGAGTTGCCAATTCATTCTTTATGGTTTTTATAAATATCAAAATATTTGATTTTTCTATTTATGGTTTATTAAAAAAAATCATGATTGATGACCAAAAAAAAAAAATTAGGTGGATGGTTTCTCCGTAGGGGTGTAAACGGATACGGATTATCCGCGGGTAATCCGCTCCGAATCCGCTTATTATCCATATCCGGATTAAACGGATACAGATACTTGCGGATATGGATATGGATAATTTGAGTATATGGAAAAATAATGTGGATACGGATACGGATAATTCCGTGAGGATATAAACGGAGCGGATATCCGTATATATCCGGATCCGAAATTTAATCTGTCAGCAGCTTTCAATTCATTTCACCCTTGCGAAATTTTCAAAAAAACATACATATTCATTTAAGTCCAAGAATCTTGATAGAAAAATTATATAATCTATTATGATAATAGATTGGTTCTTTAAACTAATAAGCAATTAGTCATGCATAATCATCACTGTGCAAACTTAAAAAGACTATTAAATTTTTGTCAATTTAGGTAATTTAAAATTATAAAATTTAGTAGAATTACTCAATATCTGACAATTATCCGCTTCATATTCGTATTTGAATCCGTATCCGTTTAAGACGGATATGCTTTTCAATTTTGATATCCGTTTACTATCTGTATCCGCTTGTTGAAAAACAGATACGGATATTGTATTAGCATTATCCGCTCCGTTTACACCCCTATTTCTCTGTCCTATTTTTTTTTTTTCAAAATATAGCTTTCAAATTCCTAAAATTTCTAATTATTAAATAGATAAATTCAGCATAAAGTAAATTTGTTACAGCTGGAGATTTGCCTCCATCTTAGCCGTCCAATTGAGATCTGTCACATCTACAGATCTTGAACTGATACAGTTAATGCATTGAACAGCTCGATGCTCCTGACACACACTGCTCCTAACTTGCTCAAGTGCAGTGCAGGCCAAGTTGCAAAATTTTTAAAGAGAACAGCTGGTTGCAAGACTTGCAACTGGCCAGAATTCCTACACTAATTAGCATCAAAATATTCTTTCTAGATTAAAAGAAGGAAAGGAAAATCACACATCTCCGTTGGAATCACATCACGGTTCTTTTAATCGGCTCCGTTCATTTTGATCGGACAAACCAAATAAGATTTTAACACAAAGTTGAATACTACTTTAAATAGTTTTAATTGATTGCTCCATCTTATTATTTATATTTTACGTATTGTTTTACAACTTAAATCATGAATTAAATAAATTTATTTAGAGAAATAAGATATTAAACTTTAAATTTGTGTTTATAACAGTGGATTCTACAGATAAAGTAAGTGTGAAGGAAAATAATTTGATTTACTTCGTCATTATTCCATCTTATTCTTGTTTTACTCTTCGTTCAAAATATATTAGCACGAATCTTAAAGAATCTCATGCATTACAGGATTGGTTTGGATTTTGATCAGACAATTTGAATTTAAACTCCAACGGTGAGGTACTGCAGAGGATCAAGATTCGTTTATTCCACCTCTTATTCCATAATAAAGGTAGTGTACCATTATAAAAGGAAAGGAATGTATATAGAAGTCTATGGTTATCTTGAATAAAAAAAAATATCTCAGGTTATTTTGATTAATTCCTTCTATAACAAGCTTGAAAGAAAAAAAATTAAAAAGAGCTTTATTTTTCTTTTCTTTATTCAAAATATTTGGAAGTAGTATTTCAAGAATAAAGGCTGATATCAACTGTAAATAAAAGTCAATTTTATTGAATCATATCTATCTTAAGGAGGGTTCGAGGGTTCAGTACCTCATGTCTTTTATATCTCATTATACCTCATGTTTTATATTTTTGTTTTCATAGTTCAAACTATCGATTCAAACCGCTTAACATGATATGATGATATCCATAAAATATGCTTGGGGATGAAATTTTATATATTTTGGAAAAAAAAAATACTATTTTTTAAGATAGACCGTTTAAAAATAGTTATTTTGTACCTATCTTAAAAAATAGTAAAAAATTCTCAAAACATATTTTAGTATGGATATCATATTGAGTAGTTTGAATCGATAATTTGAATTTTGAAAACGAAGATATAAAATATGAGCCATGATGAGACATGAAAAACACGAGATATTAGAACTCTCATCATCTATATTATGATATTTTTTTAAAATATCACTACCAGTAAATACAAACTCATTACAATTATGGACTAACTTCATTTCAATTAAAGCAAGTTTGTTAAATTGATATATTTTTATTCAGTTCAAAGGTTTTATTTCTTATTCAAAAAATGAACAAAATAGAAAATAAAAATCTAATGTTGACGTATTGTCTGAATTGAAGGCTAGTTATTAATTTGGAAAAAAAAAAATCCCTTTCATGTTTAGGAATATTGTTATTGTCTGTCTTTTGTTCAATTTAGTTTCTTCCTCACTGCTCAATTATCTGCGCCTGTTGCTGGTCCCACGTTACAGCAACTAAAATTATGAGGTACTGCAGAAACAATTTGCACCGTTTGATCCACATTGGCACGAATATTTAAAAGGTTTGCGGTCCGGATTATCATCGAACAAATTTTGAGATACTGTAGAGAATAAGGACTCATTCACTGGGCCACAGAATAATACCTAATTGACATTAGCATTTGTAGGCTCCAGCCCATAGGTATAAAAGTTTGTTGGGCTGGCCCACATAACTGTAGACCATTTTTTCTAATATATCCTCTGTGAAATGGTCTCTCGTTGTAGACCCCTCTTTTTTATAATATATTCTCTGTGAAATAATACTCTGGATAACTGCTTTTCTCAATCAGACAAGATAAATTATCCTTAAAAGGGGAGGAAATATAGTCATAAAACAACTCAACTATTCGTTCTTTTCTGTATACTAATAGTTTGGGAATTTTACAAGTAAATAGATTAATAGCCGCCTCCCTGAATTTTGAGTTTTAGTGGATATTTATCGGTATTGACTGGCTTTGCCCCCCCTGAAAATTTGTTTGCCCTGATCTGGATGATTAATTGGTAATTCGGGTTAAATTTATAGTTAAAATTAAATTATTATTTTTAATGATGATTGGTAATTATAATTACAAGTAAGAATAACAAAAATTACAACTCAGAGTATTATAAAGTGTAAGTTAAAATATTATTTTTTTATCAAATACCCAATTAATTGGTGGATTTAAATCCGATTAACTATTTAAACCCGATTCGATATTTTTTTGCCCCCCTCCCTCCTTGACAAAAATCTTGAATCCGGCCCTACAAAGACCAAACAAAAGAGACTCATAGTCTAATCTATAAATTTTAGGAGATGTCACACTTTAAAAAAATTATAATAATAATAACATTAGGCCCTTGCCCTTTGTCCTTTTTCTTTGTCTTTTAATATTCCTACTTTGAAAGCTTCTAGCTTTTTTTTTTTTGTAACAAAATGTACACAGAACTTTTCTTACTAAAAAGTTAATATTAATATTTAAAATAGTTTGACGACACCAAGCCTAAGCCTAAGCCTAAGAATTAATACATTCCAATAAAATATTATTTAAAGAATAGTGTTAAACAAGGGCCACACATAAGATTTCAGATCCACTACAATACCTGACCATATAGAATGAGAACTAAGTTGTCAGTTTTAATCTGGCACAGATCTCAGAGCAAAACCTACTACCCCTATATTTCAAATTGGCACCAAATAAATTTTTGACACCGTTGTAAGTATTATACACAGTAATTTGTATCCTCTGCATTTAACGGAACGTGCGATAATAAATCTGGACCGTCTGATTGAGATCCGCACAATATTGAAGGGGCATGTGCGTTATAGGCTTGGGTCGGATTGGCTCTGATCCTGATCAGATAGCTGAGATACAATAAACTCAAAAGAAAAAAAAATTGAGTTAATGCAGAATATACGGACTCTTTTACACATGAGTCCGGATCCCCTAAAGTAACTCAATTTTTGGGTTTTGGATCAAGACCGTCCGATTTAAATCAGTCAGTCGGAATCGTTTCGGAATTCGAATTCGTTCTCGGAATGTGTGCACTCCATATCTGGATGGATTGTCTCGGATTCGAATCGGACAGTTCCAATTTAAAACCCAAAGTTTAGGTTACTTCACTGGATCTGAATTCTTTACACAGTCGGTACCTCAGATATATCACATCACATTTAAAAGCTCTGGAGACCATATTTAGTTGATCTGCCTTTGAGTCTAAATCGGCTGAAATTTCAGCGGATCTCAATTCATCTGGTTTAAGTTTGGCTACCCGGAATAACTGTGAAGGATTCCTATCCAAAAATGAGAAAACGATTATACAGAGTTAATTAAGGAGTTATTTTCAGTGAAGGTAGATTTAAAGACCTTTTCGCCATTAAAGTAAGAGTTGAACATGTGGCCATGTATTAATTTGCTTGTTAATTGTCGTTTTTGTGAGAGGTCCCCACAGAACATTAGCGTGCTTCTGAAAAACCGTTGATGGTTGGTGCGACACCTTGAGTTCTATCTACCTCACGGATTGCCAGAAAGAGATATACTTTCAGAATGGCAACTAACAATTGCCCAATTTCTATAAATTTGTATGTTCTGCATTAATGCACCATTTAAGTTTTAGATCGGGTCCGTTTGTTAAAGAAACCTCATGCATTACAAGGGTGGACCAGATTTGTCGGAATTATGATCAGACAGTTCGGAATTAAACTCAAAAGGATGTGTTATTGCAGAGGATGGGGACCCAATATTTCAACTGGACCAGACTTCGACAGTTTAAAGGCGTGTTTTAATAGCTTCCCTGTATGAAGCATACCTGACCCCTGTACCAGTGTTTATAGTTTATACTATATTTTTGGATTGAATTTCTCTGATCCTGACATTTTAGTATGTTTTAGCGCACTCAACACAAAAAGAGGAAGGTACTGTCCAGAGTCCAGAGATATGCATGCACATCCAATCCAATGTTACAAGTAAATTTCAACTCAAAAATGTAGTAGACATAACAGAACACACACAACACATGTGAAACTCACAAACGCATACAGACACGGATAGAGAGGGGGGAGGAGAGAGATAGAAAGAGAGACTAACAAACTAGGCAACATGAAAATATCATCAATATACCAAACAGTAATGTAATATAACAAAATGTTCTCAGTTCTCAGGAGGCAATGGCCATATAAAGACAGCAAGAGTTGCTGAATTAAGATCCACACTTGAATCCATGGCAAACTGAGAGGATGATGATGAGGATAAGAGCGATGATTATGCCAAGCACAATGAGCTTGATTTTCATGTTTTGTAGCCACATCTTGCGTCGCACCTGGGTTCCCTGCTGTCTGAAGTCTTGTGCCTGAAAACATTCAAATAATTAAAATGAAGTTAGAAAACCTAGTAAACCAATGAGATACCGAGAAAAGAAAATAATGAAAAGGAGCAACTTCACTAATTCCATACTTTGTCCAAAATCCAACATGTCCTATGCCTTGAAAATCAGATCATATTAAATTTCCGTTTTTTTTTTAGAATATAAGCCACTGTAGGCAGATTATTCTGAAGTTCAAATAACTGTACACTTCTATTAACCAAGTTCCCTCCAAATTAAGGAAACATAAAATAAGCATAGTTTAAAGAAAATGATAAAAAAATGGTATATAAAATATCACAAGTACTTGGTTATATCATTTCATATATGGACACGGGAGGATAATGAGTTAACTTACCAACATAGGGAGTCAAATAGTTGAAGAGCTAAATGGCATAAATCAAATAGAGGTAAACCCTAAGCATTCTTAATGCCACATGAGAACCTTGGCCAATAGAAACATATTATGTCATAGCAATGCATCATGGCCTAAAGAACTTAGTACAGGAATCATTTTTTTTTTAAGGTTAGTACAGGAATCATTTCAAAACACTGGGACAAAGTATCACATGGTATATAATTGATAGAAGAGAAAATACAAAAAAAACAGACAGGGCACCTGGCCCAGTCAATTTTTAGGTACAGGAATTAAAAGGTTAGTGTCAAACCATTAAAAAGGAAAAGTCTGTGCATCTCTACACCACCACATGTGACATGACAACAAGAAACCATAAAAAGAAATAGAAGTTCAACAGCATGAAGAACCAAATTTCTGAAGCACGTACCTGTGAGCGAAGGTTCTCTGTTTTGTCAACAAGCAGTTCAATTTTCTCGCCTCGATCAAGAACCTGAAATGGAAAGTATGTGAGAAAATTATAAAAATAAAGCATAAATTCCAAAATTTGGGGTCTACAAGAAAATTTAACTATTGACAAACAAACGCTCCTCATAAACTTGATTTTATCACCTTTTCTATGTTCTCCATCATGACCCCTTTGACTTCTGAGACTTGTGCTTTGACTTTAGCCAGCTTGCTTATCTCTTCTGGGTGATCCACACAGTACTGCATGTGCTCCTTCAGTTTTGACCTAATAAAAGAAATTGCTGTTGTTGTAAATTTATATGCTACGCTTCAAAATTGGTTAGAAGGTACCAACTCTAGTGCCTGTATGTATTCTATTTGGACAATGGCATGTCTTTAGGAAAATAATTCACATAAGTCCTCGTCAGAACCTCAAGAATCCCAAATCTACCTATGCTACTCATATCTACTGCTGTTTGTCCAAAACTTCACTAGACAGAATGATAGAACAAAGCCTATGTTATCAGCTTATGCTGGTATAAGAACGAGATATTATAATCTAATACTCTGAACACCACGCTTCATAAGAACCTCTTTGTAAGTGCGGCAACTTACGCAAAATCACGGTTAAGGCCATTGGCTTGGGCACTTGCAGCTTTGCCACCACCAAATCGCTTCATGAAGTCTTCCTTGACTCGCTCGAGAAATGCGATAGGAACTTGCCTACCGACTGACTCAACCGCAACCACACAATAAGCTACAAAAAGAGACATAACAGAGGAAAACTTAGGAAAAGTAGATCTGGCAATGTAGAAGCTGGTTCACTTGATTACAAATGGCTGATATTTAAATTAGTTCACAAAATATACTGGTAGGCCACATACATCTAATACCGGAATATAATTGTTTGACAGTGCTTATTCATCCACTTGTCTATTAAATTGGTTCATTTCTATGCTCTCTTCATTCTATTTTCACTCACAATGTGGCCATGGATGAAGCTTTCAATTCAACCCTCCTAAATGGAAACATCTTAAACATTAAGGATAACACTAAATACAAATACTCCAGGAAAGGGGTCAATAATAAACAAAAGTAAACCTAGAGCAGAAGTATTTTTTGTTAATTATATAACTTGACAGTGTAGCCATAGATGAAGCTTTCAATTCAACCCTCCTAAATGGAAACATCTTAAAGAAATGAAGAGTCAGCACTAACACAAGTGCAACTAAAAAACAAGTACTAATCATTGCAAATTTTCAATCATTGAGGATAACACTAGATGCAAATACTCCAGGAAAGGGGTCAATAATAAACAGAAGTAAACCCAGAGCAGAAGTATTTTTTGTTAATTATATAAACTTGGACAAGTGAATACAGACTAAAATTTATTAGTTTATAATGGAAAAGGATGAAATTAAACCTGTATGCATAAAGTGGACATCTTATGAAAAACTACAAAATGATACCCATAATTTGGAATAAAGACGTAACCAGGGAACAAGTGCCTAGTCAGTTGCATCGCAAAATAACTTTAAATTGCAAGTTATGATATGCAGACCAGAAAGGAAAATTTCGTAAATCACGCTCTGCTGATTGATAGAACTAAAACAGAGGCAAGTTGAGGCACTCTTATCTTCATAGTTACCAAGATTCGGTAATTTACATTTACTGAATAATACTAAAAACAACATATCTATTACCAGAATCAATAAAGGTTCGTATAACTAACTTCCGCTATTGTTTTGTCACTAATTTAAGAAATAATATCACTACAGAAAAAAAAGAGCAGAAAAGAACGGATTGAAAAAAAAAACTGAAGGCTCAAATTGAATTATACGAACTAATATAGACAACACAGAAAGCAAAACTAAGGAAAATGTTTTAGTTCAGTTCTGAAAAAATAGCAAAATACTAATAATGATATTTTCATCATTTAGGGTAACTCAATCAATGAAGATCCCGACAAAAAACAACTACAAAGTGATAGAGCTTGATTATATACTGCTCAAACTGGCATATGGCAGTGAAGGCAGAAACCAATCTTCAATAAAGAGAATGATAGATCAGATCATAGGACGAAAGAACATGATCCCTGGATACGACCAGATCTGGATCAAATTTGAAGAAGAAAACAAGGAACAATAATAACAATAGTATCAAACCTAATACCACAACTGGATCTGAACCACGTATAGCAAACAAACACAAATCAGGCCAATCAAACCCTCCTAATCAGCTGAAGTAACCATCAACTTTCAAACTGCACATAATAATGACAATCAAAGATAGATCTGGATCGAAGAGTTAGAAAAACTTACTGAATCCATCCTCGACGAGGTAGTTAAAAGTGTGGCCATCGCAGTTGTATGTGAACTTGTTGTTGCTAGCAGGAAGCTTCTGGAGGCACTGAGAGGCGATGGTGGTGAAGTTGCCGCTGAACTCGGTGTACTCCGCCAAAATCACCGTGCCACGCGCGACGAAACTGTAGATCAGCGATTGCTGCCCCATCTAGGTTTCGCTTGCTCTGCGACTGATGGATTGGTTATTGCTCACTTCTCTTCTGCTTCGCTCTCGCTGGATCTAGCGAGAGAGCGAATTTTGGGGCGGTGGAGGTTAGGAATGGAAATCGACACTTTTAATTTGCTTTTATTTCTATTTACGGGTGCGGGAGAGGGGAAAGGTTGCGGAGCAACAGTACTAAATGGAGATCACGATTGTTAGAATACTGGAAATGAGATGAGGGATGGATGCCTACGCTACGCAGCAACGCTGGAGCTTTTGTTTTGTACTGTGCTAACGAGTACGGATTCTCTCAAGTAACTCAAATTTTAAATTAAATGAGGACCGTTCGATCAGAAACCGGCCAGAGCTGTAAGTACGGGACTCTGTTATTATTCGTGTCAAAACAGATCTGACGGTCTCAAAGTAAAACTCAAAATTTGAGTTGCTTTAGGTGTATGAATTCCTGTATAACTGTACAGGGCTCTAGGATAATACGCTATATACACATGCACCTTGTATATTTTAATAACCCCGACAATTTCGTAAAATTAAAGCATCTTGTCAGCTGTGGTTAGATTATTAGTTAGGTATGAAAGCTTTTAAATTACTTGCATATGAAGATAACACAATATTTATTAAACTAGATATAAATTTCAAAGAGTGAGGTTATAGTAATATGCATATCACACTACGGTATGTACTTATATTTTTATTTTTAAAGTTTAAAACAATTGATTTGAACTGTTTATTATAATATTTATAAGAATATGTACTTACTGATTGAAATTTATATTTTTAAAATTTTATTTATTATCTTTTTTGATAAAAAAAAAATTAGTCGGTTTGAAAATTCTAAAATATCAATAAACACAAACTTTCCACCTATATAAAAAAATAGTAAGAAAAATTTTAAAAATATAAATTTTGGTCTACAAGTGTATTTTAATACAAAGATTATCTTTAAGAGTTCAGATAGACTATTTAAACTTTCAAAACAAGAGCGTGTTCGGCTGCACAGTGGGCAAGAGAATGGGCACAGGGACTGATTTTTTTAACTGATTTTTACTGTTTATGTGGAGAAAAAAAATCCAATCTGTGAGTGAATCTTTTTTTCATGAACAGTAACTTTTGGAGAGCCACCGAACAGGCCCTAAAAATACGGATCAATAACATGAGTCGGTCCGTAATAGACATATTACCATAGCCTCATTCAATTTCAAACTATTAAATAATGTTGTTTTAGCTAAATAAAACTTGTAAGATATTCAGGAAAAAAAAAAAAAAGGGTATTGTCAAGAAATTTGTCACGGATTAAGCAAAAAAGGAATCGGCGCTGAAAAGTTCTCCTCCGTGTAGGGTAACCGTGTTCCTCCTGTCATTAAAAATTGGTTACAGCGTTTGTTTGAGAACTGTGAGTCAGAAACTTCGACAGCATAGCAAATTTCTGCTGCTCATTCTAGATAGATCTATCCCTTCTAATTATTCTTTCCCGTCCTTTTCACTTGCTAGCAAAAATAGAATACAGTTATAATTATTTTAATGGTACAAGGTGGGGCTATTACGATAAAAGATGGCTATTGTGAGTTGCGAACGAAAATATTATTTTTATTTCACGCTCATATTTTTATTTTAAAAATTTAAATAACTGATCTGTACTGCTTGATGTGTTCTCCATATTCAAATGTGCTTGGAAACTAAATTTTACATTTTTAAAATTTTTTTTACTATTTATTAAGTCACTTTGAAAATCGCTGATCCAATGGTCTAGAAAATTTTATTGTTTTTTTTACTGTTCATCCGGATCTGCGATTTTTAAAGTGGCTTAATAAATAGTAAAAAAATTCCAAAAAATATAAAATTTAGTTTCCAAGCACATTTCAATATGGAGAAAATGTTGAGCAGTTTGAATCGGTTATTTGAATTTTTAAATTGAAATACGAGCGTGACGTTTTACTTCACAACTCACAATAGCCCATCTCATTATGATAATGTGCATATTATAAATTAATATGTATTATAAAAATGTGTATGGAGATCAAATTTTATAATTTTTAGATTTTTTAAATAAGTGGAAAATCACTATTTTAGAATGGATCAAAAGTTGTAGACCAAATGATTTCCGACTTATTTAAAGAAAATGAAAAAATTTATAAAAAAAAATGTGAAATTTAATTTGAAGTATATTTTCATATGCATATATTATGTTGAAAATAATTAAACTATGAGTCCATAAAACAAATGACTGATTTTAGTCTCGCCTTTGACAAAATTGATAAAGACTTCAATTGAAATTAATTACATTACATTCTATCTTAATAAATAATAATAAACTTAGAGTTTCTAAATAACTGTTAACATAATTTTAGAAATTTTACACTCTCTGAATTTCTAAATCTGTACATCCCTGAAATTAAAATTAGAGTTTCTTAATTGCCATATTAGCGTTTAATTAAAACAGTATTAAAAATTGAACGAATACGGGTCGATTATTTCACCATGTCAAAGTTTTAAAACGGTTTCATATTTAAAAACTATTGAACAAAATTGCTAAATATGAAATCCATCTATAGCTCTAAAACTAATTTAGAAACTTCCAAATCTACTTTGAAACTCGAAAAATTTCAGAAATGTAGATGCTCTTCAGTTTCATAGGAGGTCGCTTGACTTTGTGTGCTCTGATCCGGAATTTTCCCAATTTTTATCTGTCCCAACACGCCGACTTAACTTTTTTTTTTTTCAAAACAAGTTAACTCTGCATTATGCTTAGAACAATAGTTGTTCTTGGAAAGAAATAAATCATAGAGGAACATTAATTAATTAATTAATTAGATGATGCTTACAACAGTTCTTTTATTGAGAAGAATAGCGTAAATTTAACTTTTATGGCATATATATTTTAAAATATATTATTTCAAATTAAAAATTGAGAGTGCATATGTTTTCTCAATTATTTAGATAGAACGGGTATTAAATTCGAATCAATTTGAAATTTGATTGGTTATTAATCATAAAGTTATTAAATCCACTGTTAAATTTTTTTAATTGCTTTATGGAAGGCTCGATATCTTTCAATACGGTTCAAATTTAATACATGCATGTCATATCTAAGAAACTAAGAAGTAAGAACACATTTAATAAATTTATTTTTGTTAAGAGGAAGGATCAAGTTACAACAAAGTTACAACAACGGTTTTTTTTTATTTTCAAAGTCCAAATTATCGATCCAGACCGTTTAACATGATTATCTAAATAAAATGTGCTTCCAAATCAAATTTTACATTTTTTTTAAAATTTTTTTACTATTAATTAAGATGACGTAAAAATAGTATGTAAAAATAAGAGTTTAATATGACGTAAAAATAGGATGTCCATTAGAATTATCAAAATGAATTACAAAATAATCTGAGTTCCAATTCTGAAACTTAGATTCCAGTTTAAATTAATTATCTTCTTATCTAGAAGCAACAGGAAAGTAAAAGGAAATGAGAAGTCTTGTCTCCCTCTCCAAAAAGGTTTCCGTGTTGCATGTTTTACCATTCAAACTTGGAAATACAATTCACGCCTCTACAAGTTTTGACTTCTGTTCCAAAAAGACCTTACAAGTAACATCCATTCAATTTGGATGCAAACCTTTTTTGCCAATGGGGTGGTCGGATAGACGGTCCAAATCGATCATTCATATCAATATGACAATATCAATATTTGTGTGTGTTTTATTGGATTATTTTTAAAAGAGGCGAGCTCAAGTTACAACAAATTTGAGTTATAACAACGGTTTTTTTTTTTTTCATTTTTAAAGTTCAAATCATCGATTCAAACCATTCAAAATCATTATCTAAATAAAATGTGCTTCCAAATCAAATTTTACATTTTTTTTTAATTTTTTTTACTATTTATTAAGATGGGTACAAAATTCAATGGTCTGAATTTGACTAGTTTTTATAAAATACTTAATAAATAGTAAAAAATTAAAAAAAATGTAAAATTTGATACGGAAGCACATTTTATTTAGATAATGATGTTGAACGGTTTCGATCGACGATTTGGACTTTGAAAATGAAAAAAACCGTTGTTATAACTCAAATTTGTTGTAACTTGATCTCTCCTCTTTTTAAAAACAAAATTGTGAATTTAATGCATATCGAACAACTATAACATGATATCGGAGCAAATTTGATTGGATGATTCTTAATATTTATATGAGTGAGGCTATGGTACTATGCATAGTGCATATTGGTCCACACTATGGACTTAAATTTTTAGTTTGAAAGATTTAACAATCTATCTGAATCTGAACCGTTTAACACGGTCTCCATGTGAATATTTACTTGTAAACCAAACTTTACATTTTTTTTCAATTTTTTTACTATTTCTCAGATGATTAGAAAATCACAGTTTTAAAATGGATAAACTAAATTTTATATATATTTTTATTTTTTTTACTGTTTTTTTTATATGGGTTGAAAATTACTTGATATGCAAATTCTGTATCATCCAAAAACAATAATTTTCTACCAATCTAAATCATTTTTAAAAAAATATAAAGTATAATTTATAAATATATATTCATATGAAAATCATGTTGAATGATTTAGATCAATTGTTAGAACTTTGAAAACAAAAATATTAATTCATAGTACGAACCAATCCGTGCTATGCATAGTACCATAAACATACTTTGTTTATACTCACTCTTTGACTTTTGACAAACATTATATTTCCAAGTAATAAAAACGCGTTAGCCTTCTAAAATTATTAAGTGCATAGTACAGTAAAAACGAATGGTGTAAAAGCCCGTAACAGATCGATGCGCACATCAACAATTATTCTTTTCTTAAAAAAAAAAAAAAAAAGCAATTATTCTTTATTGAATAGAGGGACTAGCCTCTGCACCTGGAACAGTAGAAGAAAGGGTTAATTTTTTGTGTGCCCTTCAACTCTTACTTATTTTTTTATTTATTCTTCAAGACTTCAATATATTATATTTACCTCTCAACTCTTCTCATTCTTTCTTATTTATCCCTTATAGTTAGTCAACACACTTTAATTTTAATATTTTCAACTATACTCCTCCTTTATTTCATCTCCTTCAATTAAAGCAAATGAAATATTTGTAAGAGAGACAATGGTGATCTCATCTAAAAAATAAAAAAATAAAAGACAATGGTGATCTTATCTTAACGAGGCATGTGGAGCCGTGATTCCTACATATTATATTTTGGTTTCCATCTTTCAGGTCTAAATACACCGACTAATATTACTTGAACTGTTGGACATTATTTTTTGGAGAAAATGGAGTGCCATCTAGTCTAACTTTCTATTGAATAAAACACAAAGCGCCAACCGTTTATAAGGCCTCCTCTTCTCCCATCTTACCAAGAATGCACTCTACTTTTTATAGTTAGCAAATACCATTCTGAAAGTCATCAAACTCAATGGTGAATTTTCATCAGCTTTTATTTCATAGTTAGACACTCTGATTAACAAATACGCTTTGAACAAACTCTTTTTGCTCCGTACATATTTTAAGATAACTTCACCATTGTCTCTCTCCAAGGCTTTTCATTTTTTTTTTGTTATCAAATACCCACAGGTCATTACATTCGGGTGCTAAAAATCATCACACTGAATCTTGTTTTCTCCCCTTAACCCACCCTATCACATTTTTATCTAAAACAGGGGAAAGTATGTCCGAGCAATCCCATCCATTAAGCCTTCCTTTGTTTGCTAACATATCGGCCATTTCGTTTTGACCTCTTTGCACATGCACACACGAGAAAGACCTGTTATCTTGTAAAAGCTTCCATATCTCTAACACTTCCTCAAACATTCGCCAATCTACATCTATCGGTGGTTGCTAGCTTGAACAAGCATTAACCAGCGAGAAACAATCAGTGTAAAACGAACAAGAATCTATTCCCAAACTACCAAGGCTTTTCATTTGCTTTAATTGAAAGAGATGAAATAAAAGAGGGATATAATGGGAAATATTAAAATTAATATGTGTGAACTAATTGTAAGGGGTAAATAAGAAAGAATGGAAAGAGTTGAGAGGTAAATATAATATATTAAAGTCTTGAAGGGTAAATAAGAAAATAAGCAAGAGTTGAAGGGCACATAAGAAATTAACCCTAATGACACCTCCACAGACCACAGTAATGCGTATCTCTACGGTACCGCACCAGAAGTGTATTAGATTCTGAGGAGAATTTTTTATCCATAGAAATTAATAAAATAAATGGTAGAGGAATTGAAAGAGTAGTTGGGTTGTAATATTTTTAGAAAGATCAGAATTAACAGTCTCTATTCAAAAATTTGAATCGGACTCATTGATTCTTGTCCAAAGTCAGGGGCAGACTCAGTGTAGTCCAGGGAGGGCAACCAATCCTCCCCTGGATTTTGAGTTTTAGTGAAAATTTATCAGTTTCGACTGGTTTTGCACCCCCCCCTCTTGGAATTTTTTTTTGCCCCCCTCTAAATGATTAATTGGTAATTTGGGTTAAATTTATAGTTAAAATTAAAATAAATTTCTTGAAATATGATTGGTAATTACAACTATAAGTCAAAATATCATAAATTACAAGTCAGACCATTATAAAGTATAAGTTAAAGCATTATTTTTTTTTATCAAATACATAATTAGTTAATGAGTTTAAATCCAATTAGCTATTTAAATCCGATTTGATATTTTTTGCTCCCCTGGCGAAAATTCTGGATTCGCCCCTGTCCAAAGTAATAAAATTTAACAAAGACCATTAGTGAAATAAATATATTAAAACTCTGAAGCGGGGACCAATGATTATGATCCAAAAACTTTAGATAGGGCCTGTTGATGACTTGATGCCAATCTTTTTAAAAATGTAGCAAACCAACTACTCTTTCTATATTTGTACATCTTATTTTATTAATTTCTATGGATTAAAAAATTCTAGACAAGTCAAATTTAATATGAGCATGCATAGGACTCTTTAAATTTGAATTAAAATAAACAGTTTGGATCAACTGAAATTTACAAATAACAATATACTATTACGAGTAGAACTAGGTGCTCCCAAGTTCACCTAACCTCTTGTGAATTTGACTCTAAAATATATCGAATCGATTTTAAACGATGAATCCAAACCGTTGAAATTCTTCTACCTAATTATTGATGCGTCTACATGTGAAAATTTTAAAGTTTCGAATTAATTTAATATAGAATCAAGTGGTCAAAGGAATCCAAAAAATGAATGCATTAAAATTAATTTACAAACCTTAAATTTTGACCACTTGACTCTATAATAAATTAATTCGAAACTTTAAAATTTTGACATGTAGACGCATCACTCATTAAGTAGAAGGGTTTCAACGGTTTGGATTCATCGTTTAAAGTCGATTCAATATATTTTAGAGTCAAGTTCACAAGAGATTTGGTGAACTTAGGAGCACCCTAGTTCTACTCTACTATTACAATTATGTTCTTGGATTGAACCATGCAACAAACGAAATATTTAGAGAACGAATACAAAAAAGAGCAAGAAACATGTCATAATCCAAACTACTTTTGTAGAGAGTAGGGGCGATCGTTTAAATTTGTTGACTTCTTGATTCGCACGAAATTTAAAACTGTTTCTATGAATCTTAATACAGTCTAAGTGATTCTGATAAATATCAGATTAAATTTGATTCGATGCTCATGCACCGCCTTCAATTCCTTTTTGTAGTTATTTTTAATTCTCAGTGTTTCAGATAAAAAAAAAATGAATTAAATTGCACAAGAAAAAGTCTAGGCTACAACGGATCCAAATCTGATGTAATCCGAATTCCGAGACCAGTGATAAGTGATTGTGAAATTCCTGCAATCTAAATTCAACCGTCAAACTGTTTCAAGATGCGTGTACGAAAAAACCAGCTGTTTTGAGATGTGTTCTCGAAAAAATTCGAGGAATAGATTCGAAATTGCAGGAATTTCAGATTACTGTTCATTGAATTCGGAATTGCTGCAGATTTATTTTCGGCTACAGCTCCTCATTTGGTTTGGGCCCTTTTGGGCCATGGGGCCATAGCTGTTGTTTCCTTTCTCTTTTCTTTGAACTTTTGTTTTTCTTTTACTCTTTTTAGTTATTTTAAATTGAGAGAACGGGTGATGAGTAAATGGAGAGGATAGTTATTATGTGATGGATATGCAGAAAATGAAGGAAGCTTAGGAAGGACAGTTAATCTCTTCCTTATCGTTTCTTTCCTAACTTCAATTTTATTTCAATTCCTTTAATTAGGAGTTGATCTGATATAATTTTTAGTCGCGACAAAAGAAAAGAAAGAAAAAAAAAAACACAGCAGTAACTAACGAGACAGCCAATGTTAAGATGTTCTTTCTTATTTTTCTTTTTTTGATGTTTATATTTCAACAATCTCAGTAGCCTCTACTGAATTTTCAAAAAACAGATAAATAAATAACGACACAGGAAAAAATAATGGATAAAAGATACTGCCAAAACTGGTTTGGCTATATGCAACATATTAGACATGTAATTTTTAATCTGTGATCTCTTGATCGTATGTTGCGTAAAGCTAAAATAACTCTGTCACTATTAATATTTTTAATCCAAGACGGTAAATAATAGACACTCCATAACACTTATTTTCAAGGTTTTAAATAGCAATTATCACGTTATTGCGGAAAGACTAAATAAAAAGCTATCACGAATAGCGAATCTATATCGAAAGCTATCCTACATAATATTTTTTTTAATTTTGTTTTATATTTCTACTAACTATTAACATTATCTAAAATCTCATATAGCAATAAGTAACGCAAAATTGATTAATGAATATTTATATTGAACCAATACAAAGTTCAAATTGCTATTCAGAATATTCCTAATAATATCATAAACTATCTATCCTTTTCCATTCAAAATAACCTAAGTATCATAACATAAATTATATATCTTTCTTTCTATTAAAAAAAATCTAATTATCATGACATAAACTATCTATCTTTTTCTATTTAAAATCAAAAGCATTCCAATTGATATAAAAATGATCTTTTAAAAAAAAATAGTTTGGACCTTTAAACAAAAACATATGTAGCATAGCATGTGCTATAGTGCATAGCGTGTAGCGCAAATAGCGGACCGTTATTATTACTATAGCAGCCGTAACTGAAATAACGCACTTTTATTTCATAACTTAGCGTTTAAGGTCCGAAAATACTATAGCGTGCTATTTAGAACACTGCTTATTTCTAATAACTATCGAGAAAATTTAATATAATAGACCTCCAAAAGAGAAAACCCCAATATTTCTTTCCTCTGCAGTCTGCACCATACCAGAGAAAATTGATTATCTCAGATTCTGAAGAGCTGGCGTCGGAACTATCATCAGAGAAATTGATTTCGATAGCTTGCACTGGACCTTTATTGCTCCTGTTTCATTTTTGCCAAATGAAGGAAGGTGTAGACCATTTGTTTGCTGCTTGGTCGATTTGCACAATATTAATTTGATTTTGGATGGGTCAGTTCCAAGATATATATCATGAATTAATGGAGCTCTTTTAATGAAATTTTAGTTTTTATTCAAACCCTACCAGCTAAGAAAAAAGTAGCAGCTACAGGGAGTTTAAAATGCACTGTTGGTTTTGTGTCTCAACTATACCTCATATCTTTATTTTTGTTTTTGAAATTCAAACAGTCGATCCGAACCACTCAACATGATATATATATTAAAATGTGTTTATTTTAGAAATTTTTTACTATTTTTTTAAATAAGTACCAAAACCAGTGATTTTGTAACTATCTAAAAAAACAACAAAAAGTTTTCAAAAAATATAAAATTTGGTCTCTAAGCACATTTTAATATGGAGATCATGTTGAGCGGTTCGGATCGACTGTTTGAACTTCGAAAATAAAGATAAATAGATGAGATATGGTTAGAGCACAAAACCAATAATACATTTTAAACCCCCCGCCCCGGCTTTGTATTATTGGGCAGATAACATCAAAGGAGACATTGCACATGAGCTGACTTGATGGATACAAGATGATGTTGATGAGATTCCAATTCGAGAATGAGAAGGAAGCAACCAAGTCCTTCTGACAAGAAGAGGAAGGTGCTTAGAGGGATTTTATAGATAATTTTCTGCCTAAACTTGTTGTTTTGTGTGATAACAGCCTATAAAATGTAACAAGTTCTAAGGCCTTTATGATATTTACTATGCCTTGATGACAGAGCTTACTGTGAAGCGCAAGTGAGCCCAATGGGCCGATGACAGAGTTGTTTTCAAATTCTGTAAATTTTGGTTCGATTTGTGCTTTTGCATTTGTGTGACTTCTTTTATTGTATCAATTATTTTAATAAGTATTTGTATGCAAATAACAGCAGCTAAAATTTGTAAGTAAGAAACTGTATAAGACTTATTACTCATATACCGTCCAATAAAAAAACAACAAAAATTTGTAATATGCACGTTAAAATTATCATAAAAACCTATACAATCTGACAACTATTTTAAAATTTTAGATTACATAATTTCTTGACCGGAAAAGTTTGTTACAATAAATTATATAATAAACAAAATAAATAAATTATCTTAATTACATACAGCTTTCCTACCAATCAACTAATATCAATCAGTAAATTGCATGCATTTTTTTTAGACCACAATGTCCCTTCCCTCTGCTCATCTCAGACCTCGACTATTAGAGTAGAGCTAAGGTGTTCCTAAGTTTATATTAAGTTTCTCTGTGAACTTAATTAATTCTAAAATCTGCCGAATTGGCTTCAAACAAAGAATTCAAATTGTTGAAATTGTTCTACCTTATGAGTGATGCGTCTACATATGAAAATTTTAAAAATTCGAATTAATTTAGTAGAAAGTCAAGTGGCCAAAATTTACAAGGTTTATAAATTAATTTTAATGCATTTATTTTTTGAACATTTTTTTGAACACTTGACTCTACACAAAATTAATGTAAAATTTTAAAATTTTTGCATGTAGACACATTACTCGTAAAGTGCAAGAATTTCAACAGTTTGAATTCGTTTTTGAAATCAATCCGATAAATTTTATAGTTGAGTACTTGAATTCACAAAGGGATTTGGTGAACTTAGGTTGTGCTCCAGATGGAGGGACACAGAAGAATGAAAAGGGAGAATCACTGTGCGACGGAGATGGTCCCCCCAGACTGGTCCTGTCCGACAGTTTCTCCTGCTCAAGAAGAGAAGAACCAAAGAGAAAACAGAGGTGAAGAAGTAATGTTCGGAGAGAAAAAAAAAATTTCACGCGGTGTTAATTTTTGACAAATTCTGTCACCTCCAATTTAAGATGTAAAATTACTGGCAGGAGGTTACCTCACCCCCAATCTCTTCCCTTTCTTCCCTTTAACTAGGGGTTTACCTATGTTCTGAAGCAGAGTCTTAAAAACATCCTAGTTCTAGTCATATAGGTTGGTCTCCACTCTCCAATAGTGAATAGATGGTGCTATAATTGGATCAAAATGACCTTTACAGGATTCGTGTCTCTTAAGTTTGACTGCCCGCTAAAAATGCTAAATTAATGGAGAGCATCGCTCTCATCCGTTAGACCATAGCTCCTTGTTGATCGGATCCGGCTCCTCTAGAATCTTCATTCTATATCCTCTGCAATTCAAAAAAATTGCTTCTCTGCAATAACCTGTTAACTATTCTAGTCATGAATTCAAACTCTTTTAAGTTCACCTCTCTTCTGATAAAACTATTTTATTTGAAAATTCAGAACTTGCTTCTCACAAAAAAAATGGAAATACTGGGAAGCTACAAATTTGACATCTATCAATGAAAAATAATAATACATTTTGTAATTTGTAACCTCAAATTTTTTTAAGTACCAACAGAAAATCTAATAATTTCAATGTGCACCAATTGAACAACTAAAGGAAAAAAAGATTTGTTCACTGATTAAAAACTAAACTTTTGTGATCCAGCATTGAAGCTATTAACAAATAAAATGTTGGAATTCACTGGTAATTTTTACAATTGTAAAATATAACTTTTGATTTCGAACTTCAATATTTAGATTATTACGAGTCCAGCTAGTATGACATCGGTGTCACATGACACCAACTCCAAAATTGATGGGATATAGTTCAAACGACTAATCCAAACTGTTCAAACCGATTTACTTTATGAGTGATGCATTTACATGCAATTTTTTTATATTTTCGAATTATTTTAGTATCAAATCAAGCGGTCAAAATTGTTGAAAAATGAATGCATTAAAATTAACTTAAAAACTCACACATTTGACCGCTTGACTTGATACTAAATAAATTCAAAAAATTATAAAATTTGCATGTAACGCACAACTAATGAAGTAGATCAGTTTGAACGATTTGGATTCACCATTGGGAGTCGATTCAATGAATTTTGGAGTTTGTGTTATATAGATTAAAATGACATTGATGTCATACTAGCCAGACTCAATTATTACATATAATGTATGTACATAATACATAGAAAAATAAGAAAAATAATGATATTATAAATTATTTTTAAACTTCTGTCTATCTTTAAAATTTTATCCATTTAAGACTCTCTGAATTTCTAAATCTCTACATCTCTGAAATTAAAATTAGAGTTTCTTAATTGCCACATTAGCATTTAATTAAAATAGTATTAAAATTTGAGCGAATAAGGGTTGATTATTTCACCACGTTAGAGTTTTGAAAAAGTTTCATATTTAGATACTATTGAAGAAAATTGTTAAATATGAAACTGGTTTAGAAACTGCCAAATCAGCTTTGAAACTCCAATAGTTTCAAAGATACAGATGCTCTTATCAACGGTTTCCTAATCTAAAAAATAAATTAAGAATTGCAGATGACCGCGTTTACTATAACCGCAGAGGTGCATGAATCTTACTAAACTTTAATATTAAGATACTTCCAAAAACAGGTTAAAAAAGTGTAATATAGTATTATTATTATAGTATGGTTAATTCAAAGGAAGAGATCCTCCAGTCAACTACAGTGCCCACGCAGCGCTAGTCACGCATCACTCACGCCTCACCGGGCACTGTTTTACTATTCTATAATAATCCAATCCAAATCCAAATCTCACCCCTTGCTTCAATTATGGGAGAACAACAACAAAAATCAATTGCAATTTAATACTTGAAAGCGATACAAAACCACTTGCCTTTTTAATAGGATTACAGGAAAGCTTGCTATTTGCACAAATAACCTTGTATGATTTAAAATAAAATATCTGTTGTCTGTGGTTATATAAGCCAACATAAGCAAAAATTGGTTATTTGCCACTCCAAAATCTTTAAATCTGAAAAATGCTATCACAAAACTATAAATCTGAAAAATGCCACTTAAAACTTGATTAATTCTTAAATTTGCCACAAATAAACAATTTTTATACTTTTTTTATTAAAAATTAACTGAAAAATCCAGTTTTGAGATATGTATTGCTGTATTTCTCTATATACCCTTCATACCTCTTATTATATGTATCTCAAAACTGGATTTTTTAGTTAATTTTTAATAAAAAAAAGTATAAAAATGGTATATTTGTAGCAAATTTAAGAATTAACTAAGTTTAGAGTGATACTTTTCAGATTTATAGTTTCGTGATGACATTTTTTAAATTTGAAGAATTTGGAGTGACAAATAACCAATTTTCCCATTTTACAATGTAGGATCTGATTTTTATAATTGATTTGTGTTTTAGTTAAAAATGCCAAATATAAATACATGTTTTTATATCAAGACAAATACAAGTTATATTTTGGCACGGAGAAATAAAATTAGTTAATGTGCGTGTGCTTTGATATGTTATAATTTTGGTTTCAATGAAATACAATCATATATCAACCTACGAAGAAAAATAGCACGTGTGAACAATTTGAACCTTTAATAATTAGACCACTAATTATATTCATTCTTTGTTTGGAGTAGAACTAGGGTGCTCATAAGAGTACCAAGCTCCTTCGTACTCTTAATTCTAAAATCTATCGGATTAACTTTGAACGACGAATTCAAACTGTTGAAATCCTTCTACCTTACGAGTGATGCGTCTGCATGTGAAAATTTTAAAGTTTCGAATTAATTTAGTATAAAGTCAAGTGGTCAAAATTAGAAGGTTTCTAAATTAATTTTAATGCATTCATTTTTTGGAAGCCTTTTGACCACTTGACTTTATACTAAATTAATTCGAAACTTTAAAATTTTCACATGCAGACGCATCACTCGTAAAGTAGAAGGATTTCAACGGTTTGAATTTGTCATTCGAAGTTAATCCGATAAATTTTAGAATTAAGAGTACAAGGGAGCTTAGTACTCCTAAGAGCACTCTAGTTCTACTCCTTTGTTTGATTAGTTAACTTGCAATTGTTAATTTTTATATTTACATATACAAAAAAAAAGTTTAATAAGTTTTAAATAAAATAAAAATAGACACGTTGTAATAAGCAAAAACAATAAATAAATAAATAAACACCTAAAAATAAAACTGACAAAGTTGTTCCTAGCACACTAGAAAACCGGATCCAGACATGCAAATCAAAATAGGGGGAATTTCATGTATATCCCTCAAAAGTTTCAATACTACGTATTTATCCCTCCAAAATCAATAATTACATATTTATCCTTAAAAATTATAGAAACTCACATATTTGTCCAATCTAACTCTATTATATATCAAATATTTCTAAAAAATAATTAAATAATATTTTTTAAATATTAATTAATATTGTAATGACCATTATACCCTTCATCTCTCTCTAATTTGTTGAGTCGCCCTTTAATTCTGTTCAGTGTAATTAGTTACTGTACGGTTCAGTTCTGGTACTGGTACGGTTCAATGGTTGTACTGGTACAGTATGGTTTAGTACTGGTACGGCAATGTACTGATACGTTTTAATACTGCTTTCTAACACAATGACCTTAGAAAGAAAAATAGAAGAAGGATAAAATGGGAATACATAAAAAAATAATGTTAAATATAATGGATTGGACAAATACGTGAGTTTCTACAATTTTTAAGGATAAATATGTAATTATTGATTTTAGAGGGATAAATACGTAATATTGAAACTTTTGAGGAATATACATGAAATTCCCCCATCAAAATAAACAATATTTTAAGGTCACTTTGAGATAAATAAACTCACGGTCACCGGGTTACGGTATCTCCGTGCGACCGTGCCACAAACTAAAATAGTACTATATTTCCTACTGAGCAGTAGCTAGTAGCGACCAGAGACCAGATTCTCCGACGTAACTCAAATTTTGTGATTATATATTAACCGTACGATTAAGATCCGGGCCAATCTGGCCCGAGGTAGACTACACTGGGATCCTTAAATAATCGTGCCAAAGCAGATCTAACGGTCTGAATACAAACTGAAAATTTGAGTTACTTTAGGTGATATTAAGTCCTAGTAGCGACCCTACCAAGTCTCCCCTCTCACTGCCCACTCAGCTCTTTCTTTTTCTCTCTATCTCGCCTCAAGATCTGTTCCTTTCCTTTCGGAATCCAGGCCAACTAACCGCCATTCGCGTCCCTTGCGTTAGATCAAGCTGGGTTTCGCCAAATCTGACCAACTATGGACCCCACATCTCTGGTCTCCAACATGTGGCACCAGCAACAGTTCCCGCCGGTAGGGTTACCGCCTGGTTTGGTGGCCAGGGGCGACGCCTCGGTCGAAGGATCCATTGTGACGGATCAGAGTGCGGGTAGTCGTGGTGCCAATGCGAGGAGGAGAAGGCGCGGTGAGGTGGCCCCACCTGCTTCAGAGGACGACTCGTCTAAGCTTGTGTCTACTAGTAGTGGCAACGATTTGGTACGTAATTTGCTTCTTAGCTTAGCTCTGTTCAATCTTTCACATCGTTGTAATGTATGATTAAATTTGGTTTTGACAATTAAGGCATATTGGTGACTAGAGGAGCATGATCTGATAAATGTTATTTACTCTACAAGCGGCATTTCCTAATTGTTTAGTAATTAGTGTCTCTTTAAAGTTAGAATTTTTTTTTTTTGGTATTTTTATATGGTTTTTGGTCAGTATTCACGGAGAAATTTAAGTGTACTGTATTTCTGTTACATGCAGTAGTAATTGGACTTAAATAACTATATTACATACAACAATGTGTTAGTTAAATCAGGTAGAATGGAGATTAGTTTTGCCAAGTTCTCTCTCTCCGCCAAAAATATGTACCTGTATTTCTTAGTGTGGTCGTATTGGGAATGCTTTGAATTGGATGAAAGTTTTTCATCTGGCTATGGTTAACTATAATTAGGTTAATTTTAGGTCCAAATGTTGTGACCTTTAGCTTTGTCATATAAAATCAAGGGCTTAGTATCAGTTTTATTATCTTTTTCTTCTCTTTCAGGAAATAAATGAATTTTTTGTATTGTCAATCTTCTCATCCTCTAACCAAATCATAACAAGTCACTGGTCAGCTGACCACTTCACAGTTTTCTTTATTTACTTAGATACATTCAGTGCTACTCATTTTTGAAAGAAAATGTCTCAAAATTTGACCGGGGTACATAATGAATTGCTAATGAGACTTCCCTTCTTTTGTTGTAACAGACTGACTCAGAAACAAAACGTATAAAGGTCTTGAAATCAAATGAAGAAAATGCGAACACCTTAAAAGTCGAAGCAGAGGCGGATTCAGAGCCTGACAATAAGCCATCAGAGCAAAATACTGCACCCCCTGAGCCACCTAAGCAAGATTACATCCACGTACGCGCCAGGAGGGGCCAAGCCACTGACAGCCATAGTCTCGCCGAAAGAGTAAGTACTGTACTATTATGAAATGTCAAAATAAGAGGTGCAGTGTATAGAAACGAGAAGTACCTTGCATGTTCTCTGGTAAATTTGATCTGTATACTCCAAAGATGTCAGAACACGGGGTTTACTGTAGAACACCTACAAAAGGAAAGACTGTAATAACCCACCAAGAAAATATTTGATGTGGTTGTCCTGTTTGTGTTTTTTGATAGAAATCCGTAGGCATGTACTGTATAACTTCATCTGTATATCTTGCATATCCTGTTTTTTTGTTTTTTGACATTTGATTCATAGAAATTATAAAGAGTTCACAACATCAGTACCACAACAATCATGAGAAATCAAACTTATCAACACTTCCAAAAAGAAATAAAGTATCTAAAAGAGCCTAAATACCGCATATTCAACCAAGTATGTAGGAATATTTGATGTGTTTTTTTCCAATCCTGTTTTAGTTTACTTCAGAAGTTGTGCGAGGTATTGTTTTCTCGCTGTCTGTGTCTTCAAAAGTAATAAGATAATAAATAAAAAATTGAGTGTTCTAAAAGTTGAGATTTGAGAGATGGACAAATTGGAAGTCTGCCAAGATTTTGAGAGGTAAATGAGATGTATCTCATTGCAGGGATATACACGATATCTTTCACGTTTTGCAGGGCTACACCTTCATTTTTTTTCTTAATTTTAATTATTTAAGCATCACTTAACCCTGATCCCTGCATTAAAACTCAATTCAGCGTAAAATATCAAAGAAAGGAAAGATACAATGGGGCTTGTTTGAGACTGATCCCTGCTGAAACCTCAAGTGAGCAGTGAACAATCTATAACAAAGATAATTGTAATGAAAGCATAAGATAGAAGAAATTTGCTAGAATTGATGTACTTGGTTGAAGTCGCAATTATCACTTAACTCCTAAAATATATATATATATATATATATAAAATCGTCACTTAGCTGTACCTATGGATCAATTCCTTTGTTCCTTTTTATTTGTATTGTTTGTATTTTGTTGTTGAAAACTTATGAAGGCCTTCAAGTCTCCTATCTCATTTTGTTGGTTAACTTTTGATTTGATGTCAGGCGAGAAGAGAAAAAATAAGTGAGAGGATGAAGATCCTTCAAGATCTGGTCCCAGGATGCAACAAGGTATCATAACTCCAAATATTTTCCTTCTATTTACAACAGTTGCCCAATTTTATTGACATGTGATCGAAGTTATATACATTCTGTTATATGTTGACAAGTTTTCCTCCCACTTGAAAAGACCAATTTTGTAAAGCTAATTCACGTAAAATCAACCAAAGAGGGATTACCTGCTGGCATTTGTAGTTTTTGGTACCGGATAGAAAGTCGTTGATTGAGTTGAGACAAAAAATTCGGGAGCTGTTTAGCCATGAGGGAAGAAGACATTTATAAGTAGTTGAAAATATGAGATTGTGGAGTACTTGTTGCAAACGTCATAAAAAATGTCGGTCTAGGTTGAAATTGTGTTCTTCATGTAATCAGTTGATAGGCAAGACAGCTGTTGAATTACTAACTGGGTTATTTTTATTAAAACAGGTGATTGGCAAGGCCTCGGTTCTGGATGAGATAATAAACTACATCCAAGCTTTGCAACGCCAAGTTGAGGTGTATATATACTGTTAAATTTTTGATAATATTTTCAGACTAAATATTTCTGTACTCGGAGTCGTGATACTGTAATTAAAATAGTGGCCACATTTTTTTTTTTCTTAGTTCTTATCTATGAAGCTTGAAGCTGTGAATACTCACATGAATGCTACTGGCATTGAAGGTGGCTTTCCTTCTAAAGATGTAAGTTGATTGTATAAAGATTATTATTTTTTTAAATTAGCGGTATATCCACCTGTTTCGTTACTGAAGCATATGTTTTACAACCTACATATTTACAGACCAACCCCTCGCCTACTACATCACATTTATCTCCCAAATGCACTCGCTATTTCCGTATCATTCCCTTTACAACATTTAATCTATTTACTCCTACAATTTGATTATTTAGAACAGCCAAAAATAGCCAGAAAACTCTTTGAGTTTTAACATAAAAGGTGACAGAGATATCAGAAACTTGACCAGTTCAAAACTCAAATTTTTAAGTTTAACATACCATTTTTTTTTAGTTTTTACGATTGAGTTTTGTACAACAAACCTTCCAAGTTCTTTCATAATTTTGTTAGAAAATTTCTGCAGTTCCATACTTAGCATATCATAAATTTGCCAGATTGGTGGAATAATAATTTTTAGTACTTGATGCTTGGAGATGTGGTGTTCAGTTGTATTTACTATTCAAATAAATAGTAAAAAATATACATTATATCTGTGTTTATTTATGTATTATTCTATTGTATTACAGTTTGGTGCACAAACATACAATCCTGCTCCGAGTTTGGCATTTGAACCACAATCTTCAAGAGAATACAATCAGAACTCGGCACCGGAGTGGCTTCATATGCAAGTCGGGGGTGCTTTTGAAAGAGTCACATAAATTTCAGAAATAATAATAGTACCAAGATATGCTTCGAGTGGTAATAATAATTTAAATTAATGTACCAGGGTCAATTTAGTTCCAAGGCTGTAGGTTGCGAATCTTTAGTTTAGCTATCTTGTTGTGTTCCAAATGCCGTTTTAATTATAGTTTGGAGCTTTCGTGTTGTTGATAGTCAATTTGTTATTTAGAACTAAACGAGTTTTAGTAGCTTCTATTGTAGACACAAAACTGCTGTTCTTTTGTACTCTCGTCTATTTTGATCCTTAATCATTTCTTGTGGTGAAGAAGCCGTGGTACTAGAATTAGATATATCAATTTTCTTTTTCTTTTTTTGGCTTTTCTGATGCATTTGTATTGCTACTTTTGATGAGTGATGCAAATTAAGGACGGTTTCTAGCACATTTATGTTCAAAAATAAATTACAATTTATGACAATTAACCCTCTGATTTTGTTTTTTTAATTTTGACAGTGAGTCTTTGGACTTCTAATTTTTTCATAATTACACGTAATAATTTTCTCAGCACAGCTAATACATAATTTTATTTTCTTTGAATATATGAATAATTAGTGGTTAGTTATCTAAGTACATTTCATACAGAGATCGTGTTTTAGAGATATGGATCCAAAGGCCAGCATGAATCCATCTGACCATCATAATATGCATATCACCATAGCCTCACTCATTAAATTTATGTTATGTTGATTTTTTTAATTATTTCAGAACGAGGGAGCAAAAAATGAGCTTTATTAGCGAAAGGATGCAAGTTAGTAATAAAAACTTTCTGAGACTTCACAAAACTCTAATAACTTTTTTTGCCTCGCTCAAACGTGATTTGGAGTCAGATTTGTACCAAATTCGACGGATAAAAGAGAACAGCACCAATGGACACCAATGGAGTATGATTTGTGCAACGTGTTGGTTAGAATTTTTTTTTTAGCATTATTAGTTATTCAAAAGTCAAAATTTTGATTTTCTCTTATGATTTCACAGCATCTGCGAGACTGCGAAAGTTAAAAAAAAAAAGAAGTCAAAAAGTTAATAAAAATTAGTTTATCTCCATTCTTATATAATGCACGTTGTTGTCCTGATCCGCCAACGGTTGAGATTGCAAGATGAATTTTCGGATTTAATATCAATCTTTCAATCACAAAATATATTTTTCTCTCTCTTCATACTTCCGAATAATATCTATTTCAACACTTGCAAGGAATAAATAATAACAACTATTCTAACTATTCTAAATAATAAAAATGCTGTTTATGTACACATTAGTACATTACTATTATGAATAGCTCTATTCTCAAATAGCCTCTATTGTTGGTGCACCTAAATATAATATATACTTAGTATTTTAAATAAAATAATTATAAAATTATTTTACAGAAACAGATAAAACATCTAATAGCCGTAAAATGACAAATTAAAATTAAGTGACCAATAACTAAAATAAAATTCAGTGAACGAGACAAAATTTTAACAAAAAAAATAAGAAGTGTTTAGTATTCTCTCTGCCAACCACCGGTCCATACCAGTCCATGTATAAAAAGTTGGCACTCTTTGGGCTGAACTTGTCGTGCACCTGGTCCATTGTGAATATGACCGAGCCGAAAGCGAGTTTTCTCAAATCCTACTGACTTTAACAAAAGGCGGAATCGATGGAGTAATAGAGATGACAAGATCTTTGGAGCACTACATAAAATTTCAAATTTTTATTTTTATTTTTTTGAGATAAAAAGGACGAAAGTAATTTTTTAATTTAAATATTTATAAAAATATATATTAAAGAAATGTATTTAAATAAAAATATGATATTTAAATATTATGTGACATTTTTTTATTGGGCCTATGATTATTAATGGTTTAAATTGCAACTTGTAGTAAGTTTTTATGAGCTTCAAGTTCTGTTATCCAAATTCCACCTTAGCTTTCAAAATCTCCAAAAATATAAACAAATTAGAACTGTCTCACGCTGTTAGTTTCCTTTTGTTTAGTTATTCATAATTTTTTTAACATGTTGTCATAAACACTACTTGTATACAGTTGTATGTATAATTTCATATACTTTTACAGGCATTGCATCAGTAGTTATTGATTATATTATGTTTATGACAACACATTCATGCCTTTTTAGGTTGTTCTAATTATATACTACAATTCTATATTAAGTTTTGCAATTAAGTACATATGTCATGGGCTTATTTCTACATTAATCTTATTGTTCTAAAGAAAAAAATAATGGAGAGACAGAGAGAGGGCTTCTCTCTCTGTTTTTTTTTACAGGAGGTGGAGGGAGGAGTAAGAGAATACAAAAATCTTTAGATAAAATAAATGCCACAGTAGCTTTAGATGTAAAGAGATAACAGAATGATCAAATTTGGATAATTATTAAAGTTCATTGTCTAAAAAATGAATAAATATAATATAGAGTGACTAAAACGAATTAAAAGTAAAATTCAGTGATCTCAAACAAAACTATTCTGGAGTAAATAAATCTTTTCATAAATAAGTGTTATTAAAAAGCACGGTTTATTAATTTTGAAAACACAAACCACAAAACACGAAAGCAAAATAGAATTCTCGCCGCGCTAAAATGATGGAAACGAGGCGACAAAGAAGAAAAAAAAGATTCAACACAATTTGAAGAATTCTAATTTGGAACGGTCAAAATTCTTTGGTGAAATTGTGCACATAAGCAAGATATTTGGCAAGACATATGGTGAAAAATGTCAATCGTATTATTATTTTTTAAGTGATGTAAATATTAAATTTAGCTCTGACGAAGTAAAATTTATATTTCTTTTATTGTTAGAAAGATATGTGTCAATTTTGTCTCATTTGTTAATCTCATTTATTTAAAAAAAAGTAAAACCCTAATTTTTAGGGTTTTAATGACAATTAAAGTAAATAAGGTTAAATATAATTGTTATTTATTTTATGTATATAAATGAATTCTTTTGGTGTAATTTTATGTTTCAATTATTAAAATTCAATTTAAAATCAATTGCATTGAATTATATTCTATTGAAATCATTTATGTTTATAAAGATTAGTTTCAGATCAGTCTTAATAAATTTCCATCTTGGATCAAAATGAAAGGAAGAATCTTAACTCGTGCAAAATAAAGTTAATACTAGCTCAAGCATTTAATGGTAGCACAGGTGTAATCTTTAAATACTTTATCCCTTGGAGCTGGTCTTCGTCATGACTTTGTTTCGGTTCTTGTACTTACTTTATATGCAGCAAGCCGCGATAAGTTGAGTCCGATCCTCTGAAGTAACTCAAAATATTCATTATAGATCCAGACCAATCCAACCCGAGGTGGAATGGAAGGGTCCTTTAATATTAGTGCTAAAGCAGATCGGACGGTCCATATATAAAATCAAATTTGAGTTAAAACTTGTTATCGATTCAACACGAAAGGAAACCAGTAGGAAGCAGTACGAAATCAGAACAGTATGCCACGCACCTCATCTTCCTCAATTACGTAAAATCCCCATATTACCCTTTTCTCTCTTTCCCCTTTCTGTTCCCATTTCCATGGCTTCTCTCGTCTCTTCCCCCTCTCCAAACCCTCTTCTCTCCTCTTCTCAGCCCGATCTCCCCTCCATGCCTTCTCCCTCTCCACGATCTCCTTCTCCTTCTTCCCCACCCGATCCCCCTTCGAAGCCTAACCCTAGTCCCTCCCCAGTTCCAAGTACAGAACCCTTACCCTCCCCAGCTGGGCGAAGACAAAGGTTACCGCGCGCTTGCACAAGTCGATCCCGGATACGTGACGCGGAACCTCCGCCACCTCCGCCGCCGGAGCGTCGTCGGAGAGAGAAGACAGAGGAGGCGGGGAGTTCGGTTCGGGTGGTTACCCCACTTGTGCCCGATCCGGTTCCCGCTGATGACTTGCCTCTGTTTAAGCTCAGGTCCATGTGGCAACTCGCTTCTGTGCTGAACTTTCTACATGTAAGAACTTAGAAAAAAAAAAAAAAAAAGGTGGTTAAATTAGTTGCGTTTCTTTCACAAGGAGGAAGCCCTAGGAGATGGGAAGTTGTGGGGAAACCCTAATTTGGTTACTGTTCAAAATGTACTATTTGGTTAGCAATATTTGGGGAGGACAAAGGAGATGAATGAGAAATGGGAAGAACTTTTGTGTTAATCTCCTCTCTAAACAATCACTGGATGCTTACTTTGTGCTACATTCCTCTCTTCTTCCCAATTTTCCCTTTTTCTTTTCTTGTGCTTCATTTCATATGCCTAGTTTAGTTTTTAATGGAATTGAGATGGTAAAATGGAAGTTTGATTATAGGTTTTCCGGTCGCTACTGAACATAGCAGCTGAATTCACGGCAGAGGAACTGGAGTCATCATTGATATCTCCTAATAACATACTTGATGATATTCATATGCCGTTACTTAAGGTCAGTGCTTTCTCATTATGACGGTTTCAAGTTGTGGCCATTTCAGCTCATCGGCTTTTATTTTCAGATTATTTACGTGCGTATGAATTTAATTGTCATCTTGTCCTGACAAGCATACATTTTCGTACTTAGTGCAAAATCTATCTTTCTTTCTACTTCTCTTTGAGGTCAAATAGTTATTCTGCAGTAGCTTAGCTCTTGTTAGAGCTTATATTGGACTTTAGAATGTCACGAGTTAACATACTTAAACAGCTTATTTTTGGGAGATAGTAATACCTGCCACAGACTGGGAGACTAGCTTGTATGATTATTGAAAATGATAGATTGAGCATTTTAATTTTTTAGACCTGATATTATGCTACTAATGCTAACATAGCGGCCTATATGTTAAGGGGTCATATTTTACCCTTTCATGTCTGAACGGTAGATCCAAGCAGCTTAATAAAATGTAGGGTTAATTTTCTTTTTACCCTCGAAAACTTTTTCAGTTTTCTATTTACCCTTGTACACATTATTATATCTCATATATCCCTAACTTTTATCCTTTTCTATTTACCGATGAGTTAATTATCCACAGTTAGTGTTGTCAGAATATACATTTTCCCATTGTACCCTTACTTTTAGAGTTTTCTGTGATCTTATGGAAAGTGTGAATCACCCATAACATACTCATAAGTAAATCAGAGGCTGCTATGGTCAGCCAACTATAATAAATGCTCATTTCTTTTCTGCTGCATTAAAGAGATATGGAGATCAATCGTCAGCCTAAAAGGCCTTTAGTGAGTAAGAAATGTTTTGGTATCATTTTTGGTGCTTTCTTGTGGGTGTTTTTGGTTAAAAAGAAATTAAATGTGTTTTAATAAAAGACACCAATATATGTTGGCACTTTTTGGATGCTATTATAATCTCACTGTTGACTAGTAAATTTAATTGCGACAATTATATTTATTCAAGTTTTTATACCAACGTATCAAATTGCTGCACTTAAATACTTCGTCCCACAACTTTGATTATTTTTTTTTTTAAATTGCCTCACTGAATCGATTAAATAAGGCTAGATGTTAAAGTATCACTCATACTTTTTGGAATGTCTAAGGTGGCAGAAAAGAGGTTGATACCATGTGTCACCTGAAGTTAAATGGAGTAATAAATTAAAACAATGGACAAGAATAGTGAAGACCATGTTTTTGATGCTATCAATTAAGTTTAATTTTCTCAATACATATTGCGGTGGTTTTGAGTGGGATAGCGGACAAAGATGCTGTGTGATATGAATTCGGAAATAGTTGGTCGCAATTTTTCCTGCCTTAGTTGATCGGAGAAAAGAGCGAAGTCACAAAAGTGAAGGTTGAATAGGATAGAGAGAATAGGGTAAATTTGTCAATTACTATTCTAAGCCAAAGATAAATTGTCATTTCACTAGAGTTACCTTAGCAATAACAAGTTAAGGGGCAAGTATGATAGAGTTAGAATAGTCAAGAGGTAAATAAGAAAAATTAAAGTCTCGAGGGAGAAATAAGAAACTAAGAAGCGTTGAAGGGCATATGAAAAATTAACCCTAAAATCTACATATTAAAATCTTGTAGAATACCAAAATTTATCATTTTTTCGGATTTTTTGTACTGTTGTTCTATTATTTTAGGGTCTATCTTTCAGAAATCATAGAAAATAGTAAAGAAATAATTCTAAAAATGGAAAATTTTGGTATTCTATATGATTTTGATATGAAGATTTAGAGAGCCGCTTGGATCGACCGTTTGAACATGAAATAATAAACTGTTAGCATATCGGCAAATATGCTAATGTTATTACATTAGCATTAACTCTTTAGACCTTATCATTGTTCTTTCTTTCTTTCCCTTTTCATGTTTAGTTACAATTTTGGTTCTTGGAGGATACAGAAGATGAAACTTTAATTTTCTGGGCAAAGAAAATGCAAAAATAGAAAGAACACTTCATCTTAATCACATATTAGTCAATCTGATAATATGTGATGTTATTATATCTGACATTTGCAAATTTGTTTTGTATGGACAGTCAATCCCTCCTGTAACACGCATGGCCATGGGACGTGGAACTTGGGTTACAGTGTTGTGCCGAAAACTGAGAGACTGGTGGCATTGGGTACGTGTACTAAATTATTGTACCAGATTTAGTTCTTTTACAAAATTTATATTTTTTATGTTTCCACCAGATGATTCTTGAACTGAATAATCTTTTTCTCTCACCTTTCTTTTGAGTTTTATCATATAGTATGCCTTGGTTTAGTAGTAATTATGTTTTCTGTGTTACTGCCCTGAATACCCCTAAACATATAAGTGGTACAGTACAAGTTGGTTTAGTACTGGTGTGATAATTCGCTTCATAAATCATGCAAAAACTCACTTAGTTCCTTACATCAGGTTGGAGAAGGTGAAGTGCCGATTGTTGCAGACCACGGGTAAATATTTAATATATAGTGTATCTTTTCAGATCAAATAGGAATCTCTTATATTTTGATGTAATCCCATTCTTGAGTGTATATGTTTTTTCTAGTGCGGAGATTGAGGCATATAAAACACTTGATCCAGCCACTCGTCTGGTGGTTTTGAAGGCAATATGTGATATTCGAGTTGAGGTTTGTTGTTATATTGTCAACAATTTTTTTACTTCATAGATTTGGGATTTTACAGTTTATTGGTTGCCTATTATTTTGTTTTCATGTCAGTGATGACTACTGGAGTTTGATATGGTATTACAGTAATTACTAACTGGAAGTTTCTGATTCTGCTTAAATTTAAGACAAATAAACCATTAAAATCGACAAAAGTAATCATCAGATTTGAGAAATAGGTACTAAATTAAAACTGGTTTTGTACTATCTTGTGCTAACCAAGTAACCAAGCAGCAGATCTATTAGCTTATATGGTTATTATGAAATGTGTTGTTTTCAGCAAGAAGATATTCGGAATTACATTGACCATTCATTAAAACGTGGCGCCTATCTGTCGTTATTTCGTAAAGAACGGGTTGGTGGTGACTCCTATGGAATCTCCTATTGGTAGGTACCAAATAATTTCTAAGAATAGTGACTGTTCACACCAATTGTGTTATCATCCCTAATATCAAGTATAATTAGGATAAATATACTTTTGACTGATGAGTTTTCTGTAGCTTAAAATGGGTACCTGCAGTTAAAGGTGCTTGCAGGGTACTAAATGAACTCTGTTGGTTATTTGTCTATATATTGTTCTTTTTCTCACGCTTTTATTGACCAACCTTGTCCGTCTATATCTGCAATTATGGCCCCAGGGGGGGGGGGATACTGATGTAAATCCGTACTTTTAATGTAGTTTATAAATTCTAATAAATTTGAGGGTTCATATGCCTCACATCTCTTATCTCTGTTTTCAAAGTCCAAACAGGCAATCTGAACCGATCAAATTTTATATTTTTTGGGGATTTTTTTATATAGGTTCAAAATCACCGTTGAGTGGTCCAGAAACAGTGATTTTATACCTATGAAAAAAGAAATAGTAATTTTTTTTCAAAATATAAAATTTGGTCTCCAAGAACATTTTAATATGGAGATCATGTTGAGCGGTTTGAGTCGACTGTTTGGTCTCCAAGAACTACTTGTATGCAGTGATTATTGTTGTTATTGCTATTTTTATTAAGGTACAACTAAAATGCAACTGGTGCTATAATCCATGTTATTACTCGTGTTTATATTTAAATTATGAGATCTGCAATTTTGAATTTCAAAACTACAGGTACGAGGATGATCCTATGCTTGGTCATAGGCTGTACCGTGAAATAAGGAAAGTCGAGACACCAACAGTTGAGGCTAAGAAGCCCGATACAAAGAAAAGAAAAGGACGACCTCCCCCTCCGCCGCCACCTATTGTTACTTACCAATGGGAAACAGTTGCAACCAATTTGGATGAATTTCAAGAAGTTTCGGTGCGTTATTTGTGCCTTTGTGTATTCTTATTCTTTAGCATGAGAATTATCATCTAGTAAGTAGCTGTACTCAGGGACGGAGGTAGTAAGAAGTAATGGGGGTCAATTGACCCCCATTTTTTTGTCTTCAAAATTGTTGTACTTACATACGATTTTTTATACAGTTTAGAGTAAAATACTACCGGTACTATAAATTGACCCCCATTCTCAGCATGAAAATTTTATATGAATGACCCCATTCACGACTGACCCCCATAGTCGGAAAGTCTGGCTCCGCCTCTGGCTGTACTGGTTGTGACTACAATGGTTCCTTTGATAGGATGTTTTCAATTAGATGTTCACGGCCAATAAATGCTCAGAGAGTACCTTCATGTCCACATCTCATATTTGAAAAGTGATGGTAAATAAATGAATGTTAGTTTTGTTTATGAGGTGATTTTGTCGATGCTTAAATGACCATAGAATTTTTTTTTTAATTTCACACTGCTTAAATGACCGTGTGTTCTTTTGGAATTTATACATTAGTTAATAACCTAAATCACATTTTAGTCAATTATTTTAGTTTAATTGGTCCGCAAAAGTAGTATTGCATGTTATTTAGCAAAATATAAAAAAAACCTATTATCTTATTTTGCAGGATAAGCTTTTTGCAAGCAAGAATCGGACGGAAGTCTCACTTGCTAAGAAATTGAAGATTGATTTTCTTCCTGAGATAGAGAAAACTCACAAAGTAAATTATCTTTCATTATCCAGCAAAGGAGTGACTAAAATACCTACCATGCAGTAATCTAATCATATATATTTTGTGTAGATGAATATTGCACTAATGCAAAAGAAAGAGAAACTGTTAAAGAAGCAACAAAGGGAAGCACTTCTTCTCAACAGCTATTTGACAGCTGATGGTGTTACGTCTGGTCGTTCCCTTCGCCATAGGAAAAGTGTTACCTACACTTTTGGTAAGAGTTTCAGGTTTCAAACAAAAAAAAAGGTGTTACCTACATTTTTGGTTATTTTTGTGAGGTTTTCGGAACCTTTTTTCAGATCTGCACATTTTGTCTTTTTGAACAGCCAAGTCTCGTCTGAAAAGTAATTACTTGGAAAACAGATTCTTTTTGAAGTTGGTGTAATTTAACAGACAAATGAGGTGATAAAACTAAGATCACATTGTTACCCCAATGTCTGTTACCCAATATCAGTTATGACTTATGAGCCTCATTATATTTACTTTGTCTATATAGTCGTGCTATGTCCAATTTTCTCTACTAAACTAATAGTAATTTTTTTGGTGTAATCATTTGCAGATGACTATGACCGATCAATCAACGAGGCAATAAAACTTACTAAGTATGCACATCATACTCAAACCACAAATTTATAATTAAGAATAAACTAACTTATACTCGCACTCTACAATTGTGTATGGTTTTAGGAGAAGTCAGGAGTCACCTGAGCCTGCTGTCGGTAGCAGCACTAGGAGAGTAATGCCAAGACACGAGGCTTCTGCCAATGGTAAATCCAACGGACCATCGTCTCCACCTGACAACTTTCATGACCCTGCATCTCCTAAGTCTGAGGATAATTATGTAGAAACGGATCATGAAGGTGACCCAGATGAGTCTCTGGACAGAAGGTCAGTTGCCATTGTGCCTCATACGAGATTATACCGTAATTGCACATACTAGCTTAGCCTTTATAGTAAATGTAAAAAACTTTAATACCAGTTAGACCTTGATGACTCTTTTTCTCATTGATGTCTGGCTAGAACTGGAATGTTTGAGTCCCTCATTTTGAAAAAAAAAAAATCAAGCCAGCTGACCAGAAAGAAAAGAAGAGAAGGGTTCAAATGCCTCAATTTTTAGAACGACAATAACTTAAAATTTAAAACTTAAATAGGAAAATAAAACCGTTAGGTATGATCTTATATCATTTTCTCTATGAACACTTAAAAGATCATGACATTTCAATTTTGTTTTGATTAGTATCAAGAGCTTGCAAAAATACACTGATGTGGATAATTTCTGGATGTTGATTTTGAACTTATTAATTCATATAAAAATCGAAAAGTGATTATTTCTAATGTGCATGTAGAGAAAAAAAGATCATGTCTAACGGTTTTATTTTGACATATAAATTTATAATTTTTATTATTAGAAAATTTAAAAATAGAGGCATAATGGAGGCACAAAAAATGAAGGCATTTGAACCCTAAAGAAAACGTAGTGAAAGAGAAAATGATAAAGTAAAAAACTTTGTTGGATATACGTACAGTGCAACCTTGTAATGGACCTGATTAGTCCTGTTCAACCATACAATTTTTTTTTATGTTGTTATTACCAATCTCAGCAACCGGCGAAGAAAAAGACCTAGAAGATATTCCGAGGACTTTGTGGATGCGGTTTCCTATGATGTTGATGCGACCTTTGAAAGTGATGATGACATTGTTGGCGAGGCTGTCTATGACGAAGAGTACCTCAAGACACGCAAGAGCAAGTCTGCCTCAAGTGGCTCTGAAGGAGATGAAGAGTACAAACTTGACGATGAAGAAGATGATGAAAATCCCGAAGAAGACGAATATGGTGATGAAGAAGAGGATTACTCCATTGGTTCAAGTGAAGAAGAATTGGAGATGAGCCGCCGGTCAAGGTGGCACAAGAAAGAATCTACAAGGTCAAAGCGGGGTGGGAGGAAACTGAGGTCGGTTGGTGAGATTGACACAGGCCTCAGGAGGAGCAAGCGGTCTACCCGGCCAAAGATTAATTATAGGAAGTATGAGGTGTCTGAGTCGGACACGGATTCCGATGCAGATGCTGATGGGGCGTATTCGGAGAATGATCAGGAGGTTTCGACATCGAGCCAGGATCGGAATGAAGAAGCCGGTGAAGAGATGGAAGAGGACGTTGATTATGATAATAATTATAATAATGGTGGCGAGCATAGTAATTATGATAGTAACGGTGGCAATGAAGTGATTAATAAAGAATATACAGAGATGGTAGCGCAAGAAGAGCAGAAGCAAGAGTCATTGGACAAGGAGAGGAGTCCAAACGAAGAGAAAGATAACTTGCCTAGAAGGTTTCTAGACTTGAATGATCCTGCACCTGACATGGGTTTTGATGACGGGCCCGACATGCCTGTGAAAGATGAGGATATGGATGATAGCTAAATGGGAGTGATATTATTGGATATGAAATTATGAATCTTTGGAAGCAAAATAATTGATAATGGTCAGAAACATAGCTACAGCAGTCGGAAGGTATGGAAGGTATAGAACTTCTTTCGGGTCCCTTCGTTCTAGTACCGAAGGATTGGATTTATAGCACTTAGTAGCTAATGTTGCAAAGTTTTGTATTCATTATGTATCACTATGCATATTAGGTGTAGAATGTACAAGTAATGCTGGTTATTGTTTGCTACTAGATCTGCGGTATTTAGTTACTGCCTCTTTTAATTAGGCGTAACAACCCTAGTGTAGCTCTTAGTGTAATTTATATTATGTCGGAGAAATGTATTGCCCTGGAACTAGCATGGTTCTTATCCTTATTTGAACACGGTGTAGCTTGAATGGGTTTGAGCAACTAATTTTTATAATGTTGATGCTGAAAGGTAATATTAGATACGTCTCTCTCACGGTTTATCATTTGCTTTTTTTATCTGCTTTGGTAAATTGTTGGTTCGAATCAAACATGCGTAAGTTTTAGTTAGAAGGCAGCAACAATTGTATTAAAAGCAGATTTAATTTGGGAACATGATTATGTTTCTTCTCTTTTCATCTCCTGTACAAGAAATTTTCTTTCAAGTTGAACTACTTGCGTTCCAAATTACTTCACAATTTACATTACTCGTTATAAAAAATTATGATTCCAATTACTTCCATACCTCATATCATAAAGAGTGATAACTCTCTATCTTGATGGTGATTCCAATTATCTTGCCTGTTGAAGACATAATAGTATAATACGGTTAAATACAATAAAGCTATCCGAGTAACAAATTACTGATTATTAATTTTATTTTATTTTGCAGCAATCCGATTTAAATTTATTCCAACGCGTTCTCCATCATAAAAAAGATACCAATGTTGCTGGATTTTGATTATAAATAAAAAAGTACGTCTGTGTGACCTAATCGTTCAGTTCAAATTTTCTCAAGGGCATGTTAAGTCTTATGGAATTGTGCGGGATATAAGTTTGGATACAAAAATTCACAAATTAATTTATGGGAATTCATATTCTTGAATTTGAATATGTGCGAGAATGATCATGAGAATGTGTTGAGATATGTAGTTTGTATGTTTTCGTATTTTCTAGATTTTATAGGCTCCTTTTGGTAAAATGGATTATAGAGAAAGATAGGGGCTTGGATGTAAGATGTTACACCTTTAATAGGCCCAAGAGGTCAAGGAATAAAATAGCAATTCATTTTGGCTCATTTTTATTTAGTATCAGAGCTTCTAGGTTTAGGGTTGGGTCATTGCTACAGTAACCTCTGCTGCTGCTGCAGTAACCGCCTCTACTATAGTAACTGAACTCCCTCTCTTCTCTCTCTCTAGGCCGGTTCTCTCTCTTCTAGGGCCGGCCACCACCTAGGGTTCGGGTTTTGGTGTGATTTGGTCAGCCTGGGGGGCTAATACCCCACAATACCCGAGAAACGAGTTTGGATCGGGTTAAAAGGAAGAGGAAGAGGTTAGAGGTGATGTGGTTCTAGATCTTGAGGGTGCAAGATCGGGTCAAAAAGGAGAAGTGGGAGGATCCGGACTTAGATCGATACAAGGCTCGGTTGATTGCGAATGGGTAGAGTCAGACTTATAGCATTGACTATGATGGGACCTTTGCACCAGTGGCTAAGATGAGCAACAGTGTAGACCCTGATTTCCTTGGCAGCAAATAGGGGGTGAAAGTTACACCAGCTCGATGTGAAGAATGCTTTCTTCATGATGCTTTGTTGGAGGAGGTATATATGGAGGTACCACCAGGTTTTGGCACGAAACAGACGAGTGGTAAGGTGTGTCAGCTCAAGAAATCTCTTTATGGGCTGAAGCAGTCTTCTCAGGTCTAGTTTGACAGGTTTAGGAGAGCTATAGTAGGCATGGGGTATCGACAGACCAATGCAGACCATACAGTATTCTTTAGGCGACATGGAGTTCACATTACTATGCTTACGGTGTATGTGGATGACATAATTATCACTAGTGATAATGAGGGTGAGATTGTTCAAGGCGAGATTGGGCAAGGAGTTTGAGGTAAAGGACTTGGGGCAACTGAGATATTTCCTTGGGATTGAGATAGCTCACGGTATAGAGGGGATCGTTTTATCTCAAAGGAAGTATGTGCTAGACTTGTTTACAGAGAGATGTATGCTAGGGTGCAAGCCTGTAATGGCTCTCATTGATTAGAAGTCCAAGCTGAGTGCTGAGGCATGAGAGCTAGTTGATAAAGAGAGGTACCAGAAGTTGGTAGGCCGTTTGATCTATCTGAGCCACACTTGTCCCGACATATGCTTTGCAATGAGTGTGGTGAGCCGCTATATGCATGATCCTAGAAAGGGTCACATGAATGCGGTGTACCAGATCCTAAGATACCTGAAGAGTGCGACAGGTAAGAGGTTGATCTACAAAAAGAATGGACACTTGAACATTAAGGGATATTGTGATTCAGACCTGGGCTAATTGTGCTGATGACAGGAAATCCACGTCTGGATATTGCATGTTTGTAGGAGGCAATCTGGTTTTCTGAAAGGGCAAGAAGCAATCGGTGGTTGCGAGGTCCACAACTGAGGCTGAGTACAGGGCCACGACCTTAGGTGTTTGCAGAGATGCTGTGGTTTAAAGCCATGCCAGTGAAGCTCAAGATGGACCAAGGGGCCCAAAGGAAACTGTGGTGCGACAACAAGTCCGGGATTAGCATTGCCAACAATCCTGTGCAACATGATCGAACCAAACATGTGGAGATCGATAGGTTATTCATCAAGAAAAAACTGAGTAGTGGTCTATTGGAGCTGAGACATGTAGCTGACAGGAAGCAAGTAGCTGACTATCTCACTAAGGAGCTTAGCTCACTAAACTTGGTTAGGTTATATGACAAGATGGGCATGTTGGATATCTTTTGCCCATCTTGAGAGGGAGTGTTGAGATATGTAGTTTGTACGTTTTCATATTTCCTAGATTTTATAAGGTCTTTTTGGTAAAATGGATTATAGAGAAAGATAGGGGATCGGATGTAAAATGTTACACTTTAATAGGTCCAAGAGATCAAGGAATAAAATAACAATTCAACGTGTTGAAATTAATGTTATTAATTGTTGGGATTAGATGAATTCAAATTTTAAGAACCATGTGCTTAATTTAGGGCCTAGTCTATTCCCATACTCTACAATTGGGAGTTATTATTATTGAAACATTCAGCCATTGAAACATTATTGTCAAATATTTAACACTAACAATAATTAAGAATAATAAGTACACGTTTCGATGGTTGAATATTGATGATCATCCATCTACTCCCAAGAGAATTCGCAGATGTACAGAATACGAAGTATGGAATTGTAATTAAATTATCAACTCGGCTTTGATTATTTTTTAGTAAGAAAGAGAACCAGTAAAACATCAAACAACATCTGTGAGACTGTGACATATCAGCAGATGAATATATTCTATTTAAATAGAGGGTTCCAATGCATCCAAAATTCTATGCTCTCATTTGCATTCAATTCTTTATCCCCTTTATCTTTATTTTCAAAGTCCGAATTATCAATCCAAACCGCTCAACATGATTTTCATAATAAAATATGCATAGAGACTAAATTTTATATTTTTTTTAGTTTTTTTTTTACTATTTTTTAAGATCAGTACAAAATCATTGTTTTAAGGAGATTCTGGACCATCCGATAAAGTGATTTTGTACCTATCTTAAAAAATAGTAAAACAAATATAAAATTTGGTTTCCAAGCATATTTTATTATGAAGGTCGTGTTGATTGGTTTGGATCGACTGTTCGGACTTTTAAAATAAAGATAAATGATTAAATGTAAATGAAATCATAAAATTTTGGATGTATTGGAACCCTCCTCATTTAAATAAGTACATATTTAATTATGGAAACAACCCAGAATGTCAAACCATTTATACCTAAATGATAAAGCCTTCGAATCAGTTGACTCATGCATTTAAACCCTATCATACAGTCTTTTCAATATTGTTCACTCATGTAACCTTTAGAACCCAAGTACTAATTCTTTAGAGAGATAAACTATAAAGCCTATAGTCTTCACATTTCAAATCTTAATTATTGCTTCACATGTAAAGTCTTTCCTCAAGTTTTTAATTCAAACTGCTACCAAAAATTAAAATTAAATATAGCTAATTATAAAGATAAAATTATTATCTAAATAGGTACGTGGCATTCAACACTACAACATTATAAAAATACTTATATAATGCATGACTACGACCGTCTGCCCAGAAAATATTCCACAACCGCCCCTCATTAATTAGTATATTCGTAACTGAACCAAAATTTCCTATCAAAGATCTATTTCTCCTTACAATAATCAGTGAACAATTAAGCATCGTCTCCACCAATCGCCCAAAATTTCTCCCTCAACTTATCTTGATGATTCTGAGCATCCCTTCGTATAAAAGTTCCCTTCCAATACCCACCAGCATATTTTAATATGCTATCTAGTATCTATACAGGGGCGACCCAGTGTAGTCCGGGGGCAGTCGCCTTCTCTGAATTTTGAGTTTTAGTGGAGATTTATTGGTTCCGACTGGCTTTGCTCCTCTCTGGAAATTTTTTTGTCCTCTTCTGAATGTTTAATTAGTAATTCGGGTTAAATTTATAGTTAAAATTAAAATAAATTTCTTGAAATATGATTGGTAATTATAATTATAAGTCAGAATATCATAAATTATAAAGCAGAGCATTATAAAGTATAAGTTAAATCATTATTTTTTTTTTTATCAAATATCTAATTAGTTAATGAATTTAAATACAATTAGCTATTTAAATCCGATTCGATATTTTTTGCCCTGACCAAAATCCTAAATTTGACCCTGTATCTATATTATCACAAGGTGACATGTTTTGCTCTTTATTAGATTCCAACATCTGTTGGTATCTTTTTGGAATATAAGTATATAACAAAAGAAGGAATAAAAAATGATATTGTTTCTGGCAATAGAGGATGGGTATGCTCTAAACACACTTCACGTACTACCCATTTCTCATTCACACAAGTCTTACAATGTATACCTATATAAGGTCTCCGCCTCTATCAACTGTTAGAAATATATTTTGAAAACACAAAATTTTATATAAATAAATATATATTTTAATATTAATGTTTTTAACTTTATAAATTATAGAGCTATTTGTAAATTAATTTCTTTATCCAGTTTCTATATAGAAGCTTATTATCTACAGAAAATCAAATCAAATATATATTGAATACGAGCTGTGTGTGGCATCAATGCTCTCAGTTATTGTGTGTGGCATCAAATATCTCCTGATGATTCACTTAAGCCATAATCTACCACCTCTCGGTGTTCAATTACTGGATCTAGATTTTCTAACCATAAGCCACCTCGAAAAAAATCATTCAAATCAGTCAGTATCCATCCTATAATCCTGGTTTATGACAAAACAAAAACTGAAACCTGTTAATTAACCAGTTTACACACGAATCTTGTACCATAAAACGTAACTATTAGCAAGCATCTAAACCTTACCATCATCAACTAAATAATAACAGTGCAGTATACTGTGACATATGACCTTTAAACATCAAGCATCATGTCTTTAAAAATAAATAATGAGGCATTTAAACCTAACGATAAACTAAATAACATCAAGCATGTAAAACGACACCATCAAGCATTTAAAACGTAACTGTCTAGCAGTTAAAACTCAAATAATAAGCATTTAAACCTTGCGATCGACTTAATAATAACAGTGCAGTACACTGTGACATATAACCTTATGTCTTTAAAAATCAACAATGAAGCATTTAAACCTAACAATCAACTAAATAACATACAGTTAAATCTAAACTTTACAAATCAAGCACCAACACTTCAAGTATCAACTATATTCAAATCAAATTGAAACCTATACAAAGCAGATTGATATTACCTACAGAAGCAATGGTTGCTAGATGAGATCGAAGAAAATCGTTTATCGGAGAAAACCTGATTGGAGAACGGCAAGATACGAGCAAAAATTGTTGATTGGAGAAAACCTAATCGGTAAACAGCAAACGCGTGGAGAAGATGGAAGAGAGAAATAATATCGCTTAATATCTCTTGGAAATAGAAAATGAAGAGAAACAGGAAACAAATGAGATTGCAATTAAAAAATGGAAATGGCAATTTAGGAAATATGCGCCACTGGATACCGTTATCGCGTGAAAGTTAATTGAACTAGTTGAGGGGTGCGCTCAGGAGTGATAACCAGGAGGATCAAAACATTATCCTACAAAATAAATTATAATAAAGAATTCCAACATTGATAATGAAACGTGACATTTTCAATTGAAGGGAGATACGCCATGCAACACGAGTCATACGTACGTAACCAACATGTAACGTGACTTGCTGTAACAGAAATCATTAATGACATGATTAATTTCCTTCATTAACCTATATAATGTAGGATGACGGACTGCAAACTATCTATTGTATTCTAAATCCAAGACAGATCCAACATTATAGAAATGAAAATATAAACCAGATAGACGAGGTTTTATTTCATAACTAAAATGTGTCAACTCCAGAAAGGGTTCACTTCACTAAAACGGGATTTCAAAACTATGCCACTGCTATAAAGGGCCTGGTTTAATTCTAACCAAGTTTGAGAGACCAATGCTTAGATTGTAAAACTAAATACCAGATAAATTGCAAAAGCATCTGACCATAAATCGTTCAAAGATTTACATAATATAACAATGCATCTACTGAGCAAAACATTAAATTTCCTCAACATCCCATTTCAAAACTGGTATCCTCATCGTTAAAATTTAGTATTAAAAACACAAATAAGGTCAAAACCCTGTTCTAAATTCTAGAAAACTGCCTGTTATCCTTGTTTTTCCCATAAGGATTTCTGCGATTAATTCCATGCCGGTTGCCTTCTATCTGACGCATCTTCTTCCTCACCTTTGAGGCGTTGCTTTCCAAGTCTAAATTAACCTTTGGGGGGGTGCTAAAGCAAAATGACGAAGCAATATCCTGACAAAAGCATGTCAAGTGATCAACAATGGTTCATTATTTTCTGAAGACTGCAAATCTACATGCTCAGTACAACCTGTACCGAGTGGGACACTAGTACCAGTATGTTTAGCATCTAATTAGTAAATGTTAATTTCCAGTCACCTGTTTAATTGTTGGTTTGGTGATTCAAATACAATTTATCTCTAGTCTCTTTGCCAAGAATAAAAACAATAATAGGTGTGCAGTCAGTATCATACCTTTAGGTTGAGGCTATGCACATTGAAGATATTTTTCATGGAATGTGAATTGTACGCGAGAATGTAGGACCTATATGCATCTTTTGCAGATTGGTTTAAATAGTAGTTTTCTCCCACTATCTTCTCCTGAATTGCTCATCTTGTCAATTTTGGTTCATTAAATCTAAAATTCAATAATTTGCAAGTTTAATTGAACAAGGGTTAATATAAAAAGAACTAACCAGGTGGGATTGCAAATTTTGCACCTTTTTCTCATTGAACTCATATTCTTTCAAAGGAACCTTTGCTTCCTGCCACCACATTGGAATAACAATCAATGAGTTAGTTAGCACAAGTCACAATACCAAAATGAAATAGCATTTGATGGAGGCATAATGCTCCATATATCAACAATCACTGAACTCAGCAATTAAAAGAATGACACCTGCTTTTATCAATTCATTACACAAATCCTTGAATTATAGCAATTACTGAAAACAAATGAGTAGATACCATACCTTCAGATAGGCAAGAAAGCTTATCTCCTCTGGTAAGAGAAACAAAAGAGCATGCCCTTTTGCACCTTCGCCACGAGCAGTTCTCCCGACCCTATGAATATACTCCTGCGTGCACAATTCGATATTATTAGTATCCCTACAAACAGTAGTATAAGCAAATTTAAGAAAAAATAATAAGCTGAAATAGATGAGCTTCCAACCTTCGGCTCATCAGGTGGATCGTATTGCACAATCCAATCCTAAAATATAAGAAAATAATTCTGAAAAGTTCAGTACTTGATTCCAGAAAAAGTTTAATTGCAAGCAAAATTAGTTTAAGATCCTTACAGAGTGATTTGATTAGTTTATAAAATATTTATGGTGTGCATATGCATGGTTTCAATTCACAACAATGTTCTATATTAGAAGGGAAATATAAAAAAAACAAGTCAGGTTAACTAACCACAGCAGGGATGTCAAGCCCACGTGCAGCAACGTCGGTACATAGTAAAATACCCTTTTCGGCCTTGCAAAATTCAAAGAAGGTGGATGTACGCTTCTGTTGCTTTTGCTTTCCATGAATGTCCATACAGTCTACCTGAATGTACCTGGTACCAATCAAACATTATAATATTACAACACATTGGTGATAACTGATAACAACATAATGCATTGACATAAAGCGTGGTCAACATTTTTCATTTTTTTCTTTACAATCTAAATGTAAGAGATGAGAGAGGATAAAACATTGAAATAGAGTGACAGGGGGTTTTCCATCAGAGAATTTTTTTATGTTTCTCATGTATTTATATGGCACATTGCTAATATTTCTTTCGTTAATTTTAGTAATGGTAAATGCAATACTTTCCCCCATAATTGCACTTGCATGTTCACATTCAGATTCTAACATGTAGTCTTCAGGTCATGAGCCTGACAAAATTTAGTAATCTCATTTAATGTTTCTATTTGAAAAAAAAAATCTACTCCCACTAAGTTCTAATATTTTGATGCTTTTTGTTATTAATGAGAACAGCAACGGATAACAACTTGAACAAATATTGCATCTCAAAGTGCTGAGTGGTAGTTGACTGAGTTGCAAACAGAAAAGAACATGTAACCATTTTAAAAAGGAAATACTATTCATTACCACCACTATGTTCCAATAATTTAACACCATCACATAAACCACATTGGATAAGATAATGAGTAAAATAAAGATCTTACGTCAATAGCTCCGAGTGGAACTTGACCGAATTGCAGGAAGAGAAGAAAACCATAATCTTCTTGTTGACATTTCTTTTTAGAAAAGCGTACAAAACTAGAAACCTCTTGCTGCTAGGGATAATGCAATAACCCTGCTCCAATCCTTCTACAGTCATCTGCAAACAGTATTGGGATAAACTCAGAGATACTGACTGCTTTGGGCTGGTATGCAAAAGATAGAAGAGAGTAATATTTCTGAATAGACAACACTTTATTTTCTCTCTTACAATTACATTGAGTTCTAAAGTATTTAAAACATTAAAACACTACAACGTTCCTAGATTAAACACCCAGAACTTTTCTAAAATAAGCACACACTACACAACATGCTGAAAAACTATGCTTAAAATAACCACTATGCCAACTATTCCTAAAATAACTATGCTTAATATTACCAATGCAGTTTTCATACATCTAAAAACAGCTTCTAAATCAACTCAACTTGTGCAGAGATCATCTAAAATTATTTTTTAACTAATTTTTAACATACAGTAGCTAGTACCCCCATTGCTAGGGGTGTTCATTGGATCCGGTTTATTTGGTTTTCAACTGAACTGACAAATTTAGGATTAAATGATTCGTTTTTTTCCGTTTAAATGGATCGATTTAGTTGAATTTTTGAATTACATAGGTTTTTTATATTTGGTTCGGCTTGGATATTCAAAAACCGAAGTCCGAAGCGACAACTCTATATGGTTCAAATCCATGCTTTAAATATAATGTATGTAATATCAACAACTTATATTTTGGTTTGGATATATTCGAACACCTATCTATTTTGTATGAAATTGAACAATGTATGTAACATCAACAACACATATATAATTCATATCTATTTTTATGATTATTAAATGTATTTGTGTATATATTGAGTTTTGACGTTCTAAATTAAATCTCTTATTTGTATATATATAATTCATATCTATTTCTGACCTTCGTTCTGGAATCATCAACTCCTATATATACCGGCTTTTCTCCACCATCTTCTTTTTTATTAAAGGATAATCTTGCAAAATCTTCAACCTGGATAAAAATAAACAAGTAAAACTGGGTCATGCTCAAGTTACAAATAATTACCACATAATAACAGTAGCAATAACAATGTTAATATCAAAGATTATGTGCAAACCTCTTTTGTTTGAGTAGCAGAGAATAGCACTGTTTGTCTTTTCTGCATGCGAACAAAAAAATGAGATTTGAAACATGATAATTGGTGATCATAACCGAAGTATGTGGCATGCCCTTGTAAAAAGGCAATGTCTTATATTAATTCTAAGTGCAACAAGTATCTAGCAAGTATCATACAACTGCAGATTTAACATATCCACTCCATTTTCAGCGTACAATAGAAGTTTGGTATTTCTTTATTAATAGAATGAAGAGCACTTTTGTTGTCAGTTTTATGAGGAAACAAAAAGTACTTTGCATCTATCAAGTAACAGATGTCATAAATTTCAACAATTAGAGAATACTAACTGCACTTTTATGAATCCAGATTAAACAATTAAAAGGGTTAGTAGAGAGAGAACAATATATCTACCTGGGGAAGGCGCTTAAATATTTGTTTCATGTCTTCCTCAAAATTAGCCTCCAATATTCTATCAGCTTCGTCAATTATAAGGCACTGCCAAACATAAAACATATCATGCATCAATAAACATGTAAACTTTTTTTGTCAAACAAATCATTACAGGCACAAAAATATATACCCTAAACATTAACAAAAACCAAAGGAGAAACCCACAACAAAATTAATATTTGAAGTATTAAATTTTGTAGTTAGAAGCACAAACACAAGATATACAGCTAGTAAGTCATACAATACTGTTATTACTGAATATAAATTTGAAGTCTTAATACGTTCTAAATTGGTGTAACATATCCAATAGTACAGAGAAAGTGAAAGGTAAAAGTTGTGCTCCACTTCCCCGCCATTCCCCAAAAAAATTTAACAATAAAAACAACTAACCAAGTTTTTACACTTACCTTTAAGTTTTTATAGATAAAGCCCTTTGTGTTTTGAAGATGGTCCAAGAGCCGGCCTGGAGTGGCAACCAACAAATTTACTCCCTTCGCCAGAATCTCAGCTTCGGTTCTTCGCCCGCTACCTCCCATAACCAACCCGAGTGTTTGTGAGTGGTACTTTAAAACCTCCTTTGCCACCGCATGGGTCTACAAGATAAAAACAAAATTTTAAATGTCGAGGAACTGTCATATTTTAAAATCCCCTGAGGCCCAAGGAAAGTGTTGACCAAAATAAAAACAGTGAAACTACACTAAAGCATACCTCAAATTCCCAAATGAACACACCAGTACAGTAGTCATTGACTTATTGCTATGTTCTCTATAGTTACTATAATGTAATACTAAGATTTGAATTAAGCTATTTTCTAGGATAATTTATCCATTACTACAGTCTAACTCGAAAAGTATTTCTTCTCAAAATAAATTTTCTGCTAAAATATAGTCACAAGACCATTCCAAACATAAGATTATTTAGACAAGTGCAATATAAAACTCACTCGACTTGTGAAGGGCGTTACAGAATTGAACTAAAGGTGGAAATTTTGATAAATAGATAGACACCTGGATAGCAAGTTCTCGGGTTGGGCACACAATGATAACACCTGCTCCATTTCTTGGACTGAAGCGACTAGCATGCAAAAGCTCAATAGCTGGTACCAGAAAAGCCAGAGTCTTTCCAGAACCAGTTCGTGCTGCACCCATCACATCTTTTCCTTCCAACAGAGGCGGAATTGATCTTGCTTGAATCTGTAAAGTTAAAACAAAACCATCATTAAGGCATAATATCAGATGCTTGCAACTCCCATTACTAACAAAACTACAATAGTATGTTCTACAATAGAAAACAACATTTTTCGATCTCAATAGATAGTACCTGAGTCATGTTAACAAATTTCATTTCTTGAATGGCTTTCATGGTCGCTTCAGAGATCGGTAGATCAGCAAAAGGTTTGTCAGTCATAATGCCAGAGCCCTTATTCCCTTTTTTCTTCTTAATCGACTTCTCTTCTCCTCCGCTCTCTCCTTCATTTCTCTGTTTCTTCGCCACTGGTGTTTCCTCTCTTTCCTCTTCATCTCCAGTCGACTCCATTTCTACGTTCCTTTCTTCCCCCTCATGAGCGACAATCTCACTCTCTTCACCACCGGGAGAGCTGGTGGTGGCGTGCTTCTGCTTCCTTTTCTTCAACTTTTTGTCTTTGTTCGCTACGGAGATCGCCGGAGACATGACGGCGCAACAGAGAGTAGAGACGGTGGCGGCTGTTTTTTTTTATTTCTCTCTTAAACCCTAGAGGAGGATTTTCTTTTTTCCTTGTAATAGTTCGGATTTGTCCAGTGGTTTTTGTTGGCTGAGGAGATTGAAGAAAGAGTTTCCAAAATTTTAATCGTTGCACGAATCTTAAGGTGAATGTGAGTGTGCGGCGGACGGCGGTTCCTCAAAAAAAAAAAAAGATGCCTGTGACCGGGACCCAGCTAATTAGGAATTCAGATTCAAGTAACTCAATTTTTGAGTTTAAATCAGAACAGTCTGATTCGAATCCGCGATAATTCATCCGATGGAGCACACATTCGAGAGATGGATTTGAATTTTGAAATGATCCCGAGTGATGAATTCAAATCGGACGGTACCGATCCAAAATTCAAAAATTGAGTTACTTTAGAAATCCGGACCCACTAATTAGGACAGTTATTTTGAGAACAACAGTTAAATTATTGTCTTAACAAAAAAAAAATATTGTAGAGAACTTTCCTACATTTTTATTAATATCCAACATTAAATGAATAATAATAAATATATATTCAACATAATTGGATATTTATAAAAATACTCAGACCGACTATTTTTTTTTACTGTTTCGGGCACTATATATACTTTGTATCTCTCTCTTCCCACTCACAACTCACTCAAACTTACCAGAAGAGAAAGAGAGAAAGAGAAGAAGGGAAAGAGACGATTTCTGAGAAGAAAAAGAGCTATTTCGGAGGCGAAAAAAAATGAACAGTAGCAACTGAGATAAATCATCCAATCGTGACGTAGCGAAAAGAGGGTCAACAAGTGATCGAGGTAGAAATGAGAAAAAAAAATAAAAGAGTTGTCAAGTATGCTTTAAGGATAAAAAGAATTATCAAGTTCTTTTTATGGAGGACTTTTTTCGGCGACATATTTGGTATGAAATTTCAGACGATGACTTTGTGGAAAACCCCTATGGCTATGTTTTAAAAAAAAAAAAAAGTTGATCCAGAGCCTGTAACATCGGACGATGATTTTGTGTCGTGTACTTATGCTGGTAAGACGAGCACTTCGTCTGCTGTCACTGATCCCGAGCCGCCTACTAAGAAGTAGGATTACTAGTGCTTAGTTTGATGAATTATTTTATTTACCCTGCTGTACTGGAGTTTTAATTTCATCAATTTATTATTTGTGTTGTAGGTTGGATGTAAAAAACAGTATATTTATAAAAATCGACATTCAACTTACTCATAACTTAGTCTAAATAAATTAGTTCAAAGTATACAAATAAAGTTCACACAAATTGCAAATAAAATAGTTCTCAAAGCTGCAGAATATGAAAATAAGTTCACAACATGCATGCAACTAAATTTAAATCACCTACTATGTCTAAAATGAAGTCTCATAAACCGACCAGTTCCAGAAGATGGCCTACCAGATACCCTTGTTTGCCTACCATATTACCTCCGTAGTTGGCTACCAAATGGCTCTCATTACACCCCAATCGTCTCTCCTGGCATGACTGATGCATCCAAATAATTTGTAGTTGTGCTACGTCGTGACCTCTACGATAACTCGCTCATTTTCTGTTGCATTTGTTGCGTTTTTGGCCTCTGCATTGCATTTATTACTTAGTTATACTCACAACATTGGAATCGTATATAATATTTGGTGAATGTTACGTACCTGCCCTACACATGTTGGAAGTGGAATGACGAGCTTGATGTCTCTTTCATCTACCTTGTATTTTGTTCATAGTCATTACATAACGGGTGTGTTTTCTTCTCTCAACTCTAATCCAAGACTTGCTAGGAAGTACTTTAGGTTCGTGATAAGGTGGCCATTCCTCCAAATTGTCATAAGGAAAAAATATCACATTCCAAGTACTTAGGAGATAGTTCACACTATAGTAATCAACAACAAATTAGTTCTCACTCCAATTTCTTTCACGACAAACTACTAAGACATGAACGTATGAAATAGACGTTAATTGGATACCTCTGCATGAACATTCCACTTTGTTGCCGACCTGTGTGTTGCAATGTACTTGAACTCCCTATGAATAATGTCCATACTTCCATCAGAGTCGCGGGTGATTGGAACATACTCATTTGGAGAGGAAATTTGGTACACTCCATCATGCGTATATGTAACCAAATTCAGAGTTGTAGCTTTCTCATACTATTTTCTGAGCTTGAGCTCCACTCGTGATGCTCATTGCTGATTCGCATCGGCTAACTCCATGGCTCGCTTCCGCCATTCAACAAACCAAGAGTTGCACTTATATAATATATCCTCCACAATGGCAGCCATAGGAAATCTTCGGCTTAACCTAAAGATATTGTTCAGCGACTCAGAGCCGTTTGTTGTCATAATACCCCATCGGTATCCTCCATCACAGGTTTGAAAAATCTTCTTATAATTTGACGGCTCCATTACATTATTGGAATGTATTTTGCCGACCTTCTTCAAATATGCATTTGCTCTTGGATTTAGCTGCACAACATCAAAGATGTGTTACTATATTTGCCTCAGCACATTATAAAAGAATTAAACGAGATGTTATAAATTAGACACGCCGAAGCAAAATTTTCGAACATCTCTTTCAAACTTTGGGCTTCTTTTTCCTAGCTCATTGTCTGAATCTCCATCCAAACCACTTGTCCTTTCCACAATTCTGGACTAAGTTGTCAGCAACATGCTGCATACAAAACCTGTGCACAAAAAACTCTGATGACCATTCATATTCTTCTGTCAGTGCAGATCTGATCCCCTTGTGCTGGCCCGATATAACACAGACCTCATCGGGTTTTAAGTTGGACATCCTGGTTTTGTTTGTGTTTGCTAGCTTGTTTATCTTTCTTGGGTTCAGATTTTAGATATTTTTGGTTTTACGTACTCTTACCTCAAAGGATTTTCCTTCTTCTTTTATTTTTTTGGGGACTTTTTGCTAGTCTGTCTTTGTTTTGTCTTATCATTTTTTTTCTCTTTTCTTTTCTTTGTTCTTGTTGGTTCTGCTGTGCATTCTCTGTACCACTTTGCACTAAACTCAGTGAAAGTATGCGCTCCTTAAACAACTTTCAATTCACTACCCGGGCGATTTTAAATCAGCTATATATATATATTTTGATAAACTTTGCATCAGCTGTATTAAACTCAAATTACAAACAAGTAAAACTGCTCCTAGTTACTCTTTGTTTTATTTCATTGAGAAAAAGGTGCTGTGGAATTTTGAAGCAAGAGAGGATACACAGTTGGTCATCATGGAAGTTAGAGAACGAATTCAGAAACTGGTTTAAAACAGTTTAATTTTCTAATTTGTAAATTTTCTTAATTTGCATATCTTTTAATATATTCTTTTGAAATTTTGTAACTCTGTTGGTGTACCAAGCAATTAAAAAAAAAAAAAAAAGACTCTATCGGTGTAATTGTTAATGAATTAAAGGCTTGACTCTCATCATTGTTTCAAAATCATATTCAGTATCCAAAATCTCATAATAAAAGCTTCAGGCACAGTCATTTCCAACCCAATAAACAATTAATTTGGATCCACTTGACTTCCCATTTTTCAGAAATTTCCAAAATATGTTCTATTTGGTCCATTTGGTATTGTTTTGATGAAAGGGAAGAATGGTGGGTGCCTCTGGTATTATTTTCAAAAGTGTAGAGCAATTTATGTATTTTAGGATTCTAAATAGTTAGTTATAGTCTATAACTGCGTTGTTTTCGACACTATAACTAACTATAATTGTTTTTTTTAGCTTCTATACAATGACGTGATAATCGTTATTTAGATTCTTGCATTCAAGAGATATTTGATGCTCTGAGATATGTCATGTATTTGTTGAGTTACTCTTTGTGGAGCTAATATCTTAGGGAGCCGACTCTGCTTCTTTTCTTGAGAAAATGAGGACTCTTTTTTTTTCAAATCTGGATCGTTCAAAATCCATCGTACGGTCTCGATTATTTTTTAATTTCTAAATCAATTTAATCTATTAAAATGATTCAGATTTAATTGAAACTGTACGATGAATTTTAAATGATCAAGATGGAAGAAAAAGACGGTGCTCCTTTTCTTAAAAAAAGAGCAGATTTTGATCCAATATCTTAGGATCACATGCGAGATTTTTCAGAATAATGAATTGTTCAGTCACTGAAGAGAATAAATGGAAATAATACTAAATTATTATTACGCAATGATGGTCAGAGGAACTCAACTTGTCTGAATGCATGGCACCTTTAAAAAAAATGCAATAACAAACATAGTGTATTTTTTTTGGAAGAAAACAAACAAAGATATTAATTGGCATCATCCATATAAAGTCCACTTGTTGACTAATTTGTTAATTCGAAATTTGAGTTTATAAAATTTCAACATGACGGCTACCTGCCTGTGGCTCAGCAAACAAGTAGGCAAATAGTATTTTAATTAGTTATAGATTCTTTTTTGTTTTGTATAATTTATTGAATGGATATCACATAAGAGCTGACCAATAAGCTTCTATGAAAGCCACATTTTATGACCAATTATTGCATATAATTTTTAGTTAATTGCAAGAGTACCTTTCAAAAAAAGGAAACAGACAAATACAAATGTCACATGAAATGACAATAGTTCAAGATAGTATAATTTGTTAAGATATTATCTTCTTGCAAATTTAAAATGTAGTATCTATATATGTCGAAAGTAATTTAATATTTTAAACTGTCTATTTCACGCAAAAAAAAAAAATGGATGTATTGTGATCATGCAAAAACCTACGGTATATGCCGGTTAATCATAAGCGATACCACTTATTAAACTAGCAAGGAATATGTTATTTTTTGTGTATATAATTACAAATTTAAATTTAATATCAATGTTGAAAGTAATTTTAAATTCTGTCTCACGATAAAAAAAAATGGATGCATTGTGATAATGCAAAAAAAAAAACGTCAATAGGTGTTGGTTAATCACAAGCAGTATTGCTGATGACGTCAAATCATATAGAGTAATTAAATTACTATTTTTTTATCCGGAAAATAGCAAAAAAGGAATGTGAAGTAGCCATTTTACTGCAAATGTGTTTTTGAGTCATTTTAGCAGTTTTAAAGGTATTTAGACCAAAAACATAGCAAAAATATCATATTTCGACGATTATCAAATAGCTGTCAAAATTGGATATCACATGGAGCATGCAACACCTCTCATGAATTGCACAACATGCGAAATAACAAAAATACAAAAAAATCCGCTAAGTCAGAAGACTGTGCGACATCCTCAATTAATCCCGTGTGCAGCATAGCCCTTAGGCTGCACGGTTAATAGGTTGGGTCTTCTAGAAAATCTGTTTTGCTGACGAGCTGCGCTATTTTAGATCATGTGTGGACCCCACGTCCCCCCAATTATCTCCACTTTTCCCATGATCTACTATTGTATAGAAAGACTATAAATATTTTTTTTTTTGTATGTGTCCAATGTGTTCAAGCTCTACATAGTTGTAGCTAGCAATCCTCATTGTTAGGATATGTTAGAGAGTTATTTAGAGAGAGATGATATAGCCATGATGCCGAGTAGTGGAGAAATCATCTGAGGTAGAAGTCGACTCACTAGGAGACGTGAATGTTCGTTCATCTTCAATTAAGTTGTAGTTTATGTTCTCTTTATTTATTTCTTTTATTGTTATAGTCGTGAGAGGCTAAACTTCTCGTCTCTAGAGTGAGGATTGTATTTGAATTCTTAATTATGTTTTAGTCTATGTTTATATTTTGTTTTTGCATTATGATATGAATTTTTATTGCACTTTATTTTTTTTTTTTATGACATCCTTGTATACATAATTCCGTCTCCTCTCATCCAGTTTCTATGTATTGGATTATGTATGCATGAATCATGATCATGTATCAGGTGCTTTCTTCGAACACAATTACACATTTTCTCATAGAGAAACAAAATTAACTAATCATGAGTTTTGGACTTCTAAATCGGACTTAATTTGGTGTCCATAAAATTATCAATAATTAATTATATAAATCTCCCCCTCTCCAGTTCCTCCTCTGATCTTCCAGCAATATTAGAGAAAGATTGTACTATATTCCCTACTAATTATATGACCTCCTTTTTTCTAGTTCCTCCTCTGATCTTCCTTACTAATTAATTTTTAAAATAATTTTATTCTCATTTTTGTCAGATAGAAAATTACTTGATTTAAAACTTGTGAACTATATGAAAATAGTAATCTTTTATCTATCTAAAATATTATTATTATTTTTTAAAAGAATATAAATTTTGCCATAGTTACATTTTTTTATATGAAAATCATGTTATATAGTTCAGCTTAATTATTTAGACTTCAGAAATTAAAATATCTATAATACAGACTAATATGCACATTACAAAGTATTATAACATCCCTTCATTATAATTGAAAGAGTAATTAATATATCTACAAGTATTCATTCATTTGAGTGAAAGAAATACACATTCTGAGTAGAACTATGTATTTTAACTCTATATGTATATGTTGTCAAAACATCTTCAGAAAACTTTTAGCAAATAATTAATTAGCTGCTCATATTTTCTCTCTCTTAACACTTAAGCCAATTTTTATTGTCTATTGTTTCACATATGACAAAAAATATGCATGTGGCATCTAGCAGCTTTATTCAATTAATTAAAACTTGCCAGAGTAATTTTTATACATTTATATATACTTTTTTTTAGTCTCCCCCTTCTGACTTCTGTATAATACGTCCTATTATTGGACTCAAGTGAATTTATTAACATCCAAATAATGCAATCCAGTAGGTAGCATGTGGGCTTCACTTTTGTTTATTATTAATTTTAAGAAATAATACACAAATAATCCTTCAATTTGAACAATTATTCAGTAAATTTTTAGCAGTATATCAATTTGAACAATTATTCAGTAAATTTTTAGCAGTAAAAGGGGCTAACATTATTCTGCATCCTTTTAGTAATTTGTATATTTTTGTTATTTAGTTATTGAACATTAAAAAGGAAATTGAAGGAACAATTATTCAGTAAATTTTTATCAGTAAAAAAACCTAACCGCCTAACATTATTCTGCATCCTTTTAGAGTAATTTGTATATTTTGCTATTTAGTTATTGAACGTTAAAAAGGCAACGGGATTGGCTAACGAATAGAGAGAAAATCGATAAATGCATGTTTCTCTAACAGTAGAATTTAACAGTAGAGTACTAGAGTTCATAGATAGAGAAAAGTAATCCGCTTGAAAATGTGTGGAGTAATTTGTTTCGAATTAATTTAACTTTTATTTCATCCTATTTCAATTTTACTCTTCATTTAGCCGATTAATTAAATATGAAGTAAGAGTTTTACTCCACTCCTTACTCCACAACCAAATAATATCTTAGTAAAATGAATGTAAAAGATCTGATTAAATACCTCGTAATTAAAATAAAATAAAATCACACCAAAATACGCATCTTGTTCCCAATTAAGTTCATAAAGTGCCTTTCACTCTTATTAATTTCGAGAATATAACTAAACATAAATAATTAACATAAAGGACCATATTGGTGCATTGTAAATTCAAGGAGTATATACAAAACATGAAATTGTAGGAAGTTGAAGAGTGATCATGCAATTTTGCTAATTTAAACAACCAATTGTTTTGCTCAAGTCAACCAAAGACATGCTGGTATTTAAAAAGAAAAAAAACAAGAAGGAAAAGAAATACTATCCTCTAGCTTGTCTCTGTAAGCATCAAAGAGAAATATAAAGAGAAAGGGCTTCTCGCCTCTCTTTCTCACCTCACAAGAGGCTGATCATTTGTTAGAGATGAGGTGTGAAGCAATGGCTATGTTTCTTTTGCTCCTTTCTCTTTTCCTCTTGCCAAGTTGTTATTCCGCACCGATGTGCATGGATCAGTGTACGTAAGCTCACGCACGCACACGCACACACACACCACCTCCTATTCTCCTTCTCTCTCTATATACAAGCAATAAAATTTATGATGTCTAAATTATATGTTTCGCTTTCACCTTAACTTGCTCTAGGCCTTTAGCAATTAGTTTTTTGTTACTTCTTCAATGTCTGATATCATGTTTCCTTGTTAATTTCTTGAACAGCTTATCCAAAGAAGATAAACTCTTCACTGGCTTTTTGCGGCTACAACGACCGAGCTTGTTGCAGCACAGCTGATGACCTTGCGATCGGAGACCGATTCACAAAGATGAACATCTCTGATGCTGCTTGCGCTGATGTTATCAAGTCAATTCTTTGCGCGGTAATTCAGAACTCTTAAATAATTATTTCCAAATCTTTACAGGTATATATATATGCTTATTCCATCCGTAGTACAAAAAACAGTACTATATATAAATTACAGTGGTAATCTAGTTCCCTCAATTTATCTAAGTCTGAATCCACATTATTTGTGGGGAGAAATTAATCATCAACATACATAGGTTATGATTTACCATGAAGTACATGCATGGTATGATGGCACACAAAAATTTCAATCAACTAAAAACCTAGCTAAGCTAGCTTGTTGGAACTTGAGTTGCCTTTTTTAGTGTTTATGTCGGATTGTCGGTATAGTCAAAATGCGATTTTAGATTTTAGATTTCTAATACTCCGCACATACACACCTATTATAAGGAATCCAAATTCTAGTCAAACCATGCATAGTTGCTGATTTAATATAAAATAAATGTGCGTTAGTATTAACCACAAGGGTATTTCTATATATTTAATAGAGCTAATAGTACCGAAGTCAAATCTAGAATAGCAAAATAAAAAAAATACATACATGTGACATCATCCTGTAAATTTTCGAATATTGTTGATGCTAACAACAATAAACTATCTTGTAAACTTTTTTTTTTCGATTACTAATCTAATATTCAACTAGTAAAGATCTTAAAAAAATTCTTTAAGCCATAAGCCAAATTGAGCGAGAGCCGTTTGGGAGTTGTAAATTTTTGGAACGGTGAATATGATATTATACAGTTTTTGAAAGATAAAAACTAATTTTATAAATTTAGAGGGGTATACACGAGCTGTTTTATTTTTTATTTATTTTTAATAACAACTACTTGAAGTGTTTAGTATATTCATTTGAAATAGCATCTTTCTTTTTGCCACAATTTGCTCTTTAACTGAGCAAAATCTTGTTATCGGGCCCAATATTAATAAGGCCCAATTTAAACCCAATTCAGTAAGGCCTGGTAATTCCAATCGGGTCAATGTAAGGCTGTAAGCTAGTTGTTGGTCAACTCAAATTTGTGTTTAGATCGGAACCGTCCGATCAGAATTCGGGCCAATCCGGTCCAGGAGCCTTTAATTTCATGCCAAATTAGATCCAACGGTCGAGATCTAAACTTAAAATTTGACTTACTGTAGGTGATATGAATTCAATTCTCTCTCTCTCTCTATTCTAGAGTGAGTAAATTAGACCACCTGCTACATTAGAATCAGTCTGGGAATAATATCAGTGCTTGGGTTTGTTCGTGAAAATGATTGCATACTTGTTCGTGCAATCACGTAAACAGTTGGAGCTTCCGATTTAGTGGAATAGACATAGTAAAACCATTTAAATCTCCGTGTAATTGCTCACTTTTTTTTTATAGATTCGACTGATTTCACGGTAATAATTCTGGCTTTTCCATTCTGTTTCTGTTATATATGGTATTGTTGTTCAATTTCATGTTCATTGAAATAATGATTATGTTAAGGTGTTGATTATGGGTTAAAATATGTAGTGGTACTGTGGTTGCACGTGAATTGTTCGAGGAATTGCTTTAAGGAATCATGGCTAATAATGACCATGACTAGCAAGTCTTAGTATAAAATAATCGAAGATATGTGAAGTATATATTGTTACAAGAAAAATGCATCAAAGTTATTCAAGAAAAATGTTACAAGTAAATCAATTAATGATGTTTAATCATGCAATGTTCAATTCACAAAATCACATGTGTTAATTATAAGATTTATTTGCACACAGCAATGTAGCCCCTACGTTTTCGACCTGTACTCAAAATCCACAAACTTCCCAGCTCTCTGCAACACCAAGCTGGTGGCCTTATCATCTCCTACCAACTCCACAACCGACTTTTGCACAGAGACCTGGAACACGTGCAAGGATGTTACTATTCCCAATTCGCCCTTTGCCACCAGCAATGCCTCCCAAAACAAGCTCTCTGACAGCTACAAAGCAGCTACCGATTTCTGTGCAGCAGTTGGCGGCGGCGCCACTGATCAGGCTCTCTGTTTCAATGGCGGCACGTCAGTCGGATTTAATGGAACACAACCTGCTCCTCCACCTCAAGGTCATTAGTCTCTTTTTTCCTTATCTTTCAACAAAGTATTTCAAATGTGCCTACCAGAAGAATGAACAATATCTTCTATACCCACTTAAAACCTCTTATACCCTCTACTTTCTGATTTCTTATTACACAAATTGAAATGTACCATCTATGCAATATCTTGATGTCTCCCCTGATAGGTATATGCCTTGAGAAGATTTTCAATGGGTCATACGCAAATTTTGCACCGCATCCTGATGGTTCCAACCGGGTCTTTCTGGCAACACAATCTGGTAAGATCTTTCTAGCGACAGTTCCACCCCAGGGGTCAGGCAAAACACTTGACATAGACTTGACAAACCCATTTATCGACCTGACTGATTTGGTTCACTATGACAATGAGTTTGGTTTGAATGGCTTCACGTTCCACCCAAATTTTGCGGCAAATGGGAGATTCTTTGTGGCATACAATTGTGACAAGTCCAAGTCAGCCACCTGTTCTGGCAAATGCTCGTGTAACTCGGAGATTAATTGTGACCCATTGAAACTTGGAACAAGTAAAGGTGCGCTTCCATGCCAGTATCATACAGTCGTTGCTGAATATACTGTTAATGGCACTTCAGTCTCTCCTAACATGGTACTTTCATGTTCCTTCAATTATCCATTTTGATATGCAATATGTTGCATGGTTTATTCTAAGATTGCATGCTAGCATATTAGAATACTGTGTTTGGTATGGAAGTTGCATTTGCATTTTTTTTTTACTTTTCACAAAACAAACAGTAGAATCCTACTATGTATGCATGAATTTTTGTTCTGCATGTTTTTTTACCATATTTTAATTTCTTTTTCTTTTCTTCAAGGTCTACCTTATTTGGTAAATCAAAAGAGCTCAGAAACAGCCTTAAGTTATCCAAAATAACAATATTTGTTGAGTATGGAACCGGCTGATATAAACGTGATGAAAGAGCTCAGTAATGATAAAGGAGGAAAATATATGGTGGGGACTGTTGATAATCCTATTCATAGATTTGTATTTTAATCAACAAAGTACTCTCTAATCTTTACTGAAGCCAAGCTCCCCCTCATTTTAAGATTTTTTTTTCAGTTTCTAAATTTCTATAATTAATAGGAACATGTGGCTCATATTGAGCTTCTATTCTATAAAAAAAAATAATGAAAAGTAAGGCTGACACTATTGTGCTTCTTTTCACTTGTTAAAAATTAGGCAAAAAATGCAAATCCAACTGAAGTTTCAAGGGTATTTACCATGGGGCTTCCGTACAATAATCACCATGCAGGAGAAATATACTTTGGTCCAACTGATGGGTATCTCTATTTTATGATGGGAGATGGGGGCAACAATGGTGATCCCTGGAATTTTGCACAGCTCAAGAAATCTGTGCTTGGGAAAACTCTTAGACTCAACATTAACATCATGCCAAGTACGTACTCAACATGCAATGACTTTAAATAACATTTATCTAGGTTTGTGTGGAGTATCTATTAATATAGTTTGCGCCTTTGCGGGGAATACTGATTCTTAAGCATTGATAGGAATCATACACTGTCATAGAGTTTTACAAGTATTCTATGGCTTGAATTATATTCGATTGTAACTGTGTTTGAGTATATTTTTTTTTTTCAAATTAGTCTCACCAGAAATAATCTTTAAATAGTGAAGCACTTATGAGATATCAAACTCATCAGAACAAAGAAATTATCTGTAGCACAAAAGCAATAATGTACAAAAAAAGTGAGATTAGCATCTAAAATCTGGTGTGGCAACTGCTACTTAAATACTTGTATGTTCTAATAGAAATTTAGCATGACTTTGTTGCTCTGTTTTGTGTTTTCAGCTCAAGCTGATATCGACAACCTTACTTTATGGGGAAATTATTCGATTCCAAAGGATAACCCATACTTTACTGATCGAACATTCAGGCCGGAGGTCTATACCTTAGGTCATAGAAATCCATGGCGCTGTAGCTATGACGCAGAAAGGCCCGCATATTTGTTTTGTGGTGAAACCAGCGAGGTAATTTCACTTCTCACTTCTTGACTGAATATCACCTCCATGCATAGGTGATTGTGATATATATAATATTTGCAAATTACATGTTTGATAATAGTTACCATATCAGAATTTTAACATACTACCAATACACACATGTTCTCCATTGGGACCTAGCTGATACCAAATTTAAACCTGTGCTTAAAAAACTTTTACCATGTGGTCAAATCATTGAACAACCATGTTGGAGAATAATTAATAACTTTCTACAAATTACAATTAAAGAGAATTTCTTTTGGTGCTCAATTGAAGCAATCCTAGAAAAACCTAGAATAATAATAAATCAATCAAGAATTAAAACAAATGTTCATCTCATGTTTAACTGTAGGCTACTCTACACCATTAGGACAAATAGTTACATAGAAAATCAAAACTATTTACATAGATAGTACAAATTACTCATGTTAATATGTTCATTTTTTGATAAAAGATTATCTTAATAAAAATAGGATACATATGAAGAAATTAACCCCATATCGAAAGGAGGAAATTATGGGTGGAGGATTTATCAGGGCTATGACCTCTATTTCCCCTCATGGGCCCCAGGTCCTAACATTTCAGCCAACTCTATTGACCCCATTTTCCCGGTGATGGGTTACAATCGCTCAGAAGTAAATAATAACTTGGGCTCTGCTGCAATTGTTTCCGGCTATGTCTACCGTGGAATTACTGATCCGTGCTTGTATGGAAGGTATAAATAATAATTTTACACTGTAGTTGTAGTTATTATTTCTTTCTTTTGTATTGCAATTTGTTTAGGCCAAATACCAACATATGCATAACGAACAACATTTAAGACTCAACCTGATTTAGTATTCATATAAGCCTTAACCCTCAAATAAACTTTTTATGCAATTAAGACTCAGAAAGCATTTTTTTGTATGAAGCATCAATTATGTAATTGTTTGTTACTTGCATGCTAATCTAGTCTCAACTTCACAAGAATTGTCCTTGTCCTAAAAAGCAAAACCAGCCAACTAAAAATAAGTAAATTGAAAGCTGGTAGTTAAAATCTTAGACAGTAAACAAGTATGTACCAGCAGCGCATGCTTCGAAATTCAAAAATAGCATCAAGTGGATATTTCACACTAAGTACCCTGTCTCCTCGTGGCAATTTAGGTTCATTTTCGGGGACCTATATGCAAACGACATGTTTGCGGGTGCAGAGACCCCGCGAGGCAGCGGGAATTTCAGCAGAGACAGAGTCACCTTCACTTGCACCAAGAGTTCCCCCATTCCTTGTGATTTCTCCGGCAAGAGTACACTCCCCTCGCTTGGGTACATATATTCATTCGGCCAGGATAATAATAAAGATCTATTCTACTTGACAAGCAAGGGAGTGTATCGGGTTGTTAGGCCGAGTTTGTGCGGTTACTCATGCCCATTGGAGAAAAATATCCCTATATCAGCACCGCCTCCATCCCCGGGGCAATCTACTCAGGCATCATTAGGTCTCAAAATGGAGAGTCCAGTTATGTTGGTGTTAACTTGCTTGTTTATTCTTCTGGGCTTCAGATTTTAGGTTATCCTTGCGGTGTACTCTGCCGAGAGTTCATTTTTTCTCCATTCCTCTTTTTGCTCGATTTTTCTTTCTCCTTTCTTTTGTTTATGACGACCGGCTTTGTTAATGAAGTAGTATGTGGGATTCATTCATTTAGAATACGGACTCCATTGTTTTTTTTATATGTTTGTGGGTGTCTTGTAAGCAGGGGGGTCTATTGCCAAGTTAGGATTGCTTAATTACTTTCATAATTATAATTTTTTAATTATGTATATTACAATTTAATTGAACTTTTTGTTTAAGTTTTTATATGAATTTCAGCATCCCTATATCTATAGTATAGGGTTTAGAATTTTATCTTGTGTTCGTAAAAATTTGAGTTCGAATCTCAACTATCACACATTATTATTTTACGTTTTAGCCTATTCATTATGAACTTTCAAGTTCCACTGCACTGTAGATCTGACAAGCATTCGTGATTAAAAAGGATCATTGACATGTAGGGAGTAAGTAAGAAAATCGCTCATGACTCGTGACTCACTTACTAAAAAATTGTTAATAACTCATTTATTAGTAATTCGTTAATAACTTGTTCATTATCAACTCGCTTGTTAACTTAATAAATCGAGTATGAGCAGACCTCAACTCCCTCATTAAGAACTGATTTACATGAATTCATACCACATCCAATCTCATATAGTTTTATTAATTATGTAGAAAGTATGTTGTGTATATTGCAACATTAAGACACATTGTTTGGGTTGATGAACAAAACAAATTCAAAACAATATACAAAAATTTTGTTTTATGTGGGTATCTATTAGATTGTTGAAATTAATTAACTAGCAATTTGTGATGGTTGAGTCCGGCTGTACAACTCAGCATGTCAATATGCCAATATTTTTTATTGAAGGAATTAGCTATCACTTTTCAGTTTGTCTAGTTCTAAAACAAAACAAAAAAACTTGAAACAAAATTCAAAATTTCCTACAAATTTGATTTTTTAACGAGTTGCTTAATGAGCATGAGTCAACTCGAGCATTTCACGAGTTGAGCACAAATGTAATTGTCAACTCGGTATTGTCTTCTCAACTCGAGTTGACTCATTCATTAACTTATTGACATGCAGTAACATTTGGAATTTTCTTCTTGCTATTTAGGGGGGCAATGCGCAATTTTCTTCTTGCCAAACTCTCATAATTTAACAAACAACTTAAATTTTTGTTAGTTACCAACTCAAAATTTCATAATTCACACTTTATTATCGTTTGGATAAAAATATATAATCCAGCATGGGCGCATACCCAGTCTGCGCACTGTTTTTGACAATTTGTGCACCATTTTTTTTCTGTTATGTTTCGGTTAACAATTCAACCAAAAAACAGAGTTTTGGTAATGGTGCGCAGGCTGTGTCTGCATATGTGTGCTAATTTCTAAAATCTAAACAATAGTAAAGTGCGGATTATGAAATTTTGAGGTGGTAACTAAAAAATTTCGAGACAAACAGAATCATGTTTTTGGTACGGAGTCAAAAAAGAATAGCTGATTTCAAATTTCAAGACCATGGCCCTGAGGAAAGTTTTCTAAGAACAGGACTTGCCTATAACTTTGTTCAAGTACCATCGCACCTCCCGCAAAGGTTAATTTATCTATTACTAATTTACTATACGACATTATCTCACTATATACCAATTCGTATCGTGCTTGATATTTCCAGCGTATGTCGAATGATAAATATAATTAATTCGAGATTCGAGTTTATCTTGAGATTCTCTCAAATAATTCTCCAAACCCAAAAAAGTTTCTTGTACATTCGAAACCTCTAGCGATATGGAGTAGCACTCCATATCATAAGCACTGTATCGTTTACATCCCCTTCTGACATCATTACTTAGAAATGTGAAGCATCAGGGAAGTTCTCCACACATTCCATTTATCGAATTCTCAATTTTGATGGTATAATCGCTAACAAAGATATGTTATGGTGGAATTTGCCAATACCGCCAAAAATTCGAGTGTTCATGTGGTTGGTTGCCCATAATTTCATTCTCACTAAGAACAATCTTGCAGCCTAGGGCTGGATTGGAGATTTACATTGCCAATTTTGTCAGGAAATCGAAACCATTGACCACTTGTTTCTTAACTGGCCAATGGCACAAATAATCTAGTTTTGGTTGGGTAAAAGTCAAATAGTAATGGACCAATGACAGACTTGGGATGATATACTTACATTTGCTTACTCTCTCTCAGGTACCGATAGGTCTGGTTTCTTAATTACAGTCAGCTGGTCGGTTTGGAAACACCGTAATGAAGTCATATTTAATAACTATCAGATTAAAACTGCTAGAACTCTTATTTTACAGATTAAAACTTGTTGTTTTTATTGGACAGGGGTGCTGACTAAAAAACTCAAAAATGCTGTTGGAGAATGGCTCCCTGTAGTTGAAGATGCCATACCACTCAATCAGATTGCTCCAATGGAATTAGTGGTATAACAGCCCCCTAAGGAGACTGGAGGTTTCCACCCTGCGGGTTTTTGATCAGTTTGATGAAGATGGTCTCACAATTTTGCTGCATATATATAATTAACCTTAGCCCATTACTTAGCGGCTTAGTAGTGTCTAATCTAGATTACTCTTGGTGCTTATCTAGTTCTAGAATGTGATTGGTCTATGGCTTTTGGTCTAACTGTTTGTTGAATTTATATTTTGTTTGAATTTGCATATTACAACTTCTGTCTTGAGTTGAATATGACAAAAACTGAATCTGTGGTGCCTATCACTATCTATTTAATGCAAATGGGCTTTTGCCTCTTTTAAAAAAAAAAGATAGAGGGTAGTAAATAACATAATACTCGGGATGTAATTGCAAGCGTTAACGCTGCGTAATTAACAGAGGATGATAGAAGAAGTCAAGAATTGACCAAGTCAAAGGAGGTGTACAAATATGATTAGTGCTCTGTAATAGCAAATTAGTTAGACTGTTAGAGCTAATCAATACAAATTAGTTAGATGGTTATAATTGTAAAGCTAGCCTATACGTATATAAATTTGTACTAAGAATAAAATTAAGAAAATACAATTTCATTTCTCTCTTTATCTCTTTTCTTAAAATCTTAATTAGACTGTGATAACGTCACGGTTATGTGATGACACATGTATTTAGGGGTGGACCCACATGGTCTCGGAGGGACAGTCGTCTTCCTCTGGATTTTGAGTTTTAGTGGATATCTATTGATTCTAATCGACCTTGTTCCTTTCTGAAAAAAAATTATCCCCTCTGATTGTTTGATTTGTAATTCGGGTTAAATTTAGAATTAAAATTAATATAAATTTCTTGAATTATTATTAGTAATTAGAATTATAAGTTAGAGCATCAAAAATTACAAGTCAGAGCATTAGAAAATATAAGTCAAAGCATTGTTTTTTTATCGAATACCCAATTAGTTAATGAGTTTAAACCCAATTAGTTGTTTAAACTCAATTCGATATTCTTTTGCCCCCTGACGAAAATTTTGGATCGAACTCTGCATGTATCGGTGACGTGTCACATGCAGTGACCACTCTCTTCAAGTAAACTAGTACAGCAAAACATGTGAATCAGTCATATTATATCACAAAACATGACATGACATGATAATCACAAAACATGACATGACATGATACGTGACTACACGTGACTATATATATCAAAACAACACAAAAATTATGTTATTATTTATCTCAAAAGATAATTCAAATTTCGAACAATAATTTATCTATTAATTTTTTTTTATTAAGAACCAGCTTTTAGTTTAGTGACAAAGGTATTGCTCTTCGTGTGGAAAGTTGCAGGTTTAAAATCCGCAAAAAAATAATAATTTATTAATTATTAAATAATTGGGTGACTTGACTTCCAACATTTACTTTAAAAAATCATACTTAATTTCACATTTTTTTTACATTTTTTTAATCTTTTCTTTCTTAAATAACTTTTTTTTTTTTAAACTGACTATTTGGTATCCGTCACGATGTAACTAATATGTCACGACTATCTTTACAATTTTATAGCACTACACAATACGTAAAAACTTAACTTAGTCATGACACAACACGACTCGTGTATGTAACTAGTATGCTAAGCTCAAATGCAATTAACAGAACATCATTTCACCATCAGAGAGAGTTCATGATCCAGAGCAGACAGCGGAGAGGAGATTTTGCATGCGCGTATTGTTCTCTGCCGTACTTAGGGGTGCTAATGAGCTAGGTTCGGCTCAGATTCGGCTCGACTCATTAAGATAAGCATACTTAGCCCGGCCTGACTCGGCTCGATTTGGAAAGAAAAGGCTCGGCTCGGCTCGGCCCATATAAATACTTGGCTCGGCTCGCGAGCCAAGCCCAACGAAGTAGTTATAATAGAACTTGACATTTTCATATGATTTAAATCTTTTGCTACAATTTTGCTACAACGATACTGTGTAATTGTATATTATGGAGATGAATTATATTTGAAGTCAAAATATGCTGTCTCAAGGAAAGTGCGATGCATTATTTTCTTTATATGAGCAAGTATAATGTAATTTTGTTTATACAATATATATATTTTTTAATTGCGCACTGTATCAAGAAAAATGGCACTGCTAACAGGCCTATTATCTGAAAGACTCGTCCAATGCTCAATTTCAGGGGACAAACTTGGGTCCGATGCTCATCGGACTCAAACTGAGTGCGATGGGTTCCAAAACCGTCCGAATCGCTTTAAGATATGTGCATATTGTTTTAATATCCGTGTACATTTACTTCAAATTTCAAAGTTTTTCAAATTTCAATTTTTTTCAAATTTGAAATTTGAAAAAAAAAAAATTGGATCTTGTCTGCACGATTTTTAAAGTGCATCGGATGGACCAAATTGAGAGGGGAGGTTGGGTTTTTGAAATTAAAATCAAATTTAATTTTGAAATTTGCAAAAAATTGATATTTGAAAAAACTTGAAATTTGAAAAAATTTAAAATTTGAAAAAAATTGAAATTTGGAAAAATTTGAAATTTGAAAAATTTGAAATTCGAGAAACTTTGAAATTCGAAAAAAATTTGAAATTCGAAAAATTTGAAATTTGAAAAAATTTGAAATTTGAAATCTGAAAAAATTTGAAATTTGAAAAACATTGAAATTTGAAATCGCTGAAAAAAATATCTATTGTATTCTATGTTTAATATGAATGTTATTTACATGTGATATAGTTAATATTATCCTATTTTTTTTTAATATTGTAATCTCTTTAAACATGAAAAAAGCTCGGCTCGCGAGCTTGCGAGCCGAGCTAAGTGTTTACATGAGCCGAGCTTTTTTCCTCCAAAAGCAAGCCGAGTTGAGTTTGGGCTTTTTTTAGTTTCGAGTCCGATTCGTTATGAAAAACCCTAGCTGTACTATTTTCAATTTAGCAACATTGTATTAACTATGTAAATACTCTTTCATTTTATAATAAATCGTGAGTAGGCATCTAGCTCAGCAACTCAAAAAAAAAAAAGGCATCATTTCACGCCTTAACAATGTAAATCTTATCGGAATGGAATATTACCTTGAATTACGATACATACTGATTAATTACATACCCAATGGTCCGAAGTTTTTATTAATCAAAATTAAATAAATAAAAAATCAAAATAGAGGACAAATTCTGAATTTTTTTTCGAAATCTAAGTAGAACGTGTTAATTATCCCGTTCTTACGAACGGAACAATTTATCTCGTCCCTCTTAATTAAATTTCAATTCCAAACTTAACATTAACTAAATCAGCAGTAAAAAAAAATAAATAAATAAACATGGACGGTACAGATCTTTCCGTCCCTGGTGCCAATCCAACTATTAAAAATTTCGGAAGCAGCACGCTGCCGCTCCGAAATATTTAATAATCGAAATTAATTAAAAAAAATATCGAAAAGAAGGAGCAAATCCAATTTATTTTGAAAAATAAGTAAACCGGGTGAAATTATCCCGTTCCTAGGGACGGGATAATTTTTAACATCCTTGCTAATCACGATACCATCCCAACTTAAACAAATTAACGAATAAAAAAAAAAAAAATTAACAGGGACGCGAAATATTTACCCGTCCGTGAGGGATTCCAGGTTTAATGAATTTGCTGCTCTCTTTTGTTGTAGGAAAAAGCTTGAAGGCACAAGAATTACCACTCAGATAACGTAAATTGCTTTCTTTGCATACTAGTTTATTTGATTCATTTCATATTTTATGAATGGGACACGTGTACATGCAGGGATAAGATAGGATTTGACTTTGCAATCAAAACACCTTGTACACCATCTAGATGGGAAGAATACGATGAAGAAATGGCCTTCTGCTGGGAGGTTACCAACGTATTTTTGCACGTCCGTGATTATTTTTTTTTAATTCGTTTAATTAGTTAGCGATTAAGTTGCGCGGATTAAGAATAACTATGAACGTTAAAAAAAATTTCGTCTCTAGAGATGGATTAATTTCACCCGATCTTATTACTTTTGATAATATCTTCATTTGAATTCCCTTTTCCGATATTTTTTTAATTTAATTTCGATTTTTTAAAATTTCGGCGCTGCCGCTAGTCCAACTACTAAAAAGGCCTTTTCACCATTCAACCAAAAAAAGTTTGTTGAAAGGAATTAGTATAAAATACATTTTTTCTTTTTTAAAGCAAAAGCTATAAGATCAGTAGTGAGTCTAACTTGGACTCCATATAGATTGAATTGAGCAAATATACGTCAGATGGAGATTCAAAACACAGGTTTGTTCACCGAAATTTTTTTTGTGCTCCAGAGACGGTAATATCTGTACCGTCTCTGGTCTCTCTTTTTATTTTTTATTTTTTTATTGTTTGTTTAGTTAATGTTAAATTTGAATTTTGATTAAATAGGACGGGATAATTTAACCCGTTCTACTTAAATTTTGAAGTTTTCTGAAATCTCTCTTCTTTTTTGATATTTTTTTTTTATTTAATTTCGATTAATAAAAATTTCGGCCCAATGGTTTATGAACGGTTTAGGCTAGTCTGAGGTGATCGCAAAAAAAATATGGGTATATATGTAAATTACCTAAATTGTGTTTGAACCAAATTATTTCTTTAGTTTTAAGTTTTAACCAAATTGGTAAATTTCTCAATATACGGGGTTTCAGCCCAAAAAAAAATGGTAAATTTCTCAATATTTCGGAGAGAAAAAAAAAAGGAAATTTTTTTTCAAGAGCTGGTATTTAGTTCATTAGTTGGGTGCATTCAAACTCGTTCACACGTGAGAGTTGATAGTCAATACTTGTGTCGTGAGTCGTTGTGCGCATTCTAAAGACTCCTCTTCAGGACGAAAGGAGTCAAGGTCTCAAGGACAGCAAGGACACCGTTATTATTGAATATTGTTGACGGAGAATTTATGTATACCACTCTCCTGTTCCCACCAAAATTTATAATTATTTATTTACTATTTTAAATTAATAACTCACGTGTTTAGATTAATTAAAAAATGAGATTAAATTATATTTAATATTATATAATGTACAATTAAGTATATAATTATGTCTCTTCTTTGGTCTGATCGCTTTTCTATTCTTTGGCATTAAAATTATGTTCCTCTTCCATTCTTCTGGCTCTAAATCTATCTTTCTGACGGCTTCTAACACTTTCCATCATCATTTCAATCACGTTTGTTGGATTTGTGTCAAAATTTATCATTCTGATAATTTTTAATCATTTCTAATGTCATTTCAATCAAGTTTGTTGAAGATGATGTATGAAGAAGAAACCTTGAGATTTAGATGGAGAAAACTGATATTATAGTCTTTTGAAAAATATAAAATAAAGATGGAAATTGGAAAGAGTGTTCAAGAAGAATGATTCAGTTTTAAATTAATCCTTTCTCAATTAATTATTGTTTTAGAATTTTAAATATAATTAATTTTTGTTTTGAATATATTTAATATATATTTAAATTAAATTAAGTAAACATATGAATTGTTTTAATTTAGAATGTAGAATTTGGAGAGAACAATACGTAATTTCATACTTTCTGAATGGTACACGTGAAATTCCCAAATATATTGATGAGTGGTTGAGGCCTTGAGGGTGTGTACCAGTGTGGAATCGTTATTACATTTTTTTCAACGAACAAATTCAATTAATTAATGCGGTGATTTGGGTGACAGCCTAACAGATATATTTAATATATTTTACGAGGAAGTAAAGTACCTCAAGGAAGACTTTTGACCTTTGACTTAATGAGTTACGCCAATTGCTCATGTCTATTCAATTGGCCATAACTGATAAGGTTGAACTACTTAAAATGCTGCAGCAACCCAGTAGTTAAAAAACACTAAACAATGATCATCTTCCCCAGACATATACCTCCCATTTAATTCCACTAATCAAAACAAGCAAACAAACTAACAAACTAATTATTTGTTTGCCCGCTCACCAGAGATGGCCGTTGGGCGCCTCTCTCTGTTATATTTCTTCCTCTGCTGTATTCTTCTCTTTCTCCGGCCGCAGTTATCCGAGTGCGCTGGAAATGACAGCGACAGCGACCAGCTGGCACTGCTCGCCTTCAAGGCTGCAATCAGCAGTGACCCCTCCGGCGCCATGAGCTCCTGGAACACCAGTGTACCGCTGTGCCAGTGGACAGGTGTCAACTGCACACAGCAGCGTGTCACCGGCCTTGTCCTGGAGTCTATGAGTCTTGCTGGCACTCTGTCCCCTTCTCTGGCAAACCTCACGCACCTCACCACACTACAGCTCTCCGGCAACATGATCGCCGGAGAGATACCTTCTGACCTGGGAAGTATCATCACCCTCTCTCTCCTCGACCTCTCGGCTAACGGATTCGTTGGAAGCATGCCGCTGCAGCTGCAGGATCTCTCCAACCTCACATATCTCAACCTCTCCAAAAACAGCCTCACCGGGGAAATCCCTGCATCCCTCGGTAAGTTAACCGTTCTCACATCTCTTGACCTGTCCTCCAACAACCTCACCGGTCAAATACCAGCGCAGCTAGGCAATCTTACTTCTCTTACCAAACTGCAACTCACAAGCAATAGGCTCACGGGTGACATCCCGGCATCTCTGGGAAATCTCTCACGCCTCACCATTTTGGATCTCAGTAAAAACAACCTCGATGGAGAGTTACCGCCCCAGCTGGGCAACCTCCGTAGCCTCGTTTTCTTCAAAGTATCAACCAATATGCTCTCGGGCTCTATTCCGATTTCTCTCTATAACTTAACCACTCTAAATGATCTCGTTGTGTACAGTAACCTGTTCTCAGGCGAACTTCCCTCTAACATTGGAAGCTACCTCCCGAACCTCCGTAATCTTAATATGTATGATAACCAACTAACTGGCCTTATTCCTACTTCTTTGGCCAATATCTCTGGTCTCAAAGAGATCGACTTGTCACTGAATCAGTTTTCTGGTAAAATTCCTGCAAATTTTGGCATGCTGAAAAACCTTTCGTGGCTTGGTCTTGAAGATAATCGACTTGAAGCTAAGGAAGCAAGTGATTGGGATTTCATTCAATCTCTGACCAATTGCACCATGTTAGACCACTTGAGCTTAGACACGAACAATCTGAGTGGAAGCTTACCTAGCGCGGTGGGGAATCTTTCGACTGGGCTGTCATGGCTGACGATGTGGGATAACCAAATAACTGGAGAAATTCCTTCGGAGATCTCAAATCTGGCCAATTTGAACACCTTGGGTCTCAAGGGCAACCAATTTAGCGGCAAGATACCCAACTCAATTTGTCAACTAACAAATTTGGAAGCTTTGATCCTATATAGAAATCAATTATCAGGACCTATACCATCTTGTATTGGAAATCTTACGCGTTTGAATGAGTTTTATCTTGACCACAATCAATTGCAAGGCGAAATACCGCCGAGCATTGGCAATTGCAAGAGTTTGAATATCTTAGACCTTTCTCGCAATCGTCTGAGCGGATCCATCCCAAAGGAGCTCCTTAGCCTCTCTTCCCTGTCATATTATCTCAGCATGTCTCATAATTTGTTGAGCGGGCCATTGCCACCAGAAATTGCTCGGCTCCAGAGCCTTGGTTATCTCGATATCTCCTACAACAACCTATCAGATCAAATCCCTAACGGTCTTGGTCAGTGTCTAGGATTGGAAACTCTTACTATGAATAACAATTTTTTCAACGAATCAATTCCGGTTTCTTTCAAAAACCTAAGAGGCCTAAAGATTCTCGACCTTTCAAATAATAACCTGTCCGGTGACTTCCCTGATTATCTTGCCGAATTCCCCTTTCTGCAGCATGTAAACCTTTCTTTCAATGACCTCACCGGCAAAGTACCAACAAATGGTATCTTTGCAAACCAGACTGCTGTTTCAGTACAAGGAAACAGCCAGGTTTGCGGAGGCATATCGAGCTTGGATCTTCCTGCTTGCCCGGGCAAAGCACCGAAGAAGAAAAATCACTTGGTAGTAAAGATAGCAGTTCCTGTTGCTTGTGTAATCCTCTTGGTTATCTTGGTGCCTTGCTTGTACATTGTATTCATCTCAAAGAGAAACTCGAGGAGTAAAAAGCGCTCATTTAAGGCGGAACCTTTAGAGGGCCAGCTTTTGAATCTTTCATATGCAGAATTGGAAAAGGCAACCGATGACTTCTCATTTGATAATCTGATTGGTGTGGGGGGTTATGGATCTGTGTTTAAGGGAAATTTGGGCAGCGATAAGTTTATAGCAGTAAAGGTGCTTGATCTCCAGCAGCAGGGAGCATTCAAGAGTTTCATGGCAGAGTGTGAGGCCCTGAGAAATATCCGGCACCGCAATCTTCTTAAAATACTGACGGTATGCTCGAGCGTCGATAGTTCAGGTAGCGAATTCAAGGCTTTGGTATTTGAGTTTATGCCCAATGGAAATCTCGATATGTGGGTGCATCCAAAAGCGGATCAGAAAATCGGGTCCCGAAACCTAACTCTTGCCGAAAGAGTGAACATAGCAGTAGATGTGGCTTCAGCAATCAACTACCTGCACAATTATTGTCCAACACCAATCGTACATTGTGATCTGAAGCCGAGTAACGTGCTTCTCGATGAAGACATGACTGCTCATGTCGGTGATTTCGGCTTAGCAAGGATCCTTCAAAAGATAAATGGGAAGGGGTACAAAGCACCCTCTACGTCGATTGCTGTTAAGGGATCCATTGGATATGTTCCTCCAGGTAATAACCCCCATTTGTTTTTTACCTCTTTTGATCTTTGATATCTTCACATCAACTAAGTACATATGTAGATCAAATATAGGTTATGGTGCTGATTTTTACTATTAATTGTTTTTGTGAAAAATAACAGAGTATGGTGTGGGCAACCACGTCTCGCCACAAGGTGACGTATACAGCTACGGAATACTCCTCATAGAGTTGTTCACAGCGAAACGACCAACTGACGACATACTTAAGGATGGCCTCACTCTTCAAAAGTTTGTAGAGAATCAACTGTCAAATGGTTTGCCAGCCGCTCAGATCGTCGATGCATCGCTTATTTCAAAAGAATCAAGCGAGTTGGGCGAGAGGTTAGAAACATGCCTAGAATTGATTCTCAGAACTGGTCTTTCTTGTGCAAAAACAAGACCAAGAGAACGAATGAAGATCAAGGATGTTGTAACACAACTTGTCAATGTAAAGGAGATGCTGCTCCTATAAATGGAATTTTTGAGGATATTGTAGAATTTAGTTTTTTCTTTCTATTTTTATTTGACTTGGGTAGAATGTACTTTCTAAATTTTGTTGAAGTCTTAATTAGAAGCAATTGGGTTTACAGTCTACGGTAAACAGGTCTCCTTGAAACACTGATTGTTTTAAAATAATCAGATCTCTGTAAAACCTTTGTACTATCTCATACCAGTAAATACAATTATGATTTACCTTTTCCTTTAAGGGTTAAATCAAGATTTGTGCTAGGTTGGTACCAGTTCTGTTCGTTTGGTGGTACATGACTGATTTGTGACCATGGTGTATTTTGTAATCTCTCCATAAGGCGGGTGCAAATACATAATTGATGAATATGGTAATGTGAACATTGATGTGTCATGGCTTTATTAAGAAAATGATCCCTGTATCTTGGGTAATCAGGCAGAATAAGTTTACTAAGTGAAAAATGATAAAACATCCAACTGGTGTACAGTTGTGAGAACAAAACCGAGAAATTAGACCTAGCAAAGCTTGCTCGAATCAGACCCGAAACACCAAAATAAACATCAAGCATCACAGCTCAGTAAAAGAAATTAATGCAGTAAATAAGAAAGCTACCAACTTTTTGGTATCAGTGTTGCTATTACTGGTACCAAACAGTCCAGAAGCTATCAATTGCACCTCCAGACTATTGCTATCAGTAACCCTTTCCCCTTATTAGACTAAGTACCTGAACTTTTTACAATAATAAAAGAGAATAATTTAAAATTCAAAATCTTTATTCAATCATTATGCATTCACTAGCTGTACTTAGCCTATGCATTACAAAAGCTAAATTTTATCGGAATCTCAACTTAACTAGAAGAAATTACAATTTTCAAAAACTCCCTAATATACTAGTTTCCACCTACAACACTTTTAGAAACGCCCTATATTCAGTGCTTTGAAGCACTACAATCCTGAGTATGTTACTAATTACATCAAAAGAAATTAAAAAAACTAGAAGTCGATTTACTGATGCTATCCATCTCTGAGCCTTCTATGTTTTACTTTCTTCATCCCGGCTCAAACATGTCAGATTCTCCAGTAATGCTAAAGTCCTAATATCAAAAGGAAGCAAAAATGTACAAATGAAAAAGGAATCGTAGAAGCAGCAAATTGATGGCAAGATTCACATCATTAGCACAAACAATTGTCTTTTACATTCAATTTGCTTGATTGTTTGGCAACGGTGTGTTCAAATGGAACAGATGCTTTTCCTTACGATCAATATTAGACCATATATATACAAAAACATCGAGCAAAAATAATTAACTTTATATAATTCCTGTATAACAATAAATCCAATCCAACTATTTTATAGCACATCTACCTTAAACTCAGATTAAACAATAACAATCAAAGGTACTTATCACCAGATAAATTGAAGAAATTATATATTGCTGATCCGTACCTTTTAGTCCAAAGAGGCAAGAGAGATACAAGGCCTTTGATTTTAGTAGACATCAAGGTTTCCCAATTACAAACAATTCACAGGTCACAATTCCAAATCGAGCGTGGCAGAGATATCAAGAGCGAGCAAAAGAGAGAAGAGAGGGGCAACGAACTGGAGGTCTCGGATCGGAATCATCACTGGAGCGGATTTAAATGACACATTGCTCCTCTCCATCACCAGCGATTGTTTTAAGTGAATGTCTGGGAAAAGAGAGAGAGCGCGAGATATTGCTCGGCAGAGAACGAATTCGCAACCTCTGAGATATCTCAAATTTTGCGTGACTTCTTGGAATATCTCAATCATTCAAATACGTTCTACACGAATCTTAAAGCTCAAATAATAACGCCCCCCATGTCCCCCCGAATAGGCACCGGACACGTCGGTCACGAAAAAATTGAGATATCTCAGAGGAAATGCACCGCAAAGAACGGGGTTCGATTCCTAAAGTAACTCAAAATTTGAGGTTAGATACGGTCCGGATCAACACTAAAAATTTGAGTTATCCGAATTCAAAGAACGGAGGGTTTCTCGTTGCAATAGCAAATTAAGGTCGTGGCAGTAAAATCCTGCCAACTTATTCATCCGTTTATATTCATATTTAATTTGAACCGTTATAATTAAAATATATGTTCTATCTTCTCAAAACCCAATAATTATAATTGTCTTGTCGAGTGAGTCTATGTTACTATGCATATCACGATTTAGTCCGTAATACGGATTAATATTTTCATTTTCAAAATTTTAACGGTCGATCTGAACCGTTCAAAATAATTTCCATATAAATATGTACTTACATACCAAATTTTATATTTTTTTAAATTTTTTTACTATTTTTAAGATGGATAGAAAATCACTTGATCTGAAAATTTTCTACCCATCTTAAAAAATAATAAAAAATTCTCAAAAATATAAAATTCAGTCTGCAAGCAGATATTCATATAGAGATCAGGATCATGTTGAACGGTTCGGATTGACCATTAAAATTTTGAAAACGAAAATATTGACCCGTATTACGGATTAACCCGTAATATGCATAGTACCATAGACTCACTCTTGTCTATATTATAGATGGAGGAACGGATGGATAATGTTAGCAGAATTTCAACCAATTAATTTAGAGAATTCTTATTCTAATACATAAAATAATAGTTTGTTGCAATAATTTTAATTTGGTGTAATTATTATTTCACTTAAAATAAACCTACATTTCATGGACTTTTACTGAGGAAAAAAAAAAGAATATGCAACCTTCATAAAATACTATATACGCCATATAATGTGGTTTTGTCTCTATTTTTCAATTTACTAGCCATATATATTGTGGCAGAAGAAAAAAAAAGATCAAATAATAAAATAAAACGACCATCTAGGAAAAACAGTGAGAGAAAAAAAAATACTAGAAGTTGGTATATAAATATGGAATAAAATATCATCCCAAACAGTACACAAAGACGTGTGGGGAGCATCTCAGAGTTTGTACAGTTGAATTAATTAATCCAAGAATACCAAGCTGGAAATCAAAATTTCAATTTCCTATATGAGCAAATCATTGAAAACTAATAATCAATTTGATCATAACAGATAAAAAAATTGAGATTGTATTCATCTGTCCGTACCAGAGGGAATATTGTTTTGTCAATGAATCTATAATAATGCTTAAATAACATGATCAGCACAACCTGAAACCTACAACTAGAATTGTTCTGGTATTTCTTTTTCCCTTTCAAAATCAAGAATAAACTAATCAATTAAAAGTTCATAATTAAGGTACAGACGAAATTTACCAATAGATGATGACATGAACAAAAAAAAAATGAACCAAGCAAATAGTAGCATTGTTTCTGGTGTTTAAAATAAGTAAATAACACAATCCAATATTTGTATGTATGAACAACAAGTCAACAAGTACTTGATTGAATTATTTTCACGTAGGGATTGTGGATTGAAATTTATTAAATTGTTGGCACAGGAGATTATAAAATTTGAAATCCAACTGTATTTTAAAGAACATATGATTCTTAACTTGTGCTAAAATTATGCTTATTGAATATATATATATATAGTGTGGCTAATATGCTTTCGGTTGTATTTCGGCCGAAGTGCAATTTATTTTTCAATTTCCGTAGTTCAATAGGTTGATCCAAACCGTTAGATATATTCTCCATATTGAAATGTGCTTGGAGATTAAATTTTACATTTTTTGAAATTTTTTTTACTATTTATTAAGCCACTTTGAAAATCGCTGATCCAACGGTTTCACTGTTTGGTTAAGCCACCGTTGCATTAGCAATTTTCAAAGTGGCTTAATAAATAGTAAACAAATTCCAAAAAATATAAAATTTGGTCTCCAAGCACATTTCAACATGGAGAACACATCAAAACGTTTGGATCGACCTTTTGGACTTCGAGAATTGAAAAATAAATCGGTTGTATTTCGGTCGAAATACAACCAAAAGCACATTAGTCACACTATACATATATATAGCATATATAGACCAGCTAATAGCATGATTAGATGAATCTTTTCTTAAAAATAGTGGTCATTGTAGTATTCTTTTTGCTTAACGTAACACGCTCTTAGGTTTTCAAATAGAATCCTCAAATACTGTAGAGTAAGAAGTGAAATAAACTTGAGAAAGGGGAGGTAGCACAGTTGGCCAGGAGAAATATTCTAAGATTGTTGGTTACCCAAAGGTCGAGAGTTTGATTCTCTCTCATGACTTTGCAACTTCTGTGAAGATTTTCAAATAAAAAAGTGAACTTTTTATTCTACACTTAAGCCGTTAAATGAAGAATAAAATAGGAGTAAGATATAGTAAATTATGAGTTAATTCAGACTAAGTTACTCCATCTTTCTAGATGCATTAACTTTACACTTACTCTGCTTATAAGACTTACTTTTAAAAGACAAATATTTATTTTTCATCATCTTACTCCTCTAAATAGATTAATTTAATTAATGAATTATATTACCAAATAAGATGTAAAATATGAAGACTAAGATGAAATAAGATATAAATTATACTACCGTATTTAGCCCAGATCATTAGATTATTTGTCATGTCTTGTTATATTTTTCACAAGACAAATGTTTATTTATTCTTGTTATATAAATTATACATTTATTTTGCCTTTATTATTTTGTTATTTATTTGTTTTGATCATCACATAATTTCGAATGACATTTCAAAAGTTTAGATACGACAAACGAACAACCAATAATATAACAAACAATATAATATATATTAAATAATTAATGGGAATATCCAAAAAAACAAAACAAATAAAAACAATATTATAAAAGAAACGTATAATTTCCTAAAACCATCATTTCTGTTAAAAAAAATAACATGTCTGCCGTCATTTTACATATTCTAATGTACGTCATTTTGAACGGCGGACTCACCCTTTGTTATCCGCTGTTTTAATTAGCGGACGTGACAACTTTTTAATTTCACAAAAAAATGAGCTTTTGATTTATTTTTATTTTAATATGGTATTTTTAGATATTTCTGTCGAAACTAAGAAGGAAATTTTCTTTGGACATGCATCTCAATTTTTCTATGAGGCATTTTCCTTCTATCTAAAGAATTGTAGTGTAAAGAGCACAAGTAAGCTCGGGTAATGATATTAAAACTACTCATTTTTTTTATTAACACAACATTATCTAAATATTTTGCTATATAGACAATTTTACCTTTCATTAAGTATTTCCTTTAAAACTGATTCTCTCTCATGTATTATCACATAATTTTTTTCCTTAAAAGTTATAATTTATAAAGTATTATTATATTATTTCTTTCCTTAAAAGTTAGATTCACAAAATAAGTATCATTTTTATTTTTGTCACATCTTTCAGATTTTTTAAGAGAATTGCAAGAGTTCTATCAACAACAAATATATATATATAACTTCACAAATTTATTAACAATCTACTTTAAAAACATTAGTTTATCAATTAATATTTTATCTTCTTCTTTTGTACAAACCACTAAAAAAATAACATGATTAGTTATATATATAAAAAAGTATTGGATGCAAATTATCATAAATAATTTTGAAATTCAACTTCTGATTAAGAAATAAAATGAAAGTACAACATAACACTACAATGAAAAAATACATCAAGAAATGCTAAAATTAAAAAGTTGTTTACATCAAAAATAAATTGATAAATATTCTAGAAATTCTCAATATTATATTGGAAAAAAGACAGTCCATCCAATTGATAGCTCATTAACTTGGTTAGAGATTGATCCATTTATTCAATTAACAAATATAAATTAATTACAAAACATCAATTTAAAAATGTCCTAACAATTTAAATTAATTTGAACATAGATTATAAGTATCAAAATTAAGAGAAAAATTATAAAAATTAAACAATATATTTGAGCTGGATCATTTTACATATTAAAGCGAATATCAAAACTTTTTAAATTTATTTTAAAAAATTATATACATACCTTTTTTGCTTGAAATTTGAATTCAATATGTCGTTTTGAAATTCGTGAAGATTGAAATCAAACTTAAACAATATATACAACAAATTAAATCAGCAAGAAGCAAATTTCATATCATATAACAATTATCAAACTTTAAATTACATTAATGCAAAATAGCAAAAAAAAAAAAAAAAAAAAAAAAGGAAAGAGTATCTAACAATTATAGAAATCAAATAATTAATAAATTATCACTATATTAATTACATTATGAATAAATAAGGTAGTTAGAATGACATTTAATGAGGGTTAAAATTGTCCGTACATTAAATTTGTTTAAAGATGTTGTGTTAATATAAACGGGTGTGGTGTCAATATGTCTACCGGTAAGCTCCAATACAAATATGTACAGTGAGCCAATAATATTTTTCATATTTATCATAGAATTATTTTTTTCACAGTAATAAATAAACTCAAGTAATTCATAAATGAAATTGAACATAAAAAAATTGTAAATGGTGGTTGAGAATGACAATATGCATGTGATAAATGTTTTGGAAGATATTTTGCTTTTAATTTCAAAACTATCGTATTTTTCCTCTAGAATTTATAACATCATATTTATTTATTTTCTAAATTTTCAGAACTCACAAATTAACTAATTTATTATCTTTTCTATTTATCTCATTTTATATATATAAAGTACCTATGTTATTCTTTATTTAAAAAAATGTAACATGTTTAATATAAATTCAATCTTATAATTAACTAGTTACAAAGACATATAATTCATTTCTTACTTGTGAGTTGTGACACACACACATCTTAAATACCACTTTGTATTTATTACAAGTAAAAAAAATTATATACTCTAAAAAACTAACTAATTAAAACCATCTAATTAAAAAGACAGTATTTTTTTTACCATTAATTCTAATATATATCAGAATCATATCAAAATTCTATATGGCATGAATATGTATGACACACATTGTGGCGGGTCAATTATATCCATGACCGACACACGTCTTTGTGAGAGCCCTGTCATGTTTAATTTTTATTTGCCTCAGCAAATCCAGCGTCATGAATTATGGATTTTGATTTATTTTTTTATCCATAGACTGTTATCATAAGAATGAATTTTTTTTTATAAACCATAAATAGAAAGACCAAAGTTAGGAAATCAAGATAATTGCTTCTGAATTTAGAAAAACCATAAAAACCGAGAATCTTTCTTGGTCTGGAATTTTTTTTTCTCAAGACCAAAAGTAAATTTTGGTCTCCTCTTTTTTTAATTTTTCACTCAATCGGTTACAATTGATCATGTGGCCATTGTGTAGCATCAATACAAATACAAATAAACATCTCTTCTTGAGAAAAATAAAAAATTACAAATAAACCGGATCTCAGGTTGCAACCACCAATTGGCTTCCAAGGCCGGAGGCATAAACAATTAATTAAATAGGTACATTAAACAATTTTCATATCTCACAGAATCCCAAAGTAGTGATTATTTAAGTAGATGAAACATAGCTTGACATTATATATTATTTAATAAACTTACCTAAAAGACTTCCATATCAAAACTGAACATTTTTAATTTGACATGGCAATAATTTGGAACCCCAAACATTTTAAAATTTTGAAGTTTTACTTAAATTTAATATCTACATAAACTTTAATTTTTTGTTTAGTATATGTGTAGTCAATCAATATTTTAACCTCTAAGGCAAAAAATTTATCTATGGTTTCACATAACCATCTGCATATGACACTAAGCTTTATCCAATTGAAAGCTTGCACGATTTTTTTTTTTTTTTACAATAAGTTTTCCTCGTGTATTATTGGCTTGTTTGATTTAAATTATACTCTCCGAAGTACCAAGAAATATTCAGTAATTTATATTAACCGTATTTACATAGCCAGCATGTGCGTTGTTAATTATTATAATTTATATTAACCGTATTTACATACGAGACCTTCAAATATTCAGTAATTAATGTTCCAAAGTCCGAGACAATTTCTAGAACTTAAAACTTTGATATAAGACTTTAATTTTGAGAAAAGTTTTTATTGAAGAGAGCACCTTGGATCGATGGAATTCATATCCAATGCATTACCTGAAAAGAAAACCTTTTACAATTAGTGAATCCGGACCGTTCTTTTTAGCTTGGCACAAATCTCAAAGCCCAATAAAACTGCCTCCTATTTTTTTCCGAATCTCAAACCGGTTGAGATTTAATCTCAAACCGTAAAGTGAGGCCCATCCTCTAAGGTACCTGGGAGGATATTGATCCAGTCCGATGGGCTCCATAGTCGTCCGATTCTCTTTAAGATCTGTGTATGTTGCTTTAATATACATGTGTGATTGCTTTAATATTCATGCACATGGATCCTAAAGCAAATCGGGCGGTTATAGAATCCATCAAATTCAAATTTGAGTCCGATAGGCATCAGACCCAAATTTGTCCCATTATTGACATGGTTTTTCTCTAATTAAGTATCATATATTTATCTGTTTTGTTTGTGAGTCCTTAGTTTAAATTTACTTTCATATTTGTGGGCTAGTTTTCTCTCATTTCATCTCTTCTTTAACAAGTGACATATCAGATATGAAATTCCAACTCATTTAATCTTTTTTCTCTTTTACAAAACTTATTGCACCTCTATTAATTAATACCTTTCATGTACATCTTTAATTAATCTGTATAATTATGAAAAAAAACACTTAATTAACGATAATTTGTACCCTTTAATTTTTCTAGCAAAATGAACAATTCAAACTAGTGAAATGTGATATCACATAGACAATTATTTTAAGAGAAAATTAAGTTGTAATTTTTGAGGTTTTTTTGTTCTAATTTTTCTATGTTCAAATTTTAAATCTCTTTGTCATGTATTTGTATCTAATTTTTACGTAATGAAAATACTCTACGAAATCTGAGAAAAAAATGAAACTTTTGTTTTTTTGAAACAAATTCTCGTTACAAAAAACTTAAAGACTTCAAGACTTTATGCTTTTAATAATTTGTGTTATTCGTTTTGGGTTTGTCTAGATTATTGAATTCGGTGGTTAATTTAAACAGTGCCCGTTATCTGTGTGGTTTATATTTGTATAACTATTATATGCACAATTTAGGAGGACATATATTGAAAACAAAATATTAATTAGTAAGCCTTCAAAAAGAAATTATGGAATCAAACCCCCTAGGGTAAGTCACACACGGACACACCACAATACATAAATTCATTTACTTTCTCATTGTAATTTATTTTTGTAGAATCTAACGAAATTAAGATGACAACAAAATTCTCTATAAACATCAACCTGTTATCCACTTGGGCATATGCATATATGCTTATATGACCCGCTTTCTATAATTCATACTTTTCATAGTACAAATATCTATTACAAAGAGTAAACTAGGATGTTCCTAAGGTCACCGAGTTTCTTTGTTGTGAACTCAACTCTAAAATCTATCAGATTGATTTCAAACGACGAATCAAAACTGTTAAAATCTTTCTACCTTACGAGTAGTGTTCTAACTTTGAACCCAGACCCATGAACCTGGTCCGGTCCGCCCTTGACCCGTGCCCGCCCAGACCGGACCGTGCACGAGTTTGGCTGGGTTCACGGGTTGACCCGTTCTTTGAGATTCGTGTAGAATTAATCACTGCTTTGGAATTTGTACTGTGCATATATTTTGCTTTAAGATTCGTGCCAAGTTAAAAAGAATGGTCCGGATTGCATAATTTTGAAAAAAAATTCTCGCCGCTCGAGATAAAAAAACAAAAAAAGGAAAAAAAAAATCCCGGTCCGCCCGATCCGCCAACCCGTGCGGACAAGGATAAAAGGACGGGTAAGGGTCGAGTTTTAAAATTTTGACCCGTCCGAACCCGTTATAAGAACACTACTTGCGAGTGATGCGTCTACATGTAGAAATTTTAAACTTTTGAATTAATTTAGTATAAAGTCAAGCGGTCAAAATTAGAAGGTTTATAAATTAATTTTAATGCATTTATTTATTAGATGTCTTTTGACCACTTAACTCTATACTAAATTAATTTGAAAGTTTAAAATTTTCACATATAGACACCTCACTCGTAAGGTAGAAGGATTTCAACAGTTTATATTCATTGTTTAAAGCCAATTCGATAGATTTCATAATTGAGTTTACAAAAGAGTTTGGTAAACTTAGAAACACTAGTTCTCCTCCTATTACAACATATGTTTACAACTTTTACATGCATAAGATGATTTCCGCTTGGGCTTGTGAAATGACATGCTTTTTTATTTTTAAAGTCAAAACACTATTGTTTGTTACTATATATAAATGATAAAACTAGAGGATGAGAGTTGAGAGACTTATAGGTAGGGGTGCAAATGGTATCTTATTTGTATCCGTATTTAAAAATTAGTATAGGTATTCGATATCCGAATATTCGTACTGATACAAATATAGTTTTAAATTTTAATTATCTGCATCTCAATAGTAGCTATATATCATATAGTTTAATATATATTATAAAAAAATTATGTCTACATTTATCCGATCTGTATCCATTTAATATACAATCTGCATCCGTATTCAAAAAATAAAAACAGACATTGATGTATTTTTACGAATTCAGAGTACTTTAGTTCAATAGGTGAATGACCATTCGATTGAATCAAGATCCGTGCTATGTATATAAAAAGTCTTGCAGCTCTGCTTTAATTTCCGTGCGCACCAATCTTGAGGCTAATTTTACAGTGATAGAGCTAATTGAACCTAAAAGTAGCTCCCATGCCCATCGGACCTACTCCTGTCTCTATTTTTACCACTATTCGATCCGTCTGACTTAAAAGATAATGGTGAGAATTTTTTAAATTCAAGGGGCCAAACGCAAAATTGTATTGATAAAGGATCATTGAACAATGATCATGCATGCATTGTTCCCAAATAGAAATTCATTAGTTGCTCTGCTGAAGTCAAACGGAGACATACTTGTAATAAATAAATAAAAAGTCATCGTAACCATCAAAGAGAGAAAGAGAGATCGATAAAAGAAAAGAGTCTCTCCATCTTCTCCCACATCCCAAGAGCCTCAATTGTTAGAGATGAGGGAAGCAATGTCTCTGTTTGTTTTGCTCCTCTCTCTCTCCCTCTTACAAAGTTGCTATTCCGCACCGATGTGCATGGATCAGAGTAAGCTCTCTCTATCTCTCTCTTTCACACACACAACGTGTTCTTTGTCTTTCATTTAGCAACATTTTGAAATTAACACCTCATGAACAATGCAATTAGAAATTTGGTTTTTCCTTTGTATAAGCAAATGCAGCTGTTTCCATTGATGTGTGTGAAGCATTTCAGGCATTTTGGTCATTTTTGTGCTTCATGGATCTTATCCTCCATTTGCTCCTTTTAAGTTTAACATCTCATAAACATTCCTGAAAGAATTTTCTTTTATAAAAGGTCCAACCTAATTTTTTTTTTCCTCCTTTTCTGCTGAAGCCTGAAAGTATGTTTCAATTTTGCTCAAAGAAATAGGAAACAGAAAGCATAATGACGATTCAATTGAAATGAAGCTTTTCAGAAAGTTTTGTGTGTGTGTGTGTGTGTGTGTGTGTGTGTAACCAAGTAGTGTTATTGGAAAACACTGGAAATTCTTACCAGTTATTTACTCATTACTTCTCTTACATCATGTTTCCTTGTGATTTTCTCAAACAGCTTTTCCAAAAAAACTGAACTCTTCATTGGAATTTTGCGGCTACAGCGACAAAGCTTGTTGCAGCGCAGCCGATGATCTTGCGATCCAGGATCTGTTTACACAGATGAATATCTCTGATGCTGCATGCTCTGGTGTTATGAAATCCATTCTCTGCTCGGTAATTGAGAACTCTTCAATGCTATATAATTAATTTCAGAACTTTTACGGGTATATATGCTTAATTCGTAATGTGGTATTATCAACTTACATTGGTAATCTAGTTCCCTTTTCTTAATAATTTATTTCCATTCCTTGATACTTAATCCCCAACCGTTTGATTAAAATCGAATGGTTCCAATCTGATCAAGTTGAAAGTATCAAAGCTTTAATTAGACCTTTTAATTTGGGAGCTAATATTCCCACAATAATTTTTATTATTAACACAACACTAATCAATTATTTTGGTGGGTGGACAATTATTCCCATGCTTAGTTGTTTCCCAAATACTGTCTCGTTAATATAAAAAGAGATCTCTTGATTGAGATTAGAATATATTGATTAAAATTTATTTTTTATGCTTTCTTCTTCTTCTGATTTTCATGACATTGTTCTCAACATGTTGTAAGAATCTATTGGTCTAATCTCAAATATGAAAAATATTTAATTTAAAATTATTTAAATAGATATCAATCTCAAGAAAGTTATCTTTTTTCGATTCTAATGAGATATAACATTAAATAAATTAAATCAATACATGAACAACTAAGCAAGAATATTATCGTCTTGTAAATATCAGTTTTTTTAATTCTAATCGGATGAATATCATAAATAATAAACTATCCGCAGCAATCACATTAATAGCAGTGCATGGGACTTGGGAATTGAAACGATACAATTTGATAAAGTTTTTGGATCTGATGAAAACTTGACTTGCTTTTATCCATATCTAACTACTCAATACACATCTGTGCAATTTTGGCATTAATTGAGGTTCTTGTATGGAATAATTTTTGAAGTTATGATAGTTTCATAGTCATATGTATATATACTAACACTTTAACCTATGTAGATGCAACAGAAAATAAAATATTAATAAAATACAAGTTACAACTTGGGTGGCTTTTATGGATAAAGATATTGACAGTACTAACTTGACTTCATACAGTGCATTATGAGTAGAAAAATAATTAAAAATATACAATTAGTGCACTGCATAAAGTTAAAATAGCTTTGTAAATACTTTTATGGCTTTTACATTGTCTTATGGCCCTGTAGTTAATATCACTTGACTTCATTGCTCCACAAATTAAATTACTACTTGTAATACTTTTAACTTACCTTGTAAATAATTTAACTGTCTGTTTGAAAACGCCTTTTGTCGTTCTTCAAATAACGAATAATATGAAGGGGCATTGCAAAATTAATGTCACATTATCATTATTATTATTAGAGGTTGGCTAATATACAATCGATTGTTCATGAGCTCCCGTGCAACCAAGTTGTTTTCTGATTTTCAAAGTCTAAACAGTCAATCTAAACTGTTAGATGTGATTTCTATATAAAAATGTACTTGGAGACCAAAATTTACATTTTTTGAAATTTTTTTTACTATTTATTAAGCTACTTTGAAAATCGTTGATCCAACTGTAACTTAACAAAATAGTAAAAACAGAAGCCACCGTTGGATCAGCAATTTTCAAAGTGGCTTAATAAATAGTAAAAAAATTCCAAAAAATGTAATTAAAATTTGGTCTCCAAGTACATTTTAATATAAAGATCACATCTAACGGTTTAGATCGACCGTTTGGACTTTAAAAATCAGAAAACGACTTGGTTGTACGGGAGCTCAAGAACAATTGATTGTATATTAGCCAACCTCTTATTATTATTATTATTATTATTATTATTATTTATCATCAGCGTTAGATAAAAATTAAAATTCTAAAGTAACCATATTCCGATATTTGAAAAAAATTTGCCCGAGATTTGGCTATGTTTGATTTGATTGTACCATAATATTATTAATAATCAGAGGAGAACTCTCACACAATAATTGCAAATTATTTATTTTTGACACTCCGTTCCCACATTTGACTTAGTAGCACAGTACAAGCTAGAACGTGACAACGTGTTCACATCTTTCTACCATGTCTTGTACTTTGTTTGTAGTCTTTAGAGCAGACCAAGGTATTGGATTGTTTATGGCAGACACAAATTATGTTTTATGTAATGAGTCGCTGGACCTAATGGTTACAAACTTACAATGTAACATATTTTTAGCGCAAATATAGTAGTAGAGCTTTTCGCTTCATGCAGTGCAGAGTGCACAAACTATACAAATAAAATCGCGCTGCACGAAGTCAAAACTGCTATGTTAAAATATTTATCCAAATTTTACTACGGAGTCAACGGACGGAGCCTTTAGGAAAAGACAAATGCATACTTCTGATCATTTTTTTTTTTAAATATACTTCTTCTATCATTATTTTTTTCAATCATAAAAATATAATTGTATTTAAAATAATTATACAATCATGTCCTGATTTGAAAATTATGTCCCATCTTATCATATTTATTGGCTTTGTCCCTGTACTGAGCCTGTCGGTCAGGAGGCTTTAAGTTTGTGTCATAAAGAATCCGAAATGTAGGAGGCAAACTTTGGATTTGCTTATTTGAGAATTGAGATGCGACTAAATTTTCATTACAATTTGTCATAAGAAAAATTGGTAATCAATAATTCCAGTAATCAAAGTCAATCAAGAAATACAAGCTGTCAAATTGCTAATTTTCATCACAAGTACATGCATGTGACATCATCTTTTTACAAATTATGAATAGAAAAAAGAAGAAGAGATAAGCTGTCAAGTTAAAGCCCCTTCAAAACATGCCAAGTGCTACACAAGTCCCATGTTTTATTATTCTTTAATTAAACAATGAGCTTATTATATGGCCGCTTCTTATTTGAAATTATCCGGAATGTTTAAATCTAAAAGTCCAATAAAATGTACCAATAACATCAACAAAAAGTCAAAAACCAGGAACTGTAAGTGTTCTAGTTTTAGTTTTTTTTTACCTATTATCGATTTAATTGATTTCATCCTCTTTTATTTATCATCAAATCTCTCGTTTGGGCCGAAACCAAATCTCATAAAAACCCAATTTCATGCCCAAAAGCCTAGTAAAAATCCCATCGTCTGAACAAATTCATATCAAATACGGTAACTTAAATTTTCAGTTTAGATATGAACCGTTCGATCTGTTTTGACACGAAAATTAAAGGGGCCCGTATATTTCACTTTGGACCGGATTGGTCCGGATTCTGATCGGACGGTAATGATCTGTTTGAGTTACTGAGGATCCGCACTCAATTCGCACTGCTGTTCTTGAGCTTCAGAACTTAGTATGAGAGAGAGAGAAGCTGAGAGAATTCAGAATCACCTGGTTTAAGAGGTTAGACCGTTAGAGAGATTGTTTGGTGCTTGTTCTTGTTCTTGTGAGTTCGTGTGATTAATTATAAAGGCGATCGCTTACGTGATTTGACAGTGACAGTTTTCTCTTAATTAGTATAAAAGCTTGTCAGTTTGGGACTTCCACTGGAGTAGATAAGGTAGAATAATTTCAACATTTATACCCTTGCTCTTATTGTGTACCTCTGACTCCATTACCCCATGGTATTGTGGTAACATATTTTGGTTCCTTTTTTTGTTGTTTGGTTTCAGTTGTTTAGTTGAACGGTCGAACTGTCTCCAAATACTCGATTAAAATTGGTTTATGGCGTTCTGGTTTTGATTATATTTGCTTTTATATGGTGAGCTTGAAATATATCACTACATCAGGTGGTGCTTTTTGGGGCACACGAAGTGTTCGACGAATTGCCATAGCGCACCCACCTGTTGAAACATTTTTGTTTACAGAAAATGAGTTTATCAAAATTATTCAAAGAAAATGACAAGTAATAACATGACTGTTAAGTCTAAAATAAACACAGTCAGAGTATTATAAACAAAGATTAGTGGAATATTTGGTACAAAAAATGTATAATACATGTACAGGGACCTTTTCCTAAGCAGAAATCTTCTTGCACTAATTTAAGAAACACTATTTACACACAGCAATGCAGCCCCTATGCTTTCGACCTGTATTCAAAATCCCAGAATTACCCCGTTCTCTGCAACAACAAACTGGTAACATCGTTACCTCCTACCAACTCCACAACAGACTTTTGCACACAGGCTTGGAACTCGTGCAAAGACATTGATATTCGCAACTCTCCCTTCGCCAACAGCAGCGACCCTTCAAACAAGCTCTCTGACAGTTACAAAAATGTTGCCGACTTTTGTACAGCTGCTGGGAGCAGTGCCACTGACAAGAGCATCTGTTTCAATGGTGGTGTTTCGGTCGGGTTTAATGGCACACAAGCTGGTCCTCCTCCACAAGGTTTTTTTAAAAAAAAAAAAAAAAAAAAAAAAAAAAAAAAAAAAAAAACTTTACTCTTATCATTTGAGAAAGGATTTCATGCGTCCCTATGGAAAATAATACACTATCAAGTGTATAGTCAAGTCAGGTATCTAATGTGTCATTAACTTGAAATTTTCTCTGACAGGTATTTGCCTTGAGAGGCTTTTTAATGGGACTTACATGAACATTGAACCTCATCCTGATGGTTCAAACAGAGTCTTTCTGGCAACCCAATCCGGTAAGATCTTTCTGGCGAAAGTACCACCCCAAGGGTCAGGCAAGATGCTGGATATAGACTTGACAAACCCATTTATTGACCTGACTGATGTGGTTCACTTTGACAATGAGTTTGGTTTGAATGGCTTCACGTTCCACCCAAAATTTGCGACAAATGGAAGGTTCTTTGTGTCATACAATTGTGACAAGTCCAAGTCAGCCACCTGTTCTGGCAAGTGCTCGTGCAACTCGGAGATTAATTGTGACCCATCGAAACTTGGAACAAATAAGGGTGTGCTTCCATGCCAGTATCAGGCAGTCGTTGCTGAATATACTGTGAATGGCTCCTCAGCCTCTCCAAACAATGTACTTTCATGTTACTTTTTAATCTATTTTCATATATAAATATTTTGCATGGTAGACATTGTTCTGTGAATCATATTATAAGTGTTATGCTGGCAGAGTTGGATCTCCATGCTGCGTAGGATAACAGTACTAGTCCTCACCTAAGTATTATGGTACCAGCTTTTATTTTCTGTTCCATTTGTCGTTAGGGTATTTTTGCTGACCAAACATCAACAGAGCCCAGAAAGGGCCTTAATTAAGCAGAAATAACAGGATTGATTAAATTGGGATTTAGCTTGTACAAACCCAAGGGAAGTACAGTAATAGTACCAAAATCCAATATCTGACTAATAATTTGAAGGAGAGGAAATGGGGTGGTGCATTGATCATGGTTGTGCTTTCTTCTTTGCTGAAGCCTCGCAGCATCTAATTTCAGAAATTTTGAGTTTTTGAAATGAATGGGAACTTCTAGCTAGCATTGAATTCCTTGCTTTCAAAAAAGGAGGGAGTAAATCCAAGGGCAGATCTTAATGCAATGATTTTAAATTTTAATTGTATATATTGAAATTTAATTGAATTTTTTTTTCTTTAAAGTTTTTATATAGTTTAGCCCCCCTTATGAAATATCAAATGTGTGCTTGTAGCTTGTTGCTTAGAATTTCATATTGTGGTTACGGAGACTTGGGTTCAAATCCCACCTACCACATATATTAAATATTTTTGCATTTTACGTTTCAGCACCCCCCATCTAAATTTTCTAGTTCAGCCCTGAGTAAATCTAACATTATTGTGCTACTTGTTAATATTTAGGTAACCAATGCAAATCCAGCTGAAGTTGTAAGGGTATTCACCATGGGGCTCCCATACACAACTCACCACGCAGGAGAAATATTCTTTGGACCAACTGATGGGTATCTATATTATGCGATGGGAGATGGCGGCAATGCGGGTGATCCCTGGAACTTCGCTCAGAACAAGAAATCTGTGCTCGGAAAGATTCTTAGATTAAATGTTGATCTCCCGCCAAGTATGTTCTCACCACAAAATTTATTTTTTCAAAATTTATGTTCTAGGCTTATGTGGATGCTTATAGGGATGTAAAAAAAGTCACACCGTGATTGGATTTGGCACGACATGTGTGCCGGTGACATGTCGTGACCATTCGCGTGACATGACCATCCTTCGAAAACTTGGCATGGCACGGCATGTGATCTGGTCTGGTCACGGCACGTGGTCACACGAGTCATGCGTGATCATGACCGTTAGATCTTGATCGAATGGTGAATCTTGAATATACTAACTTAAATTACAAAAAAAAATTGAATTTGGTCACGGCACAACACAACATGTAAAAATATGACTTGGTCACGGTCACAGCACAGCACGTGACCCAAGTCACAGCACGGCACAAATTTACATCCCTAAATGTTTATGCTGGCTTCTACTAGGTGAGCACTCTGAGCCATTAGATTTCTGATGGCCGTGTATGGTTTATAATTTGCTCAACCTGATTTCCTCTTTTGAGAAACCGTGCGCATTGGCAGAAATGGTCTTATTCCATGTTATTCACACAACATTTGCATTTAAATACAAGCTGAAACTCTGGCATTTGTATTTTGCTCTTTTCCAAAAAGCTTTCTTGTTCCAATGTGGTAAGGGTGGAATAAGGATAGTGGTGTCAAATGGGATGATGTCCAAGTAATTTCCTGATGTTTCCCAAAGTGTATCAATTGTAATGGTTTGCTCTAGTTGCTATGCATTGATTGAAATCACAGTGCATGGCTTCAATTTGTTCAAGAAATAGTGAACACGAAGTAGACACCAAATTTGTCAAAGCAAAAGAAAAGAAGAAGAAGAGAAATATAGGAAAAAGGTTGGAAAAGAATGAGATTAGCAATTTAGCATGTTGCAAAGTAGACACCAAATTTGTCAATATTAGTATGGCTACATAAGTACCTATATTTTCTTGCAAATTTAATTGCTGATATGGAACTGTTTTGGCTTTTCAGCACAAGATATGATAGACAACCTTACGTTATGGGGAAATTACTCTATTCCAAAGGATAACCCATTCTTTACTGACCGGACATTCAGGCCTGAGGTCTATAGCTATGGTCTTAGAAATCCATGGCGCTGTTCTTATGATGCCGAAAGACCGTCTTATATATTTTGTGGTGATACTGGGGAGGTAAATTTTGTCTTCTCATTTCTCAACAGAGTTGAATGTTATTTTCCAAATTACTCACCTATAATTACCATATTGGATTTCGGCAATACTTCCAAAGCATACTTGTCTCCATTAAATTGAGATCTAATGTAGGGATAAGTATGATGCTGAATAGTTTTTATTTTAAGCAACTAAATATTTGTTTATGGTAATTCAGGACTTTCTATAAGCTACCATTGAAAAGTAACTTTCTTTTGATGCTCATGAACAAAAAGTAAAATAATAAGAGAGAAAACAAATTGTTTTTTCCAAGTTCAATTTAAGGTTCCCTACTCTGGAGAAGTGATTACAAGGAAAACTGAACTATTTGTGCTCTCTTTTACATGGACTTGTTGATAAAAGAGTCTCTTTTTTGTTTTTATAAAAATAGGACACGTACGAAGAAATTAATCTTATGCAAAAGGGAGGAAATTATGGGTGGAGAGTTTATCAAGGCTACGATCTCTACTCCCCCCCATGGGCCCCGGGGCCTAACATCTCAGCCAATTCTATTGACCCCATTTTCCCGGTGTTGGGCTACAATCGGTCGGAAGTAAACAACAACTTGGGATCTGCTGCAATTGTTGCCGGCTATGTCTACCGCGGAAAGACTGATCCATGCTTGTATGGAAGGTATGAAAAAAGTATTTCACTCTATAGTTGTAGTTATATGTTATTTTTGTATTGCAATTTTTGTAGGTGAGTAGTGAGATGTGCTTTAATAAGCAGCATTTAAGCTTCAACCTGTTTTTGCACTTTCAAATGAACTCAATCGTACAATTAAGAATTAAAAAAAAACATCTACCTTCCAGCCTATTAAAAATACCTTCAACATCTTTACTAATTCCTTTCTTTTGTAAGATTTAATCATTACATGAAAGCATGTCATCACCAATCATTAGACCCATTATATCTCTCGAAGTTTTATAAATACTTTCTTCATCAAATTCTAATGTCAATTTTTCTCTCTCTTAATAATAATGCATAAACAGATTAATAAATCATTACTTTTTAAGTTGTAATCTAGTCTTAAGTTCTTAACTTTGCTGGATTACCTTGTTACCTTGATTTTAGTAAACAAACCATTCAACTGACAAGAAAACTTAAGATTAAGAAATGCATATCCTTAGAGCATGCTTCCGAAGTGGCACCAAATTGATATTGTCTCCTCCACCTGGTACCTTAGGTACATTTACGGGGACCTGTATGCAAATAACATGTTTACGGCAGTGGAGACCCCTATTGGCAGCGCGAATTTTACCAGAGACAGCATAAACTTCACTTGCACCAAGAGTTCTCCCATTCCTTGTGATTTCACCGGCAAGAGCTCACTGCCCTCACTTGGATACATATTTTCATTCGGCCAAGATAACAACAAAGATCTGTACTACCTGACGAGCAAGGGAGTGTACCGGGTTGTCAGGCCCAGTTTGTGCAGTTACTCATGCCCATTGGAGACCCCTCTGTCGGCACAGCCTCCGTCATCAAAAGATAGTTCAAAACAATCATTGGGTCTCAAATTGGAAACCCCTTTTGGGCTTGTTCTGACTTGCTTGTTTGTTCTTCTTGGCTTCAGATTTTAGGTTATCTTTTAGGTGTTGTTTGAAAAGAGTGTTCTTTCTTCTTTTTCTTTTTTTGGTTTGATTTTTCCTTTCATTTTTGCTTGGTGTGGGCTTTCTCATGCTGTGATAGACATTCTTACAGATTAATTTAGACTACATTGTCTGTATATGATTGCGGGGATAATTAACCACACATTAAAAAGAACCCTTGAACTCTAGTAAATTTGGAATTCCATCTTACTTATTTTGTGGATAAACCAGTCAAGTGATCTGTGACAACTTGCCAAAAGCACTTGCTATAAACAGACACCAAATTTTAGTACCAATTAGTATGTCAATTTTTTCTTTATTCAACTACCTAAACAACACTCAAGTTTTGAATTGTGAAGATGTTGACATTCTCTGAAGCAATGATCAAACACTTCATGAGCATTCATTCTCCCATCCAAGTAAATCAAATGGACGAACAAAAAATGGATTCGGCCCAAGGATGATCCAAATGAAAGTAGTTCATATCATACATATAACTTATACCAAGGAACGAAATGCTAACACAAAAATAAACAAACCTAGATATAATATAAGAAAAACAGTAAATCATGGATGCAGATCTTAAAGCTAAACTTTTGATGTTGTACTTTTTGTAGGCATGTGCTATTATCAGACATTGCGTGATTGCTGTCAGTGTGGTTTTTATCTGGTACTGATATTACTTTGAAGATTTGTACCATTTCTAGGTGGGATTTGTTTCACTCCATATATGTAACCAGGCTATGAGCTTTCTGACACGCTTGAGTTTGCTCCAATTTTATTTTCCTCTGCTGAGATTGGCAGCCTGGTTACTAGAGGTGTTCCATTTAGGCATTTCGCATGCCTGGTTACTAGAGGGGTTCCATTTAGGCATTTCGCATGCCTGGTTACTAGAGGGGTTCCATTTAGGCATTTCGCATCCTATACTGTTGTCACTTTTTGCTGAGAACTGGATATTGTAATATATATTTTGTTTCAGTAGAATCTGGCAGTGGTACCATTGCTTATTTCAACTAGTAATAAAGTGGTATTAGTATTATTGGTATTATTATTATAACAATGATAATGATAATAATAGTAATAATAGAATATAAGAGAAATAGTTTTCAACATATTTGCCATTATACAGTATGTCTTCATCCACAAGACGCTAGCATTCAAACAAATTACTAAATATTACATGTACAATGGCAAACATTCAAGTGATTACAAGTGATAGCACATAATTTCTCAACTTACAGAGACCTCCTTCAGCTCTAAAAGTCTAAAACTGATCCTAAGTTATTTCTTTCTTCAATGGGGTGTCTAATTCTCACTATTTGGTGGTCAAGTTTTGGTTAACCAGTTGAACCCAAAAGCCCAATACAAGATCAAATAAGTAGTCCAAACAAACTTGGTAGTTGACAGTAAAATTTACTATATTATGATTCTTATAATCTTTCTTTGTTTACATTTCTTGACAATTGTTTTGGTACATACTAGTTTTCCATATATAATTACACTCCTATTTATCTCTACAAATATAAAACCCGTTCACCAAACAAAAAGGAATCTACAAAACCAAACCCTCTATAAATCGCATGTTAGTATCTATCTCTACAACAATAGAAGAAAACAACATATGAGCTAATGAATGTATACAACATCTGCACCCTGATTTCATTTTTCCATCCAACCAGGGCACAAGGGCATCCCACCTGCAGCAGGCGAGGTGCCACCACACCTGGTGCAGAGAAACATTGATGGAATCTCCTTATCATCTGTTACCCCGACACAGCGGGTGTGGTGCCATGTGGCACACACATCACAAGCCATCATCCTCTCTCCGTCATCCTCTTTTGCCCCGCACCAGCACTCCACTGCCCCCATATCATCATCCCCTCCCTCATACCTTTTAACAATATGTAACACCATACTTAATACGCTACATCCCACATTAGTAAAACAAGGGTAACCCAGAAAAAGTTGTAAAAAAAGAAACGTGGCGATTAAAAGAAGTATAAATAAATGTCAAAATATGATCTCGATTCTGACCTGAGTGTGCTCTCCAGATCGACCCCATCACCGATAATGCCTACTGTTGCACCAGACTCGGCCCCACCAGACATTACTGGCTCCCATAAATCGCCAAAGACACCTTCCACAGCCCGGGCCCGGAACCTTTCCATGATACAATAGGTCTCCCGCATGGCACGCTCTGCTGCCACCACCAAATCACCCACCGAGGCATGGGGTTCTAGTACCACCACCTCCCCAGGCAGTGGCTGTGGGATCCCTGCCATCTCCCATGGCATTGGCTGCCATTTCACAAGAAATCGAAGCTTGTCATCTGTGTCATCACGCAGCCCCCAGTGTTTCGCCCAGTGCTTACAATCAAGTATAACACGTGCCTCCTGCCAACGTCCCTTGACAACTGACTGGTACAAGGTGTCTATATCCCGGCTGATCTCCTCCTTACCGGGCCATGTAAGGCAGGCAAGCGGCTGCTCTTGAGTTGGAGTTGACACGTCTAGGTCTACATCATCATCAAGACTGAACTCCAAAACACGGGTCCTGGGGTGCGGGGTCCGGCGTACTACTTGACCCCCCACGATTGTGTCACCTATGGATTTCACAACAAAATCAATTAAACCTGTATCGCCTATCACTTGCCTGGCTGCATCTCGCACTTCTTGTCTTGTCAAGGTACAACTTTCACGTAGAGCCTCCACAATAACCTCAGCTGCATACCTCAGCCGGCGTACCGGCCACCGACTTTGTAGACTCTCTGCAACCTCCTCAAAATCTCGGCAGCAGCGCTTTCTCTTGTTCTTGTTGGTACTAACAGTTGATGCTGACTGTCTTCTTTGCTGCCGAGCAGGAGCAGGAGGTGATGGCAACGAATGAGGGTAGTTTTCCTTGTGTCTTAGATCAAGCAGGTACAAAACAAACTCCCGAATGGTACCAAGTGCTTCACCAGAGAGCTGGCGGTAGACATTTACAATCTGACAAAGTTCTTTTGCAAGTGGGGAGTCATTGCCTAAATCATCAACAAGAGAATTGACATGTAAAGAAGAAATAGTATCAACGGCCTCATGGTAGGTTGACTTGGTGATGCCATAACAGCCATGTGAGAAATTGTAACCCCACCGTGCAAACCAAGGTTGGCCATGAGAGAGGGAATACAAAAGGCGTAGAGGTAAAGAGCCGGAATTGACTGACAGGTCCTCAACTGATATGGACCGAGCGCACAGGGAGTGACAGAGGCGATCCCAGAAGTCCATGAGGTCATGGCCTCTGAGGCGGCTCCCAGACGAGCAGCCACGGATAGAGAGAAGGTGGCCAAAGCCGTTGCAATGGAGAAGACCATGAAGAAGGTGCGTTCGCCAGTGGATGAAGTTCTCAGGTAAAGGCCGGGGCCGTTCCCACTCTTCTAAGGAAGGGATGATTAGGTGGTACCGCCTCCTCGACACCAAATGGTGGCTCCAGCCTGAAAATGCAAATAAATTTATAGCTATTCATTTAAAAATAATAAAAGGGTAAACATGACTAATTAACGTTAATCATAACTGAATTTCTGATTGCATCTTCATCAAAGGCCCCACCAAAGTAAGATTTAAATAGAGCAACGACTTATAAATTGCCAAATTAAAGGCAATAAATTAAAAGAGCCTTTAGTCGTCCCCCAATTTCTAAACAACCTCATAAGAATAATTTGAAATGTGCCCCCACAAATTGTAAGCACTAAAAGTAACTTCCAGTTAATTATTTATTCATCAACAATAAGCTTCAAAGCACAAGCAACGTTTGCATTGGAGCTAACAACAATTACAATAACATATACATTACTGATGCGCATGAAAATGAAGTCATTCTATATCAGATAAATGAAACAAGCACTAAAACTATACATAATACAGCCCGATGCAAAAAGGTTCACAAATTGAGCTTATAGTTAGCAAAACCTGATACTCAAATTATCACATAAAGTGTACCAAAATTGGTATAAGTGCTCTTACTGGTATCAACCAAACAGTAGTCAACCACTATTGATACTAACAGTGACTATGACCTGTAACAGTGTATGCTTGACCGTAGAAATGAAGTACTGAGGCGTTCAGAGTTGATGATTATCATGATGCAAGCTATTAGTGAGCAGCCCAAAAAGAAAAAGAAATTGTACCTCTAGTCAAAATTAAGTCAAAGCACATTTTTTAAAACTGTACTCACCGGCGCACCTACAGTAGTCGCACAAAGGTGTAGGCGAAAGGTTGACACACTCCTCGACGGCGTACAACGGAATCAACGCGCCGGTACCCTCATCAATCACTGTAGTTCGCCAGGTGGTGGAGCGTCCATCAGCTGCCACGGCGTACTTCTCGAAATGCTTATCCAATAGCTGCCTGATGTTGTCTCTGAAAGCTCCGGCGAACTCTGTCGGAAACCATCTCATTCCATACCCCTGATGATGCTGTCTCTGACAGCTCCGCATCACTCGCTCCTTTTCTTTCCTTCTTTTATTTATTTCTTGATTTTAGCTATTTGTGAATTGACGACTTTGCCCGGAACCCCTCAGGTGGGGCCTAATTGTAATTGAGGAGGTTTAGGTTAGGCGGTTACAAAGGGTTAATTAAATTTTAAACCGCTTATCTCCCTCGTTCAGTTAGAAATCTGTTCGGTTAAAGTCGGAGACGTTATATTTACTGTTTTTTGTGCAGCGGGTCACTTATTAGTGAGACTGACTGACTGAGAGAGTCTAATATCGTATTCAGACTACCGCACCATATAGTAAGGCCTAAGGCACAAATACAATCAATCACTAATAGCATGGTTCCCAACAGCAAGATTCAAGACTATTCAATTCCTATGCACCAGAGACAGAATGGCTATCTTTATGATTATTAAAATCTTAATTAGTTAATTATATATTAAAATATAATTTACTTTTTAGTTTTAGTATGTAGTAGCTTCTTTATTTTTTTTTATATGTATTAGTGGTGAAAAAAAATTATTATTTGAATTTTCTTTTTGATGCACCACAGCAAATTATTCGTAAACTAAAACCTTGTTATTTAATTAATAGCATATCTCTGTATAATTTTTATAATAAATACATGATATGATAATTTTAAAGGAACTTTTTGTAAAATTCATTATGATTTTTTTTCCAACTGCCAAAGAACTTTGAATAAAAATATGGTCCTCAAATTTCAAGAACTTTCCATTTTAACTCTTGAAAGTGGTTTTTTTATTTTTATTTTAGAATTTGTGTTTATAAATTTGAAAGTTAAAATGTATCCTTATCATGACTTGTATAAGTAAACCAGAGTTATATATGAGATTCTAAATTCACAAAAAAAAAATATATATATGTGCAGAACAATCTTTTTTAACACAGAGCATTTTTTTAGTTTTTAAAATGTTATATAACGCTTGAAGATGAAAAGAAAAATAAAAATGTGTTAACAAATTAAGGACACATGATTGGTCAATGAAAAGTTTAATTATTGTATATTTCACTATCAGAGTTTGTTGCATAATCTAATTGAAGAAATAAAAAAAATTGAATAATTAATTAATTTGAAGGATCAAGCTGACATATTTGACTAGAACCAAACATGAAATTAATTCTTGAAATGATATTTTGAAAAAGATAACTATTCACATTTCTTCTCTCACAAAGTTCATGAGATATTTTGAGGTGAAGTTTGAAGAGATGGTTCCTTTGTTTCTCTTTCTCTCTCTTTTCCTCTTACCAAGTTGCTATTCTCTGCCAATGTGCAAAGACTCAAGTAATCTCTCTCTCTCTCTATCTCCCCCCCCCCTGGCGGGTGCGTATCCTGAGATACCTCAATTTTTGCGTGACCGACGTGTCCGGTGCCTATTCGGAGGGACGTAGGGGGGCCAGTATTATTTTTGCTTTGAGATTCGTGCAGAACGTATTTGAAGATATTCCAAAAAGTCACGCAGAGTTTGAGTTATCTCAGAGGATGCAAATCCCCAACCACCCCCCCCTCAGTGCTGTTCTTTCTATTGTCTGATGCCCATCGGACCAAACTGGGTTCGATGGGTGGTTTCTACCGTCCGATACACTTCAAAATCTGTGCGCACGGATATTAAAGTGATGCACACAGATATTGAATGGATCGGACGGTAAAAACCACCCATCGAACCGAGTTTGGTCCATGGACACCCCCCTCTTCCCAGTATTAAACAAGCAATGAGGTAATTTAATTTTGCATTAATTGCATTTGCTGCTATAATATTTCTCTTATAGGAAGAGGTACAAATGTATAAATGTATATGTAATTTTAAAGCTCTTGTTCAATTAATTAGAACATATTTCAGCATCCCTAACCTAATTATGTGCTATAGTGGATTGATGTCAATAAATTGCTATTTAATTGCAACTTAACTCTCTTTTTATTCTTGTGTTTAAAAAGCTTATCCGATAAAGTTAAATACTACGCTGTCCTTTTGTCGATACATCGACAGAGCTTGTTGCACCGCAGCCGACGACCTTGCGATCAAGAACCAATTCACGACAATGAACATCTCTAATGGTGAATGTGCTGATGCTATGAAGTCTATTCTCTGTGCGGTATGACAACAATTAATAATATTATTCCAAAAAATTTACAAGTTTGTTCTTCTCTAAATTATTGGATAATTGCCATATATATATGCTCTTCTGGTGGGCTTAATTTAGAGTATATATACCCATTAAAACTTTCTTCATTTTTTAAAATAAATTAATTATTGAATGTCTTGTTTAATGTTGTTTTAGATTAAACTTTGAAATAAGGAAATTATCTTAACAATACTTTTCAAGTAAATCAAATTACTGATATCACATCCGAATAATATGAAACTTCAGTGTCATTGATTGTAATTTACATGTATTTCATAACATTGTATTCATATTCAGGAATGAAACAAGAAATTTGAGGCTGAAGATCTGGCTGAATAAGTGTTATGTAATTTTATTTTATTAGAATACTAATAATAATATTTTTTTTGTAGAAATTAACATTTTTAAAGGATAAAATAAAATATTTCTTTATAGGAGGGATTTAAATTTCCTTTCGCCCCGATCATATATCATCGTTGATATTTAATAATTGCTGAAAATTGCATTAAAGGATACCATGCATATCAGAATTTATACGTTTGATAAATATATTTATGCTTATCAAATCATATCTAAAATGTTTGATTTTATTTTTACAGTATTACTTTTGACAGTTGAAACGACTGTGGCATAATCAATATTATTTGTTTTTCTCCTTTGTACCTTCTGTTTTAGTGCCCTTAGAACGCGTATCTGTTATATATAAAATAACATATATCATATTTTATCACAAAAATATTCATAATTTAATAACGACAACCACAACTACTACTCATTCTAATGCTGATTTAAATACCATATATAGCCGTGGTTTAATTTTTTAAATTTGTTATACAACTGCACTCTCTCTCCAAAAAAAAAACTTAATTACCAACAATTTACTTTAGTTTTACAACTGGTTGATTAGTATTATTAATTGCCAGTATAACATCTACAAAATTGATATTTGAGATCCTATGCTCAATGCACGTGATTCCAAATGCTTAAATCTTATAAAGGAATAATTTATACTTTTACTTTTATATTTTTTTTGTACTGTTAATTAATTATTTTCGATAGGAAAAAAAGCTACTGTTGTTGGATTGTTCCAATTATATAATGAATATTTTTTCTTCCATTCGGGTTAATAATAAATTAATTAAAATGTAAAATTTGGTTTTTTTCATAAAATTTTGATGTGTATATAACATTAAACAACTCGAACCAACCATTCAAATATCAAAAATTGGTTCACTATATCTCTACAAGCTAATTTGTTGTAACAATATACAATTTGTTTTAAACCAGTCTTTGGTATAATTGCAAAGATAATATTTTCTATTCGAAACTCAATAAATTTTTTTTTTGTAGATGTTAAATAGTTTAATATATATAGCTTGATCTTCAACCTTTATTCAAAAAAAAAAAAAAAAAATTTTTTTTTTTCATTTTTGCCTTTTTGGCCATATCAGAATTTAAATAAGCACAAACAAACTTAAATTATATGCAGACAACAATATGAATATTCTGTTGTGAAAAAAATCTTGATAGTGAACATATTAACTGTAAGTTTTGGATTCATTCATTCAATACAACTTGCTTAATTATAGTTTTCTTTTTTTAGTCTCTTTTTGATATATTGTAACTATAGAGATGAAACTAGATAATTGAGATTAGGGATTAAAAAATACAGTGTAGTGTAATATTATTTCATTTGAGGGCTTAAACATAATGATGTATAAAAAAATTATAAATTTTCAACCATCCGTCTACGTGTAAAATGTAACCAATTAAGGGAAGGTTAGGGAAACGAGTAGAATGACGTCAAGTTATCAACATATAATCATAAAATTCTAGGAATATGATTCTTTTCACACTAAATCACTTGTTTAATATATAGGGGGAATTTCACTTATATCCCTCAAAAACTTCAAAATTACATATTTTCCCCTCTAAAATTTAAAATTACATATTTCCCTCTCCAAACTTCAAAAACTCACATATTTACCCATTTTATTATATTTTATATTAAAACACATTATAAATTCATAAAATACTCATTTTACCTTTTATTAAAAATCATAAAACATCCATGTGACTCCAATTTGAATATTAAAGGTTCCTATAACGTTTGAATTGCTTTAAGATCTGTGTGTGTTTGTCAGCATGAATCTTAAAACGAACATGCACGAATATTGAAGCTACGTGCACAGATATTGATGCGATGCATGCATATCAAAATCTCTTTAAGATCCGTGCACACTATATCAGTACGAATCTTAAAGCGAACACACACATATCTTATTGCGATACGGACAGATCGGACGGTAGAGAAACCCTTCAGATTCAAATTTGAGTTCGATAGGGCGTTTTATAATTTTAATAAAGGGTAAAATGGGTATTTTATGAATTTAGAATGTGTTTTAATATAAAATATAATAAAATGGATAAATATGTGAATTTTTGAAGTTTAAAAGGGGAAATATGTAATTTTGAAGTTTTTGAGGGATATACGTGAAATTCCCCCTAAAAATATAAGAACGAGTTCATCATATATAGCTTGCCAAGTGTCGTTTTAATTTAAGAACTACCTACTACGTAGCAGAGAAGGTGATCTGCATAATTCCATTGACAATTTCAGATGAACATTATTGTTTTATTTTATAACGCTGAAGCCTAAAGTCAAATGCAAGGTAATCTTTTCATAAATATACGGAATAAAAATAAAAAATCAAGTAAAGCAACATAAAATTATTTATGATTTATGTCACATCATCACATCACCCCTCGACAGAAATGAAACACTTCTTTTTTCCTTTTATTTTATTTTATTGTTTAGGGTCAGATGTCCCTCTAATTCCCTGTATAACCCTGTGCTCCTTCAAATTTGTATAACATTTTTATAACATTATTGATCAATTTTGATAACATTATTGATCAATTTTTTATAACATTATTGATCAATTTTGATAACATTTTTATGATTTAAGAATTTCAAAATAAAGAACTATGCGTAATGATAGACTACATATCAAGCTTCATCTAATATAAATATTATTTAATCACATATCAAAGATCGTTAAACTTAATCGTTGAAAATATTAAATTGTTTAATACTTAAAAATATAACAAATTTTATCATTTTTAAAGGACAATAGACGTATTAGTTCATTTTATTAACGCTGCATTTGTTATGAAAAAGAAAAAAAAAACTGTTTTTGATATATCGATCAGAGGAGAGGAATTATGAGTATGATCGAGTAACCTCAAAATAGGGTAAATTTTACTAAATGTCACTAAATTTTGTCATTTGTCGCGAATTGGTCTCTCAAATTTGATTTGTTATTTTCTAATCATTTGTTCCAATTAAATCACTCTATATTTTTTTATCCAAAATCTTAACAGAATATTCACATTTCGTCCAAAATATTAACACAATATAGTCATTCCGTCTAAATATACTAACGGAATGAGCATATTATGTCCAAAATACTAACAGAATGTGCATATTCGGTTAGGATTTTAGACGAAAAAATATAGAGTAACTTGATTGAAACAAATAACAAAGTTGAGTGACTAAAAATAAACAAATCAAACTTGAGTGACCAATTCGTAATAAATGATAAAATTTAGTGACCTTTAGCGAAATTTACCCCTCAAAATATGTATACCCTTCTTAGATTTCTTACTTTGCTTGAAACATGCTACCAGATGGTACACTATTTACCAGCTCTATTCTCATCCTATGAACCTAGATTTTGGTTCAGGTTAGCTGACTTTTATCAGAGAAATTTTCTTTATAGAACTAATTCTCAAATTAAAATAATTCAAGAACCATTGTTTGATCTAGTGATTATGCATAAATTTTTATCTCAAAGATAAAAGTTCGATCTCCATTTTTTTTTTTTCCAAAATAACTAAAATATCCGACAGGGCTGCAAGAATGGGGCTATTTTTTTTTTTTTTTTTTTTTGAGACAGATGGAGACCAACTTTTTTCTATTGTTAAATAGTAACAAAAAAAAAATAGTCAGGTTTCAAATTTAAAAGTTTCTAAATAGAAGACACTGCTTTAGACCAAACACTGAGTCTGGCTATTTCTGAAGTTTATTAAAAATCATCTATCTTTACAAAAGAGGGGAACAGTAAAGAAAAGATGAAAAAAGAGGGGCACAAAAAAAAAAATACTAACATTGACCATGACAAGAAAAATTTTGCCAAAATCATCATCGCAATATAATAAAAAAAGAATTAAGTTCACAAAGATTAAAAACATCAACTGGCACATCAGATCATATAGAGTACAATGCACCAGATAGAAGTGTTTATTCCCATTATCAGAACCAAGTTTTCTAACAAAAACCTCTTTCACTAATAAAAAATCTCCACTTTACACAAGCAGCAATGCAACACGTACGCATTCGAGTTGTACAAAACCTCCCAGAAATTTCCAGTTCTCTGCAATAACATCGACATCACCTCGGCACCTCCTACGAACTCCACAACAGGCTTCTGCACAGTGACCTGGGACGCATGCAAGGATGTCGCCATCTCTAACTCTCCCTTTTCCAATGACAACACACTCCTGACCAAGCTATCCGACATGTACAAATCCGCTACCAACTTCTGTACAAGCGCCATCGACCACACCGTCTGTTTCAATGGCGGCATCTCGGTCGGGTTTGATGGCACTAAATCCGCTCCTGCACCACAAGGTGCACATGTCGTGCCTTTGCAATATGTTAATATGTTGCGTGTATTTCGAATTTCCTTTGGTTTTTGAGTATATACATTAACTCGAAATACATTATATATCTTGGTAGGCATATGTCTTGAGAGGCTTTTTAACATGACATATTACAACTTCCAACCACATCCAGACGGGTCCAATCGGGGTTTTCTGGCGACTCTATCTGGCAAGATCTTTTTAGCAACCATGCCACCTCAAGGATCAGGAAAAACCCTTGATATAGACTTGACTAATGCATTTATTGACCTGACTGATGTGGTGCACTTTGATAACGAGTTGGGGTTGACCGGCTTCGCATTCCACCCGAATTTCGGAACAAATGGGAGATTTTTCGTGGCATACAATTGCGACAAGTCTAAGTTGGCTACCTGCTCTGGCAGATGCTCGTGTAACTCAGAGATTAACTGTGACCCGTCAAAACTCGGCATGGATCAAGGTGCGAAGCCGTGCCAGTATCATGCGGTCATTGCAGAATACACTGTCAATGGTACCTCAACCTCTCCAAACACGGTATATTGCACTTCTTTCTTTGTACTATCTATTATTTTGTTAGCAAGTTGCAGTACTAGATATTTTCTTAACTTTTTTAATATTTGAATCTTTATGCATCAATTGGACTTTCAAGTTACTTTCATTTGCAAAAGACAAGAACAATTATAATTAAACTGGAACGAGGCTATTAGCCTGCAAAATGCTATGGATTCATATCTTTTTTTTCAAAGTCCAAACAGTCGATCTGAATAACTCAACATGATATCCATATGAAATTGTATTTGAAGATCAAAGTTTATATTTTTTTTAAGAATATTTTTACTACTTTCTTTAGATAATTAGAAAATCATCTAATCTAATCATTGTGGACCATCCAAAAGTAGTGATTTCTACCTACCTAGAAAATATAAAAAGTTTCCCCTAGCGCATTTTCATATGGAGATCACACTGAACGGTTGAAATTGACTATATGGATTTAAAAATGAAGATATGGATTCATAGCAACCGATTCACACTTTACAAAGTACCTGCATTAGGAAAGTACCGATCAGAAGGGAAGGACCAAAACCAAACTCGTATTCAAGTAACAGATTGTGATTTGTTGTGCTTTTCAATATTTTTAGGCAAAAGTTGCAAATCCGGCCGAAACTCGGAGGATACTCACTATGGGGCTCCCATACACAAAGCACCATGCGGGACAAATATATTTCGGGCCGACTGATGGATACCTATATTTCACAATGGGAGATGGGGGCAATGCTGGGGACCCCTGGAATTTTGCTCAGACCAAGAAAGCATTGCTTGGGAAATCTCTAAGATTAAACATAGATGTCATGCCAAGTATGTATCTGCATAAAAATTGATTTCAGTTAGAAGTTAGAGCATATTCTGACATTCTTTCCATAGGTAGACTGAAATAATACTGTGTCGTATAGTCTGTACCAGTAAGAAGGGGCTGTGTTACTTTATATATATATAAAAAAGAGGATACAAGTTTATATTTAATCAGACCCAATTGAACAGTACCACCTCATAAGCAACTCAATTTGTTACCGTAATTAATTACTGATCTAAAATCATTAACTATGTTGGCGTCTTTTGACCTGTAGGTCAGGCTGAGATAGACAACCTTACCTTGTGGGGAAATTACTCGATTCCAAAGGATAACCCGTATTACACCGACAAGACATTCAGGCCTGAGGTTTATTCCTATGGCCATAGAAATCCATGGCGCTGTACCTTTGATTTTGACAGGCCAAATTACTTATTTTGTGGAGAAACCAGTCAGGTAATCTGTGATAACTTGCAAAAAAACATTTGCTATAATTAATCGCACCAAATTTTAGTACTGATTTTCAACATGTATGCCACTATACAGTCTTCATTCCACAAGATGCTAACATTCAGACAAATTGCTAAAATTTACATGTATAATGGCAAACATGCAAGTGATTACAAGTGAGATAACATATAATTTTCTCAACTTACAAGTCTAAACCTGATTCTAAGTTATTTCTTTCTCAATGGGATGTCTAGTTTTCACTCTAATTCTCATAGTTAACAGTGACATATGTTATATTAAGATTCTTATAATATTTTTCTTTGTTTACATTTCTTGACAATTGTTTTTGTTTGTTCAACTAGGACACATATGAAGAAATTAATCTTATAGAAAAGGGAGGGAATTATGGGTGGAGGATTTATCAGGGCAATGATCTCTATAATCCTCCATGGGCGCCGGGTCCTAACATTTCGGCCAACTCCATCGACCCAATTTTCCCGGTGTTGGGCTACAATCGCTCAGAAGCAAACAGCAATTTGGGCTCTGCAGCAATTGTCGCTGGATACATGTACCGTGCAAAAACCGACCCATGCTTGTATGAAAGGTATGAATAAGCATAGAAGTCAGGTAGTTGTGTTGCTCAGTATTGCTGGGTTAATCACACTAAATTCTCTGTATCCCCATTTCATTTCATCTTAGGTACATCTATGCTGATTTATACGCAAACGACATGTGGATAGCAGCAGAGACCCCAAGGGGCAGTGGGAATTTCAGCAAAGAGAAAATTACCTTCACTTGCTCCAAGACATCCCCGATCCCGTGTGATTACACCGGCAAGAGCACACTCCCCTCGCTTGGCTATATATTTTCTTTTGCTCAGGATAACAGCAAAGATCTCTTCTTCCTGACCAGCAAGGGAGTATACCGGGTGGTTAGGCCCAGTTTGTGCAATTACACCTGTCCTATAGAAACATTGAGCCCACCCCCACCGCCAGCTTCAGCGCCCCCGCCCTCGTCAAGTCTCCAGCTGAAAAGCCCAATTATGTCAGTACTGGTTTGCTTGTTTATTCTTCTTGGGTCAAAGATTTAGGTTAGATGTCTAGTGTGCTTTTCTTGACTCCTCTTTTTTCTTTTCTTTTTTCATTGACGGTGTAACAAGGGTCCCAGGAGAGGATAATTGCACAGTTCTCAATTAAGAGGAATAAAAAATAGCATATAATGGAGTTTATCTATATTTGGGGGAAATTGTGAAATTGATGATCAATTGTTGCTCTGTTTGGGCAATTTTACAGCAGACTTGAATTTGAGAAACTTAGAAAACCATAATTGTTCAAACTACAACACTGTCGTATTATTCATTTGATAAACAGGAATTGACAAACAAAAAAAAAATCTAAATGCAGCATTCTTTTCTATTTAGTCATACAGATTTAAGTCAAGTAACAAGGGCAATATAATCCAGAAATGCTGGTTCCATTACATCTCAACGATTAAAACTCAGTCCACGTAATAAAAATAAAAAAGAAGCAATTACAAATTAAGCAATTCCTATCCAAGACTTAGCTGTCCAAAGCACCTAACTCCTTCATCTCCTCTAAGAAAGCCATATACGAATCATCGACACTCTGACTTTTGGGACCCACTGACATGGCAGTTGATTCAAGTTTGACAGAAGCGGCTGGAGAGGGCCTCGGAGCTGATGCCAACACTTGCGGCTTTGGTTTTCCTTTTGGAAGCACTGATTCTCTCCTGACGCGTACCGATGCAGGAACCTGCCCACAAAAAAATTAATCCCCATGCATGAGAAGCAATTTTAACCCTTCTGAGTGGAGTGCATGAGGTTTTTCTGAACAAGGCATATTAATGTCATTTTTATGTTAAAAAAACATATTAACACGTATCTTTCTACCCTTATTCACTCATAACTAAGCTCAGAACTTTTGCATATGACGTACAACGAGGATAGTTCAAGAACAATTTTGACTCGAAGTTGTAAGCCTCATCAAACATCACAAGGTTGTACAAAATTGTCAGATTTAAACGATTCTAGAACCCCGGTATTAGACCTTCATACACAAGCACAGAACACACAGATACAAAACAGAAATACCTATATAATAGGCTCAAACATACATTATAGCTTTGTACAATACTAGGATGTAAGGGCAGAAACATAGAAAAAAAGTTACACTGCTGGTTCCTTCCATATTTAGACTAAAACTGAAACAGGCTCACTGCTGTTTTCTCTACTGTCAGATTACTGACAAATTGGTGTTTAAAATACTGAGGACGCATTGGAGTTAAAATTGAAGGTCGGTAAGTTTATCTGTAGGATTAAATTTAGGGTATTAGAAGATTTTGTTATTGATATGTAGGAATAGGATCCTTTCAGCATCTATGCAATGTTAGCAGACAAAATTGCAGTGACTCTATATAACCACTAACATACCATAGCAGTTAATTCAGGGGTGTGCTGAGCAAGCGGCCTCTTCACCACTGTTGGTGCAGCAGATTTAACATATGATGGCTTCTGGGGCATCATTGGCGGGCCTGGAGCAACACCCGGTGGGCCGGGCCAGAGCATAGGTGGTGGACCCGGTGGCAGAGGATAAGGTTGCTGCACAACCTGTGCAGGTGGGACCATTCCCAGAGGCTGTGGTGGTGGAGGCATGGAAGGTCGGCCAGGTGGTCCTGGGGTCATCTGTGGTGGACCCATTTGCCTCATGTCTGAAGGTGGTGGAAGCCGCACCATGCCAGGTGGCATCATATGAGGAGGAAGAGGTGGTGGTGGTGGGAGAACCAATTTTGATGATTTGGCAGGTTCATTGGTTGTGGTGGGACCACTGGCGGGAGTTGGGTTAGATGTTGTCAAGTTGGTCTGGGGTTGGGGTCCACTTGGTTCAGAAACTGAACCAGGAGGCGGGGGCGGTGGTGGAGGAAGCACAACACTAGCCTGAATATAGATCACAAATTACACTTTTACTAAAACAAAGAAAGTTATAGAAAACAACATAATGAGAATTTAGATCCCAGTATTCCACCATAAGGGCATACCATGCAATTAAATTTTTCCTTTATTCTATTTTTGTGAAAACAGTAGCCAGAAGAACAACGAAATTAAGAACAGTTGCGAAATGCATATCCTAAACCCTAAACCCTAACAGTTTACAAATACATAACAACTAAAACATTGTATTTTTCCAAATTGTTAGTTGTATTGATAGTATTGTTGTTCTTGTCATCATTTTTATTTATTTTATAAATTTAGGGGTTTGGTGCTTCACTTTCACTTGACTATTGATGCATGGTTTTTAAGCTAACCTAGGAGATGAAATGTGCCAATGATATCAGAATGCTGAATTACTCATTGAATGAGACCTCTCAACACCAATCAAATCTGAGAACAAAAGGTAAAATTCACCGGTAGAAGGAGTTACCATGCCAGAGTCTTTCAAATTGGCATCCTCTGAGACCACACTTTTGCTATCACCAGGCTGTGGGGGCCTCTGAGGTGGTGGTGGTGGTGGAGGAGGCAGGACAAAACCAGCAACCTGCTCTCTGGCAGGTGGGCCCGGTGGAGGCGGAGGTGGTGGGGGCATGGCCGGTGCCTTTGCATCTGTAGGAGGGTTTGGTGGAGGCGGCGGTGGAGGCAAAGGTAATGATGCAGGAAGAAATGATGAAGAAGGTTCATCTGAAATTGGCAAGGGAGGTGGTGGTGGAGGTGGCGGTGCTAATGGGCCCGCCTCATCAGGATCTGACATTGATGATGATGCTCCTGCATTGGAGGAAGAAGCTATTGGAACCCTGGATTCTAATCATGAATGAAAGATGTAATGAGTGGTGAATTGCCAAAATAGCAAAACAACAAATACTATGCAGATAAAATTAACATTATGTCCAATTTTTTTTATATGAGCCGAGTTACTTCCAACTATCTTTGAAGCTCCAGCAATTCCCATTTTGAACCTTAAAAGTTACTAACACATCCATTTGGTCTGTGATTCATTCATATCAGTTTGATCCTTCAATTATATTTATTTTAAAAAAGTTGTCCCAAACTGTTACCGCCATTGTAGAATTGCCAGTGGGAACAGTAGTTGTATATGTATCTATTACAAAATACTCATACTTTATATATATCACAAACCATTCCAGTTAACCTTGTTAGCTGATTCGTATGATTATAATCAATTTCATTCATGGTCGATAAATTGGCATGTGTTTTCCCATTATTATAAAAAAAGAAAGAATTCAAATGAATTGGCTTCATTCAAATTTGAATTATGCTCATGATTATTGCAGAAAATATACTATTAACATTGAGGACCAAGTAATTAATAAGGAGGGAAACAGGAATTAATAAGGAGGGAAACAGGAATTAACTCAATGCATGCATATGCACACTTTCCAACCTAAGTACAAAAGATTGAATCATTCAAAAGCATTTTAATCATCAGTTATGTTAATGCACCATCCAAGTGAGTAAAGAGAGGTGGTATGTGAAATGGTACCTATAGATGGGTGGTACATTGGAGGTTTCCCTGGAGGTGGGGCCCCGGTAGGATTAAGCGTAGGATGATAATACACAGAATCCTGCATATTCAATACTTTAGTATGATATACAATAAATAAAAAAGACATGAAAAAAAAGTATGTAAAAATAAATAATAGAATTCTACCTCGGGCTTTTGTTGATCTTCCTTGGCAATTGGTCGTCGTGGCGGGGGACCCAAGTGGCTGGTAGGTTACACCACAAGATTACATCAGAAACATTATTTAGAATAATTAATAGCTTGAAGACGAGGAAATATCAGAAAAAAAAACTCACCTGAACATAACAGGAGCCTCACCTTTCTCTTTCATCTTCTCTTCATATTCCTATGAAACAAAAGAAGACAAGCATATTTATACATAAAGAAATTTGGCAGACTGCGTAAGTTACTAAGAAATATGATCAGTTGAGATGCTTAGAGTTCAGATATAGACATTTTGGCATTATGTCTAATAATTTTATTAAGGTAAAGATCAATTCATCAAAGATCCCGCATAAATTTTGCAGAATAAAAAAAAGCTACTACAATAAAAATTAGATCCTCAAGCACTAGTTCAGTAAGAACATATAATATGTAAAATTTTCCAAGAGTTATCAGAAAGAAATATTATAATAAAGTTTCTTCAGGGATAGAAAAACAAACCTTCCTCTTTTTCATAACTAGATTCAAGGTATCCTCTAGTTGTCTCTTTTTATGCTTTCTAGCCTTATCCAAAGCACCATCAGCCTCTGTACAAATCACCAAAATAATAAAAACCTCAGAACTCGAAACATTGAATAAATCAATCATCCAAGGGACACTTACACCTATAAGAAGACTTGACTAGACAAAGATTCGAATAGAAGTACCAAGTATCAAAATATTAGGCTTTGTTTTGTGCTTGATGAACACGTGCAGAGGGAGAGGAGGGAAGAGGAGAGTTTGCCTCCCATACACCCCACTTTGGAGGTTACAAAGTTAAGACATTTAGAGTAAAGAGAAGGTTATTTTTTTGCCCTCAATTCTTCTCAATAGAAGTTATGAAGCAAGGTTAATTTTCCCCCCTCACTTTCCACCCTTCAAAAAGCTTAAAAGCGCATAGAATATACTGCACATCTGACTGGCTAATATATCCATTGTACCGAGGTTTATCCAATATAATGGTAATCGATTATAAACACCAATTCAACTAATTGTAATTGTAATATATTATAATAAAACTGGAACAAAAAACCAACAAGCAGTCTGAAAAAAGAGATTAAGCACATGAAAGAAGATATGACAAAGGGAACATTTAAGAATTAATAAGAAATACTTACTCATCTTCTCCAGCTTGTCGATCTGCTGTTTAATTGTCTCAGGATCCTTCTTCAAGATACCAACCTCTCTCACCTTTTTTCTTTCTTTCTTATTCTAAAATCACAAAATAAAGCAATTTGTTGTTGTTAAAAAGAGGGTTAATCCAATAGACAGTGCTACTGTCTGAAAGACCAAACATCCTCTAGAAAATTGAAAGCTAGCAAGAACTCCAAAGAACAAAACCAAACCCTTAATGCAAAAGCAATTCAAACAGGTTTGAAAATGAAGAGTACCCGCTTGAGCTCCTTTTTGCGGATCTCCTTCCGATAGGCATCGGTAGGGTTCATGACCTTCCCTCCCTTCGTCGTCTTCATCCTGACTCGCTTCTCTCACTTCTCTAAACACTCTTGTCCACCCCTCTCTACTCTATCTCCCTCTCTATCTGTACCTAGCGCGGAGCACCGGCGGCTCGGCCTCTGACAGGAGGTAATCGGAGCGCGGAAGAGGGTTAGAATTAGGCGGTTCGGCTCGAGTCAGACTCCGATTCGGGTATTAGAGAAGAGCGGGGACAGCCGCATTAGACGATGTGCAGAATCCAGACCAATATCTGGGCTGAGAACCTATCCTCTCAAAAACGGGCCTGACTGTATTTCGTTATTCGGCCCAGTGGAAAGCCGACTTACGCCTTGTTTGGATTAGGCACGGAAGCCAGGAACTTTTGTATGTAGAAATTAATATCAAGTAAAAAGGGAAATAGAAATAGTGGCTTCGTTTTTTTCATGCGGTATAAGGATTCGGAAAAAAAAATCAGATACAAAGTTTGGAGATAGATTTGTTTTTCTTGCAATGGGAAGCATCCTAATTCAAGTTTTTTTTTTCCTCTCCTCCTTCTCTCTCATTCTTTTTCTTTCTTTTTATTATGATAACCCCTAGATTCTTTTCACCTATACACTCTGTATATTTCTATACAGGATTCGAACATTTGTTCTTCTATAGAAAGACTTATGTCACTACCAACTGCACTTAGTTATGGTGACTCTCCCATCATTTCTCATCTCCTTTTCTTCTCACAATTTTTCTCTCTAAATACGATTTTTTTTCTCTCATCTCACCCTCTCTCTCACCTTTGTTATTTCAGCTTTAAATATTGGATCCAAAAAATTTTTGGGAATCCAATAGACTGAAAAGAGACCCAAAATTCTGCATAGTGAGAACCAGCATTTGGTCTAGTGGCAAAAGCAATGCATATCTTGTGTGTGTTCGAAATCAAATGAAAGATCACATGTGAATATTAATCTAGTTGGGTGGCTTGATCTCCCAACTCTACTAAAAAAAAATTTGTATAGTTGTTGGAGTTGTTGTGGAATTTCGGATCCAATATTTGAAGTCAATTTTTTTTTTCAAATCTTTCTATAAATTGAAAATAACGGTACTCATTCTATTTCTCTATACTATTTTCTAAATATAAAAAATAAGCACGGAGGGGAGGGGGACGGATTACAAAATTTCGATAGTCTCCAGGAGTAGGGATGTTCATTGGATCTGGTTTAATCGATTTTAAGCTAAACCACGGAAGTTCGGTTTAAATAGTTCGATTTTTTCAGTTAAATAGATCATATCGGTTCAATTTTTTAAACCGATTTAATAATTCAGTTCAGTTTAAAAAATTTAAAACTAATTAGACCAGACCGACCAAAATTTTTAATCTCATCTCCCATCCGAACCATTTTACATGAAATTGGTGTGTATTATTTTCATAACAGAGCTCTCACGAAACCATAAAAAAATTCTTATTAAGTTATCTAACCTAGCCCAAACATTAACTGGCATTTTGTATATGGCAAGCCAAGGGATTGCACTAATTACTATAAATAAATAATAATTAATTATTGAATAAATTGATAACTTGTATAATCTAAACTCAAAAATATAATGAATAAATAAATATATTATTATAAACACATTGCGTACATAATATCATAAAATGTAATAAAATATCATTATCCCAATATTGTAAATGGTTAATTAATAAAATTACATAAAATATTATATAAATTAACTAATAAAAATTGTATAGTTATATGTACAAATAAAAAATATTATATATAATAGAGGAAGGATCAACTTACACCATTTTTTGGTGACACCAAATTACACCATTTGTTTTTAAAGTTTTTAAAGTCCAAACAATCAATCAAAACCATTCAACATGATTTCCATATTAAAATGTGCTTGGAGACCAAAATTTACATTTTTTTGAATTTTTTTACTATTTATTAAGTATTTTACAAAATCGTTGCTTTCAGACCATTGAATTTTTGTATCCATTTTAATAAACAGTAAAAAATTTCAAAAAAAATGTAAAGTTTGATCTGAAAGTAAATTTTAATATATTCATCATGTTGAATGATTTGGATCGATTGTTTGAACTTTAAATATGTAGGGTGTAATTTGGTGTCACAATAAAATGGTGTAAGTGGATCCCTCCTCATATACAATATTATATTTATTCATTACCCTATAACAGATAAAAGTAACACTTACCCGTATCCTTAGCAAATAAGCTATAAACAGGGGTGGATTTACACATTGCCTGGGGGGTGCTAAGCCACCCTATGATTTGAAATTTTTAATCACGTGCATTGTATTTTGATCCATTTTTTTTTATGAAGTTTTTATATAATTCAGCCCTCCTCATAAAATGTTAGATGTGTGCTTATAGTTTAGTGATTAAGACTTTATTATATTCTTGAGAGGTCTTGGATTCAAATCCCACTAGCTACAAATTAATAATTATATATTTTAAAATTTAGCCCCCCTAACTAAATTTTCTAGTTCCGCCCCTGGCTATAAAATATTTATGTTACGCTAGTACAAAAAATATATGTATTTAATATTTATACTTATCTAACTATCTTACAGAATATGATATAAAAAAGTAAAAAAAAAAAAAAAATCATAGACACCCTTAAATAAGTAATTGGGTGTTTTAGTTTTTCAGTTGAAGCGTATAGACGATGAAGACAACAAATCGTATAGCAAAATAATGAAGTGACATTGGTGATTGAAATTATACCATTTATTCTAAATAATTTATGAAAAATGTTGGTAAATTTTTGACAAACTTCCTATCACAGATTCACAGTCCAACCAATTTCCGATCAATTTCAAATGATACTCCAACGAACTTTTAATAATTCCATAATAAGTAAGCATTAAGATCATGTTCGGTCGCTCCACTGTTCCTGCGGAAAAAAAAAAAATCAATTCAATTGAATTTTTTTTTTCCACGTGAACAGCAATTTTTAGTTCAATTTCCGTATTTGTATCCATTTCCAATGGTCTGCCGAACAGGCCCTAATAGACACATGAAAACAACATTGCTAAAGTTAATTCTAAACTAGCATTTGTGGGGCATTACATTAATCCTTGTAAAATAGAAACACGTAAATAAAGAGAAAAACAATCACTGCGGGCAAATTTTTAACTTCAATTGTCATCTTTCTGAAGTTGTTCGAGAATATTTTCCACTACTTCAATGGTTAATTTCATCTCTTTCAATCTCCAATTCTGACATGGCGTGGTTTATCGACTTGATTCGTACCTCGAACTTCCTCGCCGTCAATGGCTCCAACATGTCAACCACCACTTCACCTTGTACATCCAAAAGGTGAGGAAATCGTTTTACATTCTGTTCGACAGACCTGACAAGGTACGGATAAGCCGACGTGGTGTCGTTGCTTTCATGCTCTGTTTGGAGGAAGAAAGGCCACCTCTTGCTGCTTTTGCCTCTCCTATTTCTTTTCCAGTTCCCTTTGGTGCCATGGTTTTTGGAATATGGATGGATCAAAATGTTTTAGTGTGTAAATTGTAATGTGGGTTTTGATTTGTTTTGCACTTTTGTGCGACTTATAAAGGTCAACAATGACTGAATTGAATTCGAATCCCATAAAGTAACTCAAATTTGAGTTTTGATCTGGACTCCAATCTTCTCTGGCACGAATATTTAAGGACTCCGTTGATCCGAATTCTCGTGGGGCGGTTCAGACCTGAATTCAAAACTTGAGTTATTTAGGGATCCGAATTCGACTGAATTTGTCTGCTCGACTTTTGTCTCTCTCATTTAGGCTGTGTTCGGCATACTGATGGGAATGAATGTGAGTGTGAGTTTTGAACCAAATATTAATGTGCTTGTTCCCACGCGCTAACATGCACCAAGAGGGCCTTATTAATTTTTATTGGAAATATATCACTTACTATTATTTCAAACAGTTTGCAGTTGGCATTGCACCGGAAGAAACCTTGTCCTTCCGTCTTACAAGAGCGCGAATCTCGATTAATTAGTTTCCTGATCGGACGGTCAATTCTTTCCTATGAATTAGTAAATGCATGACAGCTTGTGTATCTGACAAACACCAAAAAAAAAATGTATCTGACAGGATATAATACGATACCTAGTTATATTTTAATTTTAAATAACAATATTCACGTTACCGATAGTTAAAATTATGTTTTATATATTTTTTTTGTATTTATTCAGTTATAATTTTATTGCTTTTGCATTTTTATAACAATTCTTTTCAATGATATAATCCGATAAATCTGCAAAAAATCCCGACTTAAAATAAAGTTTCGAATTGAATGCTTTTCATTTGGGGAGTTGATAAGTTAGTAAGTCACAGATTAAAAATGTTGTAACTCGAATATAGCGAATCAGATTGACAGTTTAAATGAAATATTACCAAGTCAACGTGTTTACCGAAATTTTTATTAACATCAGCCATTTAAAAAAAAAAAATCCAGAAATAGCCGCAAAGCTGAAAATACACAGGTATGCTCAGCGGAGCTAGACATTTGAACTATGAGGGTCAAATATATATGAGAGTCAATCATATATAATTTTCTGCGTATAATGGGGATCAATTGACCCCCATTCATACTTCTTAGCTTCGCCATTGGGTATGCTAAAGAAAGACCAAGAGAAATAAAGGAATGTTCCGATTTTTTTTTAAATGCTCTAAAAAAATACAAATAAATAACAAATATACTCTCAATTTTTAAATATTTCGAAAAACACTCTGATCGCCCCAAAGTGGGGTAGTTTGCTCTTTTTTTTAGATATATTTAGTGTGTATAGAATGAATGTTTTATATATAAACAGTAACACTAATTTGATCTCATGTTTTCTCTCTTTTTGGATACTTATATTCTTTAATTTTGTAAATAAAATATATATGTGTAGACTTAGAGCTGAATCTTAGATAATGTATAGAAACCAATCCAACTACCAATAAAATATACTATTAACAATTTATATTTTTTTAAAGTCATTTTGTGTCATATTTCATAAATCATAAAAAGTAAAAAAAAAAATAGTAAAACTTGATATTCTATAAGTTCATTATATAACCAATTTACTGAGCTACTTAGATCGAATAATAAAAATGAAAATTTTAATCGGAACACCAAAACTCCTCTAGTACAATGAATGAACTAATATGAGGTTCTTGTTTTTAAGACAATCCCTTATAAAATTCTTTCAAACAATTGCAATCTTCCCAAAAATTCTGTTGACTGATCGAGAAGGAAGGCATGTTGTTTGTCAATGTTAAAAAATAAAATAAATGAAAGAGAGTTAAATTTATAGGAGGATATTGATATTATGATGTATTTATACTTTAATAGGAACATTTGCTATTTTTACAGTTTGAATGAGCACACCGGGATTTTTTTTCAAATATAAAAAAATCTTTTATTATAATAAATGAGGTACTTAATCTTCATATTTTATTAAAAAAAAAAATACAAAATTGTTCTCGTCCGATCCATTCCTTCCTGTTGTTTGGCAAAAGAAAAAGAAAAAGAAAGAAAAAAGAACCTTGCTGTTTGGGTAAAAGATGTCCTCCGTTTTTTTCGCAACGGATCCGACCATTTCTTCCTTCCAACGCGGCTCAATCCACAGCTCCGCAAATGGCCGTACCACGCAGACACTGGAGAGGATAGTTCCCCGACAAAACCTCAATATTCCGAGACCAAGAAGACACTCTGACCCGCAACACAGAGGAGAGATAACACGTCAGTCTCCACGGAGGCTCAAGGAGTCGTTCATGGCGTCGGCGCTCCTGGGAGAGGACGGGAGGGGATATGATCTGGCGCGTCGACTGGATGCGTGCGGCGCTTGGCGCGCGTGGCTGGGCGACGCCGCTTACTCGAACTTCTCGCACGCTCTCGCCTCCCAGGCCGCCTGGGACACGTTTCTCTCCCCTCGCGCCGGCGCCGGTGCAGGATCAGTGCATTCTGTGCCAGGAAGAACGCAGGTACAGCTCCAGCTCCAGCTCCAGCTGCGCGCCAGAGCGTTGTTATATGACAAGGCGTCGGCTGCTCTATTCCTCTCGCACCCTCACTCGATCAGTGATATAAACCCTAATTGTGAGTTTTATTATTGTAATCTGGAGTTATGGAAAGGATTTTGATGTTTGATCGTGCACAAGTTTATATATGACAAGGCTTGGGAGCTTATTTTGAAGGAATTTGAGCATCTATAGCAGAATGGGGCAATATGCAGGTTGAATTTGGTGTATAGTACCAATATTGAGTTCTGATTACTTGATCTCTTTTGCAATCATTGTATGGCCTTAATGGTACGAGGATTCTGTATAATGGGTTGTTGCATGTGTGCTTGCATTGTGGCTGACTGGGTCCATTTTGCAATGTGGCTATTACCCATATTTGGCTTAATTTTAAAGTTGGGAGCTTATTCTAAAGTTGTTTACCATTTCACTATACTTTTAGTATAATGGATTAAATTTTTTTTCTCTAATACTTTTTTTTTGGTGCAGTTCTACAGTTGCATGGAGATGATGTATATTTCTCATTAGATGAAGAAAAGGAAGATGGCAGCCAGTTCCAAGTATGTTCGCATGATTCTTTAAACTGCATGCTTTTTCTCTACAAAGTGTCAAGATTACACCAATCATATCAAATTAAAGAGGGAATTATTGAAAAAAAGGAAGTAAACAAGAGAACCCGTTTAATTATTTAATTAAAAGGCACCTGAACTAGAGCTTATTCCCACAGAGGAAGTTACTGGGAATCCAGAACATTATCTGGAACAATTAGGGTGAAAACAGAGATAAAAGAGGGGTTTGTATATTTACTGAATAAACCATTTTATCCTTCAGATTAAAATTTACATTACTACTTCAGTACCTGAACAACAAAATTGATCATTTTTTTTATTATCAAATTGAAATTATTTATCGTCTTAATGATTCAGTCTCAATCGGCATTCAATGCCCGGCACAGTGAATCCGACAGTGTAGCCAAGTGGTCAAGCTCATGGTATAAGCAATTCGCCGAGAAATATCGAATTCGTCACCATAAACTCCCATCAGGTGAGAAGGAAATACCTAAGAGAACTCCTGAAGGGATGCTTGGTTACCTAAAGCTCTCAACTGTGCACAAGCGCAAACGCCAGGTAATTATTCCAATTTGGCTATTTCAAAAGTCGGTACAGCTGTATACGTATGTAATGCAATATGAAAACTGCATCAAATAAAAATTGGGATTGATTAATCCCAGTTGAGTCTGTTGATAGTCCAGGCTAAACTTCTATTGTGTTTATTTAAATTTAATAAGGTTCAATTATGATAGGTAGACAAGATTGGTAGTCTTATTGGATTGTGATTTGTTTTGGTCTATGGCATGCCTTAGCCTCTAAATCCTATTAATGTGCTCTGAGTTGCATCATCATGTCTACTGTGTGAAACTTAATTATAGTTCTGTTAGGTGATACTAAATTCCAAATAATCAACCATTGGTAGCATGGTCAACTATTAGTTTATCACAAAAGCAAGCTTGTAGGTTTATGGAGTGATCTATACTTTCTTTGAACAAAGTAATAATGAGTAGAAAATTTTAGTACAAATATAACCAATTTCTCAAAACCTGATCCCCTTGTGTGCCACATCAACAGGTCTTCAAAGACTACAATAGCCCAGGTGACCCGGTAAGCGTGAACGACGAAACTCTTTTTCCCGAGTTCCACTTCCCCTCTGACTGTGTCCCTGACAGTGCACTTCCTAGAGCAAACCTTACACAAAAAAGGGCAAAAATGGAATTTCATTCGGTGCTTGACAACCTCCCTGGTCTAGTCAACCGCAGCCCAGCCATGATAGAGAGGTTTGGTATCATGCCAGAGTACTATAAAGTGGGGAACAAGTACAGAGGGAATGGAGGGGAGGGGAAGCACCTGACAGAGGAGCAAGGGAATGCCATTGTGCGTAAGTGCGTGGTACGTTTCATGGCAAGTGCAGGTTTTGAAAGCGCAACTGCCGGGGCATTAGATGTTCTTGTAGAGGTCATAAGTCGACATGTGTGCAAGTTGGGCCGCTCATTGAAAATTCTAACAGATAATTATAGGAAGCAGTTCTCAGCTATTGACTTGTTGAAGATGTTCTTGCAGGCCTCTGGGTTTAGGTGGGGGTCACTTTGTGTGTTTAAACCCAATCTTCGTTTTTGGGGAAAGGTTATTTCAAGAGCTGGTGGGTTTCCAAATAGTGAACTCAATCGCAGTTGGGCTCACTACAAAACAAGAAGAAGAACCAAAAGGGAAACTGGTTTTTACTTATGAGTTTTGTCCTGTTTTACTTTGCTTTTCCTTTCAGGGCAGTTTCTGGGTTGGGTTTTGGAAAGGGGGTATTGCCTTATTTTAGTAAGTAACAAGCAACTGTGTGTCAGTTTAATAACTCAATGCCGTACTTCTTTTATCTTTTGCAACCAACTGTGCGTCAGTTTAATAAGTAGTTGTGATGATGCTACACAAGAGTTTTGTGCTCATGAACCAAACAGCATGTTATTATTACGGAACCACCTTTTGGAATATTATTTTATTTGTTCATTTGTTATATTATATATTTGTCCATCTCTTATTTGTATTTTATATATATTTGAAAGCAGCATTGGAGTGCTGTCAGAAATTACGAAAGGAGGTAGCAGAGTTGGTTCGCACCAAATGCAACAGCAACATGCACATCCCATTCAGTCTCAACATCAGAATAATCTCTTACATGTCCAACAAGTATGCATGTTCTCTTTTTACATATTTTTCATATCTTCTTGTATGTGTGTCAAATCACGTCATCCTTTATATTCCTCCTAATTATGAGACTGATCTCCAAGGCCATCTATTACCATTTTTTAGAAAAGATAATGCCTAAACTGCTTTCCATAATTATTCTTCCCCTTGTTCAAGTGAAGAAAAAAGGATTCATGGTTGATATGCTAAATGCGGGCCCATGCCTACATGATCTTGTAACCTATACCAGCTCTCGTTGCCTGATCCCATGTTTTTTAAAATTTTCCTCTCTTGTTTTATCCCGTACATATTAGCATTGGTCGAGGCACCATGGAATAAGGGGTTAGGCCTTATCCACCAAGTGTGGATTAATTAGTTTAAGAGTTAGGCCCCCTACGGCCCCACTGTCAGTGACCATCCAATTTTTTCCTCTCTCTTCTTTAGTCGATACTATTCCTTAATAGATTAGGCCATGGCATAAATAGACCTCAACCAAACATAAATAGCTTAGGCCAGCCTAGATTGGAATTACCAACTTACGCCTCCAAAACTTTAGGCCTCAACCAAAGATTAGCCTTACTTACCATAGGTCCTAACTATAACACAGATCAGCACCACTCTAGCCTTTCTTAGCACGCACCCAGTTTCTCTGCTTGAACAAGTGATTGAAGGGGTACTTCAGGCATCACATTACAAATTCACCACTTATACTCCCAGTACCATATAATTTTCTCCTTTCCAATTGCAGAGACAATTTCATCACCATCCTCAGATGAACATGGTGCATGCGCAAAACCTAGCATTTCAACAGCAGCTACAGCAACAACAGTTGCAGCAGCTGAGGCGCAGTGCCAGCAACACCAACCAGATCAACAGCCCTCGTGGGTCAGTGATGATGATGGACTCAAAAACCCACCACCCGCTAGCCGATGTGAAGATAGAGAATACTATTGATGCACAAATGGATGCTCAAAGTGGCTTCGGCAGTGCACTTAGTCAAAGGCAGCAGCAGCAGTTACAGCAAATGAGGTTACATCAGCAACAGCAGCACCAACAACAGATGATGATGGGTAGTAACAGCCTTGTTCATCCAAGCAGTAGCAATAATAGTCTAATTCAGGCTGGCATGCAACAGCAGTATAAAACAATGCAGTCTGTTCAACTTTCTCAGCTCCAAGCACAGTATGTTTCTCTTCTGATATTTTCTTTCAGTCTTATAAACACAATCTTTCTACCAGATTAAATACTATGGTATACGTGATGATGTTTTAATGCATTATCCAGTCCTGTCTCAGCAGAGGAATCTGGGGTTCTATCTTCTTCTTCTTCTTCTTCTTCTTTTATTCTTTTTTTGTGTGTTAAATTGCTCCTTGTTTATAATTTGAAAATCATTAATATGTTATTGTGCTCATAAAAGAGGTGCAAACTGATCCAGTATAAGCACTTCTGCTTGTATCAAAGTTACAGCTCTTCCATTAGAAACAATTTTTTCATGAACCTTAATCTTGTTTCTCGTGTTTTTTTCTTCTTCTTATTGTTGCAAGGAATATGTATGGCATGAGAGCAGCCCCAGTGAAAGTAGAGCAATTCCATGAATTGGTGAGCGGGGAGAATGAACATAACAAGCTGACACCTCAAAATAAATAAGTACATTTACCCCTGCAGCATAAATATATAAGCTGTTTTTTAGTGTACTCTTGGCGTTTGCTTTTTATTGTGTTGCTTATTCAATTATTGATGCTTGCTGGCGTTAGTTCCTGATTGTGTAATTTTATTCAGTTATTGGTTGTTTATGCAACTTTGTAGTTATTAAATAATCTCTTGTTAGTGAGAGCTAATAGTGGCTTGTAAATGCGACTGATATTTGTCTTCATGCAGCATTGAACCTTGCGAAACATCGGCAAAACATTTTTTTTTTTTCATTTGATGCATTTCAATTTGCATCTCTATTGTGTAAATTTTCACAAAGATTCAAACTGAACAAACAGTTGACACGTCAACGGAGGCAGTTTTTAATTAGAATTGGATTCACATTTTTAAGAAGTCAAACAGCCCAGTTGCCTTAATTTAAAATGGCAATTGTCACCGATTTTTATTCTTATTGACAATTAATACTGGAATTTAATTTATTATTAACAAATAACAAATGTACAAACTGCAGGCAAGAAATTATACAGAAATTAATTGGACAAAAAGAAAAGAAAAAAAACAACACTCCCAAAATTTTGAACTGTTGATACATGTTCCCTAAGCCTCTTTATTAACTCTTACACAGGACTCATTTAGCCAAGATTTTTACAAAAATAAATAAAAAGGTTTCATTTAAAATTATCAGTAGAAATCCAACACTCCATATATAGCAAAAGGCGGGTCAATAACTAGTCGAGTTGCCCTTCCTTCTGACACTAACTGAGGGAGTGTATTTGCCTCTTTAGGCGGTACATTTGGTGCAGTCCAAATGGTGGCATGTGGCCAATCATTCCTAGGGATGACTTTCTCTCCGTTTACAGAGCCAACCCGTGCCTCCAGAGCAGCCGTCTTTTCAGAGAAGAGTAATGCAGTGAACTCTACAGGAACTTTTTGGTGGAGATGGATACTGTAATTGGCAACCGCTGCTACACCATGGCTCCTCTTATGGGCAAGAGTTATATGGGCCTTTTTGAGGTTGGTCTGCATTTCCTTCTCCTTTAAGAAGTTCTTAGCACTTGGATCTGCCTCAGCCAACTAAGAAAAAAAAATATGATGGCTTAATACAGGTTTCAAAAAAAGTTCCTAATTACCATGTGTTCAGCATTAATACCAAGGTTTCATGGGGGTGTACTTGCAAGAATATGCTTCTATTAGGATCTTAAATAGAACCTCAACCTACTCATATGTTGTTGACTATTATGTAATCGACAAAATAACTCTGGACTCTTATTATGTAGTCTGATATCTTTTGTCTTAGAACAACATTTCAAGGCAGACAATCTTCTTTCATTTTATTTATCTTTAAAAGAACTAAAGGCAGACTACAATCCGACCACTTTACATTAAAGACCTTGCTCTATAATTCTCCAAACAAAGGCACTGAAAATAGAGTCACCATTTAACCTGTCCTCAGAGGTCACAAGTCATAACGTATATGATGTGCATATCAGAAACGGGGTAATATAAACTTTAAAAAAAACAGCATATCGGATATGCTTTGACAGTGGACCTACTCTCTCTACGCTTAATAATAAAAAAAAAAGAAAAAACAACAGAAAAGATAATGACCTTTTCCAAGAGGTTGACTATCTCTCCAGCCGGTAATGTAACAGCAGCAAAAATGATGTTGCCGAACCTCCTTTTTACAGTGTCAGGAGTTCTGTGCTCTCCTTTTGCTACTTTTTTTAACTGCTCCATCACACTACTAACTGCCCCTTCAAACGGTACCTGGCAGATGAAGAGCGTAACAGGGGAATAGAGTTTCATATTTTGCACTAGATAAGAAAGGTACATTACAGGTAAAACAAATCAAAGTTTGTTCAACTACAATCAGTGGCAACCGCACAGAGATTTATACCTGAATCGAGTTAATGTAATCGGCATTGTCAGTCATTATTTTTCGTAGTTTACTCTCCCATTGAGCCCACTCCCGTGCATATGCCCCTTTAGAAGGCTCCAGTCTAAAATATACAAAGTTTACCAAATTAGGTAAGTACAATACACAATTATAACATTCAGTTGTGCCCTTAAGCCCATAACTCATTCAGAGTCTCATTAATGAAACAACTAAACAAGTACAAGTAAATCATTTGATTGGGATCACATAGGTACAGTTGCGGTACGGCAAGGCTGTGAACACCTGATTTTACAAGAATCAGTTTTTAAGAAGGTGAGGTGTACCTTCCATGCTTGTTTTGGTGAAGCCTGAAAAGACTGATCCCTTCTTCCATAATAGACTTAACTGCATCAGGCAGAGGGTCCCTAGATTCAGTTAAGAGGGGTTTAATTAATCAATACAATAGAAGGATCACATCAAGTACTACTGATTTCTGACAGATGCTTCATGAACACATGAACCACTCTATTAAGAAAGAAGTAATTACTTCCCACAGAGTATTCATCACTACAATAGTAGTTCAAATTCTAACTGGACAATGGTACTCGATAGTAAGTTGTCATGAGAACTTTCTACGAACAAAAAGAATTGACAAATTAAAAAGAAAAAACTTATATAGGACAGTTATTCCTTGTGGTAGCTGCAGCGAAAATTCTTTCAGTAAAATGCTTTATTCATTGTCTGATCTTTTTTTTCGCATCTTCTAATTGAGGTTCTCTGAACTTTAAACACTATCCGTTACAACACACCTCAAAGTAACCATTATATGGATCAATTTAGAGTTGCTATTTGTTTTCCATTCCAGGACATATATCAAATATTTTACTTGCGTATCCCAGCTCATTGAAAAATTCACCCTCACAACCTAGATTTAAAAGGATCTTTAATATGTCCTGTTTATATAGGCGAGTTGTGCAATTCAGGTACAACTATCGTTTGGTACACAGTAGTGGATTCGAGTGTTTCAGAAGACTATTCCTAAATTCTTGTTGCATGGGGCCACAATTGTGTGACCTTGCAGAGTTAAATTTTCTGATCACTACTGTAGTGGATTAGTTTCAAGTTATTCTAGACTGGGCATATTTGGATGTTTTTTAAAAACAGGGATTAGTTTTTTAAGTTAAATTTCTATGATAAGAGTAAAAATCGTATGTAAAAAGTAAAAGGGAGTTTTTCACCTGCCATATTAGAAATATAAAACCAGTAGTGATTATAGTAACAATGAAGATAATGAAAAAGCTTCAGTTAAATAATTTGAAAACAGCAGTATTCAAAAGAAAGATAGAAAAATAAATTGTACCTGTCAGGCTTCAATACAGGCATCTTCACTAATGACCCAAATCGCTCATATAGTTCACTATCAAAATTTCTTCGGCTCTGGAATAAACCAGAAATACAATTTAGATAGAAATATAGTAAATAAAAATTAATCAAACTGTAATAGAGCGAGAGTAAAAATAAATTGTTTTTCTTGCCTTGCCATCATAAAGGTGGTAGAACATCAAAAGAACATAACCAGGATTCTTAGAGCTCGCATCAAGATTTCCCTTCAACAACAGAAAAGAAGAAGCATTACACAAGAAATAATTAAAGATACTACAACTTCACTACCACATAAGGACTTCTTCTTTTGGTACATTTAGGTTGTATTTTGCAAAGAAGCATTGGAGATTTGTGAATTATTGAACCTGCAGTGTCATGAAATCCAGGTTATTTTAAATTACCGGATGGTTAGCCCTCTGAAGTACACGGTATATGAAAACAGCCAGTGTATCGAGAGAAAAGGGATTCGTGTCAGTCCCTACATATCAGGGAAACAAACAAATTAATTATCTTGAACAAATGAAAATGTTTTTTTTATTTTACAATTTAAATATAAAATATGGAGCAATTGATGCAATATAGTGTACCTTCAGAGTCTGGAACAACAGGAACAGCTGTAACCTTAAACCTCTGAGTCATGTCTTCGATCTGAAAAACAATTGCAAATATTTCAAAGAGGAATCACGCATCATACGAAATGCCTCAAGAAGGGAAAAATACGTCACCTGCCTCCACACTTCCTCATTAGGTGCATTCTTGTCAGCAAGAGTAATTGTATTTGGTTTCTTCTTCAGCTGATCAGAAATCAAAGGCCAATATTTTCCTACAAAATAATTTATTTTCACAGAATCAGAAAGTTAAACCAAAGACAAAATAATACAGCAGTCGCAAGTTCAAACCTTTAATTAGATCTCCCATAAGGCTATGCATAGGGCGGTTATCACCGAGGGCACCAGGAGTATTCATAATTTCTTTGCACAGAGCTGACTTAGCACATCCAGGTATACCTAAAATACAAATCACCATAAAACATTCAAGCATCATATAAAAGTTATCTAGCACATACAGAAGAAACTGAACTGATGTATAAAATCTGATTGCTTAACAAGTAATTGCACAGTAGGAATAAACCATACTGTACATGCACACAAATTTAGCATTCTCTTTTGCACAGCACTTTGTCGTACTCTTTTTTTTTGTGCTTGTGCACGCATATGCATGCTTATTTAATTTGCATATTTAACATATTAGTATAACAATTCAGTTTCTTAGAATGAATCTTAGAAAAGGCACATATAGTACCACCAACTAGCAGACCTCAAGCTGAAACACCAAAACACAATATGCAAATGACCCTGATTTCAGGAGTTAGAGTATATGCCAATACAATAACACAAATTTTTTTTTTCACTTTCAAAATTTGATTTATACTTCATATTTATGTATTCCATTATTGTATCACCCGGCTTGAGTTCTTATTATTTTCGCGTGCCTTGACAGAGCTTCAACAGAAAATACTTGCACCTAACCATATCTGCTTAAATAATAAGAATGAGGCTATGGTAATATGTATATTTCACAATGGCCCGCACATGGACTCATATCTCCGTTTTTAAAGTCCAAACAGTCAATCTGAACGTTCAATATGATCTTCATATGAAAATGTATTCGCAGACCAAATTTTTTACATTTTTTAGAATTTGTGTACTCTTTTTTTAGATAGGTAGAAAATTACTTGATTACCATCCAAAAGCAGTGGTTTTCTACCTATCTAAAAAAAAAGTATAAATTCTAGAAAAGTATAAAATTTGGTCTACAAGTATGTTTTCACATGGAGATCATGTTTAACGGTTTAGATCAACTGTTTGAACTTTGACAATAGAAATATGAGTCCATAGCGGTCGATCCGTAATATGCATATTACCATAGACTCACTCAAATAATAAAGTGAATAATAATAAACTGTACCAGGGAAAAACACAACAAGGCCTTGATCTTTAGTGACAGAGTCAGGGGTTTTAGGACTACTGGGGCTGGCACCCTGGTCCCTCTGGATATCACCCTCTTCATCTCTATCTCCTTCAATGAGAGCTAGGAAATTCTCTGAACTGACAAGGTTGCCGGCAGCTCCAATTAGAGCCTGGTTCTCAGGACTTCGCTTGGCGTACTGCTCCAGGAAAGGCTCGGCCTCAGTGAGATAAGTGGACGAAGAGAGCTGCTTGTGGCCATACTTGCTGGTAATATATGTAGCCCTGAAAAATGCAAATAGTTAACTTTCAGTATCAGTTAATGTAACATAAGTCTCGTTCTCTTATATCACACATAACATATACATTATAAAACCCATGAAAATTTTCATGTGCACTCATGTGCTAAACTTACAGTATATACCAGTAGCTGACAAACACAATAGTACCTTAAATGGAACTATGATACTTGTAACAAAAGGTAGCAGAAAAGATGTAGAAACCAAAACACCATCAATACAAATGTAACAAAATAATTAAGAATAAAAAAAAAAGTAGAATAAGAATTTAATTTACCATTCTTCCAACATTTTACTTAGCTCTCTTTGCTTTTTTTGTGATGTTCCCCAATTACGCATCTGCCTATAAGAATAATGAAATATATATATAAAATAAACCTCACCAAAATTACTCAAACTGCAGAAGTCAATTGAGTGGCAATTAATCCTCAAACTGTGCAAACCAAGTCTGAAACTATTCTTAACTGTGTAATTCTGCCTCGATTAAATCTTAAATCGTGCAGCATCCCCAATATGATCCAAATTTTCTTAACAAATCTTGTTCTGCATTCATTTGTGCAATAAACCCCAAGGATCCCAAAAAAAAATACAAAAGAAATGGCAACGACTATACTGCAGCCCATTGAGTACCAATAATGGTACCATATGAATACAAGTTCAGTGAGGTACAGGTAATTAGGAAACCAGAATCAACAACCCAATATTAGTAAACACTAGTTCAGCATCCATTATGTTGAGAAGCAAACCTGAGGTAATAAGCTTTGTATGCAGAGTCATCTTTGAAGAGTATTGACAAACCATTTCGGATTAAAAATGTACGTATCTGCAGTTGTAACCATGAAAAGAAATTATAAGCAATGCTCCAAGTATAGGAAATTATGTGACAGAGACTAATACATTGCCTGTTTAGACAAGCAAGAAAAAATTCTCTTTCAATAGCAAAATAACCTTTTTTATTCAAAGGACGAGAATATGTTACGAAAGTTGGTAATCAACCCCCCACCCCCCACACACACCCCAACCCACAAAACAAACAGAGGTCCACTTAACAAGCAGAGCTTGAGGTAAAAATTAGCAATAACTTACTTTGTATGTCAGAAATTTTAACTTAACCATCAGGTTTGCGTCCTCGTCAGCTAGACCGTTTTTATCAGAGGTATTAGACTCTGAGGCAATGTTCATGTCCTTCAGCAGAGTATCACTTTCTTTAATGAGCTCGTCAGCTTTCTCTTTGTTCACTTTGAACAAGTTTACATCAACAAAGAAGCCTAGTACAAGAGAAAACAAAAACAAAAGCATCTACTTAAACCAGATGTCAAATATCCCAGTGGAAGGAGCCAGGAAATATCAGACACTGAATGAAACTGCAAACAAATGAGAGGGGAAAGAGAAGGAGAGAATACCTCTGTACAATGGCCACAATCCTTTGTTCTTCCTGCAAAATACAACATAAAATAAAGATGGTAGGAAAATAAATATTAATAAATAAGTTAAGACAGATGGGAACTCTCTTTTAAGTCATTAAACACTTGTACATGAAGTCTCCAAAAACATTTAGTTACACAACTAGGCCACAAGAACAGGAGAAAACTTATAAGCAAAAAAAATCCCCCCTGCAACTGAACTAGCGAGTATTAACCAAAACATACTGGTACCATTTAGGATCTCTGATCGTTGTTATTACAAAGATCCCAGAGATAAACACTAGGGATATCTTAGGCAAAGTGAATTATTAAAGTAATATTAGAAGGACAAAACATCAACATACCTCATCTCTTGTTGGTACCGGCGGAAAACAGAATCACTGTGGACATGAATAACCATCTTATAGTAAAGGTCATTCTTCGACAAGGCATCAATTTTATGGAAATTAGTGTAACACTTAAAGGCAGCTGGGAACCTCCTTTGCCGTATCAACCTAATCAGCTCCTGTTCCAGCTTGGCATTATTAGTACTATGGCAACAACAACAAAGTCAAGGTGGCTAGAAATGAAACCCAATCGTAGTCACAAAGTCAAGGTGGGTAGGAATAAAATAATAATAAAAATAGTAACAATAATAATAACGGTAGTAGTACTAATACTAATAGTAATAATGGTACCAATAATAACAGTAATAATACTAACTATACAATGCCTCCACTATAGATCGTAGGGCCAAAGTCCTAAGCTGTAATAATACTAACTATATTATGCCTACACTATAGATCGAAGGGCCAAAGTCCTAAGCCCTACATTCTTGACCCCAAATCATTAGTCCTATAACCTAAAGCCTATAATACTACTCCTAAACAACCCCTAAACAATATTTCCTAAGTCATGGTTCTGGTACGTGGATCACTAACTTCCACGCGCTCTTGTCCAAAGCCAACTCTAGTGGCAGGCTTAGAAAAATAAATTTCAGCTGTCATGGGTACCAGTTCAGCCTTGAAAATTTATGTGCCTAATCTTTACAGAAGGGCACCAAATCCGGTCCGATGAGTTGCTGTTTTGTTCTCTTACAACATCTTTTTTTTATTCTATTCCGCTGGTCTAATTTTTGTTGCAAATGCTCTTCGAATAACACAATTTTTCTTAGCTCATTTTATAAACTCACAATGTTCATAGTACCTGTAGTTTCATGGTGGAATAGTCAGTGGGATGGACATGAAGAAATTTGGTAAGGACCGAACGATCAACATTGCGGAATTGACTGCTACTGAAGTCACCAACGCCGAACCAATCAGATTGCGTTGGGCACATTGAAGTCCCAACAGCATCTAAAAGTGCCTTTATTTGCTGCAGAATAGGGCCAAATTAGTTACTCCAACTGCCAGTCAAAGCATGTTCTATTGTGGAAATACAGACATCACCAAAACCATATTATGAGGAATTCACACTAGTTCAGGTATGACTTGAATTCAATTTTTCACATTATTTAATTGATGCTTGGATACAAACAAACAAAAAAGCCAGCATATATTACTGAGCTGAGCTCTGATCATAGGGTCAAACTAAACACGAAACTTGAAAAGATATTAAAAAAAATGGCCAAAACAGTACCTCCTTTTCATCTGATCTGTTAGCTGCGCACACATCGCGCAAACTTGGGCCCAAATCCTCATCAACTAGACAAATAGTAAGCTAAGAGTGAGTAAAGCATATTAAATTACAAATCACCGAGCTTCAAATACTCATAATGTTATCTTATTTTCGCTAACTACATGCTTTCAGTGGGCAAAAAGAAAAAAAAAATTATAATAGAGATCTATAAAAATTTTCAACTGTATGAAAGCATCAGCACCAAGCTTTAAGAATAAATAATGTTAACCAACACTCAGAAAGATGGAAGTTGTAGGATGTCCTGTCTTACTGATTCCTAGCAACAAGGCCGGAACCAGAAAATTGAGATTGGGGGGGGGGGGCTGAATGAATAAGTGTCATGTAATTTTCATTTTATGAAGGGGGCTACTAGTAATGATATTGAAAAAAATTTAAATTTAAAGGATAAAAATGCAAAAATTTCAATTTATAGGGGGTTGCTTAGCACCCTTTCCCCTATGAATTCTTTTGCCCCTGCCTAGCAACAAATAAAAGAGGAAGAGAAAAACTATGTGAAAGGAGAGCCTAAATTTACAGAAGTACACCGACATAAAACTACAAAGGGAATCAGTTACCTCCATCCAAAGGTGGTGGTGGAAACTCTTTCAACACATCCTTCATTTGTATGGAGCTATCACGGCCTACAATACGTGCAACTAAACCTTCCAATATCTCACCTTGCACTTCTATGTGATCCATTGAACCTTCAATAGAAAATAAAAAAAGGATTTAAAAAAAACATTTGGGTAAGCTTATTTCTTTCTTATATGTTTCCTGGTAAATGTGATCCATTGAATCATCTCCGACCAAACACAAGATTAAATTCACAAAAGAGCAATCATTTGATCGGCAGAAATGCTCAACAAAATCATGCAAAACAACCAGATTTAGAAAAACAACTGGCAGAGGTGAAATCTCTTATGTGCCCTGTCCAGGCAGGGCTCTGACAAGGTGATGTCAGTCCTCCCAGTACCCTTTGCCCGAGTTTCTTACTCTGAAACCAAAATTTTAGGGTTTCAGTGGCATGCGGATAAATTGAGTCAACACCAAGGTATTTTGAAATTTTATTCACAATAAAATCCTCTGATCAAGCTACTTGTTCTGAAAAGGGAATTCGATTCGAGGTCATCTCTTCCACTGAAATAATTTAAGTTCTTGAAAGTTTTGGTTTCAAATAGGGGTTTTCTTTCTATCTTGTTACCAATTTATCACCACCAGTCCTTGTACAAAGTGCCGTCACAAGATTGTTTCGATTAAGTCAGTTAACCAAATAAATGTTTAGAAGGATAGTTATATTGACAATAAACTTATTTGACAACCGCATCAACTGGAACAATGCTTAGCCAAAAATTTCAAACAAGAAAGTTTATAATAGTTTTGATAAGCAGCATATAAATTTTGGTGTACTGAAAGTCAATTGGCATCCATCGATACAAGTTCAATTAACAGTTTACTTTCACCAAGCAATTCAAATTGCACCAAATATAATGCACAGCATATCTAAATAGAAGGAACATGTTTATGATTTTATTTGTCAATTACAACTTTTCAACAAATTTTGGATGGTTCTCGCATTCATCAAACTAAGTTGATTGTCAATATATCCTTTCCATATTAAAAGAGGCCATTTATTTTACCAGGTACAGATATATCTGCCACTTCATCAAGAGCTTTGCAGACTGTTGTTGCAGTCCCTTCCTCACATAGTGCATCGTAGACAGCAAAAAGTGCAGTTGCAGATTTCCTTTGAAGTTTGACAAATAATACAAGCAATAACAAGACATCAATTAGTAATTGGAGTTCAATGAAATAAAGGCTTACACAAGACCTTAAGAGTCACCTAGTAGTAATCCATACTATTGTGGCACATTTGACTGTAAGAAAGTTACCAGCTGTACACTTATGCTGGACCAAACCCAGTAACTTATTAAACATTCATTATATCTTATTTCCCGGTCCAAACTAAGCTCCATTGCGCTTTTCCCCAATAGAAACTAAACACATATTCATATTTCTCCACTTCTTCATTTAATAAGACTTAAACTTAATTAAAGTTCATACTCGTCAATTTCAATTATAATTTTCACTTGAACCTCACTCTCACAAATTTGAAAAAAAAAAAAAAAAAAAAAAATTAACTACATTCCAATCCGTTCTCAACAACTCAGCTCATTTTTTTTTTTCTTGATTTAAGCTGGAGCATTTTTTTACTATGCATTTTGGAGAGAAAGATAAAATGGTAATTTTAGTTTCTGTAGATATGCAATGTTATCTGATTTGAAAGGGGAAATGAGATTTTGCAAGGTCTTTATACGAAAATAAGAAATAAAATAAGTTTTGATGGGATATGAGAGATAATCCCCTACCAATATCAGGTACTGTAGTTGTCGAATAATATAAATCGTGCAGGAATCATCAGGTACCTTGTAGATAACAGCCAAACATGGTTTGTGGGCAGGCGCCATTTCCTACAGAAAGCAATTAACTCAGGTGTTGAATAAAACTTGGGCTTGCCAACCCCCAGCTCAGTCACTGCCGTCACCACAGCTGTAACAAGTAAAAAGAAAAAGAAAAGAATGGAATGGAATGTCATAAACATAGTACTTCTTACTGACATATACAGCACATGCTTCCAAAGGGCGATTTGGTAGCACAAGGTAGGGAGAAGTAGTCTAAAACCATGTTAATTTTTTGCTTGTGTACACTTAATTAACACTAGTTCAGAAGGTCTAAACTTGTGTTGGCAAAAAATGAAGCAAATTTGCATACCATAGTCATCCTTTGGTCTTTGACCATGATCGCCAAGTACAGCAGTTACCAGCTCCATTGAAATGCACATGCGGTTTTTCTAGCACATATATATAAAAAAAAAAAAAAAAAAAAAAAACTTAGCCCACAAGATAAACCTTGGTTAGAAGTATCCTAATACCAGAAAATATCCTAACCACTGGAATGATAATGCACTGGCTAATCCAATGCATACAGAAACCAAACAACCAAGGTGAAACTAATTTTAACAACCTTGGTGCTTTTTACTGGATTTCAATCAAACTGTAGATATTGATATATGAAAAAAAAAATCATAGAATAAATCACACCTACACAAAAGCATATTAAAAAGATTATAGTACCTCTAAGAAATCGTTAAACTCTACTTGCATTCTTGGCGCCTCTTTGCCCCAAGCCTTACGAAACATGCGGCCTAATACAAACACTCCAACAGCAGTGTATCTACAGCCAAAAGAATGTTTTCTCAATAAGATAAGATAAAAGGGATAAAAAAAAAAAAAGATATAATGTGACTTGCTTACATATTTCCAAAGCTATTCTTGGCATAGGCACCCCCCTCGTGCCCCGCATACATAAAAAGTGATCCAGAGTGCTTGAGTGATACCTGTTGGGAAAAATTAGCAAATTTCAAAGTATCATAATATGTAGATGTGTGATGTCATGAACAAACCAGTAATACAATAATACACAAAGGTACCTCTAATGTAGCCAGGTTTTGTGAAACCATCTCAATCATTCTTGTTCGGGTCTAGATGAAAAATTGCAAATTAGTTTTTTTTTTCTCTTCAAGGATTTCAGTTTCTTCTAATCAGGTAAAAATATAATATATACATACCTCCTGATCTGATTTCTCATTCTCAAACTTGGGGTAGAACGTGGCTCTAACCTGCGCACGTGCGAATGTATTCGCATCCTCATTGAAACCAGCCCCAAGTGGCCCTTTGAACAGCTCCGTCAGTTTACTGGGATCCATGTTGGCCTCATTTTCTCTCTCCACAGCTACAGTCGAGGCACTAGACGCATACCCAACTTTTGGCACCCATATTTCCTTGCCTTCTTTTGTAGTGGTACCAGTAAAGGGGGTTGCCAGTTGAGTGGAAGCTTCTGACAGGCTGATATGAGATAGCCTTTCTGTTATTTGATCAGAGGTGAAAGGGTGTGAAACAGCTAGTGCTGCTTCTTCGTGTTTTTCCCTCCACTGGCGGTGTTGTTTTCCCTGTCAATTAATTTAAGCAATGGCGATGGAATTCTTAAGTACTTATTAACTACGCAAAAGAATTAAGAGATGGCCCTGTTTTCACCGTTGTTTTAAATTATAGTCCCCTAACACCTAGATACCTAGATATTTTAATTCGTAAACAAAGGAAGAAGAGATCACAATGTAGTTAGAGCCCAATATATATACTTATTCATTCATTGACCATGCTTACACGCTTAGAAGAGGCAACATTTTAATATAAGGAAACACAATTTACTTTCATTTAACATGCTTATTCATTCAAAACGACAGTGCTAGATTTCAAAAATAATGAGTTCAGATTCACAAAGATTATCCCAACTCATAAATCTCAGTATCCAGATTAATTCATTGATTTAATCTTGTTCCCACTAAATTGTCTGTTTACAACCAGCAAAGGAGCTTAAAAGAAAACACTAATCCCAGTTTCCAGGTTCGAATCATATTTTCTTTTGTTATTCCAAACAACTTACGGACAACAGAGTCAAATAACTCCAGCTTCCTTTAGGGTTTTAGACTGGAGGGTTTAGGCAAGAAAACCACACTACCTTGTTTTGCACTAATTCTTTCAGAACCTGATGTATCAGAAAATGTCTATCTAAACAAATACACCAAAAGTAACAGTGCACACGGATTAATTACCCGGTTACGAGGCATTGTAACTGACGGAGAGGTCCAAAGCGATCGTGGAATAGGTAAGAACGCAGAGGCAGAGGCAGTACGAGAAACTGATGTGATCCGATGAGAAAATAGCGAAAGAATTAAACGCCTTTGCTGAGGAAAGAAATGCGAAGAATACATCCAAAATTAAATGGTTCGAGCAGAGTATAAATATAGGAGGCGGTGGGATTGCTGCGGTCTGGTGCTCCGCGGGTCAACGAGCGGACAAGAAAGAAGGTTTCGTTGTTACTTGGTTCGCACTCTATGGAGCTGAGACAGTTCGTTGTTTCCTTGTTTACTGCTTCAACGGCGGAGTGCGCGGCCACTCGCTGTTCACTCCCGCCTGATGTAATGTCCCAAATCCCAATAGCTGCGGGCTTTTGTCTACTTTCTATTCCCTCATTTGCAGAATTTCATTGCTACCCTTTCTTTTTCCTATTTTACAACTTAGTGTAGTTTCTAAATATTTGTTAACAATTTTTTAGAAATTAAAGTCTTTAAAGTTTCTAATTCTCATATTTCTGAAATTAATTTTGGAGTTTCTATTAAGTCATATCAGCAGCAAATTAAAAAAGAGAATTAATCTGAGCTAATCATTTGATCTGCATGGAGTTTAGAAACTGTTTCATAATAAAAAAAACTTTGTTGCATAGTTTCTAAATAAGAAACTCTCTCACATCTCTGAAATTGAATTAGAAACTGTCACATCAGATTTGAAACTCTCTAATAATTTCAGGGATGTGAATGCTTGACAATACCATCCTTTGCGTAATTGCATAGAAACGGATCGAATCATTTATTTTTTTCTATTTTACAAAATGATATTGTTTATCGGATCCGGTTTACTCGGATTTAGACTGAATCGAATTAGGTTGAAGTTTGGACCGTGCTCTTATAATGTCATAATTTTTTTTTAATTAAAAATAAGAATCGGAATGCAACACTTTTAAATTTTATTTTGTTTTCCGAAAAAAAAAATCTATTGTTAGATAGTACAAAATTTTAGTTCAGCACTTTTAAATTGGTTTTTTTTTTTTTTTTTTTTGCTATTTTAAGGGCTAAAAACACTATATTGATACATTAATGCCAGTTTTGTCCTCAATAATTTCTTTCCCATTTTGATTCATGCTCTTAATTAAGGAAATTAATTAACCGATTGCTTGCGATGCACTATTTCTCTTTTGCTTAGTTAATGCACTTTAAAGGAAACAAAATTAATACATTTGATTGGCTGTCTTAATCTGTTTAAGTTGTAAAATACGGATGTGATTTTTTGTGACTTCATCCATAGGAGCATGAGTATAATATAAATCGATATTTTATTTTTATTTTTTTACTTGAGAGGCTAATTTATGAGCAATAAAGAAACAAATTTTACATAAGAGATGGATAATTATGCAAGCCATTTTTTTCAGAATTCTTTTTATGGAGTTACAATTTAGAAATTTAATTTATGCGTTGATTTGATCAAGCAACTAGTTGCTTCAATGCATCCTTATGTACCCCAGCTTTATGTAAAGAAGTATCAATAATAAATACATGTATAATCGTAATTTAGATATGATGACAATATATCTCACATAAACATATTGACATGAGGTCTTATATTATGAGCACTAAAAGGGGACTCAAAATGAAATAAGTACTTTTTAAATTGATTCGGTATGCTTGACATATTTGCATGTTTTAAAAGCTAATTGGAAATTGAAAAATCAGAATAAAAAAAATTCAAAAATAAAATAATAATTAAATCTACAAAATAAATACATCGTCAAATATATATATCACAATGGAATGGTTTTTCTTTTACCGGTGATCATGGTGGGGTGAATTTATTGTAGATAAAAAAAATTTAAAGACCGAAATAGTAGACCAGTGACACTTCAAGAATTAAAATGATAGTTGAAAATTTAAGGACCAAAATGATAACAAGTGATACTTTAAGATTCAAAATAATACTTTGAAAAACTTAATACCAAAATAGAAAACGAATGATATTAAGAATCATTTTATAATTTACTCTAAAGAAATGACAAGATACTTTTTTTTTATGGTAAGATGGCAAATAGCCAATCTTACAATTTTGCATTAATAAAAAAGTATTTACAAAAAAATTTAAGTACAATAGTAATAAGAAAGCCTAATTAATTACAGCACACTACATAACCTCATGCACTAACCAAATTTATGTACTGTGTAAAAGACCGGCCCCCTCTATAATTTTAGCAGTTTTGAATCCGCCGTGTTATGTCTTGGACTGTGTCTCCTACCAGAATCCGCTGTGATTTTTATTAACATTCAAAATTAAATATAAATTGTCAAATATGTCCAAGAAAGTCAAGTAATTATAAAAATACCCAAACCGGTCAATTATTGGCTGGTCCTAATTTTTTTAGAAACCGGCTAATAATTGGTCGGTCCTTGTGTTTTTTTTCCTGGACAGGGCATTATTTAATGACTCGAAGCCGTTTGTTGTCATGATCCCGAACCGGAATCCTCCATCAGATGTTTGGAAGATCTTATCATAATTGAACAGCTCCATCGGATCATTGGGACGTACTTTGCCAACCTTCCTCAAATATGCATTGCATTTTGAATTTAGCTGCACAGGTTGTACACAAATTACTCAAATTACTCATACATGGGTCCTTTTTAATAGTACCCTCAATGATATCGGCAATAATGGATGCCGTAAGATGTGCATTGTCTGTCCTTGTCTATTCAATCATGCAGGTGTGGGGATGGTCTTGCTTGGTTATAACCCATGCATCCCCCGTACCCGTTGCTTTTGCTCTGAGTTCATAACTGCAACCTAGAGCCTTACAAACCACATGGATACGAGATATGTCACTTTTCTTCAATGTGGTAAATGGTAAATAGTTGTTAGGTAACTAATTTTAATTATATAATTCTCTAATAATAATAATGATAATAATAATAATAATAATAATAATAATAATAATAATAATAATAATAAATGGTTACTGTTGATCTGTTACTGTAGATAATTACTATTGGAATTTACTGTTAAAAAATATTGTATGTACTATACAAAATTACTGTATGTACTGTAGAAAAATACTGTTGAAGATTGTTGGTCACAAAGGCACTTAGAGGGGGGGCGAATAGGACTTTTTAAAATTTTTAAGCTAAGTTATAATTCCTAATGTGTTTTATAGTTATCATTGGCAGAAACTATAATAACTTGGTCCTAAACTATAATATGAAATAATAAAGTAAATGGTAGAGTTTAAAGACACTTGACATGAGAGTTGTTTACAAAGTTCGGCACTAACGCCACGTCTCCGAGGCTTGCGACCTTCGAGATGGCGCGTCTTTCTTTACCCAATGAGAAAGGAAGTATAAGGTGGAACCGGTAAACCCTTACAAGCTTGTGGGAAATCACACGGCCTGAGCATAGAATCGGCTCACAGGCACAACATCTCGAGGATAACAAAGTGAGCAGCTAAGACTCAAAAGTAAAAGGTTAATCTCGCAACATCACTCTAAGAGTTGGTGTATTGGTTGAATAAGCTTGAGATTGATTATGAATATTGAAGTTGAAGTGCACAAGTTACAACGGTTTTTTCTAGATCTGAGAATTTGAAATATTGAAGTTAGGGGCGGCTAGAGTGACGATCCAAGCATTGATCTTGCTTCTATTTATAGAGAGCTGATAAAAAAGAAGTAATTTGGCCCTACTATTTTGATTTGGAAAAAGCTAGACAAAATTTGAAAATTCGAGTTCGAGATCTGGTTAATGATCAAAAGTATTTAGTGAAAATCAAAAGTAAGCAAATAGATAATGGTGTGAATTCCTAGGGTTTTGGCATACCATTATTACTTCTATCCATTTTGATTATTATATCACGTTTGATGTAGGTTTTCAGTTATTGTAAGAAGGTTCCTAATCCGTACTTAGTGGCTGCCGCTATCGATAAACAGTCACACTACCAACTGAGACTTCCTCCACGGGGCTTGACTCGATTGGTGCAAGGAGATCTGTGATTAGCCCAAAGTCACAACCTTCACTTGATCAAGTCCCTCGATTGATCCTATAGGTTGTCCACACAGTAAGGCAAGACAATGCGACGTTCGTCTGTGAATGCCAAGACTCCCGTGTCTACTTTTGTTGTTCCAATCTAAGACTTTCCCTGCTAAGGGTTCCACCAAAGATCTAGTATTTTTATCATTTCTTACCCTGACCTAACTAGCTTAATGGTGACTAACTTACGTGTGTGACCATCATAAGGCGGTATAGACTAGTAAAACAAAATAAAAAAAGATCGAACATAAAGTGCAAAAGCAATCAAACAACAATGACTAAACTAAGATCAAACGAAAAATATATATATATATCAAAACATCAAGAGTAACAAGATATGCATGCCAACTCTAGAAATATAAACTCAGCCGCAGAACAACATGTTTACAAGAAAGTAAGATAGAGATACAACCATGCAAGGAATACTCTACTTGCTATTCTACCACTCCTCTCTTCTCACTATATGATGGAAAAATACTAAATGATCAAAGACACTTGTTCTCTCAGACTTGGGGGGCTTATTTAAGAGTGGAGGGACGTCTAAAGATAAGTGGAGCCTAAGAAATCTGGTCTGACAACAACTTGTAACAGTTATTCTCCAAATGATGCATCAGATACGGTTCGTATTATGTCATACAGACCGATACTCCTTAATTCCGATCGATCCGATTCTTACTCCATATGATGTAAAATAGTTCCAAAACATAGTTCATGCATTGAAATACAAAGTTGGACAATAATAACCTGTTTCTCATAATAATTAAGTATAAATGTGAGAAAATAAGAGAAAACCTAAGCCAAAACTCTACGTAATTCCCTCACACTTTGAATGTGATCACGCCTCATGTTGAATATATTTTATCAAGCGTAAATTTAAATGTGAATTAAATATTAATTTAAATTTATGTAAAATTAACACTTGTAGATAATACTGGACAATATGACACGCTCTAGCACATAGTGACATAATTCGCGATTAATTTGTTTTGTTTTTGACATATCCGAACCAAACTCCAAATAAAACGCGTAAAAACGTATAATACGTTTCATCTTGAATAAAACGCGAATCAGCCAATTATTCGTGATAAAAACACAAAAAAAAACAATTTTTTTTTTATTTTTGAGGAGCTTTCTTTGAAAGTTTTTTTTTGCTTTTGTGTTGTACCGAATCACGAATTTTTTATCCATCCAAACCAAATCCGAAATTTTAATTTGTCACCCTTCTCTCGCGAGGAAATAAATCTGCTGTGATTTCAAAGAATCACATGGACCCTGCAATTCTCAATCCACCCATTTCATCTATTTTGAAATTCATGCATCTAAACTATCTGTTTTTGAAAATTGCAGTCTCTGTGATTTCGGAATCACAGCAGATGCAGATCTCCATTCCTCTGGCGAACCCAAGGAAAAATGTCTGTTAGCACCTTTCTTTGAACAACATGTGAATAAAAAAAAATTTGGCCAAATTATGAAATGTGGAAAATTTTGGTAACCTCCTAAAATGATTTATCAGAAAATTTACAGCTATTTCAGAAATCTAAACTTTTAAGCCGGAAGTAAATAAGAACACACATAAATATAAAAAGTCAGTAAAAAAATAAAAACACAGCACTCACACGCACAACAGATACATTATCCAAAGCAGAAAAAGTTCTATATTAGAACCATTCACAGCTAGTAATTAAGTAATAATTAAATCCAACATCAATAATTAATGCCCCAAATCTCCACAGAAGGAAAGATTAAACACACACACCAAGCACCAACAACACTTAATTAGCTGCAATTGCTAAATAAATTATTAGCATGAATATTACCAATTAGCTCATAAATATGATAGACGGATCGCAGCAACACTCGTCAATCAAGCAGCAACAGCACAGAGCTGCAAGACTACAAAACACAAGATAAAATTTGTAAGAAAACACAACTTAGCTATGTCAATAATTAATTATATATAGCATAATTTTGTCAAAAGAAACTAAATAGCATAATTAACTAATTTATGTTCAACATGATTATTAAACTGAGACACACCATCCTTCTAGGAAACCTCTGTTTCTCTGTGGCGGTGGTGGTGCAGCGTATTGTGGATACTGTGGTGGGGCAGCCACCGGTGGGCCTTGATAATATCCTGTGGCATGATCAGAAATAATATTTGTCATTATATCATGTGGATATAGCGAGCATTGTAAATGCAGATTATTATTGTCTACTGGAAATCAAGCCATTTTTTTCTTTTTTGGATAACAGTACCCAAAAGGCTACCTGTTTATCAAATTAGTTATTTAAGAGGAAACCTCAAATAAGGAAAGATTAATTGGCAAGTATTATGTGAACTTATTTTGCAATTTTTTCAGGAACAAAAGTGGATCAACAACTTTATTTAAACAAGTAAAAAGGGAAAACTTGGCATTTTTTTCATGTGAGAACTTTTTAAAGAGGAAGGAAAGGAAAGGAAAGGAGAAAAGAATGGAACCAGATGCTTCTAATCTTCTTTTCCATTTTTTTATGGTAGGGTGGCAAATATTATTTTCCATTTTTTACTTTACTTCTACATAACTAGATTGCCTTTTGATTCTTTTCAAGTTCTATACTACAGGAATTTCAGAGGAAAGATATGTAAAAACAGGGGTGAAACTAAATTAAAAAAAATTAGATTGGAGGATTGAAAGATAAAATTAATTAAAATACATAATCTGGTAGTTGAAATTTGAATTCAAGTCTCCGCAATCACAAAATGAAATTCTAACTACTAGGGTGGCTAAGTGCCCTTCAGGTTTTAAATTTTAATTATCCATATCCGAATAGTAGATATATACTATGAAAATATTTATGTATATATCTACGGATATTCGAGATCCGTATCTGTATCCAGAAAGAAAGAAAAAGAAAAAAAAGGATACAAATATGGTTTTACCACTATCTAATCCATATCCGATCCGTTTTCACCCCTAATGCTACCCCACAATGGATTGATCTTTTTACAACAAAAATTAATTAATATAGCCTATATAGGTATTTGCCGCAAGAATGTCACAGATGAAGAAACAATACTGATATATTTCCATCATGAGTGATGAAATCACACTATGATCTACTCCAAACGGGTTGAAATAGTTCTATATCTATCCACAATTCAATTGTTCATTTATCAACCCGGTGTTACCTTTTTCGATGCAGAACTTAAAAACTATTTGTGCAGTAGCATAACCAACAAATTGCTCTCAAATTATATTGATTTTTTAGCAATTCATGCATAAGGAATTACTGGCATCCCTTCTGTTCTCATACCGGTGACTAGAGTTGTAATTTACAGATATTAAGATATCACTGGAGTTCATAAAATCAAAGAGAAAGAGCTCAAGTGACTGAACTGAATTCTTACTGTTTGATCTCATGCACAATTCAAGACTTGAAATCAGTACAGAAAGAAACCTACTAATATTCAACTTCTACAAAACTATATATGGATCAGTAAAAAGGAATTGAAGGGCAAATAGAAGCAAGAAGTACCTTGAGCAGGATAAGGATAAGCGTACTTGGGATCATTCATCTCTCACGCAATCTAATCTGGAAGAATCAATTCACTGAAATAGCTAAAGAGGTCGATTTGCTCTCACTGCTTCCAAATTTAAAGCGAAAAGACGGGATATGGAAAGAAGGAATTGGAGTGGTTGCGTCAAAGTGGGATTTGGTACCAAGTTTGTCAATGTATAGATTGTTTCTTTTTTAAAAAGAAAAAGATGTTTTTTTTTTTTTGAAAAATTGGTAGAGGTTGCCAATATGGAATATAAATGTGTTTACAACATCACCACCTAAAAAATTAAAAAATTACACCATCAAAAATTATAGAACTACTGATTAAGTAAATATCCCCTCCATCCCTGATGCCCCCTGTTTTTAGCACAATATCTATCCCATAAACCAGCATCTTCTAAAGCTCTGTTAGCCACGATCCAAGGAGGCAACTTGGTACCCCGAAAAATCATCTCATTTCTTTGTCGCCACAATGACCATAGCACGAACATGAATGCAGTTGTCCACCTCTTCTTGTGAGACCCCGTCTGATAACAATAGATAGGCCAAGAGGCATCCCAAGTCTCCAGAACCGTGTGCCTAAATTGAACAAGGTTAGGAAACCTGTGCCAAACTTGCCGGGCATTGGTGCATTCGAAGAACAAGTGGTGAGCTGTCTCAAATGAGCAATCCGGACACAACGCGCATCTCATGTCACAAATCATACCTCGTCGCTGCATCACCTCATGGGTTAAAAGCCGGTTATGGATGAGCAGATAGGTGAAGATTTGTACTTTAGACGGAGCCGGCATATTCCAAACATCCTTGTATTGCCATACTAATTGCCCAGCTGCTAGAACCGATGTATAATAAGAGGATGCCGAGTAGACACCAGCAAGAGACCATCGCCACCATAGTTTATCATCATATTCACATAAATCCGGTAAAATACCAGGAAAAAATTCCAAAACCGGTGAAGAATCAGTGATAGCATCATGCAATGATATTAATTGACACTGTGGTCGACCCTGCCTATCTCTGAGTGATCGAAGCGGCTCTACATCCCAATGATCATACCAAAAGGAGATAGACTTGCCATTACCAATCTCCCAGTACGTACTCCACTGAAACTGGATTTGCAATTTGAGAAGTTGTTTCCAAAAGAAAGATCCATTAACAAGCCAGATATGAGGCTCGCTACCATTCCTCTTGTAGGTTCTGATGGTTGTAATAATGGAAAACCAAAGTGAGCCCGGCTGAGTAAGTTTCCACCACCACCGAAGAATGATAGATTCATTTCTGAATTTCAAATTCGGCAACCCCATACCACCAAACCTTTTTGGACTGCAAACAATATCCCAATTGATCAAAGAGATCCCTCTGCCTTCGGCTCCAGTTCTTCCCCAGAGGAAATGCCGACAAACCCGTTCAATTCGGTTAATTACCCATCGTGGCAGCACAAAACAAGTCATCATATAAATAGGAACACTACAAAGAACAGATTTTATGAGTTGTAAGCGACCTCCCTTGGAGAGGAATTTCCCTTTCCATCCCTCAACCTTACTCTCAATTCTTTCAATAAGTGGGAGAAAATCAGGTCTGGAAGGAGCTTTAATCGACAAGGGCATGCCTAAGTAATTAACCGGCATATTTGTCTTGCCACATCTCATGACATTGGCCACCATCCAAACTTGGCGCGGGTTTAAATTGATTGGGCAAAAGGAGCTTTTATCAAAGTTTATTTGCAAACCTGAAACCTTTGAAAATAACCTGAGAACCAATTTGAGAGTAATCATAGTATCAAGATCAGCACGGGCAATCACAGCGGTATCGTCTGCATATTGAAATGCCATAATCGGGTCAGATAATTTTGTAGTGAGAGGATTGTCTAAGGTCCCATTCACACCCTGAATCATTCTCTGCAATACATCAATGGCAATTAAAAATAACATCGGCGATAACGGGTCACCTTGTCGGAGCCCCCGACGATGCTTTGGAAGAATGCTAGTAAGTTCCTAGAATTATTTACCACTTACCAGGAACTCTATAATCTTTAATTATGCACTTATAATTTTACAAAAAAGAAGTTGAGCACGGAAAGAATTTAGACTATGGTAACATGCATATCGCATATCAATCCGTATTATTATATGCATATCGCATATCAATCCGTATTATTATGTATTAATATTTTTATTTTTAAAATTTAACAGTATGAAAATGTACTAAAAACCTAATTTTTTATATTTTTCGAATATTTCCACTATTGTTGTAAACATGTAAAAAATAGTCTAAAATCTTTAGATCAAGTTATTTCTAATCTATCTAATAAAAAAATAGTAAAGATATTCTAAAAATATATAAATATAGTCTCCAAGTACATTTTTCTATGACATAATGTTGAATAGTTTAGAGCAAATATTTAAAATTAAAGTTAAAATATTTGTCTATAGTACATATTGATATGCACTATGCATAGTAATGTAGCCTCGTTCCACTAATAATTACAGTAAATATATCAACACATTATTCTAATAGTGAGCTGATTGTGATGTGATCTACATGTAAGTTTATAAAATCTTAACTATTTTGTGGCTAATGCAATGTCCTTCATCAAAAAGTTCTATGTTCGAAATCATATTTTAAGTTTTTTTAGTATATTTAAGACTAAAGCATTATATATACCATAAATTCAATTCTGCATCTTTTTATAAGTTTCTAATGATGGATCTCTAAATTATATTTGTTTAATAAAATTAATGTATTCTAACTCTAATTTTTTATGTTAGCCTTCATAGATGAAAACTATTTTTCCTCGTTGAATATAAATCCATGATATTTTGAGCTCCAAATTCATTTTTGAAAATTTAATTACTGAATATATTTAAATTAAGAATCCAACCAATATCTTAAATTGTCAGCACCTAGTGGAACAAATGCGGTGACGGACTTCTGAATCTTTTTCATTACTCTAACAATTTTTTTTAGATTCTGTATGATTTTTTTTTTAATGTTATTCATTATTTGCCTAAAACATATTATGATGAGATTGACAAGATTACAATGATAAATTCATAAACTTATATACTGTAAAATGAACATGATATAATGTTTGCTCATCTAATTAATTTGTGCATTTTCTGTGATAGGTTTTGTTGTTGTTAAATTTCGCCAATTAATTTGTTTTTTTTTTACGTGGCAATGGAGCTGAGATTTAAGGATTTTAGCGTGATTCTACAAAAGTATTGCAGAGTAAGAGAGGTGGTTCTACAATAGATGCTCACCGACAAGTGGACCCAATAGCTCTGGGACCCTGTAAATCCTGGACTAGTGTAGAGAATTGGTTACACAAGTCTAGAACAATCCGCACTATGAGATCATCCGTTCAAACTATAAAGTTATATTTACTAGTACTCTAAAATAACTAGAATAGTTACTATTTAGAATAGTAAAAAAAATGAGTGGGGTTAAAATACACCATAGATTTTGTGTTCCAATCATATCCCATGTCTTTATTTTTGTTCTCGAAGTTCAAATAGTCGATCCGAACCACTCAACATGATATCCATATTAAAATGTGTTTATAGATCAAATTTCATATTTTTTGAAATTTTTTTTACTATTTTTTTAGATAAGTACAAAATCACTGTTTTTAGATGGTCCGGAAGCAGTGATTTTGTATCTAAATAAATAGTAAAAAAATTTGAAAAAAATATAAAATTTGGTCTCGAAGCACATTTTAATATGGAGATCATGTTGAGCGGTTCGGATCGACTGTTTGAACTTCGAGAACAAAGATCAAGGCATGGGGTATGGTTGGGGCACAACCTATGGTGCATTTTAACCCCACTAAAAAAAATAGTGATTTTCGTAATAGTGTGAAAATGGTGCTACTCGGAATAGTAAAAATGTTGTTTGGATTGTACATTTGGAATAGTGAATAGCTATAACTGATAAATAATAGTGTTAACAAGGTGCTTATTAAGAGAAAAGATATGCAAATGGAGTCTCAAATGAATTGTCACGACGTAGAGATAAAGTAAGTAGTGTCAATTTTATCATTTCGGAACTGTGTTGACGATAATAAACATTTTTTTCTCTATTCACACTTTCGAATAGTAGTTATTCCAACATTTTCAAGGACTAGAGAATAGCAGCTATTCTTGCTATTCCGAATAGCAAAAATGTCGTTTGAATGCACATTGCTATTCCGAAGAGCAGTTATTCTTGAATAGTTTACTATTCTGACTATTCTTACACCATCCAAACATAACTAAATTATTTGAAATAATACAACAAGTGAATAATCAATCTGAACAGTTCAAGATGTGCGGTGGTATGTGTTATGGATTTATATTTTTATTTTAAAGGTGTAAATAATTAATCTGAACAGTTTAAGATGTTCTTCTTTTGAAAAGGTGCTTGTGTATGTTATTTTCTAATTATTTTATTTTTAGATATGTCAAAAATTGTTACTTTCTGATGGTTCAGAATTTTTAAATCATGTGATTTTCTATCTAGTTTATATGAAGATCATATTAAATTGTTCAGATCGGCTATTTAAATTTAAAAATAAAAATATAAGTTCATAGTACGGAAACCTTGCTCTTATGTAATTAAATAAATGTTGAACACAATTCTTATTCAACATGGTAATTGTTTTAGTGAACAAAAACATTTTTTTTAAATTGAAAATAATATAGTATAGTAAGGAACAAGCTGAAAAGTCAATTTTGTTATTTAAAAAAAAAAACTCTAGAAAAAGCAATGAAGAGAGGAATATAAAAAAAAAAAAAAAATACAATGCACCATCTAATGACATGCAGCTCAAAAATATCTCGGACCATTATCATGATCATTTGGTTCAAATCAATTTTAAAAAATATATATAGCAACATCAGAAATATATATGAAATACATATGGCTACACAAAATTATCCGCACACCATCTTATTCCAAAACTGGCACGTGTCCAAATTCCAATAGGGAACAAAATAATATGCAGAAGGAAAGAAAGAAACTCATTATCTAAGTAGTATGCTATACGCACGCCATCTCATTGAGCAAGCTTTGCAAGAGGTGTCAGAGAGTCTTGATGATGAACAATGGTTGGTTTATGTCAATTCAGCATGGGTAATGTGGCGTTCTAGAAATGATCGGGCCTACGCGAGAAAAGAACCGAATTTTGAACAGTTCATGAAATATTTAACTTCAATTAATTGGGAATCTAATACGGATGCAGCACCTGGGTTGGGTCTCAGGACAAGAGAAGTGCAAACATCCTTACCAGAAGTTGAAAGTGAATATAAATACTTCTTTGATGGCTCTTGGATTGAAGGATGGAGGGGAGGCATTGGCCTGGTGGTTTGGTACAAGAAAAAATTGATAGTTTATAAATCAAAAGCTGTTAGAGGTTGCTGTCCCTTGCAAGTAGAAGCTGTGACTTTAAAGGAAGCTATTTCACTCGTGATCGGACTTGGGATAAAGACGTGTTCATTTTTCACGGGTTGTTTGTCGCTAGTAGAGATATGTGCAAGTCAACACGCTCCCATGGCAGCTGATTGGCGGGCTTTTGATGAAATTTTGGATATCTGGAGTTTGCTGAGAGATAATAAGTCGTTGGTGTGTGTTCATGTGCAGAGAAGTCAAAACGAAATGGCGGACAACTTAGCAAAAAAAAAGAAAGATTAAATGGTTGGGACTGTACCGGCCATGTGTTACCTTGTAATTGTTTTCCTTAATTGAGCTAATGCTTCTGTAATACTGCCTACGGGCCTTGAATGACAAAAGAAAAAAAAATTCACTTTTTCACCGTATCTGCAATGCTTTGCTATGTAAATAATTATAAGGGAAAATTGATTATTTGTCACTCCAAAATCTGAAAAATACCATCACAAAATTATAAATATGAAAAATACCACCTAAATTTAGTTAATTCTTAAATTTGCCACAAATACACAATTTTTATACTTTTTTTTATTAAAAATTAACTGAAAAATACAGTTTTGAGATACATATTTTTGTATTTTCCTATATACCCTTCAGACCCCCTCATTATATGTATCTCAAAACTGTATTTTTCAGTTAATTTTTAATAAAAAAAATATAAAATTGTGTATTTGTGGCAAATTTAAGAATTAACTAAGTTTAGAGTGACATTTTTCAGATTTATAGTTTCGTGATGGCATTTTTCAGATTTGAAGACTTTGGAGTGACAAATAACCAATTTTCCCTAATTATAAATATGGACGCGATACTCATAAATTTATATTATAAATATAAAGTAATTGTTAATTTTGTAAATTTGTTAAATTAATCAAATGTCTCGAAAAATCACATAAACTTGTGTAATTGTTTTTTAAAGTAGTAAGAAAATCTTCATCCCTACAATTATAAAAAGATTGCTTCCTTATTCATTTTGAAAATTATAATTATTTTTATCATGTAAGTTAAGTAAAAATTATAGGGATGAAAATATTCTGAAATTAATTTGAATAGAATTATTAAATTATTGACGTGACAAATAAATTTATTTTTTATAATTACTTGGATGGAGACGTAACGCCCAAATGTATAACACAGAGATTTAAATTTTTAAAGGATCAAATACATTTTTGTTGATGAAAAATTTGGGAGTCAAGCTCCTAGATTTTATATATGAGACACAAAATTAAAGAAACAAAGAAAATAAAATTACAGACATACTTACAATGAACTCTTTTCTCTTTTTTACTAGTGAACGTGATACCAACTCCTAAATTCTGTTACATATCGAATAATACTTTAAAAACAGAAGTAATTAAGTTACAATAATTTTGAGTTATAACAAAATTACAACAGTGAATTTTTTTCATTTTTCAAGTCCAAATCATTGATCCAAACCGTGCAACATGATTATCTAAAATATATTTCCTGATCAAATTTTACATTTTTGTGACTTTTTTTTACTATTTATTAAGATGGATACAAAATTCAATGGTCTGAATTTGACTAGTTTTTGTAAAATACTTAATAAATAATAAAAAAATTCAAAAAAATGTAAAATTTGATCTTGAAGCACATTTTATTTATATAATCATGTTGAATGGTTTGGATTGACGATTTCTACTTTGAAAATGAAAAAAATCGTTGTTGTAACTTTATTGTAACTCAAAATTGTTATAACTTGATCCCTCCTCCTTTAAAATCATTATATAATTTATCATAAAAAAAGGCTTGGTTGGAACACAGAGATAATTTTGCCATCCAAGACATCTTCACTTCGGATCACCAAATCATCTAGCATGCCACATGTTGAATATATTTTACCAAGACGAAGTTTAAATGTGAATTAAATACAAATTTAAATTTATATAAAATTAATACTTGTAGATAATATATGGGATAATACGACACATTCAAACCGAAGGATAAAATTGTTGTTACTAACACACGTCAACCAAACCATCTTCACTTAAGCCGTAAGAAACATTAGAAGACACACAACACACACACACACACAAGACAGTGCTAAGTGCTAACGATACAGCAAATATATTATTCAGAAGAAGCAAATCTGCTGCAATTCTAAAGGATTGTAATCTCAATTCATTTATTGAAATGCAGCAATTTCAAAATAAATTAGTTTTTGTGCACGAATCTCAAAATATTTGAACAGTAGTGATTGAAATTGCAAGATCCTCGGAATCGCAGCAGATTTATTTCCATTATTCAAAAGCATGAAAAACGTCTATTTTGTACCATTCACAGCTAGTAATTAAGTAACAACTAACCACCACTGCATGGGACAGTTGGTAAAGGCATAGTCCCCTACGGGAGGGACACGGGATCAATTCTGCTTGGCCTACGGGCTATATGCAAAAAAATAAAAATAAAAAAAAATAATTAAGTAACAACTAAATCAAAGAATTAAATACACACACAAATAATAACTCAGAAATGTAATTGTTTAAATAAATTACGATCATGTATATTGCTAATTAACTTTTTATAAAAATTAGAGGTCAATTCATCCAACTATTTAATATCTCTGTTGTTACAACAAAACATTTTTCCATTCAGATTTCTAACACAAAACTTTTTACATCAAAAATCATGTCTTTGTCACTAAATAAAAAAACTAGTTCTTATATATTACCGATTATCAGCCCATAGATTATATGCAGCAACATGTACACCCGTCAAGCAAGCAGCAAAAGCACATAGTTGCAATACTACAAAACACAAAATAATTTTCGTAAGAAAACACTACTTAACTATGTCAATAATTAGTTGAATAGTAAATCTTGTCAACAAAAAAAAATCAATAGAATAACTTTGTCAAACAAAAAATAACACAATTAACTAATTTATGAGGCTATGATAATGATATGCATATTACACACCGACTCATGCTATGAGTACAAAGTTCATACAGTCAATTCAAACAGTTAAATATAATCTCTATATAGAAATATACTTTAACATCAAATTTTAAAATTTCTTAAAACTTTTTACTACTTTTTTAGGTAGATAAAAAAAAAAACAGTACTTTCAGATGGTCAAGAATCTTTGAATCGAGTGATATTAATTCTTCTTATCTAAAAAAAATAGTAAAAGAAAATTAAAAAAATATATATATAAAATTTTGTAATAGAGATCATCATGTATTCATATCGATTATCTGAACTTTGAAAATAGAGATATCATATGAGTCCATAGAACGTAATATGCATCTTACTGTAACCCACCACTCATTCAACATGACTAGTTAGCCTAGTCAGCATCAATACTTAAAAATAAATAATAGTTTGAGACACACCATCCCTCTATGAAGTGTGAGCAGTTCTGTGGGGGCCGCGGTGCCGAGTAACTGGGACCCGACCGCCGCGGTGCGGAGTAATTGGGATACTGTGGTGGGGCAGTTACTGGTGGACCTTGATTATGTCCTGTAGCATGATCAGAAATAATACTTGTCATTATATCATGAGGATATAGCTAGTGAGTGGTAAATTCAGGAGAAAATATAGAGCGACAAAAGCATGTTATTTATGTCTAATGGAAATCAACTTAGTTTTTTTTTTTTTTTTTTTGATAAATTAGTCAAAAGGCAACCTGTTTATCAATAAAATGGTAAATAAAGAAGAAAAATTAACTAGCAAGCAGCCATTTATTTAAATGTTAGCTCTAAAAGAATATCATGTTCATATATTATGTGAACTTATTTTGCAATTTGTCTGTAACAAAAGTAGATCAACAGCTTCGTTTTGGTAAGCAAAAAGAACTTGCTTGAAATTTTCTATTTCATATGAGCACCTTTGAAAATGATTCCGCACAAGCATCTCTTCTATGAGGATGAAAGAAAAGAAAAGGAGAAGATAAAAGAACCAGATGCTTCTATTCCCTTTTTGCTTTACTTTCTCTATTAAAACTTAGATTGCCGAAAGAGGAGGTAACACAGGTAGTTAGGAGAAAAGTCCTCGGATTGTTGGTTACTTAAAAGTCGAGGGTTCGATTTCCCCCATGACTTCGCAGTTTCTGAGAAGATTTAAAAAAAAAAAAAAAAAAAAAAACTAGATTGCCTTTTTCGTTTGTTGAAGAATACTTCAAGTTGTTTTGTTTCTTTTCAACAAATTGCTCTCAGATTCTATCATTACCAAGTATTTGGCATGATTTACAAATACCATTTGAAAAATAGAAGTAAATAGGAATTGAAGAGCACATAATAAGAAGTACCTTGAGCAGGATAAGGAGAGGCGTACTTGGGCTCATTCATCTCTAACTCGATCAAATCTGGTAGAAATAGAATTAATCAATTCACCAACATCACGAAAGAGATCGGTTATTTGCTCTGATCAGCGCTTCCAAATTTCAAGCGAAAAAAAAAAAAACCAAGTTATAGAAAGAGGGGAAGGGAATTGGAGTGGTTGGTTTTGTCAAGGTGGGATCTGGTAGCACGAGAATTTATTGGCAAGTGGGACTGTGGGAGCCGAAATTTTTATTAATATACAAAATTCAATTTTTATTTAACAATTTATACAAAAGTCTGCTGGAATTTTAAATCTATCCATACCGGCAACAGAATTGCCGGTTCCAGGAAGCCCAAATCGGCAACAAAGTTACCATTCCCTGGAACCGGCAACAAAGTTGCCGGTTTTGGCCTCTAAAGCCTGCAAACAAATTGCCGGTTTCTTCTGTCCACATTATTAAATATTTTGTGGTATCCTTATTCCTTGCAATTCGTTGTTCCATGTTAATGCCAATACATATACAGGTATAATGGTATATTGTTAAATAAACTATTTGTTATATTATGCAAACAAATATACCGATGGGGGATGGGGTGCATCTAATGATGAATCTTGAATAAACTAATCTAATTTATGAAAAAATAGTTAAATGTGAGAAGCGTGACCAGTTATGTTTGAACACGACACGCAAATAGTCACGGCGTGTCAATGCCACTTGATCAAGTGGCAGTGCAGACCTTTCCATGTACAAGTTTTTATTCTTTTTTTTAAGTAAACTAGTTAATTCAAACAGAGACGTGCCAATGCAACTTGCATAATAAAACAGATAGTTTATTTAACAATATACCATTATAATATTGGCATTAACATGGCAACAGCGAATTGCAAGGAATAAGGATACACAAAATATTTAATAATGTGGACAGAAGAAACCGACAATTTGTTTGCAGGCTTTAGAGGCCAAAACCGGCAACTTTGTTGCCGGTTTCAGGAATGATAACTTTGCTGCCGGTTTGGGCTTCTGGAACTGGCAATTCTGTTGCCGGTTATTTGCTCTGAAACCGGCAACTCTGTTGCCGGTATGGATAGATTTAAAATTCCAACAGACTTTTGTATAGATTGTTAAATAAAAATTAAATTTTGTATATTAATAAAAATTTCGGCTGTGGGAGTGTGTGTGAACAGTGTGACTGCTAACTAACTAGATAGAATTCATTACCAGAAAATCAGGAAAATTATTATACGTTTTTCTGACCGCAGATTGCTACAATCTTTTTGTCTGCAATTAAAATTTTACAAAAGGAAGTTTGGCACTAACAGGTACAATATACTTTTTGAAGAAAAGTGGATCAATCCACCGATTTTTATTATAGTCCTTTCATACTGCATAAGAGCACCGGAAAAAGGTATCTACATACAATACGACTATATGAGAAGTACTATATTACAAGCTAACAGTTTACCACATAGCTACTTTCATAAAAAAAAAAAAAAAAAAACAGTTTACCACATAGCTACGTACTCAGTGCTACATATGCATGCTAACAACAAATATAGCTATAACAGTTTACTAACATCCAAACTAACAAGAAAGTGACATAGGAAAGGAGATAAGAATCATAGTAGCATCAGCATCTGTATTATCAGAAACAACAAAAAACAATCAAGTCAGTTCTTAACACACAGTTTTAAGATTCACGTGTACGCTTACAAAATTTAAAATAATTTTATGAATAAGGTGATCTATGTATAAACTTTTTTCTGAAAAATGAGCATGATTTAACATTGTAAAATAATTTGTTCATTTTTTGAGCTAAATGGTATGATGAATTGATTGTAGGTTGCATCTTTAATATTAAATTTCGCCAATTTAATTTTGCGTGTCAATGGAGCTGACTTTTAAGGATTTTAGCGTGATTTTAGAAGGAAAGAAAAAAGTTTGTAGAGTTAGCGAGGTTCTACCAAAGATACTCACCGACAATTGGGCCCAATATGTATGGGACCCTGTAAATCATGAACTTTATTATATACCTCACCTAATCCGAATTCGAACAGTATAGAGGATTAGTTATAAATAAAAGTATACGATGATCCGCATCACGAGATTAGAGCATTGATTCCTAGGTAGTTGGCAGTTAAGTGAACTTTTCTACAAAACGTCACCCGTTAGAAAATATAAGTAGCGTCCACTACTCCAACTAGGGTGACAAAAAAATAAAGGCTACCTCATGGTTTCGATCGTGACTTGTTCGTTAATAATTTGTTCATTACTGAATTGAGCTGTTAATGAGCTAGTTTTCTACTAGCTCAGTCCAGAATTAATAACTTAATTTGCTATGATCTCATCTACAATGAGTTGGTACGAAAGCTTTGGAATTGTCTCAGTGCAGAAATGAGCAGTACCAAAAAAAAAAAAAAAAAACTATTGGGGACTCAAAAATAACAAGTTTCCTGCAGCATAGATGAGTTTGGGTCTGATACCTATCGTACTTAAACTGAGTTCGATGAGTTCCATTTGCAAAGTAGCTTATTTTCTTGTAAATGATACCTAAATTGGGTCTGATACCACAGATTAGGAAATGATACCTAAATTGTAACAATACATTATGATCATTCGCCATCTTCTTGATTACTTGTCATTCTCGGTTTAACTTCTATGTCAAGTTGTATTAACTACATGTCATATCATCGAATAGTACTTTTGCTCATTTGCACTATATATTAAAATTGCATGAGCAGTTGAGCACTTCACTAATTAAAATTAAAAATGATGTAACTTTGGTAGAAATTTATATAATATAAATAAAGCAGCTAAAAAAAATAAAGAAGCTATAATTTCTCCTGATTTAATTATTTTAAAAATGTGAAGACTTATAAGTCCAATTGATTATTAAAACAACAAATTAACAAGATGTAAAATATCTAATTAATTATTATAAAACACGTGTACTTTCGAACACTTACTATTCTTACGTACTGTTTATGTTAATAATTCTTTAATGATTTTATGTTTGTTACACTATTTTGTGAGGTGATAATATTATGTTAGTTGCAGTACTATTTTGTGATGTGAAATTATCTCTCTCTCTCTTCCTCCCTCGTGCTTTCCTAGCACAAGACCCGTCCGTTGCCTCAGTCACCTCACCAACCCCGATTTTCTTTTTGCTTAAATTTGATCCGATTAATGCTCAATTAAGCTCCAATTGGGCTTCAGAGGATGTACAATGATTTAGTTTCAAGCTTCCCTTACTAAAATCGTTTGATTTATGAAGCATGGTTAATGAATTTGTCAGACCATACTTCACGAATTTATGGCCATGCTTCATGCTAATCGGTTCAGTCCATTCTTCATGAATTTGACATTTTGACTTTTTGATTTATTCGATTAGCTAGGATTATGATTTATTCCAAAAAATCGTTTGAATTGACTTGTTTAATATATCGGATCACTAAAATCGTTTTACTCTATCAATCATAGGTTTTGCTATATGTGTTCCAAATTTGGTTTCCTATAATCATAATCAATAGTGATTAATCACTAGTGCTCCATTAATTTGTGCTTCAAATCCTCGCAGACCATGCTTCATGCTAATCGTTTCAGGTTTCATGATTTATTTCAAAAAGTCAAATTCAAGAAGCATGGTCTGACAAATTTCTTACCGAAAGATATAAACCTAGCTAATCGATGAAGTACAGGGGAGGGGAAGAAGAATTTGTGTCCTGTGTAGTTCTTTTAGTCTATGGCCTCCGTTATCTGGATTAGATCAATTCAACGGTGGACACAGGAAGAGAGAAACAATACAATTAGGCATGAAATAGAGGGAAGGAGGATGAAGAAGACAATTAGAAGTAAAAAAGACACCTTTATTTAAAATTAAAGGACAAATTGGTCAATTCAAATCTCAAATAATTAAATAAAAGGTTACATAATTAAAAAGGGGATAGAAGGAAAAAAATTGAGTTTTTATGGGGATTTTGGATATTATGACGTTTTTATGGGAAAATTGGCTATTTCAAAAATTTGCAGGGGCACACTAGAAATTTTCCCAATATTTAAATATTATAAGAGTAGAAGTATAGTGTTCTTGAGCTCATAAAGTTTAAATATATTTGATTATATATTGCTATAGACGTAGATGTTTGCATCTAATATCATAAACAAAGACTTGTGATTGAAGAATAAATAATAACGAAAAAAAACCGCAATACTAAATATAACATTGGACTTATAATTTTAAATATTTCATAGGTTTGAATATTATTTTTAATATTAAATATGAATATCATGATACTAAAACTGTTAGTTGTCAGTTTGTAAAGTTCAAATATCGCAATTTTTCACTATATAAATCGAGTCGTGATAAGCTGGATATTTTATTTTACTTTCGAGTTATGTGGGTGCGGGGCACACAAACATGAAAAACTTTCAAGGCGAAATAGCATCTTGTATAAAGTAAAGAGAAACAAGGCGAAAAAACTTGTCCAAAACAATAATAAGTGGGCTTTTCTGGACAGATTTTAAGGCCCAAAAAATTAAATCTCTTCATGTCGGCCCTTAAAATGCTCCAGTATAACAAAAACACAACCAGGAATATGGTAATGTAATACTACTAAACTACATATACTGATATGCCACATTCCCAACATTAAAAGATATGTACATCAAAACTCAAATATTGAGCGATGATGAGGTACAGTTCAAGCACTTTTTAAGACAATACAAAATGAAATAAATATAAAAGACATCATTTTATGTCTAATTTCAACTCAAAATAATACTGCCCGGATGAATACAACTGATAATTTCAGTAATGACACCTTCCAAAAATGAGAAATATTTTTCTTTTTTAAATGCTCTTTGGAGTTGTACCTGTAAGCAACAGCCAACAGCCAACAGGTATGGATCCTTCTCATGCTTATCAAGCAGGCACTGGTTCCCAATGCCAAATATGAATCATATAATCATACAATTTCATTTAATGATCTTCCATCTTATATCGGTTTCCAGTGAATGTGAATCCATCAAATATTACAGCCGCACAAAATGAAAGACAAAATTAGAAACCTGAATACCAGAATTCTGCTATATAGCTTCAGTTGCAGCAGAAACAGAAACCAAAAACCTTACTGCCATTGCCATATGTGATCAAACTTAAGTTAATCAATATACATTCTACTGGTACAGCTTTGCAAAAATGAGGCAATTTTTTCCCCATGAATTCAACTATTAACAACAGTGCTCCACAGACTGTCATAAAATCCTAATACATATATTCATCGATACTAATGCAAGAAAAATAAAATGATCCACCTCTCTACATATTCCTCCTTTTAATCCAGTGATTTCTAAAGCCCAGTTCACATCACAGGATCCTTCACCGAGCTTATGGTACCTAAAAAAAAGAAGAGGAAAATTCATACCAAGTTTACCCTTCCCCAGTACTAGTACTACTTATGGTACCACCCCTCACATAGCTTCCCTTTAATCCTGCCCAATTCCTCGACCACCTCCCGTGCATTCGGCCGGTCATCTTTATCTCCGGCCACACACCTAAATGCAAGCTCAGCTACAGCCTCTACACTTGCCATCACATTTTCCGGCACTAAAACCGGGTCCACCACTTCCCGCAACTGCCCTTGCTGAATCTTCCCTACTATGTAATCAGCTAAGGCCATCTCTCTCCTGTCTCTACTCACATCCACTGCCCGCATACCACTCACAAGCTCCAACAAAACAACCCCAAAACTATACACGTCGCTTTTGTCAGTAAGTCTAAAAGACCGGTGATACTCTGGGTCTAGGTATCCTGGTGTACCTTGTGGGCCCGTACAACATATTAATTCTCGTGAACCGGAGGTAGAACAAGCATCAGCAGAGGTTAACAGTCTAGAAAGGCCAAAATCGCCTACCCGGACCTGCATATCAGATTCAACAAATATATTCGACGAGGTCACATCTCGGTGTACCACAGGTGGTTTCAGACCAAAATGGAGGTACTCTAGTGCCATGGCAGTTTGGAGAGCTATGCCAACTCGGATGTACCAAGATAGCCCATGGCTGGTACGGCGGGACCCATGCAGGTGCTCAGCTAAGGTACCATTCGGTACATAGTCATACACGAGTAATAGCCCACGCGGGTCGATACAGTATCCATGTAAACGTACTAGATTTGGGTGCCTAAGAGATGAAAGAATTAGTATCTCATTGTAGAAGGATTTTGTTGTGGTGGCAGCTAAGGCAGCTTCGGGCTGGTACTGGTGTAACCGTTTAACAGCTGCCAAACTGCCGTCACAGAACTCTGCTAGGTATACAGACCCGAACCCGCCATCCCCAATTTTACGAATTGGATCGAAGTCCAATGTGGCAACCTTCAGTTGGTCGTATGTAAAGACAGGGGACTGGAGGTGATGGCCCCGAAGAAAAGCTGACACAGGCTCCACACCAAATGCCACACGGAAGCTACACCCACGCCGGCTATGGCGGATTAAAGCTGCAGCGCAGAGGTAGAGAAGTAGGAGGACTATGAAGCATGCCGCTGCGAAGAGGATTGTGGTGAGTAAGAGGAAGTGTCCCTTCTCGCGGTCTGTGGCATGTGCGGTGGCGATTGTGTGGCTTTTAATGGGGCCGGAGAGGGAAGAACTGGAGAAGCAAATGAAGGGTTTTGATGGGAGGGAAGTGTTGTACCCGCATGTGCCAGTGCATGAGTTACAGTTGATGTAGTACGGGTCGGATGACGGGTCCCATTGTACCCGAATCCCTGCCTGGAGGAATCCCAATATGGAACTTGGTACGTCTGCGGCACAGGGAATGTGAGTCGAATTACCGGAAGTTGAGTTGCGGGAAGAGTTATTGCAGGAGGTGATGAGGAGGTGAGGTTGGGATGAGAGGCGGTGCTTGAAGCTGGTGAGGCCACAGGTCGAAGAGGAATTGAGAACTTGAGAGTGGCAAAACTGGAGGGAAGAGAGGCGATCGCACGTGTCCGGTGAGATGTGAAACGGAGTGTTGGAGAAATCAATTGGGCGGTAGGGAAGTTGGGGACATGGACTGGAGGAACTGGAGAGGAGAAGTGGGGAGGGGGAAAGGAGGAAGGAGGTAGAAGTCTGGTCGAGGAGAAGAAAAGTAGAGGATGAAATGGAGATGGTGGAGTGGGGCTGCGAGCAGTTGACGAGGAAGGAAGGGTGCCCGCAGCCTGGGGAGGAGGAGAAAGGGAAGTGGAGAACTGGAGAACGAAATGGAGGGCAGGATGAGGCGGTCTGAGAAGTTGAGCAGTGGTGGGAGGTTGTGGAGACTGGAGAGCAAAGTAGGCAGAGGAGGAAGGGAAACAGCGTCAATGGAAAGAGAGGATGCATTTGAATTTGGGGAAAGAAGAAGGGAATGGAGGTGGATTTGCAGCGCAAATGGAGAAGTGGGAAAAGGAAGCACGAAAGTAAGAACGGAAGAAAAAAAGAAAGAAAGAAAGAAGAAAGAACAGTGAAGGATTCTCTGCGGTACCGGATCACGTAGAATGCTCCCAGCCGAGTAAAAAACTCAAAAATCACTTCGAAATATGGGGTCCACTTTGAGATTCGTACCAGAATAAAACAGAATACTCAGGTCTCATTCTACACGGTCCGGTATCGCGTTGGATCTGTCTTCAAGAAAAGGAGGGAAAGAGATGGAGCGCAGAGCGGAGATGTCACGTGCATTGCTTTTTTGTCGTCTTTTTGACTGAAATATATATTTTTGTTTTCGTTAGGGTAAATTCGTCCGCTCCACTGTTGCTCCACTGTTGCTGCGAAAAAAAAAAATTCAGTTTTATACGAATAGTAATTTTTAGTTCAATTTCTGTACTTATGCATATTTCCAATGGTCTATCGAACAGATCCTAAATGTGAAATAAATAGGAAACTAAGCAAAAAAAAAATTGTATTTTTATTGTATTGTATTGCAAGTATTAGGGTTCGGCTCCTACAGAAATTGAAAATAAACTTGGTGTGATTCTAATTTCAACTGTTCTATTCCGAGATTCGTATATAAAAATTAACTTTTTTTTAAGAATATCTATTCTAATAAATGAACAGTTGAGATTAAAATGGCAGATTCCTACGATTTTTTGGAATCGCAGCAGATTCACTTCTACAGAAATTACCCTTAGAGAGTCCAGAAGACAAAACCACCTCTGCAATTAATTAGTCAACGTAACAGAATAATGACAAACCACCTCTACATATATTATTAATTTAGATTGAACATTTCAAATTACATTTCTTTTTTATATTAATGAAATTAGTCAACGTGACAAAATAAAGATGAAATTTATGAAAATTGTCTGATTTAAAATAGACAGTTTAAATCTAGAACTTTCTTATGAAATTTGTAATTGGAGCACATGCCAATTCCAGGAATTGTGGAGTCAATTATAATTTCAAGCCAAAATTTTATTTAAAAAGAAGGGCTTGCATCTATTGAGATAAATTAATAATTTCGACAGTATTAATAAATAACACTAAACTTTGAAATTCAACGATTAAAAATTTATACTTCATACATATCATATATATCATACATAAGTAAATAATAAAATATGTTACAAGTTTTATCGTATATCGCATGACTTTGAATTTATAACAATTTATATTTAACAACATTAAATTTTACTCTTTTAATATGCAAGGCTAACAACATTACTATGATTTTTTTCATTTAAAAAAATCAATTTAATTTCAAAACAATTGTCCAAATATTTTAGTTGATCTCAAGTTCTCAAGTACAATTAGAGTGGAAAAAACGTGTCGTGCCGTATCGTAAGTAACACATCGTGATTTTGATCTCATGCCATGCCATGTCGTAATCAAGTTGATTTTTCACGTACTGTACCATGACCAAAATGTTAAGGGCGGTCACGACATGCAAATAATCACGCCGTACCAAAATGTGACTCGCGTGACTTTTTAATCATAATTTAGATTAATTTATTCAAAATTTATCATTTGATCAAGATCTAACAGTTCTAATTATATATGATTTGTGTGATCACATGTTGTTAGTGGCTAGATCTTTCACATAACTTAGTCATACAAAATTTTCTAAATGAGCTCACACCAAATCCAAAAATATAGGAATAGTGGTGGTGCGGTTGCAGCGTGATATTTATTGGGCCAATAGGTCTTCTCCCTTTCAATAGTGTGATGCATCATGTATCATTATTTGTACAGGATAATTTGTTTAATATTTTTTTGAGTAAAGGACGGAGGTCAAGCCATTCAACTATTTAATACATTTATTATTATAACAAATGATTTTTTCTATCTTAGTTTTGAACCCATGACCTCTCATATAGATATCATTTACCTTAGCCACTAGACCAAAAGCTAGTTCTCTTTTGTTTAATATTTTTTAGTTTAAATGGTCATGCTTATCTTATTGGGAGATGGAGTTCAATGCTGTCGAGCTGAATTTTGTTTCGGGTGAAATTGTGATTAATTTTGGTTGAAGTGTGTTCATATTGAGTCATATACTCATAGTTTAAGGGGATAATCGATGCTTTAATTAGCTGTTAGTGTTTCCGTAGCAGTAATATCTTAGTATGAATTACAACGAAAAAAAATATGATAGCTATATATATGTGAAAAGTTATGTTACATAATAGCTTGCGTATTTGTAATGGTACTTAAATAATTTATAACATCAAAATGCACAATAAGTTAATCTGTTAAAATATCAATCGATGGGCTAAGCCTAACATTAATATAATAACATAACTCGTTAACATAACAATGTAAAGAGGAGGGATCAAGTTACAACAAATTTAAGTTACAACAAACTTTAAATAACGGTTTTTTCATTTTCAAAGTCCAAATCGTTGATCCAAACCGTTCAACATGATCATCTAAATAAAATATACTTCCAGATCAAATTTTACATTTTTTTGATTTTTTTTACTATTTATTAAGTACTTAATAAATAGTACAACAATAGTCTAAATTTGACTAGTTTTTGTAAAATACTTAATAAATAATAGTAAAAAAAATAAAAAAAATATAAAATTTGATTTGGAAGTATATCTTACTTAGATAATCATGTTGAACGGTTTGGATCGATGATTTGGACTTTGAAAATGAAAAAAACCGTTATTATAACTTTATTGTAACTCAGATTTGTTGTAACATGATCCCTCCTCTAATATAAAATGGCACAGTGCTGGAATGAGGCTGTGGTAGAGGTTTGCTGTTGGCTCGCTTACCCGTGACCCGGATCTGGGTTGCTTGCGACCCCTACCCTCCCGTCCCGTGCCCGGGTTTGGCACGGGTCACGGGTAAGCCGGGATGGGTAAAAAAGTGGGACGGACCGGAAAATTTAGGAAAAAAAAACCGGTTTACCCGTCTTGTGCCCGGAAAAAATTGGACCCGTGCCTGCCCGCACCCGTGCTCGTGCCCTTGCCCGGGTTGCCTGGACCCCCCCCCCCACCCGCACAGATCAAAGGTTAAATCAATTTATTCCAAATTAATCTAAGCTATTGATATTTATTAAGATTCTCACTTATAAAAATATTTTCATTTAGATTTATGCATGAAATTTTTTGAATGGTTAGGATTTAGTTAAAAAAAACAGAAGAAAAAAGACCTGGTCCAAGTTTGACCTGGACCGCCCGACCCGCCCTACTCCCAATCCCCGTTCTACCCGCACCTGAGGCGGGCAAGGGTAAAAGGGCGGGTAAGAGTAAGGTTTTAAAAAAAAAAAAACCCGTTCTATCCGCGCCCGAGTTACCTGCCCTACCCGACCAATCCGTGCCCGACCCCAAATTATACCCGTCCCACCCGTTCCGTCCGGAGAGCAAACCACTAGGCTGTGGTAGGCTGGCAGCTCCATTGACAAGATGGGGAGTGAGTCCGTTCAAAGTCCAACCGGGCCCCATCCCATGATGCCACACACTAATCATGGTTTTTGTGTGTAAAGTGTTAACTAGCGACAATACTTACATCCTACTTTGCCCAAAAAAAAAAACAATTTTGTAAAAATCATATGGCGAGAATGACGGTCAGATTTCCAAGTGCCGACCAGCCAAACTGGGCCATATTGTTTGACTTATTTGGTCTACAAATATAACAAAAAAGGGAGATATACTTTGGAAAATTGAAGGGAATAAAAATTCGGGTTCCAATTAGAACTAGAACTCACGCAATTGATGTATAATCTTTATCGTATATTTCATTCGCAAAAGAAATCTTTACGATTTGGATATTATTCCTTGCAAAGTCCGGCGGACTTTTATCGTGGGAAGCAAATATTATTATTTTCTTTTCTCTTATGCAAATGTTATACAAAAGGCAAAAGAATGAGATTTTGTCAGAAATACATTTTATGAGACACAGTCCAATTATAAATGTCTGGTACTCTGTTGGTATTGAAATTCGTGCGACGGATTTAAGAAATTACTTGAACCGGTCCCGCCAGTCAGGAAGACTTGCTTAGCTCATTCACTGGACAGCAAAACAAAAGGCACATGACTTGAAGGAAATCAACAATTAAACATTACCCACATGTACAATTTTAAAAATACTTTTTAAGGTACGGTATGGACTTGCAGTCTATATAGAATCACCTAAATTTTCGCTGTAACATAAAAGAATAATTATTTTCATCTCCGTCCTACAGTATCCACACTGTACTCGCACTGTACATTAAAGGCATGATGTACTGTGGTCCCCACTAATTGCTTAGTCCCCTCCTTTCCAATCCTCACACTCGTCCAGCGTCAGCCTTTATAAATATAAATACTTGCAAGATAAGAAATTGATATTTATAAAATAAGATATTAATACTTGTGGCGTCACTTGATATGATCACTCCCTTTTTCAATCTCTAATGGTCCCCGCGTCAACTTTCTTTAAATGAAGTAATGAGGACCCCGCATTCCTGCATCAACCTTCTCTAATCGTCTCTGCGTCAATCTTCTTCTAACAAATATAGTTGACCACATTGATGTAAATACTTCAGTGCATAAATATAAATCCTTGTATTACTTGATATTAATACTTTCAAATGTTATATAGTGTAATATATTCATATGTAAAAAACACTTGCAACATTTCTCTAACAAAAATAGTTGACCACATAGGTATAAATACTTGGAGTACTGGATATTAATACTTTCAGATATCACCCAGTGTTATGTGTAAAAAATACTGCAAGTGTAGGTATAAAATACTTGTTTGACGACGAGCTCGAAAGTACGTCATCATGGATTTCATTTGAAAGAGAAAATTGTGTAGAAGACGTTAGTGGTTTTAGATTTGTAAAATTCCTCACAGATCGTCAGAAATATGGACAAAAATGAACGGAGAAAAGAAAAATCCACCTCTAAAAACGTGTATGGTCCCCCATCTAGTTTGAGTGGTCCCCACCATGCATTTATGGCGCGGGTACATTTGAGAAATATAGATGAGAAAATAATTATTTACGTAAAAGTTGTTCATCTCATAGATATAAATACTTCAATTCATAGGTATAAATACTTCCGTGTATAGATATTAATATTTTGGGAAAAAATTCAGTCATGCAGATTTTGCGCCCTCCCAGTTGTTATGGCAGTTATGGAAGTTATGGTGCGGGTACAGTGCGGATACTGATATCAGCTTCCAACATAAAATGCAAATTCACATTTTAATTTTGACGACTATTAACTGGGTATTTATAAGAAAAAATTCACAAAGCCCATTTGGATACTACATTGGGCTTTTAGTCCCGGAACAACCCGTTTCCAGGCCCAATAGCCTACCAATATACTCCAGTTAGCTATTGATTAAAATAATGAAGTTCACATGGACGTACGAAGAAAAGTCCAGCTAAAGTATTACTTAAAATTGATCCCAAGTATACTTATTTGTTAATAATTAAAAGAAATATCCCATAACAGCGACTACAACATAAAACAATGAGAAAACTTCAAAACCATGGAAAAATTATTTTTATACTAATTTCTTGTTTAGTGCAAGGGCCTAGTTTCTTTTCCACTTCTGGCATTCTTCTCTCTTCAATATTTTGTCAAAGCAAAATATTGCTAGTTCAAAAATGAAACCCTGGCATACATAGATCGAGCATTGAGTGGTGCAGCACCAATTGGTGCTAGATCTAGTCAAACAAATAAATATCAATATACATGTTACTAGTGGAAAATAGAAAAAACCTAATTCAATAAAGGCTAAAACTTCTATAGACATAAGAACCTATTGGTAAAATGAACATATTTTTATTTTCAAAGTTCAAATAGTCGATCCGAACCGTTCATCTTGTTCTCCACTACCAGTAAAATTTTATAGGATCCACTTCACAAACTACAATATTATTTCTTGTAAAGGAAGGCATCCTAATTACTTATAGAATTGTTGGGATGTAGTACAGTTTCTAAATTAGTAAATTTGTTTTAAAAGAAAATGTATATTTAATAACACGTGACTAATTAATTGGTTGAAATTAATTATAGCACTCTCTTTCTCTTCACAAAATTAATTGTTGAGATGGAATGATTTAGAAATTATGAATTTCTAATTGTTAAACTTAGTGACGTGGTTAAATTACAATTTCTCAATTTCTCAATATTTGGTGAGATGGAGATGCTCTTACCGGTTATTACTCGTTTGAGCGCGTATATTGAATTAAAACGACATGTCTCATATGCACGGGGCATGTCTCCTAAATGAGATCCTAATAATATTTAGGCTGCCTACCTAGCTGAGATCCTATAAAACGCCATGTCTCAGCCTAATTATTACTCGTTTTTTTTTTTTTATCAAATGACCGTAGGCTTCATATTAAACAAGAGTTCAAATACATTTCAGGATACATCAGATTTCTTACCAGAAATACATCATGTTAAATAACGGAAAGGTAAAGCCTAAGTAATTAAACTCTCCAGTTCTGCCCATATTAGCTAAGTAGGGGGAGCTTGATTATCTTCTCTTCTGGTGCGTACACACCTATAACCTGAATTTCTACCCATTAATTCCAAGGGACCTAATTTTCTACCTCCCAAGAGGCAGGAAAAATCCTGCTCCTGAGTCACTGAAACGTGGGCCACCAAAACTAAAAATCAATATTTAAATTTATAAATCCGTCTGAACCCACTTGTCAGTCTCACTAGAGACAGGTGATCTCTATTCCAAACCTGCATCAGTATCACATCCCTATAGGCTTGCCAATCAGCGATGACTGGTACCTGAGACCCGGTCTAAAGAGTCCATGTGAAAAGTGCATGTGACGATTCCCTTTGATAGTGTCACACTTACCGCCAACTGTAAACCCCGTGCCTCAATATGAAATGCCAAGAACGCCTACTGGTACCGGACTTCATACTGTACCAATTTGGGACAGTGAAATAACATGTGTCATGCACAGACTCCTCCCCCTCCCACAAATTGCAAGCTACTGATATCCCTGATTCTGATACGCAATACTTGATTAACCAGTAAGGCATTTTGGACCGATTTCCAATAAACACTCGGACTCTTGAATGACCCCAGATTGTCTCCAAAGTGACTTCCAAAACATGGATTCTGATGTCGGGGCGCTCGTACCAGTGTACCTCTCTTAGCAGTTAGCATGCAGTGTTTGGTAAGCCCTTAATAAATAACCAATGATTGCAGCATTTTTCACAGGTCTCACTGAAAATGGATTTGGGCTGAATGATTTTGGGCTAAAAACTTTGAAGATCCTTTTAACTCGCAATAAATATATTATTATGCAGAATTTTTCGGCCTAACAAGTAACAACACATAATATTATTAATATACATTATTATTTTATTTAATTAATTTTTTACACCGCATATATAAATTTGCATTAAAATCCGCAAATGCAAACGCATACCGCATGAAAACTATGCAACTATAAATTTTTAAGTTGTTGACAATTATTTTTAAGTTAGAATTTCATTGACCGTAACAGTTGCTGTCAGTCCCAACGTCAAAATACATCTGATCGTTAGAAACATTTTTAAGTTGGATTATTTACAACTCTAGAATGCAGACTATAAATTTTATAAATTCCATTTTATCAGTTTGTTCAAAATTTACCTTAAATCACTATAAATTATGCGAGAATATTTAAAGACAAGGATAAAATTGCTTAACAGCATCAATTTTGCAATTCAAAACCAAAAAATTATAACGAGTGTTGTAAAAACAGAAACACATAAAATAAATGAATTGTAACACGTGTTCATCGAAAAACAATGTCAATGAAAATAATTCTATTTCGCAAATCGACAACTCAATAATTTTATTAAATTGAATTGAATTTGTTAACGCCACGATAAAACAAGCTAGCGTTTATTAAATTTTACTGAATTTCTATTTACGTTTTATATTATTTTTTAGATTTTTGAGCAAAGCTGAATGCTCAATTATTTGCAAATCCTTTTTAAGTAATTGTGTAGGCAAGGAAACCCAGAAAGAATTACAAAATTAATATTACCAATAATCTTTGGTGAGAATTTAAAAGGTTGATGTATTAGATTTTAGATAAAATTGTTACAAAATTATAAGCTTATTGAGCGCTATAAACCCGTACATAATTTCCTACTTCTTCAAAAAATACCTCGCTCTATACACAAAATATTTCCGCATAGATCAGGACAGTACGATCATAATCTGAGCGGATCAGGCAAGAGGTGGAATACACGGAGCTCCTTAAATATTCATGTGGATTCTGATCGAACGGTCCTGATCTAAACATAAATATTTTGTTATGTTAGGTGATACGAATTCATGTATACATTGACTTCCATAGTCGAAAATTAAATCTAGGGTTTTTCTCCAAAACCTGTGAGGGAAATTGTTTTATCGAATATTTTCAGAACTACGAAAACCTTATTTATTTATTTTGTTTTTTGCATATATCAGGCCCGTCGCCCGTAGGCAAAGTTACAAAACTGTAAGAAATGTACTCACAGGCTAATTGATTTGGACCGAATTAATAGGATTTATTATAATTGGGATAGGTCTGAATTTCTGCTCTTACTTGATCTAATCTGATTTGTTTGATTAGGATAAGATCTGCTGAAAGGGCTCAACGAATTGGTGCATTGAACATGCTCAAACGAACTGGTGCATACTATTATAAATATGCTACAGCAGTTCATTTTCTATTAGTCAATTTCAGTTCACTTCCTTTCAGAAAACGTGAGAACAAAAGAGAGAAATAAGAGGCTGTCAATTAGATACTAGTATACCGAATTACAGCAGTTTGTCAACCGATTTTGTGTGGATACTGCTGGTGCGTATATCCGACAGGAGAAATGAGAGAAGAGGCTGACTGCTTCTACGACTAGACAAAGATTTTCGTTGCGCGTCTAGTGACAAATTCTATATTAATCTTGAAATTAGTTTTATACTTGAATTCTGATTCGGATAGTGAACAAATTAAAGAACTGAATCGAATTGTTGCACTATAATCTATCTGAAAACCCTACAAAAACTGTCTCCTAAGATCTGGTATTACAAAAACAGTCCCAAATCACAATCTAGCATCTAAACATAGGAAATGCAAATCCTACATAGCTAATTCCTTCTAATCAGCCCTTTTTGGCAAGTTGGTCAGCCAACTAACTGTGGCATCTTCTCAAATGAGCACATTTAATTAAAAGTCCTGTTCTGTTTGAAATCCCACCAAATTTCTTGGATTTCCTTGCATATATACCCTCCAATCAATTTCTAGTGGAGGCAGTTTACTCACTACAGATTGTGCCAGTACCAGACAGACAGTCCGTGAAGAATGTGCAAGGCCAGTACATATTCTGTTTCGCAAACCTGACCACTTCCCTTGGACCCAGCAATGAGACATATTCGGATGGCAATGTTTGTATAGAACGAGATGTAATTACTTAATTCTTTCTATTGAATAGGACAATATTTCATCTTTCTCCCTCGCGATAAAATATTTAGAGAAAGTTAGTTATTTGTCACTCCAAAACATTCAAATCTGAAAAATACCATCACAAAACTATAAATCTGAAAAATGCTACTCTAAACTTAGTTAATTCTTAAATTTGTCACAAATACAAAAAATTTATACTTTTTTTTATTAAAAATTAATTGAAAAATACAATTTTGAGATATGTATAATGAGGAGTCTGAAGGGTATATAGGTAAATACATAAATACGTATCTCAAAACTGTATTTTTTAGTTAATTTTTAATAAAAAAAATAAATTTTTTGTATTTGTGGTAAATTTAAGAATTAACTAACTTTAGAGTGGTATTTTTCGGATTTTTAGTTTTGTGATGATATTTTTCAGATTTGAAAATTTTTGAGTGACAAATAACCATTTTTTCTAAATATAGAATACATTTCTAAAATATATATATTCTATAGTAGTGCTACTGCTGTAGTGTGGCTGTTGTAGGCTGGCAGCTCCATATATTGACAAGGCGGGGATGAGTCCGTTCAAAGTTCAGACAGGCCCCATGATGCCACAAACTAATCATGATTTTGTATGTAAAGTATCAACTAGCGACAATACTTACTCTCAACTTTATATGTACTAATCTATAACATCCTACTTTGTAATTTTGTGAGTTGGCTATTATCAGAAAAATAACGGGAAGTGCCGACCAGCCAAACTGGGCCACATTGTGAAGACTATTTTTTTTTCATGAAAAGGGGATTATATGCTTTAGATGTATCACGTATGGGTGAAAACGGAGCGGACATCAGACATATCAGACGAATACGGATACGAATTCAGATCAGATTGGATATTTATTAAATAATATTAAAATATTAAAAAATATTAAAGCTCATAATATTTTTCTAATTATAATGGTGAATAACATAAAATTTTCATAATATATATTAAAATATATGGTATATATCTACTATTTGAATACGTATAATTGAAACGTAAAACCATATCGGTATTCTTATCCATACAGATATTCGGATATCGAATATCCATATCTAAGTTTTCGAATACGGATCAGATATTATCCATACCGTTTTCACCCCTATTTAGATGATATGCTCGACAAATGTCCGAAATAGTGCTAACTTGAATTGTTTTAAAATAGTACTAATTTTGAACTATTCAGATTAGTAAAAAGATTGTTAAAATTGTATATTTGAAATAACGATAGAGGGAATGAATAAAATAATAATTAAACTAATCTAATATTTAAACTAATATTATATTATATTTAAACTAATATTTGTGAACACTAATATAATATTTTATTTAATACTTTCTAATGTAATATTTAAACTAATATTATACCATATTGTATTTAATCTTATATTTTGTTTAATACCAATCTAATATTTAAAGTAATATTATATTATATTTTAAAATTAATATTATATTACATTTAATATAATATTTTATTTAATACTAATTTAATCTGATATTATATTTATTTAATACTAATCTAATATTAATATTATATTACACTTAATATTTAAATGACTACAATATGACATTTAATCTAACATTTATTTAATATTAATCTAATTTGACATTATATTTTCTCATACTAATCTATATTTTAAATTAATGTTATATTGCATTTAAATTTTAAATTAATATTTTATTTAATACTAATATAATCTAACTTTATATTTATTTAATACTAATTTAATATTTAAACTAACTCTAATTCGGGAGAATCAAATATTTTATTAATATCACTAACCCCACTAGCTCTATTCTTGCTAACTTACCATTTACGGATTAGTAGAATAGAGCTATTCTTGAGCTAAATCAATTTGCTAATTTGTGTTTGGATTATCAAGATTTGCGAATAATTTAGTTTGGAGAACTAAACCATAACATACATAATGTGTCGTAGTTGAATTCAAGTTTTCATAATCATAAAGTTTTATACAAAGTACTGAATTATATAAAACTTTAATTTATCTAACATTTAATTAAATTTCAATGTACATAATTAAAATTTTAAAAACGTAGAGCTGGCAACGCACCCTTGATATGCATTTAGCTCTGTCCCTTCTTTTTGTGAGACACAAGATAAACCACAATCGGATCCCAAAATAATGCAGTCCGATAGTAGTGTCTGTACTACTGTTTGGTAAATGTCCCCGGAGACCCAACCCGGACCAGTCCGCCCGTGCCCATAACCCATACCTGTGAGAACCAGGACCCCCGTACCCATAACCCATACCCGTGACGCCCGTGCCCGTGAGCCCGTGGCAGATTTTTTATTTTTATTTTTACTTTTGGTCTAAAATTCAAAATTTAAACTCAAATCCCCCCCCCATTCCCCCTATGCCCCACAACCCCACTTTCTACCCGGACCCCTACCCATTTTTTTTGGTTTTTTTTTTTTAAATTCAAATTTTAATCCCTCCAAACAAAATTCTATAAATATACACCTATTCCTTACAAATTTTCACATCTCTCTCAATATTCTCATCTCTCATTCTCTCAATCTCAATCTCAATATTTTTATTATTCTCCAATTTTAATTTTATTGTTAAAAAAAAATATAGTTGTTAATTTAACAAATATGCAAACGCAAACGGAATTACGAAGGTATTCTCGAAGATTTTTCCGCAAAATTAAAAAGGTAACATTAATTTTTGTTAGATTACACTTTTTTAGATTAAATTTTGCTAGATTAAACTTTGTTAGATTGAAATATTGAATGTTAGATTTATTTTTGTGGAGTAATTTAAAAATTAAATTTGATGTTAGATTTATTTTTGTAGAGAAATTTATAATTTAAATTGAATGTTAGATTTAGTTTATGTTAGATTTATTGAATGTTAAGTAATTAGATTTGTTATATTTATTGAATGTTAGATTTATTAAATTTGTTAAGTAATTAGATTTGTAAGATTTATTTTATGTTAGATTTGTTTGATATGTAGTAATTAGATTTGTTTTGAATATGTTAGATTTTATTTTTGAAATTCGGATTTATTTTTAATAGGTTAATGAAAGATGTTAGATTTATTTTTTTGAATATGTGAAGTAATTTGATTTGTTTTGAATAGGTTAGATTTTATTTTGAAATTCAGATTTATTTTTAATAGGTTAATAAAAGATGTTAGATTTTTTTTTTTTTAATATGTGAAGTAATTAGATTTGTTTTGAATATGTTAGATTTTATTTTTAAAATTCAAATTTATTTTTTTAAATAGGTTAAAAAAATGACAACTCCTAATTGGTTGCCCTCCTGGTATGAAGTGACCTACCTCCCGAACGGTACTATGCATACTTTACGATGCAAGGTAAAAGATTGCAAGAAAGGGTATTTTGAGTATGCAAAATCAAATGGTATGTCTAGCTTTCACAAACATGCCAAAACTCATCAAACAAGAAATGAGGTTCCACAAGAAAATGCTGACCCGTGATTGATCCAAAACCTTGTGAACCCGAATAGTATCAGAACCCACCAATAATCTCTTTTAATCTTTATGGTTATCTTTTAAATTATAAATTTCTAGACATTTCAATTAGTTTTTAAATTATTCATTTTAATGAAAAATTACTAACAAAAAAAAAGTTAGAACTCTGCCTATGTTATTTTGCATAGCCGGTCCCAAGCTCGGAATAAAAGAGGAAGGTAATTTTTATTTTTTAATCTATTGTTTTAAAATAAGAGCTTAATTATTTTTAAAGTGATTGATTTAAGAAATTTTTTATTTATATTTTATTATAACAAAAGTTACTGAGTTCAAATATACAACCAAGTCAAATGAATTTAAATTGGTATGAATTTGGATTTATAATTTATTGGTTTTCAAAGAAAAAAAATACAAAAAAAAACAGAACAAAAAAACCGAAAAAAAGAACAAAAAAACAGAAACAAAAAACGAAAAAAAGATAGAAACAAAAAAACTGAAAAAAAAACCCGGTCCAGACCGTCCTGCCCCCGAACCCGTGACGGACATGGGTATTAAACGGGCAGGACAGGATTTTTGAAAAAAAAAACCGTGATGCCCGGCCCGGCCTGTTTACCAATCACTAGTCTGCACAAAGTACAAACGGAATCAGCAATTTAGCGTAATTATTGGATTACTTGTTAGAGCATCTACAATGGTGATTGTTTTTTATTGCTAATATGATGTGTTAATTGCTAATAGAATTGTTAAGATGTAGTAGAATTTCTAAATTAGCAAATTTGTTTTAAAAGAAAATCTTTATTTAATGACACGTGGCTAATTAATTGGCTGAAATTAATTATAGCACTCTTCATCTCTTTACAAAATTAATTATTATTAGGATGGAGTGATTTAGAAATTATGAATATCTAATTGCTAAATTCAGTAATGTGACAAAATACAATTTCTAAACGTTTTGTGGGATGAAGATTTTGTTATTTAAATCTCTTCAACAATTTGTAACAAATAAATCCAGCACCAAAATTATTTTAAGAAAAAATCACTTGTATAAACCGATTTGAAAATTTTCGAAAATCTGAATGAATTTTGAGACCTACAGATGTGGACTTCAAGTCTAGATATAGCCAATGACGAAAATAAAGCTCTCAGCTTGTCATTCCCACCAGACAAGCAGATTGTAATGTTCTTTTATTTAATCTATTACGTTACTACTAACCACCAGCAATAAGCCAATAACTACTATTATTATTCTATTAATATATTTTTATTTGAGTGAGACTATAATACCCGAAATTTTTATTAATATCCAAAAAAACAAAAACAAAAATCGAATTCTACACCCAGTTTGACAAGATTTCGAAAAATACCCAAACTGCAGTTTTATTTCACGATTTTGGACTAACTTTCCACAAATTAAATCCACAGTTTTAGCCTTCCAAAACCGCAGAATAAATTCGCAGTTTCGGAAAAATAGAAGTTTTTTTTGCTGTTTTGGGCTAAAACCATGAATTTTTGAATTGAATCCAATCTCAGAAATATTTCTGGTTTTTTTATTTAATCAGAACTTTTTTTTATTTATAGATGGAATACTATATAATTTGATTTATTAGAAAGACTGAGACAAATAATCCTGATCAACATTTTTCAGGCCGGATTTTTTGCGGCAGTAAGAAAAAATTAAAATATTTCTTTGTGTGCTATTGGAAAAAAAAAAATTTTGAATATGAGTTATTGATCCCGGTTCAAAAGTTACTTCTAGATTAAAAAAAAATATTATGATCCTTCTATTTTTGAAAAATAATAATTGGTTTTCAAAAAGTTGTCAGAATGGTTTTAGGCATGAATTAAATTCACGGTTTTAGTCTAAAACCTAAATCGTGAATTTAATTCACCGTTTTAGCCTAAAACCATATTATTTTTTTGTTTTTTGAAATCGTGAATTTGTTTTGCAGTTTTGGAGGGCCTAAAATCATATTTAATTTGCGAATTTGGAGTTCAAAACCGTGAAATAAAATTGCGATTTGGACATATTTCGAAATCTTCTCTCAAATAGAGTATATAATTAAAAATTTATTATTTTTTTGGATATTAATAAAAAGTTCAGCTATAATACTATGCAATGCATAATGTATATTGATTTGTACTATGGATTAATATTTTTGTTTTCTATATTTGAATGTACTTATGGATTAATATTTTTGTTTTCTATATTTGAATGTACTTGTAGAGAGTAGACTAAATATATTTACATTTCCTTTCATAATTTTTTATTTTTTTAGATAGATAGAAAATCACTATTTTTGTGTGGTCTAGAATTCTAATTAGATCAAATAATTTTCTACCTGTATAAAATCACAACTTTTACAGTTAAGTAAATTTTAGACGTAAATGAATATTTTTCTAACTCTAAAATATATATGTAATAAAAGCCAACGTGATTAATCAATAGAAATTCCTTCATAAAATACAAATATTTCTCACTTCTTAAGAAAAGAAAGAGAGTATAAAAAATTATGAACATCCAATCATAATAATTAATTAAGGAGAAAAAAATAAAATTCAATGAACGAGAAGGTTGGAGAACTGAGAAGTGACGCAAAAACTTAACTGTGAAGTATGACTAGATTTCTTATAAGAGTTTCAAAAATGTATTAGACTTCACAGCACGTGGGCAACACAATTTTTGGTTAGCATCTTTACCAACAATCAACCAACTTATTAATTGGTTCTCTTCTCCATTGGCGATTACACGGTTACTTGCTTAAGTCACACTTTGACTATTTTACTGTGCAAGTATTGTTGCAATCCATTTAGGTGCTAGGGTGGGGACAAACTTGGGTCCATGCCCATCGGACTCAAATTTGGATCCGACGGGTTTTAAAACCGTCCGATCCTCTTTAAGATCCGTGCACACAGATATTGAAGAAATTGTGCACGGATATTAAAGTAATGCGCACAGATCTTAAAACAAATCGGACGGTTTTGAAACCCATCGCACTCAGTTTTTATCGGACCCAAGCTTGTCCCATGGTCACCATACAACCATAAATATATTTAACACTCATAATTAATTTTTCAAATTAAATTACATTCATCTATTTTGAAAACAAAATTTATTTTGTAAACTGCAAGTACAAACAGATAAATTAACTTTTGGAACAAAAAAAAAAAGTGATGAAAGATGAATCTGATTCATTCTCATAGCATTATAATAAACATATAATCAATACAATAAAACAATTTTGAAAAGGTATGACAGCTAAATCCTGCTTTCCAATGTACAAAATTTAAAAATAAAATGAAACCCATATCTACTCAACTTGAAAATAACTAACCTAGAATAAAATAACCACCTCGCTTGGGTTCCATAAAATAAACCATGATCTCTAAAGTATCAAAATTAATAGTGAACATCATAATACCAGTATCTGACTACGTGAAACCAACAGTATAAAAGAATGTACAAATCATTCCATGGAGCAAACTACGATCCATACGGCCATGGGAAGGTCTTCACCACTGAAAAATTGCAATGCACAAATTAAAGTCAGGTTTAAACACAAAATTCTGCAAATTTCTAATAAAAATGAACTAGTTCTGATCCAATTTTACGGTATATTACCAGCTAAATTTTTCAATAATAGTTCCCCTTTCGCTTCTCAATTTTTTTCATGAATTAATCTTTGTAAGAGCTTCTTCATGAAGCATATAACAAATTTAATTTTTGGTCTCAACAACTCACATATTTTATCAATCTCTTTTCTTCTCGTTTCCTTTACCCCTCACATAAAGTCATAACTAATTAAAAAGAGAGAGAAAAAAAATCATCAAGGTTAACCTTTAGAGGATTCCTCAACAAGGACAATACGCATGGCGGCATTGTTAGGTGGAAGCTGGAGACGAAGCGGCACGAGTTTCCCGTTGATGACATTCTTAGTGCACACTATGATGTCGGTGAGCCCCGTCTTCTCCTTCAGCATCTGATTCAGCTCGTCAAGGCTGGTGCCGTCAAAGGTGAAGTGCTCTCCTTCGGATGCCTCGTCAACATTTCCGTTATCATCGGCGATTTTGTAATGGATTTCACGCCCGTCAACCTTGTGTAGCGGCACGGAGAACGAATCTGATGACTGGCATAGACAAATAAGCACAAAAATTCAGAATATATCAGGCGCATGATGGATTGATATATGGCAATGTTAGATGCGTTGTTAAGTCTTCTAATAGTTGGTTATCTCAGTTTTTTTCTTATAATCGCCCAATTAAAGGTTAACTATATACACACCAAATTTACTAAACTTGAACATGTAACATTTGTGTTAAAACCTATGTCGCTATGTGTGCTCCTAAAAAATTACTACTTTCTGTAAATACTGTGCAGGGTCAGTTATCAAGCTACATTTGCACGTGCCAAAAAAATGGATGATAACTGATAAACACAAATATTTCAAATAGAAAGTGTTGGCAATTAATACAAGATCAACTACATATTAGATTATTAACCCATAATAAATAATTTAGTAAAATTTGTCAAGAATCTTGTCGTCAGCAAAAATATAAAAATTGATTCCCAAAATGCACGTCCCTGGAGCGTAATAATTAACTAAAACATGAGAAAATTAAGTATAGAAGTAATCAGTACCTCAAGCTTAGACAATCTTGAGTTTGCTCCTGTTCCATATGCACCGTGTGCATCAGGAGGGGTACTGTTGGTCCTTCTAGCAGGTTCATGCCGGTGCACCGAACCATTCTCCGGTCTGTTATCCACCACTGGTGGCACCGGCCTATGTTCTGAAACCTCAGCTTTGGGAGTAGCTATCTCCACAATCTCCACATCCCATAAAACCCAATCCTGTGTGGAACTGCGGTGCGGCACGTCATGTGTCACCGAGTTCCTCCATGGCGGCATGCCTTTATTAGCTCTCAGGAAATTCCCGTACCGGGTCTTTAACCGTACCTGAAATCCATCCCGTACCGGCTCCCATTCAACAGATGAATCGGCACGACCCGATATGGCGGTTTGAAGCACCTTTTGACCGGTAACGCCCATAAGGAATGGCTCGTTTGAGGCGGTCAGGTACCGTCCGTACCGGGACTTGAACCTGAGAGCAACCGGTTGGGTACCGCCATGAAATACCTGTTCGACCAACCAGCGTACATTAGGAGAGGCACCATTGCGGTCTTGGACAACGTGCGACTCGTCTTCGTCCGCGAACAAGTATTTGTCGTGGCGGGACTTCAGCCGAACGGTTTTCGCGCGCTGAAAGAGCTCCATTAACGGCTAGAATGGAGGTATAAAAGGTTAGAGTTTGAGGAGAGAGATGGATTTGAATTGGATTCGATTTGGGTTGACAGACGTAATGATCTTTTTATTTTAAGTCGGGGAAGATAGGAACAAAAAGGAGGGCGAAGAGGGTCAACAAGGAAGATAGATCTGGACCGAGTCTATGAGATTACTTTGCCGGATTAATGTTGGTCTGAGGCAAAAAAAAACAAGCAGGCCCCACTAGTCATTGATTTGGTGTACCATTGAAAGGGTCTATAAAAATTTGGGTTGGCGGAAGAAGACCGGGTTTTCAGCTGATTTGACTGACGCGGAGAGACTAAACGGATAAAATGCGGATTACAATCAAATATTACGGTACATTACGTAGTGATGACATGGCACAACATTAGTGGCTTTAAATATGACTTCAAACATATTGGGAAAAGCGTAAAATAATGTGAATGTTGCTCAGTGGGAGAAGAAGAGAGTCGTAGAAAAGGACAACACGAAAAATGTGTAATAACGGAGAAGCTGTAATAGACGGCCAATTTGATCGGCAAACTCGGGCAAGGTTAGATGATCCGGACGCCCAGTTTGTACCCTTATTTTGCACTCTTTTATTCTGTGTGTCTGTTCCCAAATGCATTTCAATATTTTTAATAAAAATTTATTTTGTTGCAAAAATATAATATTATTTATTAAAAATCTTATCTAATGAAGTCACATCGCGGTACATGTATTATTTATAAACTTTAGAACATAAAAATTAGTTTTACAATATTGATATAATATAAGTCGTATTAGTAACTTGTTACAATTATGTGAATACAAATATATGTTTGATGATATTTTTTTAGTAAAGAAAAGCTCCATACCCCGTTTTATAATTTTCAACAAGTCTTGAGTTTCAAATTTACAATGTCCCACAAAATAATATCTTAATCATTTGTACTAGACTTGATACTTGCATTTTTTTTTACAATATTATGATTTACATTTTTTTTTTTATAGATAGCTATATATCTTCGAGCAATATGTAATGATGATATTTAAGTAAGAATTATTTGTGGTCTACATATTTACAAAAGAAAATCATTTGAAAAATAATATTGCCTAATAATATAATGTGTATAATAATCCACTCAATGACTCAATTTGATAAAGTTGGTGGTATAAGTTAAAAGAGTATCTAGTATGAATTATTGATATAGGATTTGGTAAACAACCGCATATTAAATGAATGTACAAGTTGGAGATGTGGAGCATCACTGTGTGCAACTGCCCGGAACAAGAAGAGAGGGCTCATTATGGATTTTTTTTTTAATTTAGAAATTATTACTAAATTCCTAAACAAAGCAGCTAATTGGGAATTTTTTTTTGAAAAATGGCCTCCACCGGATTTGGCAACCGGTGTGGATTGAAACACACGGCCTCCACCGAATTGGGCAACCGGTGGAGCCAATTTTTGCTCGCCGCAAGTCGCTACACGTAAAAGCCACACGGGCCACACGGGAACCATCCTACACCGGTTTCCCAATCCGGTGGAGGCCCAAAAATACCCCTACACCGGTTTTCCAATCCGGTGGAGGCCCAAAAATAGCCCTACACCGGTTACCCAATCCGGTGGAGATATTAAAATTTACCCACACCGATTTTGCAATCCAGTGGAGTAATTATTCTTCACGAAACTCGCGTAACTCCTTCCTCCCTCATTCCAAGCAGCCTTCTTCTTCTTCTTCTTCTTCCCCTCTTCCTCTCTCGTCTCGTTTTTTCTCTCTTTGTTTCATATTTTTTTTTATTTTAAATCCAATTTGAAGAGGTACCGTATGAATAGATCGCCACCGCCATTGTACTCGCGGCTTCTTCGATCATTAATGTAAGTTTTTTTCTACTCATAGGTTTATATTTAGTATTGTAAAATTAAAAAATAATTAGAGTTAATTTTGTGTTTGTTTTTGTTCAACAAAATGTCTCTCGTTATTGATCAACGTGTATTATGGTGGTAACCTCCAAAACACTCCAACCGGTGTTGGTTATGACATAGGGGCCGCATTTACGTTTACCGTTTCGATTCTACTTGGTTTTGCTTTGTTGTAAGACGGCAAATATATGTTGGACTTGAATTGCTTCCGAGTCGAGTCAAATTGATAATCAGGGCACGTTTGAACACGGGACCACCTGGATCGTACCATTTCTCTCTATTTCGGATAGAAAATGGAGAAACTTGGGATGCCATTAAACAAACTGCACCTCAAGTAGCCAGATTTAAGGTTATAGAATTGGTAGTTGAGGCGCAAAGCATCGTACAAACCAAACCAGGTTATGATCCGGTGCCCGGATAGTTTGCCCTGGAGGGAGCAACACACCGTCGGTTCGGGCCGACTTTGATCCTTACTCGGGTAGTGTACACGAAACCACGTGACACACCCGTAGTTCGGACCGGTGATGACCCTAATGAGCAATCGGACCCAAATGCGGTGATGACCCTAATGAGCAATCGACTCAAATGCATGTTCTGATACAAGTTCTTTTGATAATGATGATTCGGCTGAAGGGCAAGACTCAGATATGGACGAATATGAGGCTGAAAAGAATGCCCAAGAAATATTGAAAGAGTGGCACAAGTCGATTCCATTCATCAATCGAGGTCTTAGGCATCCATGTTCCTCATTCCACGATGATGTGCCGATGCCATACGCAGATCGTGAATTTCTTAAGGAAACTCCCAGATTAGATGAAAAATTTGCTGAAGGTCAAATGTTCGAATCCAAAGCCAAACTAATAACGAGAACTTGGAGATTTTCACATACCCAAAAGTATACAGACTAGATACCCTAAACAAAGAAAAAAACCAAGTATCGAGTTGCATGTAGATATCCTAAATGCAAATGGAAATTATATGCAACGGTAGTACCAACAGTGCATGGACAATTTCCACCAACCCATATGTCCACACATGTTTTGGAAATGCTAAAAAGTTAGATAATGCACAAATGACTCGCCGGAAGAATTGCCGATATTATTAAACCCGGTTATCAAGAAGATCCGGAGTTAAGCATTAAAACGGTCGGGCATTTAGTTAAGGTGAAATTTGGGACAAGAACACCCTCGTATAACAAGTTGTGGAGAGGTAGAGAACTTGCAATGGCCGACATGTTTGGGAGCCGGGAGAAGTCTTACGAGCCGCCGCCATTGCTTTTGGGTGCCATCAAAGCATCTAACCCAGTACACGGTATCTACTTGAACATGAACCATCGAACAAGTATAATATTAATATTTTCAACCGAGTTGCATGGGCATTTGGGCCGTGTATTCAAGCATGGCCTCATCTCCGACCCGTTATCGGTGTTGATGCTTTGGGTTTCTATCCCGAAGATACAAAGGTAAACTTTTTATGGCTTGTGCTTATGATGCGGAGCAACAACCTATTGTCACTTGCATTTGCAATTTGTGAAGAGGAGTCACTCCCCAATTGGGGTTGGTTTATGAATTGGTTGCGTATTAATGTTGTCGGTCTAGGAAAAATTTGTGTTCTCTCAGACCAGCACCTTGCTATACGAGGGGTGTTTGAGGCCCCCAATCTGGGATGGTGCGAGGAAAAGAATGAAGCTGTCCACCGATTGTGTTCACAAACATATTGCTGCAAATGTTTGGAAAAAATTCTCTCGAAGTGGCTCCGCACGGTCTTCAAGAAATTTGTTAAGAAAAAAAAAATTTGGAGATTTGAAGAGGGGATGGATATAATTAAGCAAAGAGATACAAAAGCACACGACTACATCATGAAAATTGGCAAACGAGACCGCAAGAATGATGCAGAGCCTTTGGCTTTGCATAAGTGGACACAAGTGCATGATGGAGTCCTTAATCGATGGGGTATAATGAACTCTAATGGCTCTGAGGTACTAAACAGTGTCTTCAAGGTGGATAGACAATTACCTGTGTGTGCACTTCTTGAGAAAACATTTTACAAGTGCGTCGACTGGTTTGTACAGAGACGGGAAGCCGCGTTTGGGTGGGAGGCTACAGGATTGGATTTTTCGTTGAGAATTACACTGATTTTACATCGTCGTAGGGAAAAGGCAAGAATGCATGAAGTCAGACCGATGTATGCCGATGTAAATAGAACCAATGTATGTACCGATGATGCATCGACATCTCGTACGGTCTATGCTCTCTAATGAGTACTGGATCCATCTCAATAAAGGACTTATGAGTAAGCGCCCAACAACCATCCACTGTTGAATTGCCATCGTGACGCCATGCCTCCCGTAGATAAGAAATTTGATCATATGCTAAAGGAGGAGGAGGCGGGACCTCTTGGTACTTTCCAAACTGACGCATGACCCTATTCGCATGCTGATACTCCACCATCCAAAAATGAATCAAGTAACAGAAGACATCCAATACCTCTTTTGTCGTTGAACATGTCGAGGTGCATGATTGTAATATTCTTCGTAAGGTCGCCGCTTAACCGTATCATCGGCTAATCTATCGAACGAATCTCTCGTATGTGGCTGTACCTCCTATACCAAAAACAAGGAAAAACAATTATAAAAAAAGAGGTATTGTAATTTAATCGTACTTGTGCTCGCATTATAAACCACAATTAATTTTTTTTACCTAAGTGAGGGTTTGTTGTCCACACATGGTGAGTGGTCCACTTCACACCGAATGCATTCCTCGTATCCACATCGTTGCCTCCGAAGGGAGGTGGCTCTGTCGGGGTAAAGGTCGACCAATACTAAATCGAGTCCATGACCACATCTCGTAACAAAGAATATCGGCCCCGCTATCGTCTCCGCCCCGCGAGACAAGCACGTGACAACTCTCGATAAAGATGTGCAAGTACAAAGACCCTCCCCAATTGTATTCTACTCGAGTCTCCGGATCACTCGGGAATTGCAAGTACATCGCAGGGACCCCGTCTCGCACTCGAATGGAAAACATAATCGACCCGAATAAATCCATACAAAATCCTCGGGTGTCTTGTGCAACTCTCTCATCATCGTCTCCAGCTACTAGTGGATCCGCAAATTTGGTCCGCAACCATTTCAGTTTAAGCGAATAGCTAGAGACGGCCAATCGCTCTTTATCTGTGTTAAGATCATACCACCTATGTTTATATGACATTGTCGTCTCCAGGTCATTGTAAAAATCCGCAGGATCAGCTCCTAGATCATACTCTAAGTATGAGTTCCAATCAGTATCGCTTGTGCCAGCAATGGTGGGTAGCCCGCCAATTAAAAGAATTATACAATCAACAATTTATTTCTTAAAATAATTAATTAAAATAACTGATAAATAATTTTAAATAGTTAATTACCCTTAATCGATAGGCCCCATAAACATGCAACATCTTCCAACGTTACTGTTACTTCACCCACTGGTAGATGAAAAGTATTGGTCTCGAGCCTCCACCTCTCAACCAGAGCAAGTAATCAAATAAGGATCAAGCTTGCAATCATTAAGCCGAGCAATTTGGTATAGTCCTAAATTCTTCAAAGCATTGTCCATCCGATTGTTGTAAGTAATAGTAGGACGGTGCCTATTTAACTGGAGTGGTTTTACATTAGGCTGCCAAAAAAAATTAAATCATTCTAACTCCTTCAAATACTTCATATAATGTTTATTTCAAACAAATAATTAATAAATTTAACAAAAATTACCGTATCACGAACTTTCCATGCTCGATGATACTGTGGTGGTAATTTCAACAGCTCCGAATAATTTGGATTATCCATTCACCCTGTTAGAAAATTTAAGTATATGTAAGTCCGACCTAAATTAACTACATACCATACCATTGAACTACATATTATTAAAAAATCATACACAAATTTATACTATATTATACAAAATAACACTAAAATTACATTTATACTGCATAACACTAAAATTACATTTATCTAATTTTACAAAAATTATACTACATAAATTACACAAATTTTACACAAATGATCTAATTTTATACAAATTTTACACAAATTTTTCACAAATTAACACAAATTACTAAAATTTCGATTTTAACCATACACAAATTACATTTATCTAATTTTACACAAATTATACTACATAACACTAAAATACACAAATTATACTACATTATATTAAACTACAAATTACACAAATTAAACTACATAACACTAAATTATACTATACTACATAACACAAATTACACAAATTTATACTAAATTACACAAATTAAACTAATTATATTATATAACACAAATTACACTAAATTATACAAATTAATACTACAATTACACTAAATTGAAGCCAATTGCTAATTCAACACTAAATTACACAAAAAATACTAAATATACTAAACAAACTCAATTAAATGAGTTATTTAATTTAATTCGGCCAAAATCAAAAACTATAAAAAAATGGATTTTTACCTTGTTAAAATCGTAGATCGAAGGAGTTTCCAATTATCTTGGACGATCTGAAAATTTTGAAACAATTGAATGAAAAAAAGATGGAGTATTTGGAAAGAACAAAAAAAAATGGTGGAGTTCGGTTTTGAAGAAGGAAGAAAAATGGGGAAGAGAAGAAGGAAGAAAGGGAGGCAGAGGAGGTATCGGGTAGGGATAATTTCCGAAACAAGTCTCCACCGGATTGGGGAACCGGTGGAGCAATTTTTTTGATTTTCTGTGGCGCAATGTGGCGCAGCGGGAAAATGTGTCATTTCGTAGCTCCACCGGTTTCCCAATCCGGTGGAGGCCGGGTTTTCAATTCCACACCGGTTGCCAAATCCGGTGGAGGCTATTTTTCAAAAAAAATTTCCCAATTGGCTGCTTTGTTTAGGAATTTAGTTATAATTTCTAAATTAAAAAAAAAATCCTCATTATGGTATAATATGGTGGCAATTGTGACAATATGTTTTTCAAGTAATATAACGGAAATTATCTGAAAGAAATATAGTGGCAATTTGTAATTTATATCAATTGTGTATAAAATTTATATAATTTAAGATTTCTACGGTTAACTAAATATTAATAAATTCAATTGACAACCACTCGGTTTTAAATTACATCATGTTTTATACACACTTTATCTAAATATAATAAACAATTATTAATGTTATTTTGTCATTTAAATGATGTCAGTTTAAGTCGTGTTATAAATATATGTATTATTTTTTTTGTATTTTTTTCTGTATATATTATTTATTTCGCGCTAAATAAGAAAACCAAAGTGCCAAACCCTTGGGAAACATTTTCTCAGTAAAGAAAATATTTTTTTAGTTTTTTTAAAACAAAAGAATTTGGTCTAGCTGGCAACATTGTGTTCCATCCTTTTAAAAATTAGAAAGAAAAAAATATTTCCATATCAGCCGCATTAGTTGCCCAAAAAAAAAAAATACTAAGTTGACCTTATAAAAAATTAAGAGTTTTAAGCTAATCTTAAATGATAACTTCGCTGTTAAAATTAATTGATTAAGAAATCTGTTCCGCTCGTGAGCGTGTAGGCTTTTAATACCTAGTTCTACTTAATTCAGTTGCAAGCGTACAACAGAAGTTGGGTATAGCTGAGTGTCGAATCCACAGGGACGGTGTGATAATTACCGAACTCTACTTAAATTTACGGAAATTCTAGAAGTTCAGAAAAGTGATTTGGTTGTATTTAAAATAATAAGGATTTTTGGTTTTAGAAAGAATAAAAATATATTTCCTAGGGTTTCTGACTTTGTTTTAGTTTAGCCTCAAGGCATACGGCCCGTACAGAATCCTGTACGGTTCGTATGGACCCCTGAGTTAATACTGCAGCTATTGTTTCTGTGTTGATACTTTTGTCTAAGGTTTCTATCGATCGTATCTAAATTCATAACCTTAGTTGTCACAATTTTGGCTTAGTAACCAGATTACTGGACTCAAATACTCCCCTCTTAGATGCCTTAAACCTCAAATTTCGCATTTTGGCTTAATTAACCTAAGTCACTTGTCGGTTTACTCAAAGTATCCAAGGACTTTCGCCTCGAGGAAAGTTTCGTCTTACGGGTACTCCTTGGTTTCACCTTTCGGCTCACAAACCTACTTCATATACTATGTTTGGTTTGATTAAATGTTATATACTTGGCACCTAACACTTAGATGTGCGCATATATCTAACGGGTTGACTAATCAATTCAAGCAAGCTGTTGAGTAATTTGGTATAGGATTTTTGCTATGACTTAATACTCGTTTTACTTTTAAATTTATAAACCTAAATACTCAAAGATTGGTCGATTGCAAGCGCACAACCTATCAATGTAGCATAAAAGGTATCGATCCAAGGGATAAGGGGAGATTTTAGTTTCGACTCTATAGAATAATTTTAGAACTTTGGTTTGTTTCCAATTTTGTTTTAAAGTTTAATTTCTAAAGTCCTAAAGTTGGTGGGTTCAATACCCCAAGAGTTGGAGGTTTAAACAATAAAAACTAAGAAAGAGTAAAGCGAAATTAGAGTTTTGTCAAGATTTGGAGAGTCTAGGGGTTTTCGGTCTACAATCCCTTGTTTAATCCTATCTATTCGGTGTGTTTAAATTCATGTTTGATTTCGATGGGGTTTCTAACCAAATATATTAAAAAGGGTCACTTGCGTGAATTAATAACGTGCCTAGATGATCACAACTTCACGGTAAAGTACATCGCCTTGATCATCTAGGATATAAAGCTCTTGTTAGTCTATCATTTTCTTAGATCTCGGTACTTAATAATTTAACCGGTGAAGGCAACTCATACCAATCTCTAATTCAATTCAAGATGTCCCGACTTAAGGTTTGACTCCAACCGTTAGATTTTATATCAAACTCTAACCTTAATTTCTGTAGTTCCGGCTTAGGTTAAAAGATGGCGTTTCTCTAACCTAAATCCTAATGACTTTGTGACATAATTGATACTATCCTATATGATCCTAAGCTACTTTGGAGTCTAAAAGACCTAAAGCGGGATAACTACAATTCAAGCACAAATTATGGGATTCACAAAGAATAAATCACAGAAATTAACAATCAAATCAAACAATCATCATAAAAACAAAGAACCGAATAGAATAGAATTAAACAAGTTCATGCATTTGACCTACACCCCTAGAGAGGGAGTTAGCCTCTCATGGAGATGCAAAACTTACAAAAGAAATTCATTACAAGTTGGCTAAAACAAAGAGAAATTGAAAGGGAAATGATTACAACCCTTACTCCTATGGAGATCTCTTGCCTTCCTTCCTTGCTCTGAAAATTCTGCTCTTCTTCTCCAAATCTAAACTCTAAATCTCACTTTTTGCTCTAAGGAGATGTGTAAAAAATGGAATTCTCTATGGTAGAGTATGCATTCCTCCTTTTATAGCCTAGAAAACACCCTAGAAACGTGGGGAACAGTGTCCCACACGTCCTCTATTATTGGACCCACTAACTATTGCCAACCGGGCATGATCTGGCATTCCAAAAATAGCGAAACCGCATTTTTAGTATGAATGCGGCCCGCACTGCGGTCAACTCGGGTCGCACTGGGGCTTAGTTTTCTTATTTAACTTCCTGCGCCAGCAAAGTGTGGGCCGCACTGTCTTTACTGCGGGTCGCATTATGGTTATTTTCTCCTCTTCTTCTATTTCCGGATTTTCTGATATTTTGACTAAGTTATTAGTGCGGCCCGCACTGGAAGTCAGTGCGGATCGCATTCCCGTCGGACTTTTCTCCTGGCCGAGCGTAACATAAAGTGCGGGTCGCATTAACTGAGTACGGGTCGCATTTTTCCTTCTTGTTGAGTGCGGCCCGCACTGACCTCCAATGTGGGTCGCATTCCCCCCAGTTTGCTTCCCTTCCTTGCGCAGAGCCTCCCAGATTTGACCAAGTGCTGAGTGCGGCTCGCACTGTGTCCAGTGCGGGTCGCAGTGAGGGTTTTTTCGCTATTTTCTGCAATTTAAAGCAAGCAAAGGCAGTAACTTGATTCCAGGTGTAATATATGACATTTATATATCAAAATACAAGATATTTGGAGTATTTTCAGGATAAAATATAGATTGAACATTTGTAAATGTGTATATATTTTATGCCTATCACAAGCACAAACAAAACAATCGAAATACTACTCAACAAGATAAAAACAAAACATTCAACACAAATCCAAGTAACTAACAAGTAAAACTAAACATGAAATTATATTTTGATCCTAGAAACAAAAGAGTCTAAACTAACATAGTCAAAGAAAAAACAAAATAAATAAAAAGAAGAAAAAATAATAAAAGTCCAAAAAAACAAGCTCCAAACTTAGCCTCTTCTTTCCAAACTTCGAAACAAAGTGGAGAACTAGACTTGAAATTAGACTTTAGATTCGCACGTACCTACACTACACGTCAATAACATGATCACGGAAGTTGAAAAATATCTACCTTTTTTTTTGTTTTCTTGGAGAGAAGAAAAATATCTAGTTTAGCACTAGGTGCCAAAAAAAGTACTCTCAATTCTCAAACATGATATGATTATTAATTAATGAATTAATTTAGCATATACTTAATAACAGGAAATCAATTCTACATGTTTATTTCTTCCTTGAAAATTACTTTTACTTAAACAATTGGCTTGATCCCAAAATGGGGAAATCTTATTTTATTTTTTATTTTCCTATCTTAATTGTATTTAGAGTCATAGGTGAGTAAGAACTCAAGTCAAGTTGCCTAATCCTGATAATGACATGTCTAGTTATTTTTGTCTATGCTATAACATGCATTTAATTTGAACACATATATGCGTTTAGGTGGATTTACATTTTCATTATGTCTTTGCTTTTTAAAAAAAAAAAAAAAAAAAGATTTTAGTGATTTTTTTGGTTTTCTGACTGTATACATTCAGTCAAATATACTGAACAAATATGTTCAAAAACTGGAAATAATTTTATCAAACTATTGGAAATAATAACCATCATTTTAAACATTTGAAAATACACTTTTTTTTTTCCAAAATTCTACCTCTGTAAAATGGCCATATCAACATTATAAACATGGTAAAATAAAACAGTCATACTGATAAACAAGAAAAGAGCAAACAAAAAGTCAAAAAAATACTTCTTGGAGAAAATGGGAAGATAAATGTCATTAAATTTAGAGTACTCAAATATATATATATATTTTAAATAAAGAATTAGTATTTGTTGTTAAGATAATATTATTTTTTGTATAAAGAGGCATAAGTTCAAAATATGAGTAAAAAATATCTCGTGAATATTTAAAAGTATGTAACTTGAACCTCATATTTATCTAAAAGAAAATTAAATAACTCGTTATTCTTCTCTCGTATATAATTTTGTTATACTTTGTTTGAACAATAAACACAACACTATTGAATAAAATTAAGAAAGTATGTTATATATTATTTTGTTTAATTAAAATTAACTTAATCTATAACAAAAATTATTGTTAGTAGGCTTAATTAGAAGTGCTAAGTTTTAGAGCAAAAAATGAATTTAATATATTAGCATATGTAGGTACAACACCTGTTAGAAAAAACTTCTTTCCTTGAGCTTTATATAGTAATATCATGTATGTTTGCATTAATTAATTAATTAATTAAATCACCACACGGCAAGTAAAAATTAGTCTGATAGTGTATTGAGCAATTGATTGACAACGAGAGGTCTCTTTGTTGAATTCAGAGTAGGTCGGATGCCCATCGGACCTGCTTTAGTTCGATGGATGAAATAACCATTCGATTGCATCAAAATCCGTGCTAAGTACATTAAAATACGTGCAAGTATGTTTCAATTTTTCAATTTACGTGCGCACTAATTTTAATGCTAATCGTACGATGTTAGAGCTAATTGAACCTCAAAGTAGGTCTGATGCCCATCCAACCTACTCTTATCTCCTCTTTGTTATGTTAAATTGTGAGGTTCTCTATTTTCCTTTGTTAGGGCAATATATTACATATGTTTACTTGGTGTGTGAACTAATTAATTGATAAAAGTTGTAATTTTTCTTTTTTCAGACAGTGAAACTCTCTTTTCCAAATGTGATTCTTCAAAGACATTGATTGTACGTTTGTGTTATGATCACAAATTTAATTTAGCTATATCTGACACGGAAATAATATTTCAAACTCCATTATTAAACTTTGCGTGTTATGTCTCTCTCATTATTAAAAACTCTTGATTTTTGTTTTGTTTTTTTGTGTTACATATGATTAAATAAAAAAAAGAAGATAGTTTGGACCATCAAGAAAACTAATTTGCAATAAATTTGTTCAAGAATTGACTAATTTTCTAGAAATCTAAAAGTAGAATTTTCCACTATTATCAACTTTCTTTCTAGAAATATTCATTCTTGTATCAACAAATAATTCTCAATCTGTTTCATGTTCAAAAGAGAAGAAGAGATTGCACATATAAAACGAGACGAGTAGGCGAAATTAAATTTTTAGCATGAGTAGTCTAAAAAGAAAATATAGGCGAAATTAAAAAAAAAATTAGATTGAAGACTGAAACATAAAATATATATAATATGAGGAGAGATCCGATTACACCATTTTATGGTGACACCTTCACACTATATGTTTGTACATTATTTTTGTGATTTTAAAGTCTAGACAGTCGTTCCAAACTATTCAACATGATCTCCATATTAAAATGTACTTGGAGACCAAATTTTGTATTTTTTGGAACTTTTTATTATTTATTAAAATGTATACAAAATTGTTGTTTTGAGACAATTCTAGACCATTAAAAACAATAAATTTCAAAAATTATAAATAAATACTAAAAAATTAAAAAAAATGTAAAATTTGGTCTCCAAGAACATTTTAATATGAAGGCCATGTTGAACGGTTCAACTGTTTGGACTTTCAAATTATAAAAATGACTCAAAAATATGGCTTTAAGATGTGTCATTTTACATAAAATGGTGTAATTTGATCCCTCTCTTATAATATATGGTAGCTAAAATTTGAACCTAAATCTAAAAATCATTAATTTTGGAAAAAAAAAACATATGTTCTTCTTTCACAAACCATTTGTTTATAGCTAATGGCCACAAGTTTTTGAGTTAATTGACTGTTCACTGACAAAATTGCACTGTTCTTGAGGCTACACTGCATGGGAGCAGCTTTGGTCCGATGCTCATCGGACTCAAATTGAATCTGATGGGTTCCATAACCGTCCAATCCGATTTAAAATCTGTGCACACAGATATTAAAGCAATGAATCATACCTCAATTGTGAAGAGCTCCTTTGTATAGATTCTCATGGGGTAAGTTAGGGGCGGACCGGTACTGACATATCATTTGTGGCGTGGAGCAAGATCTGTGACTCAGCGGAAAATGGAGGGCTAGGGGATAAGGGATACAAAAACCTTTAACACTGCTCTTTTACTGAAAGTGGTTTGGCAGATTGCAGCAAATGAGAACAAGATCTGGGTCAAGGTAATCCATGCGCAAAACAGTAATGGTAAGAAACAATACTTGGATTAATTTGTAAAGCAAGACACCTGGTTTTTTAGCATGTAATTCTTACAGTTAGTTCAACAACTTGTATTCTGTAATTGTATCAGAGTCAATTCAACAAAATTTCCAGATAATCAATAAGTTCTTCTATGTCTCAAGTGCATGAGTGCATCAGTTTTTCTGCTACCAAAAATGTACTTGTGCACATGTTTGAAGCTAAATTTTTGCTTCTGGAAAATAACATTCTCAGCTTCTGGAAAATAACATCAGTTTTATTCTCTGCTTCTAGCACAAGGAAAATAACATTCTCAGTTTTTCTGCTTCTAGAAAAACCAACAAAAATAACATTCTCTGCTTCTGGAAAATGATCCGTTTATTATACAAGGTATACTAATTTTTGAAGCTAAATTTGTTCTCTGGACTATATAATCGATTTGTTTAATTGTTGCTCTCAAAATAGCACCCATAAATTATTATCATCAGAAAGTAGGAATGTGACTCCAGGTCAGAGTCAGACCTAGTGTAGACCAGAGGAGGGCAGCCACCTTCTCCTGAATTTTGAGTTTTAGTTGAGATTTATTAGTTCCGACTGATTTTGCCCTTCTCTAAAAAAATGAAGTTGTTGTAAGTTATTTTATGTATACATTTTTTATTATTTTTTTAACTGCTTGACTTTGTATTAAATGAATTCCACACTTTCAAAAAAAATTATGCACACACATTACTCGTGAAATAGATTAATTTCAACTGTTTGAATTCGTCATTTGAAATCATGATAGATTTTTGGAGTTGTGCTCACCAAATCCTCTTGATGAGCACAACAAACCTTGACTCTGAATATACAAACCTTGTCCCATGGAGTCGACATTCCATCTATTCTTTCAATGTCAGTATGCCCTTCAAGTGTGGAATTACTTTGGAGATCTTGTAACTATCTCAAACTCTGTTGAATCTACCTGGGAGCGCTCTTGGCACAGATATAGAGTTATCAACCACGAGAACAAAAGAACACGGGCTACAAGATTTGTTGGGGTATTATGGGGTATTTGGAGGCAACGAAATGAGATGATTTTTCGGGGAAAAAGGATGCCACCTTTTATTCTAGTTGAACGAATCAGAGGAGAAATTCAGCTATGGTTGCATTGCGGAGGAAGTCAGCACAGGAATGCAGTTGTTGAGAGGGCAAATTTTATTTTTCAAATACACTGAGTAGAATGTATTAGATTTTATGCTTTGGAGTTGTAATCTCATCTACTTATTGTACACTTGTAGGTGCTACCAAGCCTTTCAAAAAGGAAAAAAAAAAAAAGAAGAATATACAAAATCAAAATAACACCATCGAAAAAAAATGCAATAAAAGCACAAGATTTACTTGGCATTAATAATCTAATGCTTTTACTACGGTATTATTTTGGATTTGTATATGTTTTAATAATAGAGTTAGAATAAACAAATCATGTTGAATTTGTTAAATAAAATTTATTTGTACACATATCAACTAAATATATTAAGCAATGAAGATGCATGGATTATTTGACTATTCTTTTGTTGTTCTTTCAAATTAAATAAAGATGTAACAATGAAGAATATATAGTAACTAATAAATGATCATTGTGCTAGAAGACTGCATAATCACCAGAAAATAAAAATAAAAGTTGAAAGAAATATGTATGGAGGCACAAAATTGTCTTTTAACAACTGGCGGGTAACACCATTATACAATAGACACCACATTAACTAGAAAAAGTGTAAAAAAATATCAATATCAAATACTCTTATCATTAAATAATTCGTTCAGAAAACAAAATTTTACAATTCAACAAACCTCAAGCAAAACATTCTGATTTTGAACAGAACCAAATATGCAAAAACAGTAAACAAAATTTCTCAGTATTTCCTCGAGCTCAAGCAGACGACTCAAACCACCTTCTCACTTCCCCATGACTGGTTTTTGAAGCATCTTTTGTTTTATTATTGTTGTCTTGCTTATTTTTAAACTTTGAACGGTACTGTTCAATTAATTTGTCGAGCTTGTCAACCACCTCCTCCCCAGATGAAGCCCTCTTCTTTTGTTTCTTTTGTGTTTTGATCATATCTTGACCACCTTCAGGTTTCTCTTTCCTTTTTCTCAAAACAGTTGTTGGTCCCACCTCATTGGGTGCACTTATCTGCATATGATCATATCATAACTATAAAGGGCCCTTTGCAGAGGCAAAACAGTCTAAAACTACACCAATATAATTTTAACTAGGTCAAATTAATTTGTTAATGTTCTGTCTGACAAATTGGTTCACACCAAATTACCAAATTTTGAAGGTGGAGATTATATAAACTAGTATACCCAATAAATTGTATCAAAATTTAAGTGCATGCAGTTGTATGCAATACTGCCTCAAAACCTATCGGATAAACTTCAAACGACTAATCCAAACCGTTGAAATAAATCTACTTCACAAGCAATTTGTTTACATACAAAATTTATAAATTCTCAATTCATTTAGAATAAAGTCAAGGATAAAAAAAAAGACTTATAAGTTAATTTTAATGCATTTATTTTTCATCAATTTTTGACCGCTTGACTTTATAGTAAATGAATTCAAATTTTTATATATTTAACATGTAAACACAACTCATAAAGTAGATCGATTTCAACAGTTTCGAAACGTCATTCGAAACTTATCCGGTACGTTTTCAAGGCAGTAGTATGGCATGTCATTATACTATCAATAGCACGCCAGCCAACTCCAAATTATAACTATATGAAGAGAAAAATGCAAATATTTACCTTCCCTGCAACTTTTGTCGGTTTTCCTCCCATTCTTTTGCCATCCTGCACATTCTCCTTCGGACCACTTTTACCTTCTTGAAACTTAGTAGCATTTTTGTCAATGTTACTTCCCTTATTTACCCTTTTAGAGAATCTCCCACCCTTTTTTGGTTCTTTGCTGATACCAACCACGCCAACTTCATTATTGTCATTAGATGTTTCGTTTTGGTTTTTCTCTTTCTTTGCTCTTTTAGGAGTCCTCTTGTCAGCTGGCTTCTTATCAGAAACACTCCGCTGTGTGTTAACTTCATTGTTGCCATTAGATGCTTCGTTTTGGTTTTTCTCTTTGTTCGCTCTTTTAGGAGTCCTTTTGCCATCTGGCTTCTTATCAGAAGCGCTCTGCGGTATGTTGTCTTTTGGTAGTCTATTTTGCTTTTCTTTATTCCATTCCTTTCTCTTATTTTGAATGTGCAGTTTCTCGAAGTTCTCCAAAGCAAACTCCACTATGGGCCTGCGATCAGGTCCAAACGTATCTACATGAAAATAAGTGAAGTGTAGACATACATCAGCAGAAAAAAAATATCCAGTATCAAACATCACTTGTGAAGCATTAAACAGTGCTGAAATCTCAACTTCAACAGCAAGGTACAGTGAGGCTATGGTAATATAAATATCTCCATATGAAAATGTACTTGGAGAGCAAATTTTACATTTTTTAGAATTTTTTTACTCTGTTTTTAGATAGGTAGAAAATCACTACTTTTGGATGTCCAGAATTTTCAAATCAAGTGATTTCTACCCATCTAAAAAAATTCTAAAAAATGAAAAATTTGATCTGCATGTACATTTTCATACGATGATATGTTGAATGGTTCATCGACTGTTTAGACTTTATAAACAGAGATATGAGTCCATAGCGCGGGCCGCTAGTGTAATGTGCATATTACGCCTCACTCTACCAAGGTATATGGTACCAGCCCTGTACTAATTGGAGATACATATATTATAATTTTGTGTTTAGCTTATTGCTTATATTTTTAGTTTGAGGTTGGCGTGTGCAGAAACTAATTGTACCAGTATCATGCCAGCTATCAATGAAATTAAATGTACCATGACTGTTATATAAACCCTAAGAGACACAATAGCATGTTAGTGCTCTTAAAAATAAACACCAGTATTGCTGATTTTTTTTTGTACCACCCTGAAAAAGGGCTTAAAAATAAACACCACCCGGAACAACTTTTTATCAAAAATACCACTCTCGCGGACTGAATCCGCGTATCCGGAGGAACCAGATCCGGATCCGCGGACTGAGTATGCGGAACCGCGGATTCGCGGACTGAGTCGCGTATCCGAATTTTAAATTTAATTTTATATTATTTTTAATTTGCTGTACCGCGGAATTGCGGACTGAGTCCGCGTATCCGAATTTTAAATTTAATTTTATATTATTTTTAATTTGCTGTAAATTTATTAATTATTTTTAATTTGTTGTCAAAATTCGGATACGCGGACTCAATCCGCGGATCCAGATCCGCATGCTCAGTCCGCGAATCTGGTCCCTCTGGATACGCGGATTCAGTCCGCGGGAGTGGTATTTTTGATAAAAAGTTGCTCCGGGTGGTTTTTATTTTTAAACCCTTTTTGAGGGTGGTACAAAAAAAAAATTCGCCAGTATTGTATCGGCTAAAAACAAATCTCAACGTACCAGGATTGTTATTTAAAACCCTCAAGGCAACAACTGCATGTTCATGCTCTTTAAAATCAACAAAAGCCACACCACGAGAGTGTTTGTTGTTACCAGTCTCGCCCTTTTTCTTGTCATTTTTCAAAATGTTAACCTGATTAACATAAATAGATTATTTAAAATCTGGAAAATATCCAAATAGAATAAAAAATAGAAAAGTTCAAATAATAAAAAGGAACTCAGGAGACCTTATTAATGACAGGTCTCTGCTTCGAGGCGCGAGAGAGCACAGCATCTATGCAGAGCTTCTTTACATCTTTAGGCGTCATATTTTTCGGTAAATTATATATAATTAACCTTGTTTTTGATACGTGGAATTTAGGAGACTGGAGCATCTCAGTTTTTCGCTTTGCCGCCCTGAGCGAAATGACAAGTCAGATACCAAACTGTTAGTAAGATTAGAAAGGTTGTTTTACTATGCAAAATAATTATGCATCTATTTTTGCGAAGTTATGTTCAGGCATTTAGCACAACATTCTTGATTTTTTTTTTTATTTTAAAGGTCTATTACTCAATTTACATTTAATTGTATGGTGTAAACTTATCAAAGTATATTCTGCTTTAAGAATTTTATAGAGAGAGAGAGAGAGAAGACTTACGTTTCACGTTTCTTCATGTCAGCTTCTGATACACCCTCGGCAGCTGGAGTTCCAGGTAAAATTTCACCTTCCTGTCCCCAAAAAATTTACCAAAAAATATCCAAATGAGTAAAAATCATCAAATACATAATAAGAAACATCAACGAAAAGAAAATAAGAAAATTACAATCCTAAGCCTTTTAAATTTGGTAGTAACACTCCACATAAAAAGTTAATTAATGTATTATACAGGTATAAACTCCACCTTTGCCAAGTATAAATTACGACGGTCCTGAACTTCACACTTGGCCTTCTCGGCTTCTTTCTTTTGAGCTGATTCCTTATCAATTGCTATTGTGACCTTCAGCGCCCTTCCTTTTATTAAAACTCCAAGGCCTGGTGCTGCATTGGATGCAGTGACTGCTGCTTCAGCCGCAGAGGAAGTAGAGAACTTGAGAAAACCTGTTCCCCTAGGTCTCCTACATATTAACACAATAACAAAAACAATACACAGTAAAGAAATGATAATAAGAAGCAACATTTACAATAACAGTGATAATACAGATACGTACAACCCCCACAACAATACTGATGTTAATACAGTAAATAATATAAATCATATTAATATTAATGAACAAACACAAATGTACAACCTAAAGCGAAAATCTCAAAAAATTTAGCATATGATTATGTGCTGGAGATTAAAAGAAGCCTAGGCACACCACTATGATATTATTACACCTTGTCATGTACTGCCATACTTGTACTTCTTATATATAACAAAAAAAAAATTTGATCAAACTCATATCGAACTGGTCAGATATCTGGCAGGAATCACATCAAAATCTCAAATATAAAATAATTACATTAAAAGTACAAAAACAATAACAACATGTCTGGCTGCTCCAATAGAATCCTATTTAGATGTATAAGACAAAAGTATAATTAACATAGAACTAGTACTGATAAAATATCCAGCTGGGTATCTACTGGTGCATTAGCATGGTACTAAGATCTGATCTGTAAATCCCTTCAAGAGACAAAAAGGACATTTGCCAAGAGAGATCAATGCTAACCTGGTGATTTTATGAAGAACTGGGAAAAATGACTCGACCTTGCCGAACAGAGAAAACTTCTCTATGACCTCCTCTTTTGCAGCATCGAAAGGGAGATTATTAATAAAAACTGTTCGATCCAAATCACCATCTTCCTTTTTCTTAGCCTTGACATCTTTGCTCTGATGGGTAGAAGCTGTTTTCTGTTGAATCTCCTCATCAATCTCCGATTCATCACTCTCCGGTGATTCTTCCAAGTCTGAACCTTCTTTTGGTGCTTCAGCCTCAGGAAGAGAAGAGGATTTAATTAGGCTCTCTAGAACCTTTTTAGAAACTTCCGCTTCGGCCTCAAAATCCTGTGTATTGTTATTCTCAGCATCAAAGTCTTCTTCCGCACTTTCGGTTTCTTCTAGGTCACTACTTTCACTATCAATGTCAGCGCCATTTGCATTTTCATCACCTGGAAATAGAGAAATTAAAGTTATATGTGTGCATTATTACTTGGGTATATTTAGGAACGCTTTGAGATAATGAATTCTTCAGAATCTAGAAAGCTGATGCTTAGTACAATTGCACAGATAAGTCAATTAGCTAAATCAATTACTCTATGGAGAAATTTGAACAAAATGTACTGTAATAACAATGAGGATAAGCAATGAAAAAATGAGAAGTTTTTTTTGTATCTTTCTTCTTTTTATTCTACTGTTCTGTTTTGCGCAGATGTTGGGCCAATCACTATTGGTAGGAGTAATTTAGTATTTACAAATTAACTAGCAGTAAACTTAAGGTAGACCCTCTCATCAAATCCTACTTAGGTTATGAAATCACCGTGCGTAAATTGCAGGCTAACCAACAGTAATTTGTCATTCGTACTGTTGCTAATTCTAATACTTCACATTTTTTACGGGAAAGAGGATATATCATTTAAAATCCAATTAACATCATATGAAATGACTTCCCAAATTGGGGCAATTATTATCGGTCATTCCTGCTACCTAACTATATTTCTTGTGAGAGGCATGCAGATCATTGCGACATTTATAGGATTTGTAAGGGAAAATTTAATAATGTAACAAAATATTCTTACCGAGGCCATCACCTGAGGTGGTAGGTTTTGTGGCAACATCATATACTTTCTTTGGCAAGGACCAATCAACTGCTACAGTTCTCTTCAAAAAATTGCGCCCATTTATAGTTTTTATGGCCTTCAAAAAGAAAAAGTATGATAGCATAAAACTACTTGGTCACTAAGCTCTTATTACATCACATAAAATCAGTCATTTCTTATCATTATACTATACTGGTACTAAGGCCAACAAAGATATTACAATATCAACATTTCAGATCATGCTAGTGATTGAGATTAATCAAATGAGGTAAGATTAATCTCAAATGAGGTAACAAATAAACTGATAAAACTGACTAATGTTCAATTTCCTTCTGTATCGAGGTACAGTTCAATACCAGTATTCCAGAAATAATACTGTTGGTGTATATCGTACATTTTCAGCGTGCTGCTTGCTGGTGAAAGAGACAAACGCAAAGCCCTTTGAAATTCTGAAAGGATAAGGAAATAGGATTAGAAGACATGTCATATCAGTTTATATAGAAACATTTGAAAATAAACCCATGTTACCAACCATTTGTAAAACACCTAGAATTCCCATTTTTGGAAGTCACGAGATATTTTATTGACTAACAAATTTATCCCATTGAGATGCAATATTTATTGTAGTTCAAAACCACTTTTACTTCGCCAATACACGCATGGTTCGGTAGTCAAAGCAGCTTCATCACTTTTGTGTACCCATCGAACTTTTAGATTACTTTGCCAGTTCCCAATTTTGCCCCTAACATTAATGAGTTATTTTCGCTGAAGCCAATTCAGACCACAATCAAGGCAAGCAAAAGTCAATCTTGGTTCAAAGTTATCATGAATCAATTATAAACCAGCCTCATTAAGCTTGGTAACAAAGAGAGGGTCCAAATGCCTCCATTTTGTGTGCCTCCATCATAACTACATTTTTTAAACTTTAGTAACTCTAAATTTAAAACTTACTTCATCTTATATGATTTACATCATTTTCTCTATGCACATGTAAAAGATTATAACATTTCAACTTCATTTTGATTGTTTTCAAGAGCTTGCAAAAAAATACACTGACGTGGAATTTCTGGATGCTGATTATTAAACTTATTGATTCACATTAAAAACAAACAGAAAGTGATAATTTTTCATGTGCATATAGAGAAAATAACATAGATCACATCTAACAGTTTTATTTTGACAATGTAAATTTTAGAAGTTTTGTTATAAGAAAATTAAAAAATGGAGAGGCATGATGGAGGCACAAAGAATGGAGGTAATTGAACCCCCTCCTCGATAACAAAATATTAGCAATATGATCAATTATCAGTTTGGCTCCCCATTGTAGATCAGAAAAAATCTAAAATGTCGGTGGTTATTTGCTAGTCTGACTAATATTGTATATACCTTGAGACATTGTAAAATGGTTACTATAGATAAAACTAATTCTCAATTAGATTCATTATAAATAGATACCCTTCTGATGATTTATGAGGAATAGATACATCCCAAACAAACCCAGCGGAGCTGAACAATTCCTTGATCTGCTCTTCTTTAACCTGTATCGGATATGAATATGTTATCATATTATAAAATATGCTTTAGTCAAGCTTTGTTATTCCAATTTTGATAAACACCTTAAATGGAAGATTCCTGACTATAATCCTCCATTTCCTTGTTTTTGCGCCCTGTAACATGTTAAATCAGTCAGTCAATGTTTTGAATATATATATATATATATATATATATATATATATATATATATATCTTCTACCCAGTTACCAAAGCACATACTAAAGCATGTTTTTCTCAAGCAAACAAAACTTTATTGAGTCAAGGATAAACTTCCATACTATATATGTCCTCAATCAACTGTTAAACATTTTTCATATCTAAGTATGATTCAAATCTCAATCTAAAACTAGCACTATCAATCAAACAGAGTAAAGTCCAAAACAAAAACTACAACTTTTAATGCTGTATTTAAATAAAACCTGAAACTTGAGATGTTAGATATTATCTGGCTTCTTCCGAAGATAACAAGAGATTTTGAGGGACAGAAGGAGGTCACAGGTCATGCTACAGTTAAATTTTCAGTAAAAGTAGACAACCACCAATAGCCAAAAAGAAAGTGATGATACAACTGATAGTAAGAAATTGATGTTAAGAGAAGATCAAGACATTCAAATCTTAGTGGGGCTGTTCAGCAACAAGGGATTAAGAGCTTAAGGAGCGTTAAGGAACCAATGATCGGTTGTCTTACTCCGTGGGTGAAAGTTAAGGAAGCTAAAGGACCCTTGTTGAAAGTTAAAGGAAGCTAAAGGGGTAGAGGTGCCTTAATGTCCGGGTAGAGGATTAAGATCCGGGCAAAAGGAGACTAAAGGAGGTGCTTTTAATCCATGCTAAGGAACCAGTATTGGGCAGGATTAAGCGACTAAGGAAGCTAAAGGAAGCAGATTAAGCCTTAAGGAGGCTTAATCCCTTGTTGCCAAACAGCCCCAGTGAGTTTGTGTGGAGAGAGAGTTAAGAGTGGGTTTTGAAATCCTTTTTAGACTTAAAACCTCCTCTAATTTCAACTTGTATTTCAATTTGCAATATGAAATCTTAAGGTTATATCAGATTAAAAACACCAAGACCATTAACCTGAAAATTTACAGACAGAAGTTGACACTTCCAAAAAAAAAAGGTGATGTTCTGCAAAAGGGATGGGGAGTATCAGTTTTGATCTTTCATTTTGAGGAAAAAGTAATGAAGTTTGTGACATTTTGTTATGAGATTTGACTCACTTGGAGTTCTGGCATTGCTTTGGAGGACTCTTTACAAGGGTAGAGGGAAAAAATAAAGAAAGAAAAACGAAACCTTAACCATACCAGACCTGCATCCATTAAATTCCCTATTCTATTGTTTTTTCACGTAAACAACTAACTCGCTCAAAAGTACCTCTCCACCCAGTTGCCGGGCCCACACACGTTGACCCTTGACTTCTTTCTGGTGCAACTTTTTCACACATTCTAATGCTACTTTGACACTCTCAAAAAGTAGAGCTGAAGCTTCCAAGGTGCACCCGTCTCGAGCTAGCCCTGCAAGAAACCACAATCCCTTTACTACTATTGTAATTAAACGATCTAGCATGGTAAAGCTATCAAGAGGCAGCTATTTCTCAGGCACAGTACTATAGCAAACAAGTTAGTACTTAAAGAGTCTGTAATTTGCTTTAGTAAATTACCGTTTAATACCCAATAACAATGCACCAGCCCTAAATTAGTTTCCTAAAACATTCTATTTTTATGGATTTCCTTAATCATTCTCTTTTGCATATTAGGCCCTACCATCCTTTTTCACTGAAATAAATCAATGTCTAACAAATGAATCAACAACTGTTTTCAATCAAGAAATGAGATTCTGTGTCACTCTGACAAAAATGGTCATTCACTTTTTGTTTAAGGTGGATCATTTTAGGTTCTTAAAGTTTCAAGCCTTCAATCAACTAGAACGGGAAGTGTGATTTTTAATGAAAACTTCTGGCCGATAATGGGTGCTTAAGGCTAATGCCATGTATGCTACAAATATTTCATCTGAAAATTTCAAAACATAGATGATAAATATACCATGTTGTTCTAGCTCTGCTCTGGGAAGGGGATAGTTTATTGAAACTATAGTACCAATCTGGCCAGCCAAACGAAATACTTCCACGGCCGCCTCAGAGTTAAGGCCGCCAAATATAACTGTTCTTGCAACCCTTCAAGATAATAAAGAAAAGGAAAGGCAAAACAAACAGCTTTATCAAGTAATAGAAAGTAGCAAGCCTAGATCTAAATCTAACAACTCACACAGAGCACAAATATGTTCGAATGATACCTCTGTTTATCTGAATTATCTGTTTTATCTCCAAGACCTTCTTTCACTGGTATCTTAGAATCCTTTGCCGCAACAGACTTATCTATTGACAAAGTACAACATCTTGACCAATTCAGCAAAAGAAAACAAAAACTGAGTAAAAATGATCAAATAAAACAATTTATCACTACCTGATACTATTGTTGGTACCGCTACTGTTGCTGGTGCCTGGGTCACAGGGTCAGTGGTAGAGACTTTTGGAGGCACTTCTGTTTCTTTTTTAGAATCAGAGTCACCTGTTTCTGCTGTTTAATAATTAGACAGATAGAAAAGAAGAAATTGGTAAAATAAGTTGCTTTGGAGCAAAAACTTAAACAATGTACAAAGGACAGCATCTTATTTTTCCTTGACAAAAAAGGCCAAATTTGATTTAATACGAGTTTTGCATTCGGTTCAACAGATTAGTTAGCCTTGCCAGAATTCTTCTTACATGGTATAACTATATCTCAGAATCAATAGACAATTATTACAATAGATGCCCAAAGGTAAGCATAAGCAAACCAAAATAGTTAAATTGGCTAAGCAGCAAACTCATTCTCAATTTCCATACTGCTTCGGTCCATTAAAGGTGGGGGAGGATCTAGGTATAGCCCAGGCCATGCTTCAAAAAATTTAATCATGTATATTGAAATTTAATTGAATTTTTATTTTTCTTGAAGTTTTTATATAGTTCTGCCCCCCCCCGTAAAGTGCTAAATGTGTGCTTGTAGACTTTTGGTTAGAATTTCCATTTAGTGGTTGTGGAGACTTGCAAATCCCAGTGAGCATTTTACGTTTCAACCCCCCTATCTAATTTTCCATTTCCGCCCCTGATTAAAGGAAAGGCTATGAAAAAGGAGCTAACCATTCTTAGCCTTCTGCTTGCGTTGCTCCAGTGGTGCACGTTGCATTGCAAGCTTAACCCTAATTTTCCTTCCAGCAATCGCATGGTCATTTTTTAATTCAATTGCACGCTGCGCATCAGGGACAGCAGCACTGAAAGAGATAGTATTAAAATAAATGGATGCAGTAATTTAGTGCCCACATATGATTAAATCATCATCACTTGTACAGCAGAAAGTCCGCAATATAATTTAAAGTGATTAAGGATGTCAAAGGTGTGAAACTTACAACTGGACAAACCCAAATCCTCGGCTTACATCAGACCCTACATTAGCAAAAGAATCTCAATTATAAAATAACTCTATTTAATCATATAAATCAATAAACCTAAAGATATACCTCAGATTTTTTTGTTGGCAGTTGCATTAAACATGGATCAACGTGACGTTATTTAGCATTGCAGTGTTGACAATAATTGTAATTTTATAATTAAATAGGCGAAAGCTTCAACCTTTTTCCATGACCATGAAGCAACGCCGCACAGGCCCCACATCACTAAAAATCTCTTCCAGCTAAAAACCGAAAAATCAGGAAACACACAATTACTGATATTTTCTTCTTCCGATTAACAAAAACATAAAAAAGGCCACAAATTGTGAAATGGAAAAGTGATGCTTCTGTACCTGAGAAGATTTGAAGGTGTAGGGGAGGTTGGAGACGAAGATGGTAGCGGGGCAGTGCGGCGCGTCGTCGCCGTCATTGGTCGCCTCACCTTTCTCATTTCTCTTCCTTTTTCCCATCTGAGAGAGTCGGGGAGAGGGAGGCGGGGAAGGTGTGGTTTTTAGTGTAGGGTTTAACGGGTGGAATCGAGGAGCGGAGAGAAAGGGAGGTGAGCGCTAGCCGCTAGGGTTTACACTTCGGGGTTTATTTTCATTCTTTATTCGGTTTGTAATAATTTCATACGCGCCCCTGCAAACCAGCAATATTCAAACAAATCAATTTATAAATTTACTAATCTTCCTTCCATTTAGGGGCGGACTCAGAATTTTCGTCAAGAGAGCAAAAAAAATATCTAATCGAGTTTAAATAGCTAATCAGATTCAAATTCATTAACTAATTAAGTACTTAATAAAAAATAATACTTTAATTTATACTTTTCAGAGTCAATATTTTAATCTATAATTCTAATTATTAATCATAGTTGACAAAAATTATTTTTATTTTAATCTTAAATTTAACCTGAATTACAAATTAAACATCCAACAATGGGAAAAAAAATTTCCAGAAAGAGACAGAGTCGATCGAAACGTCCCAACTTCTACTAAAACATAAAATCCAGTCTGCCCCCCTCCCCCCAGTTGCACTTGGGTCCACCCCTGCTTTCATTTAATTAATGGACAATTGTTACGTTGGATCAGATTAGGCCTTTTTTTTATCAATGCGAGACAGATCACATGAAAATATTTTTACCTGCCAAATGACGGATGAAAAATGAGACTACAAAAATATGCATGCTATGTATTTTTTTATACTTCAATTTTTTTACAATTTTTTAAATCTATATAGTATTTTTTTTATTTTTACACTTCAATCATAATGTTGAAAGTTCAAAAAATATTTAGTTATGTATATTTTTCATAATACGGCCTTCCCGTACTCTGAATGAATTTTTTTTTCCCACGTGAACAGTAAAAAACAGTTCAATTTGTTTTCCTTCCCGTACCCATTCCTTAGCCCATTAGGGAGCCGAACATGCCCGTAGTGTCCTGCTTGGCTGCTTCATTAAATATCTAGAAATAAGTGCTCACCTTGAGCTTATTTTTTTCTACAAAACATAAGTATTTTTGTAAGAGAATTCTAAAATGTTCCGTTAAATTAACAAATTACGAGTAAAATTTGGAATCCGTGCAAAAATCTGGAACCCAAGAATTGTTTTTTGTTTTTCAATTTTTTTAAATTTTTTCAGATTTTTAAATTTTAAATTTTCATTTTTTTTCACAAAATCTGGAACCAAAATAGTTTTAGTGGTTCTAGATTTTTCAATTTTAATGTTTAACAAAAATTGTAACCACATTCAATTAAAAAATAACTACATTAAAAGTGATAATTTTGATCACTTTCAAACAAAATGCAATGCAGATCTCTAAGAACCACTTTAAAATCTGAAATCCAAAAATGGAATTTTATTGTAATTTTTGTAAAATCTGGAACAAAAATGGAATTCTATTGTAATTTTTAGTTTAATCGAGAGAAAGGGATTAGAATTTTAAAGGAAGGAAAAGTTGTAACTTAAAAAAATGAGAGTAAATTGGAAAGAGGTGAAAGTTTTACATGAATGGGTCTAGAGGGTTATTTTGTTTTTGACAGAGGATACTTTGTTTGATTTTTTTTAATAGAAGGTTATTTTATCAAGTTCCCATGCTATGTATAAAGACTGTATTATGAACCTTTTAAAAACTTGCACCCATTCCTTTATTTTTTCCTCGATCAATCTTGTTAGTTTTTTTGATAATCTGCGATAAATTTTGTAAATATAAAAGTACAAATGTCTGATTTTCTCTTTCAAATTATTTGTCGTAATATTTAAGTTATATTTGTGTCGTTATTTTTCCTTTTTCTTGATATGCTATGCATAAAACTTGACATGCTAGGTTTAAGATAATTTTCAATACTCGATTTAATGCTGAAAGACAGTTATCAATAAATTTCTCAAGTCTGAATATTTTTATTATGAACTTCTACTCGATTTTTTTATACTTGTGTCATTTTTTTCATGATATGCTAGATTTAAAAACTTATACACGTCAGTTATAAATACAGTAACGACTTTCGAGTAGTGTTCTAACAAATACCCGGTTCCCGTGACCCGGTCCGGTCCGCCCGTGACCCGTGTACCGGTCCGGTCCGGTCCGTGCACGGGTTGCACGGGTTCGGGGTTGGCCGGACCGGGTAAAAATCCGGGTAAGGGTACGCTTTTGAAACCGAAACCCGCCGAACCCGTGACCCGTGAACTCGCCTACCCGGTCCGGTCCGCCCGCCCGCCTACCCGTACCCGAACCCGCCTACCCGTACCCGGTTTTAAAGATCAAATATTTCGTGAGGCATATACCTACGCATGCTTTACAAAAACAGGCGTAACTTTCAATCCGACCGTCGGATCGAGCTGAAATTTGAACTGGAGATCCACAGCTCAAGGACGGATCAGAAATTAGTCTATAGACCCATTTCGCCAAGGATCGCTTCGGATTCGCGATCCGAAGTTGTTTTAAGGGACTTTTGGATGTTTATATCAAATTTCTGAGAATCTGTGTGATCTCAAACAAAATTCCTCTTTTCCATTGTTTTTGCAATTTCTGTGTTGCTTCGTGCATCATTTCGTATTTTAAAAAAAATCTAAATTGTTTTTAAATATTTCAAATAATTCCAAATAATTCGGTTTGAAAAAAAGAAAAAAAACCGTTACCAAATATTTCACATATTTTTCTTTGTTATCAAATATTTTCTTTCAAAAAACCGAAAAAAAAAACAGAAAAAAAAAAAAAAAAAGTCCGGACCAACCCGTGAACCCGGTCCGCCCGGTCCGTGAACCCGTGGGGGTAAGGGTCCACGGGCGGGTAAGGGTAGAGTTTCAAAATTTCGACCCGTGCACCCGCCTACCCGTCTACCCGTGAACCCCCCGAACCCGTGCCCGGCCAACCCGTGAACCCGGGCGGGTTGAACCTGGTCCGGCCCGGTCCGGTCCGTTTTAATACACTACTTTCGAGTAGTTCAAAATAAAAATATTCAGACTTGAGAAATTTATTCAGGGATTAAATCTGAAAGACAGTTATCAGGCTTCTTCTTTGCAGGATTCGCTAACTGGTATAGTTTTAGTTTTGTAGTCGAGACCGGTCCGGTACACCGTGCCTGACAGGATACGAACCCTGGAGTCCGGTCTGGTTCCTCACGAATCTGGATAATCCGATTTCGATCCGACGTTTGAGATCTAATGACCACAATTCACCGTTGCTGGGCAGGAATCCAACCCAAATCCGATAAGAATCTGCCAATGGAGGGCTGATCATGGGAGCCAAACGGAGAGGGAAGCAACACCCCTCTCCCTCCCGTGCTAACAGCGGCCAGTGAAGTTTACAAGCCAAGGCGACGATGGAGAGAGGGGGGTTAACCTCTCTCTGCGCCAATATTCGGGCCACGCACGCCTCTTCACGTCTCTCCTGGCCTCTTATCTCTCGCCCCAGCGGGTCCACGTGGCAACACTCCGGTGCCCTCTCGCGTGGGCCCATCCTGGTCCAGCTGTTCCCTCGTATCAGGTTAAGAGTTTTTCATTCTCATCCGTATGCTTTTCTCTGATTCCAATTGAATGAGCTGAGAGAATCACAGGGCCTAAGCTAAAAATGACAGTAGTATACAGATAGTATGATACAGGTACAGTCAGTTATCCGCTACAAAACACTGCTTGTAAAAATCAGGTAATTTTTTAGCGCACAAATAATAACATCAAAATTGAAACACATAGGTGTGAGCAAGCTGAAGGCCACATTCGTCAGCTTAGGCGGATGAATGGGGGTCTATTGGCCCCCATTTATTTTCAAAATTCCTGTGCTTAAACATGATTTTGCTATATAGTTTAGAGTAAAATGTTATGGGTACTGTAAGATTGACCTCCATATCTAGCTTGCAAATTTTTAATGATCGATCCCTACACTGCATGAAAATTTTATGTGACTGATCTCCAATTTGTGTTTGACCCCCTAGCTTGAAAGTGCATTTTAAATGAGTGAATTTCTGGCATGTTCAGTAATCATCTGCTACCTAAGTTGTGTATAGTTCATTCCTAAGCTTCTTTTTTTGTAATTTTTAGATCAAATTGCCAGTCTTGTAATCGTTTTGGAGTCAAAGGAAATCTCAAACTGCATGATGGAGTACAGAGAAGTTCTTTAATGGCTTCTGGATCATTTGAATCAAACGAAACCAAGCTAGAAAATGAAGAATCTCTAAATAAAGAAAAACTGCTTGTCGACTGTGAAGAAGACCAAGAATGTGTAGTCGGTAGGTAATTCACTTCGGAAATTGTGCTTCTCTGATTTCAGCAAGATAAAAGTCAATACTGGCACATAGCATCTTCAAACTTGGGCAGATTAAAATATAACTTCCTATTTTATTGAGCAGTAGTATTATACATGAAATATACCATGTGCTGACTTGATAAGCAGCTATTGTTCTTACTTTTTCTGTTTATTCTTTTTTCATTTTGTTTTTAAAATTAATACTATTACGGTTTGGGACATGATTGAATGATAATGGAGTATTAATTGATGTAAGTTGGGGGCTTAATCTAAGCTCAATTATACATCCTGATTCATTTTGGTGTTATAGAATAACCTGCTTACTAGAGTTTAATTTTGCTAAAAAATAGGTGGTATAGTTGCATTGGGAAAGTTTGATGCGCTTCACATTGGCCATAGACAGCTGGCAATTCATGCATCAAAATCTGGCGCTCCTTTTCTACTGTCTTTTGTCGGAATGGCAGAGGTTCTTGGCTGGGAACCAAGGTATCAATTTTGAATGATGTTACTTAATTGAAGTTACTTATTATCTCGAGGAGGTGGGTCTGAATGCATCCATTTTCCATGCCTCCATTTCTTAATCCTGAATAATAAATGTTTCAATTAAATAAAACCATTGTGCATGATTTTTTTTTCTTATATTTCTTACATGCTTGCAAATTTTGGTGGCATTTCAACCTCGTTTTGATAGGCATTAAGAGCATGCAATTTTTAGAAATAGTACGCATAGTTGATATTTACGAACCTCTTGATACCCGTCGAGATGAAGCCAAAATGGCACCAAATTTTACATGCAATTAAAGAAAGCAATAGAGGTCAAATCTAATATATATATATTTTTTTTCTATTTGTTCTATAATTTTTTGTTATTATGAACTAAAAAAGTTGAAGCATAAGATATGCTTTTTCTTTATAGGGATCATGTTGAAAGGGAATCAATGCTAATGGAACCCTCAAAACAACTTTTTCAACCTCAATTTGATAGGTGTTAAGATCGTCTCTGTGATCCTCTAAGAACACTGTTTTGATATATTTAGTTTCATACTCATTGTCTGCAAACTGGAAAGAAGTTCGAAGATAATGGTTCTGATTCTTCCGAATTTTATAAGTTTTGCTCCATTTGGTGTCCGTTTTCATATTCTTTTCTTCTTCTTCTTGAAAACCTTTATTCTTCCGAATTTTATAAGTTTTGCTCCATTTGGTGTCCGTTTTCATATTCTTTTCTTCTTCTTCTTGAAAACCTTTATTCTTCCGAATTTTATAAGTTTTGCTCCATTTGGTGTCCGTTTTCATATTCTTTTCTTCTTCTTCTTGAAAACCTTTATTCTTCCGAATTTTATAAGTTTTGCTCCATTTGGTGTCCGTTTTCATATTCTTTTCTTCTTCTTCTTGAAAACCTTTATTCACAAACAAGTTGGGTAGGCTAGAAATGAAACCCAACCGGAATCAGCAAGGACTTCCTAGTAGGTCACCCATCCTAGTACTACTCCTGCCCAATTCGTTAGGGTTTCATTTTCATAAAGAGGCTTTTTTTTACTGCTGGCTCGCCAAGCCTATCACGAACCCTCCTCCTTTTTCCTGGCTTGGGACAGGCTATGTAGAGAAACTACACAGGCGAGTTTCCGTTTTCATATTACTAAATTAAAAAAAAAAAAGTGCACAACAGAGGCTTGGAAAGGTGCATTTGAAGTTTTGAGCTTCCTCTATATCAAGATGCCTTTTGTGATATCAATTACTTGCAACCATAGTCTCTTCCATTGCAAAAGTAGATAACTATACCAGTAACCGGAGATACATCTGCTGTACTTAAAGAGGGATTTCCATTTTTATTTTTATTTTCAATTTTTTGTTGTTTGTTGCCTTCTTTAATTGGTAAACTAGAATTTGCTCAGCCTCTAACATTGGCTCACTTGAAAATTTCCTCTTTTAAACTCATTATTAATTCCTTTTTTAAAACAGGCCTCCAATTGTTGCCCAGTGCGACAGAAAAAGGGTTCTCACCACATGGGCACCGTTTTGTGGAGGTATAGTCCCATTAGAGTACCAGGTTGAGTTTTCAAAGGTCAGATATTTAACACCTCGCCAATTTGTGGAGAAACTATCCCAAGAGCTTAGAGTAAGTGGTGTTGTTGCAGGTACCAGATCATTTTCTCTTTGTATCTCTATAGAACTGGTACCTAGATTATTACCATACCAGCGCTATGTTTTGTTCTGGTATTATAGTTAAACACAATATATGTTTGGCATCAGGGTTTATAAAATTGCTGAAGACCATTGCTTCTTTCTCACAACAATAATATAGAACATCATAGGTAACAAATAAAAGTTGTAGTGATAATTAGATTGTGTAATTGTATCAGAAGATAACTACTTACATTTTTTCTATCTAATTTGTCAGGTGAGAACTACCGGTTTGGGTACAAAGCAGCTGGTGATGCTATCGAATTAGTCAAGCTTTGCAAAGAGTACAACTTGAAGGCGTTCATTGTTTCTTCAGTTATGGATAAAGCACAAAAGTGTCATAACGGGTCGGGTCGAGGTGTAGTTAGCCCGAATGACAAAGGTCAAGTCTCTTCTAGTCGTGTGCGTCAAGCCTTGTACAATGGTGACATGGCATATGTCAGTGAACTCCTTGGTAGAAAGCACCGTCTTGTAATGGCAGTAAATGACACGTGGCAGGTGTTTAGTACTAAGGTCTCAATACCAAAATCTTGCCTGTTGAACCAGCCACCTGTTGAAGGAATATATGAAAATTGTGCATTCTTTGTGAACGAGGAACTCATCGGATCAAGCCAGGTTGTGATTGATACACAAATGGTTCAAATTAAGTCAAAAGATGGCACTTTAGTGAGAAATCTAATGCATGATTGCAAGGTTTTGGGTGTTGAGTTTGGATGAGACTTGGCTGTCTTTTTTCTTTTTTTTTTCTTTACAAATTATTTGTTTTCGGGGGCATTACTTGAGATTTCTTTTTTCTAAGCATGTGAATTGCAAAAATATTGGGTTTTTTTACGATGGAAGTTTGGTGGATATATACTGTATATTTATGGAGCAAGGGTAACTGGATAAAGGCGGCAGGTCTTGGTGTTCATCGTATCTTGGTCATGTTTTGCGTACAAGATTTACCAATAGCTTTAGTTTCCTTTAGTACTGAAGGAATAGTTGATTATTGTATTGTGAACAATAACGTCAAAAGCTTACTGTTTGTTTTTGTGGGATTATGCATAACTGCACAAGGACTGTTACTGTATCAGAACGTTTATATTAGTAATTTCAATTTGTGGTTGTTACACATTTATCCAAGAAAGTGCTTCTATCGTGCACACGACATAGCTTCCCTGTTCTAAAGTAGTAACTAATTATATAAGATAGATCTGAACCGTGTCAATAACTGTGCACTCTTCACTTGTACATTTTACTGCTGTATGTACACATACAGTTAAGTAAAGCAACAAATATTAATTGATGGGAGCTGATATTAGTACCCGCACTGTACCCGCACCATAACAACTGGAGGGGGTGCAAAATCTGCAGGACTGAATTTTTTTCTCAAAATATTAATATTTATACACGGAAGTATTTATACCTATGAACTTAAGTATTTATATCTATGAGATGAACAACTTTTACGTAAGTAATTATTTTACCATCTATATTTCTCAAACGTACCCGCGCCATAAATGCATGGTGGGGACCACTCAAACTAGATGGGGGACCATACACGTTTTTAGAGGTGGTTTTTTTTTCTCCGTTCATTTTCGTCCATATTTCTGACGATCTGTGAGAAATTTTACAAATCTAAAACCACTAACGTCTTCTACACAATTTTCTCTTTCAAATGAGATTCATGATGACGTCTTTCGAGTTCGTCGTCAAACAAGTATTAATACCTACACTTACAGTATTTTTTACACATGACACTGGATGATATCTGAAAGTATTAATGTCAAGTATTCCAAGTATTTATACTTATGTGGTCAACTATTTTTGTTAGAGAAATGTTGTAAGTGCTTTTTACATATGAATATATTATACTGTATAACTGAAAATATTAACATCAAGTAATACAAAGATTTACATTTATGCACTGAAGTATTTACATTTATGTGGTCAACTATATTTGTGAGAAGAACATTGACGCAGGGACGATTAGAGAAGGTTTATGCAGGAATGCGGGGTCCCCATTACTTCATTTGAGGAAAGTTGACGCGGGGATCATTAGGGACTGAAAAAGGGAGTGATCATATCAAGTGACGCCACAAGTATTAATATCTTATTTTGTAAGTATCAATTTCTTATCTTGCAAGTATTTATATTTATAAAGACTGATGCTAGACGAGTGTGGAGACTGAAAAAAGGAGACTAAGTAATTAGTGGGGACCATAGTACATCATGCCTTTAATGTATAATGCGAATACGTAGCGCGGGGATGAAAATAATTATTCTTAATACCATGACCTGCAACAGCAAACTCAAACTGAAGCTTATGATTGACACAAAATCTCAGAAGGTGCTCTTCGCTGAGGCTGGCAAGGATGTGGTGGATCTCCGCTTCAGCCTCTTGGCCTTGCTGATCGGATCGATTATCAAACTTATAACCAAGGATTCCATGGCCGATTGCCTAGGCACAATGTACGGCAGCCTGGAGCAACTAGATGACACCTATTTACTCTCAACCCCACCACTTCAACTGTCGCCTCTTGGTGTCGCCTTATGCTCCGGTTGACAAACTAAATAAGTACTGTAGGTGCCCAGTGTCAGGTAGCATCTACCAATCTGAGTTCCACAACTATGTCGCTGATGCATATGGGACTGCTTGCCCAGCATGCCAAAAGCCGATGATCGTGCAAGTTCAGTTGATTGCTAAGAAAGAGGAGAAAGGAGAGAAGGGCTTCGTGAAGGGCGTTGTAACGTATACCGTTATGGATGATTTGTCGGTGTTGCTGATGTCGACCGTACCAAGGATCAAGGATCTCAGCACTCTCGAAGAGAAAACCGTTAGCCTCGGCCGTCAAGAGGTATTTCTTGATTCGTATATATAATCAAATTTGTAGACCATTAATGTCTGATTCATTTATTATTTATATTATATATGGTTTTGCTTTATCTATGTAACTAGCTTTTAGAGCTACTAAAAGCTTCACTTCAATCAAAGAATGTGCTGATGGATGTTTTTCCGACAAAGAAGAAGAGGAGGGCTTGAACAAAACATATCATCTCCATTTTGAAGATACATCTTGTTTCGTTTTGTTAATTTTTTTTCTTTTCTCCTAGTAGGGTTACGTACGCCGTCTGTTGGTATCCTGATTTATATTATACATTATATATGTGATATGTGAATTTGATCTTCTTATTAGTTTCTGATTACGAAAATGTCAGACATTGTATTGTTGTTTATGACCAAAGCACTATTTCTAGCAATTAAGTCTTGGAATTTCTGTAATTTGTTGTGGCAATTATAAATGTTGTTCTGCTAACTTATCCCAATTAAACCTATATTGTTCATATTTTAATATACAAAATTCTTCAACCTGATTGAAGCATGTATTTTTTTTTTTCTTTTTCCGGAAGTGTCTCCTTTCCACTGGCATTCCACTGGCAAGGATTTAGGATTTACGAACGAATTGATTATGCATAGGTAAAGACAATTTGGTCCACGAAAAGCTCACCCGTAATGGACTCCAGGCTTTGAACCCGAGGCCCAAATCATCCAAATTCATAAAGACTCAGAACCGAAGTTGATCCGATCGCGCCTCATCCCTTGCTGCCCATCTTCGCACTAAAGTGACCAGTAGTCCAGTATACAGGCAGGACGGTAAAGATTTAGTTTGGCTTGATGCAGCATACAAATATCTGTAGTTCTGTTTTGATTCGATAGTATGTGCTCTGCATGAAGCCAAATCGATCTGTTAAAATATTTACCCACACAGGAGAGGAGAGGGTGCACGAATTCGGCCTTGGATAGTTGGATGGCGTACGAGCCTTTTTTAACGGAGTGGGGCATGGTCCGATCAGAGACGTCCAATCCGCATTAAAATTCATGTGAAGTTGATCTGTACGAATCTTGATATTTTTTATAGTTGGGAAACAGTCCTTTTTCGTTAATTTAGTCTGAGGCTTCAATCAAGCACCTTATCCCTCCCTCCAATCTCCATCGATCCCTCCCATGCCTCCACCACCTCCAACCGCCGCAGTCACATCACATCTCCCTTCCCTCCCGCCACCACCGTCGTCCCCACCTCGCGTCTCCTACAATTCTCTTATCCGCTCTTACGCACGCAGCTCCCTTCGCTCCTTAAAACTCGAGGCCCTCCGCCTCTACCAGGCGCTCCTCCTTGACCCCTCCTCACCTCCTCCCGACCGTTACACCTTTCCCTTCGTTCTCAAGTCCTGCGCCTTCTTCTCCTTCCTCTCCGAGGGCTGTCAACTCCATTCCCACATATTTAAGCTCGGCCTAGCAGGTGACACCTATGTGGCCAACAGCCTCGTGCATTTTTACTCCTCCTGTGGGAAGTTGACATGTGCACGTGAGGTATTTGATAAAATTGACGAGAAGTCTCGTGTGTCGTGGAATGTTATTATTGATGCCTATGTGACCAATGGAGAGTACGAGGAAGCGTTAGTGCTGTTTCGCGAAATGCAAGTGGTGAAGTTCGTGCCTGATATATTTACTTTCCAGAGTGTGATTGGTGCCTGTACCGGGATTGGGTCTCTCTCACTGGGCATGTGGGCCCACAGACTCATGTTAAGAAGTAATGACAGGCTAAAGTTGTTGTCTGATGTATTAGTGAATAATTCATTGATCGATTTGTACTCAAAATGCGGTTCAATCGTGCTGGCAATTCAGGTGTTTGACAAAATGCCTGTTAGAGATATCGCGTCGTGGAACATCATGATCCTAGGGCTGGCAATGCACGGGCTTGTTGACGAGTCAATAGAATTCTTTACTCGCATGACAAGGGTGCTAAAGCCCAATGCAATAACCTTCATTGGGGTTTTGAGTGCGTGCAACCATGGCGGCCTTGTTTCTAAGGGAAAGAAATACTTTGACTTAATGATTAATCATTACAGGATTGAACCTAGAATCGAGCATTATGGTTGCATAATTGATATCCTGGCACGTGCTGGATTCATTGAAGAGGCGCTTGAAATCGTGTCGAAAATGCCATGTAAACCAGATGCAGTAATTTGGCGAAGTTTACTTGACGCATGTTGTAAGAGAAATGCAGGGCTAGAGCTTAGTGAGTCGTTGGCTAAACAAGCATTAGAGGTCAAGGATGACGGGACAAGTGGAGTCTACGTCATGCTATCTAGGGTTTATGCGTCAGCAAACCGATGGAATGACGTGGCGCTGGTACGCAGGCTCATGAGTGAGGATGGGGTAAAGAAGGAGCCAGGGTTTAGCTCGATAGAATTGTACGATGGTACAATGCACCAATTCCTCGCCGGTGACACGTGCCATCCTAGGTCCAAAGAGATTTATGACAAGTTGCAAGAGATAGAAAAGCGTCTTGAGTTGATTGGTTATAGACCCGACTCAAGTCAAGCACAAACTGTGGAAGGAGTTGATGGTGTCAAAGGGGATACACTTCGTTTGCACAGCGAGAGGTTAGCAATTTCTTTTGGGTTGCTCAGCGGGGCACACCCTGGTCGACCCATTAGAATTTTGAAGAATTTGAGGGTTTGTAAAGATTGTCATACCATGACCAAGCTTGTATCTCAAGTGTATCAGGTTGAGATAATTGTCAGGGATCGAATTAGGTTTCATCATTTTAGGGATGGGACCTGCTCTTGCATGGATTATTGGTGATGTTTATCCTAAATTTTTGCTGTTAAAATTGTAAGTAGATTCATAGAGAAACTTTTTATCCTGATTAATTAGTAGTATTATTCTCTTATACCATGAAAAACATGTTCTTTTACCAAATTGCATATTTGTTCACCCACTTGAGCCACTTTTTAGCACATATAAATTCACCCTCCAGATTGCATTTTCTCGGTGAAATGTTTTTGGACTCGAGTGCGCATTAACCGTTGGATTTGAACTCAACAGTAGTATAATATCTTTTGGTACTTTCAAGATATCATACTATAGATGCGGGGTATTTTAAAAAAAAATTCCAATAAAATAGGAACGTTGATAATAAGGATAGACAATTTGACAGTGTCTCCTGTCGGCTTGGAAATTGGACGCTGGAATTGTCAACGTCTGTGCTATTCCTAAATTATAGCGTTCACTATGAGGAAAGATCCAGTACACCAATATCTCGTACAAAGTTGACTGATGATGCCTATGCATCTCTAAGTTTAATTTCGAGCAAATGTCTTGTATACTCCCATTCTCCCAATGCCTTGTAACTCTTGTCGCTAATAGAGATGAATTAGTGCTTGTAACAGGGTGTTTTTTCTTTACAGGGGCTCCTTTTCTGAAACCTGTAATTTTCTGTAGCCTACGGGCATGAATCATTCAAAAAAAAAAAAAAAAAACACTCTTGTCGCTAATATATATAACTATACTTGTGCGGATTTTCTTTTGAAAATAACAAAGCTCGGTAAGGAGCATATGATATCTGAAGTATTATATTTGTTTATGTTCTCTGTCACACTCTGCATCTCTATATTAGGTCAATATATAACAATTTTGAACCTTTAAGGAAAATTATTAATTCAATTAACTGACGAATTAAAATGTAAAGGTAATAATACGGCTTGTTAACCAGGTTGCAAAAATTGATCACAATGCTTTGGTCTAGTGAAAGTGATTAGATGAAATTAATCATATAATAAAAGAACTTAAAACTTTATTAATAATATTTGCTAATATATATTGTATGGTTATAGTTTTTGTGTTATTTTAGTAATACTTACGGGCAAAATTTATTGATAACTGTTGAAGTAAATATTTAGTTAAAGATAAATTATGTAATTATAGTTTCTCCGTAACACTACAGGATTATATCTTAATTAACCCTTGAAGATATAAAATAGGGCTACTTTCCAACTGCGTCTGTTCAAAAGCCCATAGGTGAACTTTGAAGAAGGTTTTGCAGCCGTACAGCCCTGAATTATGAAAAAAAAATCGTGTGGCCTCCTACAAGCTAGGCCTGTTAATAAGCGGGTTTCAGCCCAAATTGAGCCCTACTTAATTATGAAGTGAACCTCTCGTTCTCAGTCGAAGCATGTGCGCCTCAGCTGTGTGTGTGTAAAGACATTGACAGAGTTGGTTTGATTTTATGAAGCACAAGGTCAATAGAGAGAATGAAAAAAAATATATAACTAGTGCGCTGCATGAAACTAAATCATCTTTGTCAATATCTTTTATCAAGTTGTGTCACCATCCTTAAACTTCTAAATTCTAATTGTTTTTATAGGAGCATCTTGAAACATAAGAGCATTTCTATGCTTTCATATCGTCCAGCTTAATGCACTATAAACACCAGCAGAGTAATTTGATTAGTCTTATCTAGTGAACCTGCAAAATCAAATACATTAGCACAAGTTTTCCAATGAGAAAAGCTATTTTGACATCGATCCATCCAAAATCAAATTTGGTGCACTACATAACATTTAAGATATAGGTGAGTAATTGTTTTCTTTTTATGATAAAACTAACACGTCAAATCTCCTTGCTACTCTATTTTGTGTATATTATTTTTAGTCAAGATTCTATTATGCATAACTAATCACATAAAAATTCTAATTTTAGATGGAATAGGTACTATTCCTACTAATGCCTCTAAAGTTAACAATTTGGTATATAGCACTAATAGTAAACTTTCCATTAATTTCCCATCACCGCGCTATCCGATCTACAAGAAGAATAAAACTACAAGAACTAAAGAGAGCTAATAAACGTACCATAAAATGTTTGAAATTAACATCAGGATTTCGTCAACCGATGTTGACAAAAAAACATCAGTATTCTCCGTCTTCTCTGTGCCATGACAGCCTTAGCACGACAATTTTAAGGGGAGTATCCCCTGGGGTACCCTACCGTCAAAATTATTTCGATGTCTATTGGAATTAAAGGGAGCCATCACATGCTTTGAGATTCATGTTAGATTAAAACGGACGATGCAAATCTCATTCGACACGGTAGGCTACCACACTGGATCTGAACCCACAATTTTAGCCAATTAATCCTGTTTTTTTTTCCCAAGAACTGAATGATTTAGTTCGCTATGGTGCCAGCACCAAGCAGCTCTTTGAGTGTTTTCTGTGTTCTTTGGATAAAATTGCGACATCCCTGCAAAGAATCTGGGACCGTCATGCTTAAGGTTCATGGTATACCATTAGGGGACAAACTTGGTCCGATGCCCATCGGACTCAAACTGAGTGCGATGGGTTCCAAAACCGTCCAATCAGTTTTAAGATCTGTGCATGCTACTTTAATATCCATGCACACAGTTCTTGAGGAGGATCGGACAGTTTTGAACCCATCCGACTCAAATTTGAGTCCGATGGGCATCGGACCCAAGTTTGTCCCATACCATTTGACATGAGGGAGTTAATTGGTAGATCCAATTCTCGGTAAATTAGAGAGGATTGGTCAGGAGACTGCACTATGTTACCTCAGCAAGAAATAGTCAAGGCAGTCAATGTAACCAATCTTTGACTAGGAGCGTGGTGGAACTGCTTGTGTTAAAATCTTTACCGTAAATAACGCACTGAGTACGTCAGGAAATAGATAATTTACTAGTATGTTATGTTAAGCACTCTCTGAAAATTGCTCAAAACAAAACAACTTTACTGAAACACACCACCGACAGCATTGTCCAATGTAAAGGGGTGGTGCAGAGTAATGATTTAACCACTAGCAATGGTTGCCATGTGCCCATGTGTTTCAAATTATATGCACCAGAATGGCATCAACCAAAAGAGGCCACCCATGTCTAAATAAATACATCCCACATGGCCGCCTTAAATGATAACACCAAAACAGTACCAGATCAGAAGCATTCAAAACAGAAGAAATTAATACAATGCACAATGCAATAATTAATTATCCCTGTAAGTTCTAGCCTTATATGAAACTAGATAGAAAATCACATGCCATTGTCTCCCTATAAGACCATTTCTTAGCCTTTATCAAATATGGGGTTTCCCACCATAAGATATCAGCCCACAATTGAAGCATGCAAGATTCAAAAAAAAAAAAAAAAAGATGGTAAATAAAATACACGATAAGTATATAAGAAAAGGAAAAAAAAAATACAAAAATGGGGTCGCTGAAAGATCAGACAGGATGCATGTGCAGCCCTTGGATATGCTCATTTACAGAGATGAGATGTGATGAGATCAGACGGTGTAGGATTGCTGGATCGTTTCGATGTCTAGGTTCTTCAGTCTCACCACTGATTCGACATGTCCCTTGAGTGTGTGCAATTCACGCAACCTTCAATAAACAAGAGCAGTAAATATCAGTGCTAAAAATGTACAAATGGTTTGATAGTTCGGACAGTACATAGGATATTTTAATGCTTTACGGGTATTAAGTAATTTATCATATAACATGAATCGAGTATGCGCATGATATCTGATTTTGTACAAGTATGATGGGATAATTTGAGGGGCCAACAAATAAATACTATTAAAAACTCAAAAATATAAAAGATTGTTGTACCGCGCAATTTCAGCTCGTCTCCTAGCCTCTTCGGCCATATGGTTTAATTCGCTGAAGTTGGTTCTCTCAGGGAACATCTTTGTATCAGCGGGTTGTAGGCCATGAAGGGTCCTCTGAGCGTGGGCCCACTTCAGCTCCCTCTCCTCCTTTCCAAAATCCTTCTTTCTTGTAAATGCAATCTACATTCAAAAAATTAAATGATCAACATAAACCATGTAAATATAACAAGTTGTACAGTAATTTTAACCAAGTAGTGAGAAAAATACCCTTTGCTCTAGGACAAGGTCCCACGCTCTCCCGCTAAGCGCGTAGCGGGTCAAGAACTTGATAATGTCGAGGGGGAAATAGGTGATGATGTTGTAAAGCCAGATGACACCAGCCCATCCCCACCCGATACCTTTGATGGCCGAAAATCCCCAATCTGCATACACTGCTATGAGAGTTGCAATCTGGATACAATACAATATAATCAGTCAACAAATTTTAAGAGCCTTCTTATCTATGAGTTTCAATTGGTACTTGAAAATGGAAAATCATGAAAGAGAACTCGTATTCTTTACTGAAAATATATCAAGGAAGATCTTAAATCATGAGAAGATAAAAGATGGGAAACCAAATAATAATGAACAACACTTACAAGTTGTGCAACCAAGAAAGCAACGACAAGCAGAATCCCGGGACGCTCAACAAAAGACCAGCTACGGGACCTGGTGACAAAAATAAGAGCCTGACTGATGGTGCTCACTTGGAGATACACGGCAGAAGCAAGTTTTTGGAAGTCGTCTTGAGCAGTTTTCTCCAAGCTCTCTACCTTGAAATATTTCTGATATTTTTGTTTGAAATGTTTAATTAAAACTATCAGCAAAACCAAAATCCCTCACATGTATTTGCCTAAAAGAATAATTATCTACATAATCAGACTAAGGAAATTTGTTGCTAATTATATATGAAGTAATGTGAATTCTACAAGCTAGAAAAATTATGACAAGCCAGCCCGTCTTTTATATTTTCATTTGTCTCAAAATCAACAAAAATAAATGAGAGGGTGGCATTTTGGATTCCTTTTCGATAAAAATGGATAAATGATCTCATGTTTTGAACCAGGAATAGGATCCCTGTAAACTATACACTTAACAACAATAAAGATGATTTTTCAAATCAAGTCAAAACACTGCAATAGCCGACATTAAGTTAATGAAATCATATATTTCAAGAAAATTAATGAAATCATTCAATGAAAAGTTTAACATCCACTGAATCTAACCATAGTTTATGTTTGTGGCATAAATCAAACTTTCAAATTTTAGAACTAGTAAAGTACAAAGTAAAAGATTGTCAGAGTTAAGACTGTCACTGCATTGTAATACTTTAAAGACATCTCATCTGGGGGGGTTCTGTATACATGGCCTATTTCACCTAATAGAAAAATGCTTATTAAAAATTCACTTACAGGGAAGAAATTGGTCTTGTACGCGGCCCAAAAGAAAATCACAGTCATCATAGCCAAGTAGGTTCCGAGTATGACACCAGTGGCAAAAATCTCTGACAGCTTCCAGCTATCAGGCATGGGAGACGGTTTTACTCTATCCTTAGATATAGTCATGATTGTACCTATAAACATCACCGACTAGGAGATCAAGAATGAAGCATAGTAGGGTAAAAAGGAAATGTTATATTAAAAGATGAGAATTTTTATACCATCATTAAGTATAGCTATGATAAGGACCATGAATGGCGGGAAGTCAAACTTCCAAATAAGTGCCAGAAGCATAAATCCTAACTGTATCATTAGCAAGTGAATATACATCAATATAAGAATAGTAGAAAGAAAGCAAAATATTGGACATTTTGGAACCATAAAAATCTTATTAGAGCATATGAAGAGGAGATAATATTCATCTACAAATCTGGATGAAGCGAAATACACTTACCACAATACGGATAGTGATGGAAACAGCATAGATCTGCAAACCAAAGATAAACAGCATAAGAAAAGGAATTAAAAGAGTAACAATTATCCAAAAATATTTGGGAAAGTTCTACCCAAAAGATATCTAATTTTTGAAATCGCCATCAAAGCTAACATTGCTTAAACTGCCAAATATACTTGCTATAAATGCTTTATAGGAGTAGTAATCTGAGATAATTTTTTTTCTTGCAGGCAGATAGATGGTGTTTAGATTGTCTACCAAGGCACACAAAAAAATGTTTGAAGTAACCAAAACAAACTAAAGAAGCACTACTCACGGTATAGTTCTTCATCCTTTGGAAAATTGCACGACTAGTTAGCACAGCACTGATAATGACACTGAGACCTGGTTCAGTAAGTACTATGTCAGAAGCACTTCGCGCTGCGTCAGTTGCATCAGCAACAGCTATACCAATATCAGCCTTCTTGAGTGCTGGTGCATCGTTCACACCATCACCAGTCATCCCACATATGTGTTTCCTAGCCTGGAGACGCTTGACAATCTCATACTTGTGTTCTGTCATTAGAAAATAATTGCATCTCGTTAGAATAGTCCCTTAGGAAAACATTTAGAGGCGGCATTGTTACAAGGCTTGGTTGTTGTTGTTGTTGTTGCTGCTGCCGCCGCTGCAGCAACCCGTACCTGACATTTTCTCGTGTTTGTAAATTAAACCCCTAATTTCTCATACTCCTGAGTTGCAACTAACAGTTGTTATTTGGAAAAAGCAACAGCTACGAGATAAATGTGATGTAACATCAAATAAGGTCATCTTACCCTTGCAAGACTAACATTAAGGAAATAGTGGTCCTTTATGCTTTTCACTTTCCCATGGCTTTAACAGGTCCTGTGCTACTTACAAATTCAGCACTAACAGGTCTTGTGCTAATGAATTTGTTACAAGTACTGGAAATGCTGGGCGCTATTCTGTAAATTTGGGTGTAATTTATAAGAGAAGGTTATCACTTGATAGTCTTTGGATTTGCATACCAGGGAAAACACCAGCAAAACCATCTGCTTTCTCAATTAAGTCATCAATAGGTAGACCGGCAATTGATTCATCTTTGCCCTGTCCCAATAAAGCGGAAGAAGGATACATGTTGGTACCCATTCCCAGCCGGCGACCTGTTTCCTTGCCAATTGCCAACTGATCGCCTGAAATATTGCCACATCGGCAAAATCTAACATTAACAGGAGTGCTTCTTCTACCTTTACACTACCCAGTTTTCTTTTCAGAATTTTTTTAATGAATTGCCAAGAAAAAATAATAAAAATATCATCTGTTCGTGCTAAAAGCAGTTACTCTTAATATTATGTTTCCTATGCAACTGTGGTACTTATCATCTTACAATGATACGAGTCAAATTGTCCATTGTATCATTTGGTACCTGTTATCATTTTGACGTTGACACCGAGATTAAGAGCTCTCCTGATTGTCTCGGCACTGTCATGCCTAGGTGGGTCAAAAAGAGGTAGAAGCCCAATAAACTGCCAGGGCCCACCAGGGCTCTCTTTCCTACCTTCTGGCACTTCCTGTTAGAAAGACAATTTTTAACAAAAGAACAATAATGTCAAATAAACTGAGATAAAACATAATGCCAAACATCTTTTAGATCTGCAATAAAGTTTGTTTTTTCAGCTTTTTATATAATGCACATGCTTGTTTCATTGTTTTCCTATATGTTTTCTTGTTCTTCTGAAAATTGAGCGTGTGTGTATGTAACAAACACTCAGTGTCTGTATGAATCGTACCTGATATGCCACAGCAAGAGAGCGGAGCCCACGTTCAGCGAATTTGTCAATGATAGAATGTACCCTTCGTTCAATCTCTGACTTGTTATGGGCTAGATTCAGAATCTGTTGTTCAATCACAACCAATCAGCCATAAAAGAACAAAAATACAATAACACGAGTACATAGCAGAGATGTTAAAAGGAAAATCAAAATTTAATTACCTGCTCTGGGGCACCTTTGCTGACACGGTGCATTTTCCCATCGGCATCAATGTAGGTCAGGGCTGTTCTCTTGTCTGTGGGGTTGAAAGGTAGAAAATGAACTTCTTGAACACCAGCACGTGCCTTTTTAACAGTGAAGTACAATGATTATTAGAACAGTAAATTAAAAAAATGAAGCAAATTATCATGTCAATTGCGGCTAAACCAGACCAGAAAAAATAGATAATGCAACATGAAATAATGCACCCTTGAAACATGCAAAACACCAATTCTGCAGTATATGCAATTCCTGTTCTATTAAAATACCAAAACTACTCTGTCTTCTTGCTTGTAGCGATAAACTACAGATAAAGGAGGAAGGCTGAAACAATTTTTTGCCATTTTTTTGTAACACAGTACTACCAAAGTTTCCAAGGAATAGGTACGATATAATTATTTTCCCTAGGGCTGTTCGACATTAAGCAAAAGCATATGTTTATTACCCTAAACTATGGATTATATGTCGATAAGATTTATATAAAGGATATTTAAATTTACCAACAATTATTGATGAATATGTATTTATATAACAAACCAAATCATGAATAAATTGCAATAACAGCCATACAAAAATGCTACTATACTACACCAAACAAATCCAATAACAACCCTTTGAATACGAACACACACAGAGAGAGCATACCTCCTTTGGATCTGCAAGCATCCCGACTATAGCAGTGTCAATAGCATCTTGATTTTCCGTCCGGGATGCTCTAGCAGCCATCAAAATAACCATATCCTGAGTCACACCTTTGGCAAAAACCTGAACACAGTAAAAACCTTCAGTATTGCAAACAAAACAAAAAAAAATCAAACCACAAGAAAGGGCATAAAATCAAGAGACATGCCTCAATAAGGTTCTTATCCACAGTTAACTTGTTAAGAGTTAGTGTGCCAGTTTTGTCACTGCACAGCACGTCCATACCGGCCATCTCTTCAATTGCTGTCATTCTCTTTGTAATAGCCCCCTGCACAAAAGATAGCCAGTAAGATCACACTAATACATTTCTATAAGTAAACTGTGCTCATAATAACAGAAATACAAAAAAAAAAAAAAAAAAACACGAATGCTCCCATGTTATCCCATGAAAAAACAAAAGTAAGACAGCACACTGGTGGCAAAGGAGAGAACAAATGTATCACCCTAGAAACAAAATATTCTTCGAATTACGTATCCCTTCATTCACAAACAATGACCAAGATATAGTTCGTACAGTTTTTCCTTTCTAGCTTATTGAAGTTATTTTAAAAAAACTCTGACATAGGTACAATACTATTTTGAAAAAAATTTGAAAATTCGCACCTGTTGAGCTAGCCTGTGGGACCCAATAGCCATTGTCACAGAGAGGACAGTTGGCATAGCAATCGGTATTCCACCAATGAGAAGGACAAGGAGATTGTCAATACCAGGTCGGTACTTTCTCCGTTGGATCGGGTACATGACTATAATCTCCACAAACATACCAAGAGCAATTGAGCAGATACAAAAGTTTCCGATAGCTGTCAAAACCTATATTATTTTTAAAAAAAAGGAAAAATAAGTTATATATTTCATCTTAGTTCATGAAAGAAATTAACTCTTGGAATTTTATAGGCTTGCCTTCTGGAAATGGCCAACTTGGTTTGTGGAGTCAACAAGGTGAGCAGCCTTGCCGAAGAAGGTGTGGACCCCAGTTGCAATCACGACCGCCTCAATTTCACCTTGTTTACACGTCGAACCCGAATAGACACCATCTGCCGGTCCTTTTGTGACTGGCAGAGATTCTCCAGTCAAAGCAGACTAGCACAAATAAGAATGACAAAAAAAAATAAGACATCAAACAAAGAAACTCTGTGCACAAGCACATCACTCACTTTATTTAAAAGAAGGAAGTTATGATGTAAGACCTTTAAAGGCCAAAATATCATTCACCCCATTATATCAAAATATCAGAAGTGGGAGCAAGTAACAGGTTCTTATGGTAATATGAAAAAGGACAACATGATAAACTTTATAAAAAAAATTGGGCTAAAGATGACATTTCCACATTTCGCAGAGTTTGCTTTGGTTATTTCTATTTCTCCAGCTCATACATTACCAGGTATGGCATGGTACCTGCACTGGCCATAACCAAAAATAATATCACAAGAACTCGACTATAGGAAAACCAATTAATAAGCCAAAATGGTCATTTACCTGATCAATTTTTAAGGGATCTCCTTCAAGCAAACGAGCATCAGCAGGAACAATATCGCCAAGCTTGATGCTTATAATATCTCCAGGTACAAGGACGGCCGCTTCTTCCTCAGCCCAACGGCCATCTCTTAGCACCTAAACTTTCAGAAAATGACAATATAAATATAGATAAAACACTTGCATATAAACTTATCTTTTACCACATTTATTAAAAAAGTATTTTATATACCTTTGCCTTCGGAGCAAGACGGGCCATAAGAGCGGCGGCAGCATTGCCTGCATTGTTTTCTTCAATAAAACTTATAGTGGAGTTAATTACGAGAAGGGTTATGATCCCCACAAAATCCTGCCAATCTGGCGGTTTTCCCTGTTAACAAAAAACAAAATTTACAAGATGATTATAAAAACTAGGGGAAAAATATGTGTAGAAATGAGTTTTTTTCGACTCATTTACCCCTCCGTTGGCAAGTGCAATGGCCATGATAGCAGCAGCCTCCATGACCCATGACAGGGGATTCCACATAAACCCCAAAAACTTCAGAAATTTGCTCTCCTGTAAAATTAAAAATAAAAATATGTCAGAAATTATCGATACTTTCCCGAGGATTCTGAAAAATAAAGACAACTCAAAAGCAGATGCTTTAACATTTTGTCTGTGTTTGCTGTGTTGCCAATTTAACTAATTAATTAATTGGCACCAAGTCCAAATCAGAAACAAGACCGAAAAAGAAATATATATATATATATATATATATATGAAAGTTCTGGTAGGTTTAAAGAAGGAAACTCCAGAAGATTATAATTAACAGAAATTAAGAAAAAAACATGAAACTTAACAGATGTAAAAATCACATTACAACCATGTATTCAACATATTGAAAAGGAATCAATGACTCTCTAAAATAATCTTGAGCAGGTGTTCTAAAATAAGCCCCCAGTAAAAAACTAAAAATACAGTGAGTTGCCTAACAAACTATAGTTGAAGTTGAGCTGTATCCCGGATTTAAAAAAAAGAAAAAAAAAAACTTCTAGAAAGTGAAACTATCATCATAAGGAACCAAGAAATTTTGATACACACGCAAATTGAGAGTAAAGAAGAGATAGTTGTACTTTTTTCTCTTCCAGCTTATTAGGCCCAAAAATGGCAAGCCTCTGTTGAGCTTGCTCTGATGTAAGACCTTCCTTTCTACATCTCAAATTTTCAAAGACCTCCTCCAAGGGGATATTTTCCTGTTTAATTCAAAAATCAAAAGACCAAAGTCAATATTAATGCAACAATTAAAACAAATTAGGTTTTACTCTTGAATTATGGCTTTTTGAAGTAGGGCAGGCCTTGTATCCTTTAAATTAGCTGTTTCATTTATGCAGTTCCTTCTTCTGAATCAAAACTAATTGTAAAAAAAAGTTCAAAATAATAATAAAAATCTAAATTTTTGGTTTACATTCAGACAGTGTGTTTTACTTTCTTCTTTGCAACCACCTATTCCTCCTTCGTTTTTTTCCTTTTTACTTTACTAATACAACAACTTTACCCCCGCCTCTGTTTTCTTTAGAAAAACCGTAATTCAAAAGCTTGATAAGAAAATTGAGAAAAACACTTCTTAAGTGGTTAAGCACTCGCCCACATTTGCAGTTAAAAAAAAGCATGGGTAGAAATACCTCAAAAGATCTACAATCCCAAACAAAAAATCCCACAAATAAGGTAAAAGGCAAGAAAGGAAGTAGTACCAAATCGACTGACTCCTTAAGAACGGCCTCGAGATTTGCGCCTTTCTCGTCGCCTTTCTCATCCATGGTTTCGCTTTCACTGTTTCACAGAGTTTTTCTCTACTGATCTCTTATTCTTCTTCTTCCGTTGGTGGCGTTCTTGCAAAATGCTGTAACTGAACACAGTACGAAGAGAGAGGGGGAGAAAGAGTTGGTGAAATGGAAATCCAACTCAAGTGGGGAGAGCAAAAGGCGTTTCTTTAGGAGGCTATAAAGGAAGGGGAGAAAGGTGAAGTTCACAGTTCACTGGATAAAATACTAGGAATCGACAAATAAATAAAAGAAATGTGCAGGGTAGGCAGCGAAAAAACCGGAGATTGCGCTACTTTCACTGACAGGTATCAAAGCTATGTTGTGGGCCCTTATTGTCAGTGACGCATGGGTGTAGGTGATAACTTTTCGGTGGGAGTCGCGGTTCTGGTCCTGGCTTTTGGTTCTCTAAAAAAAACAAATGGAAAGATAAATAAATCCGGCTTTTGGCGCATGAACGGTCCTTTTTCTGAAATGACCTCATCAGAATTTCAAATTAGATTAGTTCTTTATAATGTGTATAGTGTAATGATGCGGACCACCCATAAGAAACCATCAAATGTCCTGTCTCGATACGGTGCCCACTGACTATATCATTTTCAAAATTTATCCTGATTTGCACGTCATGCATGTAACACAGTTTATTGTTCTCGAAATTTATAGAGAACTATATCTCTTAAAATTCTTCACTGTATACATGGCGCACAACACCACATATGAATTATATCTATCTATATGTTATCTTTTTGTTAATAGTTATATGGAAATTGTTACACTGTAAGAATCTTATTATCCAAATTCATTTCTTAAACAAAACATAATTTATAAATACTAAAATTTTGCAATATTTATTATGCTTAGAATTAAATATACACTAGAAAAAAAATAAGCACATTGAATAGAGCACTTTTCATTCAATTGAAAAGTCTTTATTAAATTGATTACAAAAATAAAAAAGTTTCTTTTTCTTTTCTTATTAATAGTTTGTTGTTGATTCTCGGACGAAATTTAAGGACTATCGTTATATTATGTTGGATTGTTTTTTTTTTTATTTCCTCGGACAAAATTTAAGGACTCGTTATATTATGTTGGATTTTTATTTATTTATTATATTGTTATAAAAACTGGACCATGTCACTTGATATACTTATTAATTGCACAATATTATTTTTTTTTTAAATCACTCTAAGATTGTTTTATTAATTGAACTTTTAATATATTGCAAATAAATTGATGTTATTATAATTATATAATAACTTTGTTGTGTATGTATTAAGCAACATTGTTCAATATATATTATAATATATTAATTTTGTTTGGAAAATGTTGAAAAAAAATTGTGCAAAATTATTTGCACTCATACTGTAATTCTATGAGTTGTTCATGTTTTATATACAATCAACAAAATTTATAACTTATGCTATTCTCTTCAATAAGTTAAGAACTAAACATATTGGGAGGAGATGCAACAATAGTATCACATGGGAGATGTATATCATCGACCATATTTCAGTGGGTCCTGAGTCCTGACAGACAGACCGTACGCTAAAGGACAGCTCAGAGTTCATATTTTTGTTAAATGATTGAATTATAATTAAGTACAATCTCTCAAACAAAAGTTTGTAGCAAGCATGATATTCAATTCTTTAATTTTTCATGGAGATTTTAAAAGATTTCACGGACGATTCGATTTCCCATGAAAATATGGAAACCGAATAAAATTATTAGTAATTAATGAGGTACTAGCTAGGCTTCCATTAAAAAAAACTTTCTCCAATTAGATGGATCAATGTTTTGGAAAATTCTGCATCATACTTCGTCACATTGGTATTTTAATAAATTTTAATAGGTTAGAAATATCCACATCGCTCATTAGCTTTGTGCAGCGCACGCAAGTCAAGTGTATTTTATTTTTCATTTTGGCTCTGTTGTATGTGTGCTCCGTGGGTACCGATTTTAACAGCTAATTTTTTAATTCTCACATATTTGAGGAAATAATAGAAATTTAAAAGATACACTTGACTTGGAGATAGATGTTGATAATTTTTAATTCTCACAGATTTGAGGAAATAACAGCTAATTTTTTAATTCTTACACATTTTTCATTTTGGACCAAATTGTCCATTCTCCGTTCCGATAAGGAAATAATAGAAATAGATTTCAAATCTTTTAAATTAGAAAGTTATTGGAGATCTGCCAGCATTAATTATACTAATAATTATTTATGTAATCTTACGCAAACAAAGAGTGATATTTCTATAAAGTTATTATTTTATTTAATAAATTATGTTCTAAACAGTATCATGCGGACAAAAAATGAATTTTTCAACAGGTAAATAATAATTATCAAATGTAATCCAAATAAAATATATAAGAATCAAACTATAATATATAAAAGCATATTATATGTTTTTTAACATAGAAGATTTCTTCAACTATAATACGACCAATAATTTTTCAACAAGTAAATAATAATAATAATAATTACCAAATGTAATCCAAATAAAATATATAAGAATCAAACTATAATATATAAAAGCATACTATATGTTTTTTAACATAGAAGATTTCTTCAACTATAATACGACCAATAATTTTTCAACAAGTAAATAATAATAATAATAATTACCAAATGTAATCCAAATAAAATATATAAGAATCAAACTATAATATATAAAAGCATACTATATGTTTTTTAACATAGAAGATTTCTTCAACTATAATACGACCAATAATTTTTCAACAAGTAAATAATAATAATAATAATTACCAAATGTAATCCAAATAAAATATATAAGAATCAAACTATAATATATAAAAGCATACTATATGTTTTTTAACATAGAAGATTTCTTCAACTATAATACGACCAATTGATATTCATTAAGATCCATACAAATTCAAACTATAAAATTAAGATGCTCTAACACCATTAAGTAAATCTTCACGAGTTTCGTACTTGAAATTGAGTAATTCAACTTTTTCAGCCTCATATTTGAATGAAATCGCCGACTCATCAATATCCATCTAGCAAACAAAAGAATATATAAAATAATTAACTTTTTTTTATTTGAACTATAATTTTATTTTTACAAATTACAGTTATACTTCTATCATGTAATTTTCTACAAAAATAAAAGAGAAACAGTTTGAGAATTTGTGAATACAGGATATAAACATTTCGAGATCTATCATAGAAAGTACCCATATGCTTTCCAATTTTTCTTTTCTAGAAACTAAACAATCGATTTGTTTTAACATATTGATGGTTTTTTTCTTTCAAAAAATAATAAGAATTGAATTATTGATTCGGTCCGGATAAAAGATGAACGAATCAAATTTGCAGTTACTTATTTTTAAATCTTCTGTGTCCCTAGTAAAAGTATGAAAAAAGGTGAACCAAATCATTAAGTCAGTTCAAATAGTTTGGCTCTTGTTTTTGAAAAAAATAAAAATAAACAATCACTATTTTTTTTTGACAAATCTATTTTTAAATTTCTAAAAATAAAAATTTGCATGTTTCCTGTTTGCGTGGAAACGCACAATTCGCAATAATTTTTTTGTCTAATTCACAATTCACAATCTATTTTTAAATTTCTAAAAATAAAAATTTGCATGTTTCCTGTTTGCGTGGAAACGCACAATTCACAATATTTTTTTTTGTCTAATTTATATAAGTTATCTACAAAATTTATTGGACGGTGGGTTGGCCGCGAGTGCTAACTTTCAAATCGAATCAAATATATGAGATATAATTTTGAAACTTTAAAAATCTTGACAGAGACTCTAAACGACTGGATTTTCAAAATTCAACCTGAATTTCAAAATTAGATACCATGCCAGACTTTTAAAGATTGGAGCGGTTTCAATAAATATCGGGCAACTTTTGATTTGATGTCTAATATATTAAAGGTATTTAAATTGTATCAAAATTCGTGCATAAATTTATTAGATGCACACATTTTAAATCAAATTATTAAACAATTTCGACCCAATATCAAATCGAATATCGACCGATGCACATTGGAGACCTTGTTCTTCATTCTCCAAGAGAAAGTAAGAGAGGGAACGCGTGAATTATATTAGTAAAATAAATTAATTTGTTATAACACGTGTATATATATAGAGAGAGTGACTAATATGATTTCAGTAGCATATGGGCCGAAGTGCTTACGGTTCAAATTTAAAATTTCAAAATCCAAAAAGTCGATCTGAACAGTTAGATGTGTTCTCCATATTGAAATGTGCTTGGAGATCAAATTTTACATTTTTTAGAATTTTTTTACTATTTATTAAGCCACTTTAAAAATTATATTAGTCACTTCGATTCATGTACTACTGAAATCATATTAGTCGCTCTCTCTATCTGTGTGTATATATTCATACATACTTTATGAAAAATACATGTATCTTTTTTTATCATCTCGTGGCCAGCTGACTCGGCAAGAAGTGTGCAAACATGTCCAGCCATGTCGCATATCCTTTTGGAAGATGCCATTTTTATTTAAAAATGTTAACTTTATGTTTTGAGGACTGTCACACATATAATTTTATATTTTATTATAAGGATATTTCTTTGTGGCGAGACATTCAGATTTTGATTTCTGTACACAATTTTGATTTTTATGCCAATCTTTTTTTTTTTTTGAAAGCTGCGAAGGTATGAGGGGGAATCGAACTCTCGACGTTTGGTATAACAGTCTTAGGACTTTTTTTCTGACCAACTGTGCTATCTTCCCTTTCATTTTTATGCCAATCTTCAAAGTCAGGTTTTTGTTTAAAGTATCAGACCAAATTTTCAAAATTTCAACTTTTGAGAATTTCAAATTTTTACAATTTCGTTTTTTAAAGTTAAATGTCCACAATTTTCCTCATTAAAGTCGATTCTTTTATTTTAGATAAAATTTTGCGAGTTTCAAATTTTTACAATTTCGCTTTTTAAGGTTAAATTCCCACAATTTTACTCATTAAAGTCAATTCTTTTATTTTAGATAAAAAATTTGCGAATTTCAAATTTTTACAATTTCACTTTTTAAGGTTAAATTCCCACAATTTTGCTCATTAAAATCGATTCTGATCATAGATATTGACCATCGATCGTGATTTGAAAAATAATTGATTGCAATTAAGTTTTCATTTTGTTTTTAGTAAAAATTGAAAATTAAATCATTCAACTATTAATATCTATAAAAAAAAGATAACCATATTATCTAGTACCGCACGTATTTGAGTTAATTTCATTACAGAGACAAAATTAGAAAATTGAGATTGAAAGAAATGGTAGCTAAATAAGTTATTGCAATGTAATTTTATTTTATAAGATGAATTAAAAAATATAAATAATTGTAAAAATTATAAAGTATAAATAATTGCAGCTAAGCCACATCCAGTCAACACATAGTTCCGCCCATGTAATTCCAATCGAACTATTCTTTAAAATTCACGCCTGATTAAATAAAAGTTCAAAACTCATTCCACCAGATTTGACACCTAACTTAATCTGAATTAAGCACATGAAAGATTATTTTTATTACTAAATCAGATACTACTAATTTTGGATGAAATTATTTTATGGTCAGGATCAGGTTAAAATCAAACCACGTGGGAGACATATATAGTGACCCAACACTAGTAGGTTTGGTAGGTCGCAGGTTGATTCTGATTTGAACTGACCGATCCTATTTAATTTTGATTGACTTTCAAGAAAGAATGATAGTCCAAAATCCATCAACTGTACCTGTAATGATGTCAGAGTGCATAATCCGCCAGCATATTAGCAGTCGTTAAGGGTCTCTTACTGTTTACATGGGAGAAATTTTTTCTCACATAAACAGTAAATCACAGTTTAAACTGGACATATTTATATGCTCATTTTTATTCTCTGAAGGAGGCCGAATATGTCCTAAGAGAATTCTTTGTCTTGAATAATTAAGTAAAACTGCTATCTTATATAAAAATGTATGATATCTCAGATGCGTCACGCGGTCGTGGAATGAATTCATATCATCTAAAGTAGCTTAAATTTTAAATTTAGATTTGGAAAGTCGTATATGCGCTTTGAATTGAATATTAAAAGGTATTTACTTTGTTGGATTGATCCGGAGTTTGATCAGACGGTTCAAACCTAAACACAAAATTTGAGTTACTTTAGAGGATTTGGACTCGTTGCGGAATATGAGTCCTGATCCAAATCAAATCAAATCAAGTTTCGTTCAGTTTAAAATGTAATCGTCATTTATCAAAATTTTCTTGAAGCATAATTAATAAAATTTGTCTTATATTTGATGAAAAAATAGACTACATTTCCATTGACCCCCAAATTTTGATAAAAACCTTAAAAGTAATGATAAAGCAGACGTACATAAAATATGTAAGCTGAAAGGACTCTTAAAACTAAATTCCTGTGGATATCCAACTTTTATGGAATATTTACTTATTGTTTCATTAAATATTATTCAAACTAAAGCATATAGATATTTTAAAATTATTTGGATAGTTGGCTGATGTCAAATTTGATTGGTCATTCATTATAAATAATGTTATTTAAAACTTTGCGTTAAAAATATTAAATTGTTAGATAAAAGGCTAAACATGTATTCAAATTTAATACACTTGTTATTTTAGAAAGAAAAACACATCTACAATTTAGTTTCAATATAATTAATACTTTTCGATATAGCAAATTGATGTACATAAAAGTTCGACGTACATAGAACTATTCTAAAGATATATGCACTTTTTTTTTCACACACAAAACATGAGCGCTGAAATAATGAAAAAAATATTATATGAAAATTGGGTAAAAAAAAAAATGAGGTGCAATTTTGCACCATCGTATTCATTTAAGCAAAAGAGAAGTCAAAATTAAATAAATATATCTACTTAAATTTTCACCAAATATATATATTTAAACAAGTGTTGTTTAAAAACTACGCAGCTAGTGTTACCATCATTCATAAAACTATTTTGTAAGCAAAATGTTATTTGTTCCGAGCATATTATTTATTTTATTTTTATGTCATGAATTTAAAGAAACCAGTCTTCTCAAGCTTTCATCTACCATAATTTTTTCTTAATTATCTCCAGAATTTAGGAAATGGTTATATATAATTTTTTTTTAAATTGGCTGATTTTCATGCATTTTTTTTTAAATTGACTGATTTACAATACATAAAAGTTATATTCTTTGGGCATTCAAATGAGAAATAACTTCCATGGAAGAGCCAGTTTTTTTAATAACATAAAATTATTGTAATTGAAATTCATTATAAAACTATTAAAAATCTATCATTATTCTTTTCTATTTGTTTAATGAAAGACTAAATGTTGTTCAAGTTGATCAAATTTGATGCATGTGTTATTTGAATACGAAAAAGAACCCATCTATAATTAAAATTATGATAACTACCTCTATTAATTACGATGACAAGAACATGTCACCACATACATATCTTCCAATCAAAATTAAATTAAACATTTCTAAAAGTTTGAGAGAAAGATGGATGGTTTTTCTATTTCACTGAATTAATTTAAAAGTTTGTCTCTGTCTAGTATTTATAGAGTATGACAATCTAGAGTAGAACTAGGGTGCTCGGTGCTCCTAGGATTACCAAGTCCCTTTGTACTCTTAACTCTAAAATTTATCGGATTAATTTTGAACGACGAATCCAAACCGTTGAAATCTTTCTATCTTACGAGTGATGCATCTACATGTAAAAATTTTAAAGTTTCGAATTAATTTAGTATAAAGTCAAGTGGTCAAAAGGCTTCCAAAAAATGAATGCATTAAAATTAATTTGAAAACATTCTAATTTTGACCACTTGACTTTATACTAAATTAATTCGAAACTTTAAAATTTTCACATGTAGACGCATCACTCGTAAGGCAGAAGGATTTCAACGGTTTGGATTCATCATTTGAAATTATTCCGGTAAATTTTAGAGTTAAGAGTACAAAAGGACTTAGTACTCTTAGTAGCACCGCACCCTAGTTCTACTCTAACAATCTATGTTAACTTAGACTATACAATTTCTGACTATGGTTACCAGAATAATAGAAATTATCTAACAAACGTCTAACAACATCTTAACAATAATATTATTTCTAACAAATATTTTAACAGCCTATTAGCTCTAACTAACTAACTAACTAACATTTTGATCTCTTTGATTAGCTCCAATAGAATCTGAACTACTATTGTCCATTGGATTTCTATTAGTACCCATCAAGCGCATCAGGCAGTACGCACATTGGACTTCGAATGTCGGAAGAAAAAGTTCCGATGTAACCAATATCTCAATGTATGTTTAGGTCTCTTTGAAAATAGAAAGAAAGAAGATAATTCAAACAAATCATATAGTTGGCGTCAATCAAGATGTATTCATTATTTCATTATCATTAATTATTTCTATCACAGAGGTATATACAGTCATGTGTATATACAGCCATGTATAAATTAAGTACACAGTAGTTGTAAATGAAGAAAAAAATGGAGATATAATCTGATGAATTCACATCCTCTAAACAATTAGTGAATCCGGACCATTTTTTTTAACTTGGCATGAATTTCAAAGCTCAAGAATACTGCCCTGCACTAGCCCGAATCCCAAAACGGTGAGATTTAATCTCAAACCGTAAAGTGAGGCACATCCTCTACAGTATGGGAGATCAAACCACAAGCGCTAATCAACGTGGAAACAAATACAGAAGTTGCTGGAAGTTTGGCAGGAATATGCGAGAATCACCTTTCCGACCATCCGATTTAAATTTAAAATTCAATATTTACATGCTTATTTAAATTATATGATGTACATATTACGTTTAAAAAATGATGAGATCAATTTAATACATTTTTTTTACTGTGCATTAAGTGATTTGAAGTTTCGGTAATTTAAAAGTAACGGTCATTGATGAATCATTAAATGAGTTTTTTTTTTTTTTTTTTAAATAAATCTAGAGATCTAACATCTATATTTCATTAATCAAGACACAAAAAGTGTCAGTTGTTACATAAGAGAAAGTAAACAAAAAATGAAAGAAAGAAAGAAAAAAACGGAAACTCATAAAAGAAAAGAAAAAACACAAAATAAGCATTTTTTTTCTATTTATATTTTGTAGCTTTCACTTAGGGCTTGTTCGGTTATTGCACTGTTTCCGTGAAAAAAAAAATTTAGTTGCTGAATATTTTTTTCTCACGTGAATAGTACTTTTCAGTTCAATTTCCGTGTCTATGCTCATTCCCAATAGTCTGCCGAACGTATCATTATTCTATCCTGTGTCAATTGGGAACCAGAATCTATATTCATCCATTATTTTAACTGCAAGTTGTGGAGGTGTTTTGATCTTTTCTACAAAGATCTGCCTACACCTCTCTCCATATGACAAATGCCATAATTATACGGATATAAATTTGAGATAGAAGTAGGTCCGATGGGCATCGGACCTACTTTTAGATTCAATTAGTTCTATAACTGTACGATTAGCATAAAGATTGGTGTGCATGAAAATTGAAACAGACATGCACGGATATTAATGTACTTAGTACGGATTTTGATGCAATCGAATGGTCATTTCACCCATCATACCAAAGTAGGTCCGATGTACATCGGACGTACTCTGAATTCGATAAATTTGTTGTTATTTGAAAGGGATAACAGGTCCCGATCTCAGCGGATGATCTTTGTCAAAATTCTCATATGAAAAAAAAAAGATTTTTTTTTTTTTAGATTTGTGCATGTGAAACTTTGAGATAGGAATAACCTGTTATCCCTTTGGAATAAGGAGTAACAGCAGATTTACTGTCTTCTGTGCCGATCTCAATGTAGCATCATATATAATATCTGACATTGATGAAAAACTGGCAAGTATTCAAAGTTGGCATTTGTCTATGTGTATCCCTTCTCCTACATCAATTGGGGTCCGGATCCCCTAATGTAACTCAATTTTTGGGTTTTGCATCGGGATTATTCGATTCTAATTCGTCGCTCATAATTATTTCGGGATCCGAATTCGCGTCTCGGGATATGTACACTCATTACCGAATGGATGGTCTCGGATTTGAATCAGACGGTCCCAATTTAAAACCCAACTTTTGGGTTACCTCACTGGATCTGAATTCCATCAATTGGGCATAGCTCACAAATCAAGGAGGTATCTGGGCTCCATATTAACCAAGGAAATCAGGCACCTAAAAACAAGACTAGCATTTTTCTTGTTTTCGGTTTTAAATTATTGTGTGCAATTTATTGTTTTTCTAGGGTGTTTTCTACTTAATTCAGTAGAATATCTTGTCAGTAGTTTCTTCCTTTATCTTTTATTTGTAGCAATATAATGAAACAATTTGTTTAATTTACAAGTAATGTCTAAGGGCTTTTCCTCAAAAAAAAAAATGCATATCCCTTCTTACATTTTTTATGAGTCTTAAATAGTACATTTATTATCAGGCCATGTGTATATCAAATAATACATTTTTTTAATCACTTGTGGATTGAATTGAAAAAATATTGTTTTGATTGTCAAGATAATTATTTTCATTTGATCCCTTTATCTATGTGTGTGTAGAGTAAATCTAGAGTGTGATGTGCTCACCAAGAGGGTTTGGTGAGCACAACTCCAAAAGTATATCGAATTGGCTTCAAATGACGAATCCAAACTGTTAAATCCATATACTTTATGAGTAATGCATGTACATGCAAAATTTTGAAAGTTTCGAATTCATTTGCGACAAAATCAAGCGGTCAAAGTAATGAATTTTTTAATGAGTTATTTTATAAGTTATTTTATATATTCATTTTTTATCATTTCTTTGACCACTTGACCTCATAGCAAATGAATTCGAAACTTTCAAAATTTTGCATGTAGATGCATTACTCATGAAGTACATGGATTTCAACGGTTTGAATTCGTCATTTGAAGTCAATCCGATATACTTTTAGAGTTGTGCTCATCAAACTCTCTTGATGAGCACATCACACCCTAGCTTTACTCTCTCTCTATATATATTACTGGTGATAATAAAATATTATAATAGGTATTATATTGTATTCATAATAACAACAAATTAATTACATCCTAATCAACATAGGATTATCTTTTTTCTTGGGTGAAGGAGATATTTTTCTTTACGGACGGAATCAATCCAATTGAAAAATTAAAAACCAGAAAGACTTTCCTTTGCAAATTTAATCTCTTTTGTTTTAAAATTTTATGGCTCGATTTAGAATAATAGGTTCATACTTTTCTATCTACAAAAAACTACAAAAATAACGGTTTGGTGAGCATTTTCTCTTAGTTCAAAGGTGAAATTATTTATTGATGGAATTTTTTTTTTATCTAATGTACAGCTTACTATCATTATATTTTTACATTTTATGATCTTGTTATCTGAACCAGAAAAAAAATGTATCCCATGATTTTTAAAAGCTGGAAAAAAAAATCAATTGGATTCCATCTCTTTCAGTCTTTCTAGATAATTTATGCAGATAAGTCCTCTTGAAAACCTTTGGATTCCATATTTTTATAAAAATTGAGAGGTCACCAAGCAGGTGGGATATATTGTGTTCCGAAAATTTTATATAAGAGATCATTTGGCCTCACATTTATTTTGTTCTTTGGTGTCACTTCACAAAAAATCATATAAATGTACCAAACCTGTCGGAGCTACATAAATTCATATTTGATTTTATTCTGTCCATGAAAATTTAGAGGTCGCTCATATTTTGATAATATTTGAGTGATAGTTTTAATTTTTTTTTCTGTTACCCAAAATATATTTGAGTGATAGTTTTAAATTGCTAGATTTCATGTTGAACTTTGTTTACGTCATTTATCAAGTATTTCATTGTTTATAAATTCTAATTCTATAAACTAACCATATTGAATTGGTGCGATTTTGGTTGATGAGTAATAATGCGACACCGGAATTGGAGGTGGTCGGATGGGCATCGGATTAAATTTGGTCTGATATCCAATCAAGAATTACTCGATTCATGCCAAAATTCATGAGGATAATTTTAAGATTCGCACGTATTAAAGACGTATGGATCTTAATAAGTCTAACGACTCTGATCGAATTTGATCTGATGCACATTTTACCTGCCCTCTCCTGCGATGCCGAGTTTGCTCATGGCAACACTTAATTGATCGGAAAAGAGATCACCTGCCCCCGAAGGGGGGGCAGGATTTTCCTGCCCCCAGTGAGGCTGACATGTGGGTCTAGACGGGTTTATAAATTTAAATATTAGTTTTTAGTTTTGATGTGGACCCACATATCAGTGACTCAGGAGCAGAAAAATTCTGGAGACAGAGAATTCAGTTCCTAATTGATCATGTCTTAGAAATAAAAATAAAAAAAATAAAATAAGAATCAACACCAATCAACCATGAATCAATCAAAACTTCGAGAGAAATGTCACTAAAGGGTAGCACCAACTTTTAGCACCATTGTACTTGTCTTTTTTTATTAAAGATGAGGATGCTTAATTAAAGTTGATAATGATATAAAGCAACAAAAGGGTTTGTGTAATGACATAGATGGCATTAACTTGATCCAAAGTTATCATGATACTGTATTTTTTGGACATTTGCATGGTTATAATTGTGACCGAACAAAATAACAAATAGAATGTCTAAAGTGCAAATCAAATACCAATCAACAATTATTCAATAAATAGGACCGCATCAATTAACAATCTAGCCGGAGGTGCTAACTGATCGGATATTATCTATCCGTATCTGAATTCATATTAAAAAATTTACAGATTCAATATTAAATACGTATACGGATATGATTTATGTAGATACGAATATGTATATGATTTATACATATATTAATATAGATATAGTTTCAATTTTAGAAGCGGACACGTACAAATACAGATAATTAACTGTATCTGTATTTTTGAATTTTTCGGATATTTATTTGTTTGATTATAAATATGTATAGTTATTCATATATGTATTTTTTTTTTACCTTTTTATATAATTGCTTATTTTAGAATCATATATGTTTGGACTTTATAAAAAAGAATATTATTTTTTTATGATATCTTTTGATTAAAAATACGGTAATATTCGCGATTGATTTTTGTTAACGAGTCGTGCAATATCAAGATTAATTCAAGAAAAAATATTTTGCTCATCGTAATGATTGAATATCCAAATATTTGGCAGATTAACAGAAATGTTATTATATATAAGAATTGATCCCAAAGGCACAAGATAACACAGAAAAACATAAAAACTGAATATATGTTTTTCTCTTTAGAAAAATATAAATATGTGTGTCTTCTCTTCTTTTTCTTCCACCATCAAAGAATAGAGAAGAGAAATTCATTAGTAAATTTGGAATGATTTATCAAGGGCCATATCTTGCTGTCTTGGAAGACATATTCCACGACCATACGACACAAAGGCGAGAAAGACTTATTGCCATTGTAGACTTGTCTCGTGTCCACGGAAACGGCTGTTGCTCTACCAAAACTTTGGATATTCCATGATAAATGTTATGGAAACAGGTATTATGCTTCGCATTTCTGATTTATGTTTTGGGTCTCTTTGGCATATGATGGACCTTAGATTAAGGTGAGAAACTGTTTCTCCTTCTCCGGAATGTAAGTGTTTGATCTCTAATAAGATGTAATTGTTTTATCTCTAAATTGAACGTAATTGTTTATCATTTATAATTTCCCAACATTTATGTCTTATCACTCTCCTTATCTCTACCTCTAGAAATCTATCTAAACCCCCTCCTTTGACACATATACAATTCACAATCTATAGATTCACGCTCTCTTCTCTTCTACCTTCACAAATTTATCTCAACCCCATTCTTCCTCCGTAAATCCTTTTCTCACTCCGCGTATTCAAAAATCAACAAGAACACCTATTTATTTTTGTTGAAATTAGATTAGTTTTTGTAATAAGTGTCGAGTTTATGGGGTAATTCCATAATCATTTTATAATTAATGCCTACATGTTTGATTTTAAAATAATTATACATTAAACCCGCATGCGTGATAGATTATTTGTTCTCCATAGTAGTAGACTAATAAATTTCAGATCAAGATAATTCAAAACAAATAACTTATAATTCCTTCTTTGCATAATATAAAAACAAAAAATTCAAAACAACATTGTCAATAACACTGTTAATATCTTTAGTCGTGAATTTTGCGGTCTCTTTCGGTACATTAATTTTCAAAAGCAAATGTTGTCCATATATAAGACTGTTAATACAAGTCTTGGACTTATTTGTCTCACACTCACCATCACAGTTACCCGTGAATGAGGTTTTGTATTTATTATAATCAACACAGAAAAATTAATTAAATCAAATTGTTCTCGGTCGGCGGTCGCTTTTGCGAAAAGAGAGAAAATTCAACGCACCGTCAAAACCTCCGGCGTCACCGAGTCGCAGAGAGCGCCAAACGTTTGGGCCCAACTCGTCACCTAAATGTACGGACGCGATGATTTTCATAGCATTTAATTTTTAATTCGGGTTTATTGAAAACTCCGTACGTACGGACGACCGGTTGTCCTCTTTTTACGGAATTGGTCCTTTATCTTGTCTATATTTCTTAACGGCTCCAACTAGTACACAGAAACCGTACCGCACTGAGGACGTATTTGCTTGGTATCTCCAACATCATCCCCTAATTTGTCAAGATGACAAAAGGAAAAGAAAAAAAATACGCTCCCTGTTTTTAAATAATACAGAGTGAAATTCATGAGGGTTTAACTTGGTACGATATTTGTATAAAAAAAATAAAATCTACTAGTGTGGTGGTTGTATGGTCTGCGTGCGTGTGTTTCTTCCGTTGCAATGACTTGTGCTCAGGGGACGGAACTAGTGCCTGGGCCAGCTTGGGCCCTAGCCCCCTTTAACCTAGAAAATTTTCATATATAGCAGTTGAGTTATGGGTCCTTGGACCCTTAGTCCGTTGCACCCTCAGCCTGTTGGCACCTCCTAATTTTCATTCCTAGTTCCGCCACTACTTGTGCTACAACATTTATTATTTTTATAAATTAAGAAATAAGAATTGTATTTTTCGAGATTGCAATTACAAAGTTGTCTTTTTTACTCTTCAATTTACAATGAATCTTGCGAAAATTATATCCTAATTTTCATGATAGTATCATCCGTGGGTTTTCATATTGCACACAAAAGTTTCATAGACCCAACAATTTTTATTTTATACTAGGTTTTCTGAAGCTATTGTTATTGAGTAATATATGTCATGATTCTTTTAATAATGTCCTGAATCCTGATTAATCTCCAATATTTCACGTAAATTTTCTTTGTGAAGTACATTAACTTTCTTAACTTGAATTATAAAGTGATAATCAATTTTATGGATGCATTCTGTGTAGGAGGTCGCACGTTCTATATTGAATTGGAAGATATTTTGTGAATATTTTAAATTGAAAGTCTTTGACTCTTATCTTTTTTTTTTTTTTTTTTTAAAATATAGTTTTATGGATACCCAAAGAATTTACAATATTATAAGACATCCAAAAGTAGATAAGAGCATCTAAAACGGTGATTGTTTTTGGACTGTTAATCTAATGTGTTGATTGCTAATAGAATTATTAGGATGTAGTACAATTTCTAAATTAACAAATTTACTTTAACAGAAAACGTTTGTTTAATGACATGTGGCTAATTAATTAGCTGAAATTAATTATAGTGCTCTCCCTCTCTTTACAAAATTAATTGTTGGGATAGAGTAATTTAGAAATTATAAATCTCTAATTGCTGAACTCAGTGACATGGCTAAATTACAATTTCTAAATATTTTGTGGGTTGGAGATGCTCTAATATTGTCCAAAATAATTAAACCTCTGTCTGATTAAGAATTTTAGTTATGTCACAAACAAAAATTAAGATAATTATTTTAGTCTCATTTTCGCGTTATTGAGTCAAAAATAAAGGATAAATAATTTTTATGATGTTCAGCTATTGGAGAATCGGTCTATGATCTAGTGGCAAAATCACAGCTCTCATGTGAGAGGTCATGGATTTGAAATCCACAAAGTGAAGACATTCTTTGTAATATAAACAAGAATTTGAAAGAATGTTAGGTAGTTTAACTTCCAACTTATGATCTAAAAAAAATGTAAACTATTTTTTTCTGGAACATACTATTTCTATTAATAAAGGAATGGCGTTTTTCTGTATTATTACTGCTTAAAACCTGATACAATCGTAGGAACAAGATAAGAATCAATATGTTCACAGATATTTCTAACTTTGATAAGTACGATTCTCAATTTAAAGCATATGCGAAAATTCCATGAAAGAGGATCCACTTATAATATTCTATAGTTATATACCATATTCTATAGTTATAATATTGATTCAGATTATTTAACATAATATCTATATTAAAATGTACTTAGAGACTAAATTTTACATTTTCTTAAATTTATTTACTATTTATTAAGATGAATACAAAATTCAATGGTCTGAAAATAACAATTTTGTAAAATACTTAATAAAGAGTAGAACTAGGGTGCTCCTAAGTTCACTAAGCTCCTTTGTGAACTCAACTCTAAAACTTATCTGATTAACTTCAACGACGAATCTAAACTGTCGAAATTTTTCTACCTTATGAGTGATGTATCTATATATGAAAATTTTAAAGTTTAGAATTAATTTATTATAAAGTCAAGTGGTCAAAATTAGAAGGTTTATAAATTATTTTTAATGCATTCATTTTTTAGAAACCTTTTGACCACTTGACTCTATACAAATTTTATTTCAAATATAAATATTTTTGCATGTAGACGCATCACTCGTAAGGTAGAAGAATTTCAACGGTTTTGATTCATTGTTTGAAGTCAATCCAATAAATTTTAGATTTGAGTTCACAAAAGAGTTTGGTGAACTTAGGAGCGCCTTAGTTCTACTCCTTAATAAATAGTAAAAAAAATTTAAAAAAATAAAAAATTTGATCTTCAAACATATTTTAATATAGTTATCACGTTGAATGATTTGGATCGACTACTTAGATTTTAAAAAATTATTGAAAATTATTGTATTTATATTGTAAATGGATTCCTTCTAGATGGAATTTTCGCATATACTTTAAATTGAGATTCCCTACTTGTCAGAGTTAGGAATATTTGTCAATATATTACTATTTATCTTGCTCCTACGATTGTATCAGTTTTAGCAGTAATATAATAATAATAATAAAAACGCCATTCCTTTATTAATAGAAATAGTATGTTCCACTTTACTCTTTTAAATTATTGATTCGTCATAAATAACCTCTCAATCTTTTATTCTTGACGAATCATTTCCAATCCAAAAAACTAACCCAAAATATTAATATGTCTCATAATTATTAATTTAATGAGAAATGACCAAACTACTCTTGAAGTTTATATCGTATTTATTAAAAAAACAATATTAAACCTATCTAAAAACAATTAGACTATTTATAATAACAAAAAAAAAAAGAATAATATCCCTGAAGAACACCAAATTGATTAATCTCTATTTTATCGTTTCATATTTCCTTTGTATGTTTTATTTCTTTTATTGAAAATAATTTTTAAATAAGATAAAAAATACTGGATAAGTTAGATGGATGATAGGCCTAAATAGAATATTGGAGGCCCATATGTCACAATTGATTAAGTTTATGAGAATGAAATTGTTTATTAATTATTTTTAACAAATTATTTACGCTTCATATTGAGAAGCATATTATTTATTTGATAGAAAGAAATAAAAAAATTAATAGTTATTTTTTATACTTAAAGGCTCTATGAGCAAATTTATCTTCTATTTACTACACTACATATTTTCCCTTCTTAAGTTGTTTGCTTTATAATTAGTTTTTATTTGCTCTTGTCTCTGTCGTTCTCTACTCTCCAGTAATAATTGCTAAGTGATCACTAAAAATAATTAAAAATTAACTGTTCGAATCTAGAATTTAGAAATTAAAATGAACTTATTTTGTACCTAGTGCCTGATAATTATTTTATTTTATTTTCTTAATTCTACATATGCTTATATCATGAAAAAAAAAATACATAATTGAGTCTTATACACGTCTGAATTAGATAGCAGTCACATCCAATTGCGTCTAAAATTAAAACTTGAGATTTAATTTGACGAACTCCTTTGACAGAACATTATTTTATTTTTTTAGTGAAACAGATGGGTCAAAATTGTAACTTGGTTATAAAACTTAAATTAGGTAGTAATAGCCATCTCCAAAATGTTAACATAATTATGAACATGTTTTAAAAAATAATAATAATTTTAAAAAATATTTTTTTAATAAGTTGAAAATCACATGACCGTACAAGTTACTATAATCTTTAAAAAATAAAAATTAATGGTTGAAATTATCTAAATCTAAACGCCAGATCACGGTAGGTACGGAATCACGTGGCATGTCCTGTTTATATATATATATATATATTCCATCATGATTTTGGAAGCAGTTGCCTCTTTTGAATTTTTTGACCGTACAAGTTAGTCAATTTACCGTACTTGAAATAATTATTGCACCGTACATGTTAGTTAGTCTTGGTGAATCTGAGCTAAAATTACGGTGCGAATTCAGAGGTATTAGTGACTGATTCAAAGAGCGAAGCGTGTCATAGAAAAAAAAATTCAGAGGTATATATAATACAATCAGGAAAAGGGTTAGAGGTGCCATGTGCCAATTGATGGTTTATTATTTTTTAAATGAAAATTTATACGGGCTGGTTATGAGCAAATTTTCAGTACTGAAATTCACTCGACCCAGTAAATATCAAATTGGTCTGATCCGATAGCAACCATGGTTCAGTAATTTTCATTCTCTAATTTGATTATTTTTTTTATGTACATGAGGCTATATCGTCCTTTAATGTATTAGTGACTGATCAATAATTTTCATTCTCTAATTTGATTGTTTTTTTATGTTCATGAGGCTATATCGTCCTTTAATGTATTAGTGACTGATCAGTAATTTTCATCCTCTAATTTGGTTGTTTTTTTATGTACATGAGGCTATATCGTCATTTAATATATTAGTGACTGATGTTGGGTTGATTGTTTTCATTTCTATTTCAGTTCATTGAGACAGATTTAGTTGTATCATGACTAGTTCAGTTGCTTGTTAGAGCAGCTCTGCTGTTGTTACTCTTCAATTTTTATCGCACAAAAGGGAGAGAGAGGAACTAGATGGCACTGGAAAAGGAGAGAGAACTGTCGGACTGGAAAGCAAACTTAAGTTTATTTTTTCACTGATTCAGCGTTATGATCCGCACTGATATTAACAGAGATCAAAGGGTGAAGAATTTGGGTGGGTTTGAGCCCTCCTCATTTTATATTTATACTAGCAAGTTGAAATTCCACCGCATGAACGGGAAAATTATCAAGTATTCGGTTGTTTCATCTGTTTTGATTAGGTTTGAAAGTGGAATTTATAAAATATATAAAATATATAAAAATAACATTCAACCAGCCAAAGCGAGGATAGAAGTTATTTCTATTATTCTTTTTATTTTATTGATATGTGTATATAATGAGGTTATGTTGAACGGAAGCCGTCCATCTAACATGCTTTCTTCATACGTAAATGTATTTTAAAACTAAAATTTTACAAATTTTACTATTATTAAGATGTCAGATTATTTTTGAATAGTAATTTTCTATTTTTTAAAAGAGGAGAGTTCAAATGTAACATCTTATTGTGCTCTAATACCACATTATTTATGTCCATTTTCAAAGTCCAAACAGTCGATCCGATCTGCGCAATATGATTTTTATAATAAAATATGCTTGAAAACCAAATTTTATATTTTTTTAGAATTTTTTTACTTTTTTTAGATAGGTACAAAATCATTGTTTTAAGGAGATTCTGGACCATCAGATAAAGTAATATTGTACATATGTAAAAAAATAGTAAAAAATTCTGAAAAATATAAAATTTGATCTCCAAGCATATTTTATTATGAAAATCATGTTAAGCGGTTCGGATCGATTGTTCGGACTTTAAAAACAGAGATAAAGGATGTGGAGAATATTAGAGTACAAAATGATAGTGCATCTGAACTCTCATCTTATTAAAAATAGTTACATTTTTTTTCAAAATTATAAATTTGATTTAATGTGAAAATCATATAAAGTTATCCGAATCCACTTTCAATTTTAAAAAGCAAGATTCATCATGTTATATTATTTTAATTATCAATGTAAAAAGTTTTTCCTTTAAGCAATCACAAAATTTGCAAATTATTTACAAATAATATTTTTTTATGACGACGAACAAACTTTGACTAAAATTTTACGATTTTTTTTCTAATTTTCTGAATTATTCGTGAATTTTTCCCTAAGTTTTTTTTATTTTTGCTCTTGTGAGACTGGGATTTTCAGTCTGGATAATTTCGAATCATTCCGAATTATACCTGAATTATTTATAAATTACAAATTTTTAACTTTGTCAAATCAAACTCGAATAATTCATTTGTCACTGTACGAAACAACACCTCTGCATTTTAATTTTATGAAAGACGACAATGAAGATAAAAAAGAAAATATACGCAATTTATCTCATGGATTCATGTGAGGGGGATAAAGAATCTTTTCGATGGAATATGGACCGCAGAGATAAGATATTTTTTTAATTCTCTGCATAGCCACGTGTCGGTTTCAGTATCGGGCAATGAGGCGTGATTATCTCAAGTGTAGATACCAAGGAAGATTTTATTATTATTATTATTATTTTGTTTAACAAACCAAGGACGAATTATATTCGCTTGCAGTTGAGTCAATGTACTTTTTTAATTAGAAGATTAAAAGTTGTTTTAGCATATCAGTTTTCTTTCCTAGGGGTATCTGTAAAGTTGTCAACTTTAACAGATTTTTTGGATTTGGAAAAAAGAAAAGAAAAAAAGATTTGGTGCCTCCCGAATCCGGATATCTCATTAAAAATTACAAAGATTTCTGGGTAGGTAATTAGAGGGTGCAAAGTTGGTAAATTCAGAAAATTGAGATAAAAACATGGTAAATAAATGTTCCCTAATTTTATTTTTATGAGAAGAATTAATAGTATAATTTTCTCTTATAAAAACTAAAATCTTGAAAGATAAAATTAGAAAATTTGAGAGATAATTTAATAGAAACAATAAAATAATAAAATAAAGGCATTGGATTATCAGTAAAACAAAACTTATGCAAAATATAATATTATTTATGTGTTGGGACAGAGCTAGAGACATATAGTCAGAGGTGGAGCACCTTGAACTGGAGCAGACAGTTGCATATTTTGGATTTTGAAAACGAGATATAGATCTATGTATGATCGAGTTATTACAACCTATGAAGAAAATTTTGTCTATTTCTAGACAATTCACAATTTGAATTAGATAATTCATGGCAATCCACAACCCGCTAGTTATATTTTTTCTTTTTTGCCTACCACTAATAAAAATTATAACTATGTACCTGTATACAGAAAAACATCGTAGCAACATAGGAGATGCCCGAAGATGCTCAAAATTAACTGTGTTGTCTCATAAATTCAAAGAATTACACTATAATTATTTTATAAAATGTTATTTCAATTAGTTCCAAACTCGATGTGCCATGATTAATAAAGAAGAAGGTTATAATCTTGACCTCAACTTATTCATCTCAAACTCTATCACTGTTTATATATATATAGAGAGAGACTAATATGCTTTCGGTAGCATATGGGCCGAAATACATCCAACTCTTTTTTCGATTTTCGAAGTCCAAAACGCCAATCCAAACGTTAGATGTGTTCTTTATATTAAAATGTGCGTGAAGACCAAATTTTACATTTTTTGAAATTTTTTTTTACTATTTATTAAGCCACTTTGAAAATCGCTAATCCAACGATGGCTTAACCCAATAGTGAAACCGTTGGATCAACGATTTTCAAAGTGGCTTAATAAATAGTAAAAAATTCAAAAAAAATGTAAAATTTGGTCTCCAAGCACATTCTAATATAGAGAACACATCTAACCATTTGGATCGACGTTTTGGACTTCAAAAATCGGAAAAGGAGTTGGATGTATTTCGACCCATATGCTACCGAAAGCATGTTAGTCGCTATAGGTGCGTTTGGATGAATCAAGAATAGTGCAAGGATGCTATTCTAATTTTGAGAATAGTAGCTATTCCAACATTTTGTAGAATTAGTAGAATAGTGAGCAATCTCAGTATCCCACAAAAGACAAACAAAGAATAGTGGCTATTCGCTAATCCAAACACACCCAAACGTAGACTAGTAGCTCAGAATAGTGCTAATCCGGAATAGTAGCTATTCTTCACCCACCCAAACGCACCTATATATATATATAGAGTCCGGCTAATGTCATAACGTTATAATTTCAGCCTAAGCTATAACGAGTCAGTTTTTGCAATTTCAAAGTCCCAAAAGTCGATCCGAACAGCTGAACATGTTCTCCATATTAAAATGTGCTTGGAGACCAAATTTTACATTTTTTGGAATTTTTTTACTATTTATTAAGGCACTTTGAAAATCGTTGATCTAACGGTGGCTTAACCAAATAGTGAAACCGTTGGATCAGCGATTTTCAAAGTGGCTTAATAAATAGTAAAAAAATTCCAAAAAATATAAAATTTGGTCTCCAAGCACATTTTAATATGGAGAACATGTTGAGCGGTTCGGATCGACTTTTTGGACTTTGAAATCGCGAAAACCGACTCGTTATAACTTAAGCTGAAATTATAACGTTATGACATTAGCCGGACTCTCTCTCTCTATATATATATATATTTACATTGGACCTTTTTCTATATGGACCTAAATATAAAATAACAAAATTTGTAATAAATCTTTTTGTTTCCTAGAAAAATGGCGCAAATCACACTACTGTTTCTATAATTTTAGTTCTTATGTAAAAGGCTAAAAGCTGAAGAAAAAATCTCAAGGTTAGATCCAGAACTTGTATTTATTGAGTAGGGCAATTCGATGGACATGGACATGTGATCAACTTCAGCTTATCTGTTTTTCAATCTCTATTAAGATTTGTGTGCACTTAATTTACATGAAATTTATGAATTTGAAATTATTCGTGTGAATCTTAATACGGATCAAAAGGACCCAACTAAATATCAAACCAAATTTGATCCGATACCCATCAAACCACTTCTGATTTCACATTTAATATAAAATTGATATTTTCTCATGTAACCTTAACAAAGTTGTCCAAGATGTCATATATGAGGAGGGTTCTAATATCTCATTTTTTTCATACTTCATAATGCCATATATTTTATATCTTCATATTCTAAAGCTCTATCGATCAAGCACAAGAAGAAATGCAAATGATGTTGCTAAAAGTAAGGGCAAAAGAGGTTGATAAGCATATAAATAATGACAATTGAGGTTGTTAAGCACAAGGACAAGGACAAATGAGGTCCCTAAGCACAAGAACAAATGCAAATGAGGTTGGATAAGTACAAGTTCAAGGGCAAATGATGATGCAAAGCACAAGAATAACGACAGATGAGATTGTTAAGAACAAGAACAATGACATATGAGTTTGCTTAGCACAAGATAAAGGGCAAATCGGATTTCAAAGAACAAAAACAAAGACTAATGAGGTTGTTAAGCACCAGAACAAAGGGCAAATGAGGTTGCTCAGTATAAGAACAATGACAAATGACGTTTCTAAGCACAAGAACATATGTAATGATGTTGCTAACAACAAGAACAAGGGCAAAAGGGGTTGATAAGCATATCAACAACGACAAATGTGGTTGCTAAGCACAACAACAAAGGAAAATGGGGGCTGATAAGCATATCAACAATGACAATTGAGGTTGTTAAGCACAAGAACAAGTGCAATGAGGTTCCTAAGCACAAGATCAAGGACAAATGATGTTGCAAACCAAAAGAACATGACAAATGAGATTGTTAAGCACAAGAACAAGGGCAAATGAGGTTGCTAAGCTCACGAACAAGCCAAATCTGGTTCCTATAAATAAAAACAAAGACTAAGTTTTAAATTCAATTTTTTTTCATAACTGTTTCATACATAATCTTTCGGAGGAAGCGGCAAGTGAAATGACAAATTTGGTGGCTACAATCAATACATCAGTGGTACAACTATCCCAAATGGAGGATGGAATAACTTGGAGATGGACAGAAACAGGAATTTTTTCGATAAAATCAGCTTATCAAGCGATAATGAACAGACCAAGTATAAAAGCGACAGTATACAGAATATGGAAACTGAAGGTGCCTCCAAGATTCAAGGTTTTTGCATGGTTGCTAACCTATAACAAAATATTGACAATTGACAACTTAAATAGAAGAAGATGGAGTCTCGTTAACAGATGCATTATGTGTAAGGCACAGTCAGAATCGGTTCTACATTTATTCAATGAATGCATGCAGGCACAGATATTGTATAGGCTAATAGAAATAAAGATGAAGGTCAAGGTGCTAGGAGGAATATCCTATGGGAGTGAAAATACGGTGCAAAGCTTAAAGGAGTTCAAGTTTAGCAAGAAAGAAAGGTCCATCTTGCTAATTACACAATTTATTATATGGAGAGAGCGTTGCAATATAATTTTTCGAGAAGAAAATTGCAATATGCAACTTGTCGAGCAAGTGGAAGCACAATGGAGATACAGTTTGCTAACAGGAGCTTAAGAAGATTGAGTTAGCAGTAGTACTTTATTTTTAATTTCCAATTTTCAGTTTTTTTATTTTTTTATTTTCTTTAAACTGTTTTCATTGTTTCCTTTTCTGTTGGTTTATGCTCAAATGTTTTGAGCAGAATTGTTTTTCTTATTTAGTTACATATCTTTTGTAACTCCAAAATGATTAATGAATCAAGGGCTAGACCCTTTTTTCTTTGTCAAAAAAAAAAAACAAAGACTAATGAGGTTGTCAAGCACCAGAATAAATGCAAATGATATGATGAGCACCAAAACAAATACAAATGATATCGCTAAACACAAGAATAAGGGCAAAAGATGGTGATAAGTAAAATAACAAATGCAATAATGTTGCTAAGAACAAGAACAGGAGAAAAAAGACGTTGCTAAGTATAAGAACAAGGGCAAATGACGTTTATAGTGCGGCAAAAGATGTTGATAAGCATAAAAACAAATGCAAATGCTATTACTAAGAATAAGAAGGGCAAAATAAGTTGATAAGCATATGAAAAACGACAATTGAGGTTGTTATGCACAAGAACAAGAGCAAATGGCAAATTATGTTGCAAAGTGCAAGAACAATACCAATTGAGGTTGTTAAGCACACGAACAAGGACAAATGAGGTTCATAAGGACAAGATCAAGGCCAAATTATATTGCAAAGCGCAAAAACAATGACAAATAAGATTGTTAAGCACAAAAACAAGTGTAAATGATTTTGCTAAGCACAAGAACAAGGGCAAAAAAGGTTAAGAAGCATAGGAACAACGACAATTGAGGCTGTTAAGCACACGAACAAGGGCAAATGAGGTTCCTAAACACAAGAACAAATGCAAATGAGGTTCATAAGCACAAGATCAAGGGCAAAAGAGGTTGCACACGAACAACGCCAATTGAGGTTGTTAAGCACACAAACAATGGCAAATGAGGTTTCTAAGCACAAGAACAAATGCAAATGAAGTTCATAAGGACAAGATCAAGGGCAAATTATGTTGCACAACGCAAGAACAATGACAAATGAGGTTGTTAAGCACAAGAACAAGTGTAAATGATGTTGCTAAGCATAAGAACAAGGGCAAAAGAGGTTAAGAAGAATATGAACCACGACAATTGAGGTTGCTAAGCACACAAACAAGGGCAAATGAGGTTCCTAAGCAGAAGAAGAAATGCAAATGAGATTCATAAGCACCAGATCATGGGCAAAAGAGGTTGTTAAGCACACGAACAACAAAAATTGAGGTAGTTAAGCACACAAACAAGGGCAAATGAGGTCCTAAGCACAAAAACAAATACAAATGAGGTTCATAAGCACAAGATCAAGGGCAAAAGAGGTTGTTAAGCACACAAACAAGGGCATCTAGGTTCCTAAGCACAAAAACAAATGCAAATGAGGTTCATTAGCACAAGATCAAGGGGAAAAGAGGTTGTTAAGCACACAAACAACGCCAATTGAGGTTGTTAACCACATAAACAAGTGCAAATGATGTACCTAAGTACAGGAATAAATGCAAATGAGGTTCATAAGCACAATATCAAGGCCGAAAGAGGTTGTGAAGCACACGAATAACGCCAATTGAGATTGTTAAGCACATAAACAAGGGCAAAGGAGGTTCCCAAGCATAAGAACAAATGCAAATGAGTTCAAAAGGACAAGATCAAGGGCAAATTATGTTGCAAAGCGCAAGAACAATGTCAAATGAGGTTGTTAAGCACAAGAATAAGTGTAAATGATGTTGCTAAGCACAAGAACAAGGGCAAAAGAGGTGAAGAAGCATATGAACAACGACAATTGAGATTGTTAAGCACACGGACAAAGACAAATGAGGTTTCTAAGCACAAGAACTAATGCAAATGAGGTTCATAAGCACAAGATCAAGGGCAAAAGAGGTTGTTAAGCACACGAACAACGCCAATTGAGGTTGTTAAGCACACAAACAATGGCAAAGGAGGTTCCTAAGCACAAGAACAAATGCAATTGAGGTTCATAAGCACAAGATCAAGGGCAAATTATGTTGCAAAGCGCAAGAACAACGACAAATGAGGTTGTTAAGCACAAGAACAATTGTAAATGATGTTGCTAAGCACAAGAAAAATGGCAAAAGAGGTTAAGAAAAATATGAACAACGACAATTGAGGTTGTTAAGTATACGAACTAGGGCAAATGAGGTTCATAAGCACAAGATCATGGGCAAAAGAGGTTGTTAAGCACACGAACAACACAAATTGAAGTAGTTAAGCACACGAACAAGGGCAAATGAGGTTCCTAAGCACAAAAACAAATGCAAATGAGGTTCACAAGCACAAGATCAAGGGCAAATTATGTTGCAAAATACAAGAACAACGAGAAATGAGGTTCTTAAGCACACGACCAAGTGTAAATGATGTTGCTAAGGACAAGAACAAGGGCAAAAGAGGTTAAGAAACATATAAACAACGACAATTGAGGTTGTTAACCACACGAACAAGGACAAATGAGATTCCTAAGAAGAAGAACAAATGCAATTGAGGTTCATAAGCACAAGATTAAGGGCAAAAGAGGTTGTTAAGCACACAAACAACGCTAATTGAGGTTGTTAAACACACAAATAAGGGCAAATGGGGTTCCTAAGCACAAGAACAAATGCAAGTGAGGTTCATAAGAACAAGATCAAGGACAAATTATGTTGCAAAGCCCAAGAACAACGCTAATTGAGGTTGTTAAGCACACGAACTAGGGCAAATGAGGTTCCTAAGCACAAGAACAAATGCAAATGAGGTTCATAAGTACAAGATCAAGGGTAAACTATGTTGCAAAATGCAAGAACAACGACAAATGACGTTGTTAAGCAAAATAATAAGTCCAAATCATGTTGCTAATCACAAGAACAAGGGCAAAAGAGGTTAAGAAACATATGAACAACGATAATTGAGGTTATTAAGCACAAGAACAAGGGCAAATGAGGTCAATAAGCACAAGAACAAATGTAAGTGAGGTTCATAAGTACAAGATCAAAGACAGAAGAGGTTCTTAACCACACGAACAACACAAACTGAGGTGGTTAAGCACCCAAACAAGGGCAAAGGAGGATCCTAAGCACAAGAACAAATGCAAATGAGGTTCATAAGCGCAATATCAAGAGCAAATTGTGTTGCAAATCGCAAAAACAGTGACAAATAAGGTTGTTATGCATAAGAACAAGTGTAAACGATGTTGTTACGAACAATAACAAGGGCACAAGAGGTTAAGAAACATAGGAACAACGACATTGAGGTTGTTAAGCACACGAACAAGGGTAAATGAGGTTCCTAAGCATTGGAACAAATGCAAATGAGGTTCATAATTACAACATCAAGGGCAAAAGAGGTTGTTAAGCACACGGACAACGCAAATTGAGCAAGTTAAGCACACAAGAAAGGGCAATTCAGGTTGTTAACCACACAAACAAGGGCAAATTGAGGTTGTTAAGAACACAAACTCGGGTATATGAGGTTCCTAAGCACAAGAACATATGCAAATGAAGTTCACAAGCACAAAATCAAGGGCAAAAGAGGTTGTTAAGCACACAAACAACGCCAATTGAGGTTGTTAAGCACAAAAACAAGTGCAAATGAGGTTCCTAAGCACAAGAACAAATGCAAATGAGGTTCATAAGCACAATATCAAGGGCAAAATAGGTTGTTAAGCACACTAATAACGCCAATTGAGATTGTTAAGCACACAATTAAGGGCAAATGATGTTCCTAAGCACAAGAACAAATGCAAATGAGTTTCATAAGCACAAGATTAAGGGCAAATTATGTTGCAAAGCGCAAGAACAACAAGAAATGAGGTTGTTAAGCACAAGAACAAGGGTAAATGATGTTGCTCAGCACAAGAAAAAGGGCAAAAGAGGTTAAGAAGCATATGAATAACTACAATTGAGGTTGTTAAACACACGAACAAGGGAAAATGAGGTTCCTAAGCACAAGAACAAATGCAAATGAGGTTCATAAGCACAAGATCACGGGCAAAAGAGGTTGTTTAGCACACGAACAACGCCAATTGAGGTTGTTAACCACACAAACAAGTGCAAATGAGGTTGATAAGCACCATATCAAGGGCAAATTATTTTGCAAAGCGCAAAGAGCAACGTAAATGAGATTGTTAAGAACAAGAGCAAGTGTAAATGATGTTGCTAAGCACAAGAACAAGGGCAAAAGAGGGTAAGAAACATATGAAAACGACAATTGAGGTAGTTAAACATAAGAACAAAGGTAAATGAGGTTCCCAAGCATAAGAACAAATAAAAATGAGGTTCATAAACACAAGATCAAGGGCAAAAAAGATTGTAAGCACACGAACAACACAAATTGAGACAGTTAAGCACACAAAAAAGGGCACGTGAGGTTCCTAAGCACAATGACATATGCTAATGAGGTTCATAAGCACAAGATGAAGGGCAAACTATGTTGCAATGTGCAAGAACAACAAAAATTGAGGTTGTTAAGCACAAGAATAAGTGTATATGATGTTGCTAAGCAGATGAACAAATGCAAATGAGGTTCATAAGCACAAGATCAAGGGCAAAAGAGGTTGTTAAGCACAAGAACAACGCCAATTGAGGTTGTTTTAAGCACACAAACAATGGCAAATGAGGTTCCTAAGCACAAGAACAAATGCAAATGAGGTTCATAAGCACAATATCATGGGTATATGTGGTTGCTAAGCACAGGAACAAAGCCAATTGAGGTTGTTAAGCACACAAACAAGTGCATATGAGGTTTCTAAGTACAAGAACAAATGGAAATAAGGTTCATAAGCACAATATCAAGGGCAAAAGAGCACACGAACAACGCCAATTGAGGTTGTTAAGCACAAAAACAAGGGTATATGATGTTCCTAAGCACGAGAACAAATGCCAATGAGTTTCATATGTACAAGATCAAGGGCAAAAGAGGTTGTTAACCACACAAACAGTGCCAATTGAGGTTGTTAAGCACACAAACAAGTGCAAATGAGGTTCCTAAGCACAAGAACAAATGCAAATGATGTTCGTAAGCACAATATAGAGGGTATATGAGGTTGTTAAGCACACAAACAACGCCAATTGAGGTTGTTAAGCACACAAACAAGGGCATATCAGGTTTCTAAGATCAATAACAAATGCAAATGAGGTTCATAAGCACATGATCAAGCACAAAAGAGGTTGTTAAGCACACGAACAACGCCGATTGAGGTTGTTAAGGACACAAACAAGGGAATACGAGGTTACTAGGCACAAGAACAAATGCAAATGAAATTGATAAGCACGAGATCAAGGGCAAAAGAGGTTGTCAACCACACAAACAACGCTAATTGAGGTTGTTAAGCACACAAACAAGTGAAAATGAGTTTCCTAAGCACAAGAACAAATGCAAATGATGTTTACAAGCACAATATAGAGGGTATATGAGGTTGTTAAGCACACAAACAACGCCAACTGAGGTTGTTAAGCACACAAACAAGTGCAAATGAGGTTCCTAAGCACAAGAACAAATGCAAATAAGGTTCATAAGCACAATATCAAGGGCAAAAGAGCACACGAACAACCCCAATTGAGGTTGTGAAGCACACAAACAAGCACATATGATGTTTCTAAGCACAATAACAAATGCAAATGAGGACCATAAGCACAAGATCAAGGGCAAAAGAGGTTGTTAAGCACAAGAAAAATGCCGATTGTGGTTGTTAAGCACACAAACAAGGGCATACGAGGTTACTAAGCATAAGAACAAATGCAAAAGAAGTTCACAAGCACAAGATCATGGGAAAAATAGGTTCTTAAGCACATGACCAACGCCAATTGAGTTTGTTAAGCACACAAACAATAGTAAATGAGGTTCCTAAGCACAAGAACAAATGCAAATGCGGTTCATCAGCACCATATCAAGGGTATATGAGGTTGTTAAGCACACGAACAACGCAAAATGAGGTTGTTAAGCACACAAACAAGGGCATAGGAGGTTTCTATACACAAGAACAAATGCAAATGAGGTTCATAAGCACAATATCGAGGGAATATGAGGTTGTTAAGCACACAAACAAGGGCATACGAGGTTACTAAGCACAAGAACAAACACAAATGAGGTTCATAAGCACAAGCTCAAGCACAAAAGAGGTTGTTAAGCACACGAACAACGCCGATTGAGGTTGTTAAGCACACAAACAAGGGAAAACGAGGTTACTAAGCACAAGAACAAATGCAAAAGAAGTTCATAAGCACAAGATCAAGGACACAAACAACACCGATTGAGGTTGTTAAGCACACAAAAAAGTGCAAATGAGGTATATAAGCACAAGAACAAATACAAATGAGGTTCATAAGCACAATATCAAGGGTATATGAGGTTGTTAAGCATACGAACAACGCCAATTGAGGTTGTTAAGGACACAAATAAGGGCATATTAGGTTTCTAAGCACATGAACAAATGCAAATGAGGTTCGTAAGCACAGGATCAAGGGCAAAAGTGGTTCCTAAGCACAAGAACAAATGCAAATGATGTTCATAAGCACAATATAGGCATATGCGGTTGTTAAGCACACAAACAATGCCAATTGAGGTTGTTAAGCACACAAACTAGTGCAAATGAGATTCCTAAGCACAAGAACAAATGCAAATTAGGTTCATCAGCACAATATCAAGGGCAAAAGAGCACACGAACAATGCCAATTAAGGTTGTTAAGCACGCAAACAAGGGTTTATGAGGTTCGTAAGGACAATAACAAATGCAAATGAGATTCATAAGCACAAGATCAAGGGCAAATAGGTTGTTAATCGCACAAATAACGCCAATTGAGGTTGTTAAGCACACAAACAAGTGCAAATGAGGATCCTATGCATAAGAACAAATGCAAATGATGTTCATAAGCACAATATAGAGAGTATATGAGGTTGTTCAGCACACAAACAATGCCAATTGAGGTTGTTAAGCACACCAACAAGTGCAAATGAGGTTCCTAACTACAAGAAAAAAAGCAAATTAGGTTCATAAACACAATATCAAGGGCAAAAGAGCACACGAACAATGCCAATTGAGGTTGTGAAGCACATAAACAAGGGTATATGAGGTTCCTAAGCACAAAAAAATATTGCAAATGAGGTTCGTAAACACAAGATCAAGGGCTAAAGAGGTTGTTAAGCATAGAAACAACGCCAATTGAGGTTGTCAAGCACACAAACAAGGTCCAAGGATATTACTAAGCACAAGAACAAATGCAAATGAGGTTCGTAAGCACTAGATCAAGGGCAAAAAAGGTTGTTAAGCACACGAACAAGGCTAATTGAGGTTGTTAAGCACACAAACAAGAGCATATAAGGTTTCTAAGCACAAGAACAAATGCAAATGAGGTTCATATGTACAATATCAAGGGTATATGAGGTTGTTAAGCACACAAACAAAGTCAATTGAGGTTGTTAAGCAGACAAACAAGGGCATATGAGGCTTCTAAGCACAAGAACAAATACAAATGAGGTTCATAAGCACAAGATCAAGGGAAAAAGAGGATGTTAAGCACACGAACAACGTTGATTGAGGTTGTTAAGCACACAAACAAGGGCATACGAGGTTACTAACCACAAGAACCAATGCAAATGATGTTCGTAAGCACAATATAGAGGGTATATGAGGTTGTTAAGCACACAAACAACGCCAACCGAGGTTGTTAAGCACACAAACAAATGCAAATGAGGTTCCTAAGCACAAGAACAAATGCGAATTAGGTTCGTAAGCACAATATCAAGCGCAAAAGAGCACACGAACAACGCCAATTGAGGTTGTTAAGCACGCAAACAAGGGTATATGAGGTTCCTAAGCACAAGAACAAATGCAAATGAGGTTTATAAGCACAAGATCAAGGGCAAAAGAGATTATTAAGCACACAAACAACGCCAATTGAGGTTGTTAAGCACACAAACAAGTGGAAATGAGGTTCCTAAGCACAAGAACAAATGCAAATGATGTTCATAACCACAATATAGAGGGTATATGAGGTTGTTAACCACACAAACAACGACAATTGAGGTTGTTAAGCACACAAACAAGTGCAAATGAGGTTCCTAAGCACAAGAACAAATGCAAATTAGGTTCATAGCACAACATCAAGGGCAAAAGAGCACACGAACAACGCCAATTGAGGTTGTTAAACACACAAACAAGGGTATATGAGGTTTCTAACCACAAGAACAAATGCAAATGATGTTCATAAGCACAAGATCAAGGGCAAAAGAGGTTGTTAAGCACGCAAACAACGCCAATTGAGGTTGTTTAGCTCACAAACAAGTGCAAATGAGGTTCCTAAGCACAAGAACAAATGCAATTTTGGTTCATAAGCACAAGATCAAGGGCAAAAGAGATTGTTAAGCATGCAAAAAAGTGCAAATTAGGTTCCTAAGTACAAGAACAAATGCAAATGAGGTTCATAAGCACAACAGCAAGGGTATATGAGGTTGTTAAGCATATGAACAACGCCAATTGAGGTTGTTAAGCACACAAAGAAGGGCATATGAGGTTTCTAAGCACAAGAAAAAATACAAATGAGGTTCGTAAGTACAAGATTAAGGGCAAAAGAGGTCCCTAAGCAGACGAACAAATGCAAATGATGTTCGTAAGCACAATATAGGTATATGAGGTTGTTAAGCACCCCAACAACACCAATTGAGGTTGTTAACCACACAAACAAGTGCAAATGAAGTTCCTAAGCACAAGAACAAATGCAAATTAGGTTCATAAGCACAATATCAAGGGCAAAAGAGCACACGAACAACGCCAATTGAGGTTATTAAGCACACAAACAAGGATTTATGAGGTTCCTAAGCACAAGAACAAATGCAAATTAGGTTGATAAGCACATGATCAAGGGCAAATAGGTTGTTAACCACACAAACAACGCCAATTGAGGTAGTTAAGCACACAAACAAGTGCAAATGAGGATCCTAAGCATAAGAACAAATGCAAATGATGTTCATAAGCACAATATAGAGGGTGTATGAGGTTCGCACACAAACAACGCTAATTGAGGTTGTTAAGCACACAAACAAGTACAAATGAGGTTTCTAACCACAATAACAAATGCAAATTAGGTTCATAAGCACAATATCTTGGGAAAAGAGCACACGAACAGCGCCAATTGAGGTTGTTAAGCACACAAACAAGGGTATATGAGGTTCCTAAGCACAAGAACAAATGCAAATGAGGTTCATAAGCACAAGATCAGGGGCAAAAGAGGTCGTTAAGCATACAAACAACACCAATTGAGGTTGTTAAGCACACAAAGAAGGGCGAAGGATATTCCTAAGCACAAGAACAAATGCAAATGAGGTTCGTAAGCACAAGATCAAGGGCAAAAAATGATGTTAAGCACACGAACAACGCCAATTGAGGTTGTTAAGCACACAAACAATGGCAAATGAGGTTCCTAAGCACAAGAACAAATGCAAATGAGATTCATAAGCAAAATATCAAGGGTATATGAGGTTGTTAAGCACACGAACAAAGCCCATTGAGGTTGTTAAGAACACAAACAAGGGCATATGAGGTTTTTAAGCACAAGAACAAATGCAAATGAGGTATATAAACACAGTACCAAGGATATATGAGGTTGTTAAGTACACGAACAACGCCAATTCAGGTTGATAAGCACACAAACAAGGGCATATGAGGCTTCTAAGCACAAGGACAAATGCAAATGGGCTTCGTAAGCACAAGATCAAGGGCAAAAAATGTTGTTAAGCACACGAACAACTTCGATTGAGATTGTTAAGCACACAAACAAGGGCATACGAGGTTACTTAGCACAAGAACAAATGCAAAAGAAGTTCATAAGCACAAGATCATGGGAAAAAGAAGTTGTTAAGCACACGAACAACGCCAAATGAGGTTATTAAGCACATAAAAAAGGGATATGAGGTTCCTAAGCACAAGAACAAATGCCAATGAGGTTCATAAGCACAAGATCAAGGGTATATGACGTTGTTAAGCACACGGACAACTCTAATTGAGGTTGTTAAGCACACAAACAAGGGTATATGAGGTTCCTAAGCACAAGAACAAATGCAAATATGGTTCATAAGCACAAGATCAAGGGCAAAAGAGGTTGTTAAGCACACGAGCAACATCGATTGAGGTTGTTAAGCACACAAACAAGGGCATACGAGGTTACTAAGCACAAGAACAATTGCAAAAGAAGTTCATAAGCACAAGATCATGGGAAAAAGAGGTTGTTAAGCATACGAACAACGCCAATTGAGATTATTAAGCACATAAACAAGGGTATATGAGGTTCCTAAGCACAAGAACAAATGCAAATGTTGTTCATCAGCACAAGATCAAGGGCAAAAGAGGTTGTTATGCACACAAACAACGCTAATTGAAGTTCTTAAGCACACAAAAAAGTGCAAATGAGGTTTCTAAGCACAAAAACAAATACAAATGAGGTTTATAAGCACAATATCAAGGGCAAAAGAGGTTGTTAAGCATGCAAACAACGCCAATTGAAATTGTGTAGCACACAAACAAGTGCAAATGAGGTTCCTAAGCACAAGAACAAATGCAAATTAGGTTCATAAGCACAATATCAAGGGAAAAAGAGCACACGAACAACGCGAATTGAGGTTTTTAAGCACACAAACAAGGGTATATGAGGTTCCTAAGCACAAGAACAAATGCGAATGAGGTTCATAAGCACAAGATCATGGGCAAAAGAGGTTGTTAAGCACACGAACAACGCCAATTGAGGCTGTCACGCACACAAACATGGGCAAAGGAGGTTCCTAAGCACAAGAACAAATGTAAATGAGGTTCATAAGCACAAGATCAAGGGCAAAAAAGGTTGTTAAGCACATAAATAACGCCAATTCAGGTTGTTAAGCACACAATTCAGGTTGTTAAGCACACAAACAATAGCAAATGAGGTTCCTAAGCACAAGAACAAATGGAAATGAGGTTCATAAGCACAATATCAAGGGTATATGGGGTTGTTAAGCACACGAACAACGCAAATTGAGGTTGTTAAGCACACAAACAAGGCCATACGCGGTTTCTAAGCACAAGAACAAATGCAAATGTGGTACATAAGCAATATATGAAGGGCAAAAGAGGTTGTCAAGCATACGAACAACGCCAATTGAGGTTGTTAATCACACAAACAAGGGCGTACGAGGTTACTAAGCACAAGAACAAATGCAACAGAAGTTCATCAGCACAAGATCATGGGAAAAAGAGGTTGTGAAGCACACGAACAACGCTAATTGTGGTTATTAAGCACACAAACACGGGTAAATTATGTTGCAAAGTGCAGGAACAACGAGAAATGAGGTTGTTAAGCACGAACAAGTGTAAATGATGTTGCCAAGCACAAGAAAAGGGCAAAAGAGGTTTAGAAGCACACGAACAACGCCAATTGAGGTTGTGAGGCACACAAACAAGGGTATATCAGGTTACTACGCACAAGAACAATTGCAAATGATGTTTAAAAGCACAAGATCAAGGGGAAAAGAGGTTGTTAACCACACGAACAACGCCAATTGAGGTTGTTAAGCAATCAAAAAAGTGCAAATGAGGTTCCTAAGCAGTAGAGCGAATGCAAATGATGTTCATAAGCACAATATAGAGGGTATATGAGGCTGTTTAGCACACAAACAACGCAAATTGAGGTTGTTAAGTACACAAACAAGTGTAAATGAGGTTCCTAAGCACAAGAACAAATGCAAATTAGGTTCAGACGCACAATATCAAGGGTAAAAGAGCACACGAACAACGCGAATTGAGGTTGTTAAGCACACAAACAAAGGTATATGAGGTTCCTAAGCACAAGAACAAATTCAAATGAGGTTTATAAGCACAAGATCAAGGGCAAAAGAGATTATTAAGCACACAAACAACGCAAATTGAGGTTGTTAAGCACACAAACAAGTGCAAATGAGGTTCCTAAGCACAAGAACAAATGCAAATTAGGTTCATAAGCACAATATCAAGGGCAAAAGAGCACACGAACAACGCCAATTGGGGTTTTTAAGCACAGAAACAAGGGTATATGAGGTTTCTTACCACAAGAACAAATGCAAATGATGTTCATAAGCACAATTTCAAGGGCAAAAGAGGTTGTTAAGCACGCAAACAACGCCAATTGAGGTTGTTTAGGAGACAAATTAGTGCAAATGAGGTTCCTAAGCACAATAACAAATGCAAATTAGGGTCATAAGCACAAGATCAAGGGCAAAAGAGATTTTTAAGCACGCAAAAAAGTGCAAATTAGGTTCCTAAGCACAAGAACAAATGCAAATGAGGTTCATAAGCACAATATCAAGGGTATATGAGGTTGTTAAGCATACAAACAACGCCAATTGAGGTTCTTAAGGACACAAATAAGGGCATATGAGGTTTCTAAGCTCAAGAAAAAATGCAAATGAGGTTCGTAAGCACAAGATGAAGGGTAAAAGAGGTTCCTAAGCACACGAAGAAATGCAAATGATGTTCCTAAGCACAATATAGGTATATGAGGTTGTTAAGCACCCCAACAACGCCAATTGAGGTTGTTAACCACACAAACAAGTGCAAATGAGGTTCCTAAGCACAAGAACAAATGCAAATTAGGTTCATAAGCACAATATAGAGGGCAAAAGAGCACACGAACAACGCCAATTGAGGTTATTAAGCGCACAAACAAGGGTTTATGAGGTTCCTAAGCACAAGAACAAATGCAAATGAAGTTGATAAGCACATGATTAAGGGCAAATAGGTTGTTAACCACACAAACAACGCCAATTGAGGTAGTTAAGCACACAAACAAGTGCAAATGAGGATCCTAAGAATAAGAACAAATGCAAATGATGTTCATAAGCACAATATAGAGGGTGTATGAGGTTCTTAATCACACAAACAACGCCAATTGAGGTTGTTAAGCACACAAACAAGTACAAATCAGGTTCCTAACCACAAGAACAAACGCAAATTAGGTTCATAAGCACAATATCATGGGAAAAGAGCACACAAACAGCGCCAATTGAGGTTGTTAAGCACACAAACCAGGGTATATGAGGTTCCTAAGCACAAGAACAAATGCGAATGAGGTTCATAAGCACAAGATCAAGGGCAAAAGAGGTTGTTAAATATACAAACAACGCCAATTGAGGTTGCTAAGCACACAAAGAAGGGTGAAGGATATTCCTAAGCACAAGAACAAATGCAAATGAGGTTCGTAAGCACAAGATCAAGGGCAAAAAATGATGTTAAGCACACGAACAACGCCAATTGAGGTTGTTAAGCACACAAACAATGGCAAATGAGGTTCCCAAGCACAAGAACAAATGCAAATGAGGTTCATAAGCAAAATATCAAGGGTATATGAGGTTGTTAAGCACAAGAACAAAGCCCATTGAGGTTGTTAAGAACACAAACAAGGGCATATGAGGTTTTTAAGCACAAGAACAAATGCAAATGAGGTATATAAACACAGGACCAAGGATATTTGAGGTTGTTAAGCACACGAACAACGCCAATTCAGGTTGATAAGAACACAAACAAGGGCATATGAGGCTTCTAAGCACAAGAACAAATTCAAATGGGCTTCGTAAGCACAAGATCAAGGGCGAAAGTGGTTGTTAAGCACAGGAACAACTTCGATTGAGGTTGTTAAGCACACAAACAAGGGCATACGAGGTTACTAAGCACAAGAATAAATGCAAAAGAAGTTCATAAGCACAAGATCATGGGAAAAAGAGGTTGTTAAGCACACGAACAATGCCAATTGATGTTATTAAGCACATAAAAAAGGGATATGATGTTCCTAAGCACAAGAACAAATGCCAATGAGGTTCATAAGCACAAGATCAACGGTATATGAGGTTGTTAAGCACACGAACAACTCTAATTGAGGTTGTTAAGCACACAAACTAGGGTATATGAGGTTCCTAAGCACAAGAACAAATGCAAATGTGGTTCATAAGCACAAGATCAAGGGCAAAAGAGGTTGTTAAGCTCACGAGCAACATCGATTGAGGTTGTTAAGCACACAAACAAGGGCATACGAGGTTACTTAGCACAAGAACAAATGCAAAAGAAGTTCATAAGCACAAGATCATGGGAAAAAGAAGTTGTTAAGCACACGAACAACGCCAAATGAGGTTATTAACCACATAAAAAAGGGATATGAGGTTCCTAAGAACAAGAACAAATGCCAATGAGGTTCATAAGCACAAGATCAAGGGTATATGATGTTGTTAAGCACACGGACAACTCTAATTGAGGTTGTTAAGCACACAAACAAGGGTATATGATGTTCCTAAGCACGAGAACAAATGCCAATGAGTTTCATATGCACAAGATCAAGGGCAAAAGAGGTTGTTAACCACACAAACAGTGCCAATTGAGGTTGTTAAGCACACAAACAAGTGCAAATGAGGTTCCTAAGCACAAAAACAAATGCAAATGATGTTCATAAGCAAAACATGAAGGGCAAAAAAGGTTTTTAAGCACACGAACAACGCCAATTAAGGTTGTTAAGCACACAAGCAAGGGCATATCAGGTTTCTAAGCTCAAGAACAAATGCAAATGAGATTCATAAGCACATGATCAAGCACAAAAGAGGTTGTTAAGCACACGAACAACGCCGATTGAGGTTGTTAAGGACACAAACAAGGGAATACGAGGTTACTAGGCACAAGAACAAATGCAAATGAAGTTGATAAGCACAAGATCAAGGGCAAAAGAGGTTGTCAACCACGCAAACAACGCTAATTGAGGTTGTTGAGCACACAAACAGGTGAAAATGAGTTTCCTAAGCACAAGAACAAATGCAAATGATGTTTACAAGCACAATATAGAGGGTATATGAGGTTGTTAAGCACACAAACAACGCCAACTGAGGTTGTTAAGCACACAAACAAGTGCAAATGAGGTTTCTAAGCACAAGAACAAATGCAAATAAGGTTCATAAGCACAATATCAAGGGCAAAAGAGCACACGAACAACGCCAATTGAGGTTGTTAAGCACAAAAACAAGGGTATATGATGTTCCTAAGCACGAGAACAAATGCCAATGAGTTTCATATGCACAAGATCAAGGGCAAAAGAGGTTGTTAACCACACAAACAGTGCCAATTGAGGTTGTTAAGCACACAAACAATGGCAAATGAGGTTCCTAAGCACAAGAACAAATGCAAATGAGATTCATAAGCAAAATATCAAAGGTATATGAGGTTGTTAAGCACACGAACAAAGCCCATTGAGGTTGTTAAGAACACAAACAAGGGCATATGAGGTTTTTAAGCACAAGAACAAATGCAAATGAGGTATATAAACACAGTACCAAGGATATATGAGGTTGTTAAGCACACGAACAACGCCAATTCAGGTTGATAAGCACACAAACAAGGGCATATGAGGCTTCTAAGCACAAGAACAAATGCAAATGGGCTTCGTAAGCACAAGATCAAGGGCAAAAGATGTTGTTAAGCACACGAACAACTTCGATTGAGATTGTTAAGCACACAAACAAGGGCATACGAGGTTACTTAGCACAAGAACAAATGCAAAAGAAGTTCATAAGCACAAGATCATGGGAAAATGAAGTTGTTAAGCACACGAACAACGCCAAATGAGGTTATTAAGCACATAAAAAAGGGATATGAGGTTCCTAAGCACAAGAATAAATGCCAATGAGGTTCATAAGCACAAGATCAAGGGTATATGACGTTGTTAAGCACACGGACAACTCTAATTGAGGTTGTTAAGCACACAAACAAGGGTATATGAGGTTCCTAAGCACAAGAACAAATGCAAATGTGGTTCATCAGCACAAGATAAAGGGCAAAAGAGGTTGTTAAGCACACAAACAATGCTAATTGAAGTTCTTAAGCACACAAAAAAGTGCAAATGAGGTTCCTAAGCACAAAAACAAATACAAATGAGGTTTATAAGCACAATATCAAGGGCAAAAGAGGTTGTTAAGCATGCAAACAACGCCAATTGAAATTGTGTAGCACACAAACAAGTGCAAATGAGGTTCCTAAGCACAAGAACAAATGCAAATTAGGTTCATAAGCACAATATCAGGGAAAAAGAGCACACGAACAACGCCAATTGAGGTTTTTAAGCACACAAACAAGGGTATATGAGGTTCCTAAGCACAAGAACAAATGCAAATGAGGTTCATAAGCACAAGATCAAGGGCAAAAGAGGTTGTTAAGCACATGAACAACGCCAATTGAGGTTGTCACGCACACAAACATAGGCAAAGGAGGTTCCTAAGCACAAGAACAAATGCAATTGAGGTTCCTAAGCACAAGATCAAGGGCAAAAAAGGTTGTTAAGCACATAAATAACGCCAATTCAGGTTGTTAAGCACACAATTCAGGTTGTTAAGCACACAAACAATAGCAAATGAGGTTCCTAAGCACAAGAACAAATGGAAATGAGGTTCATAAGCACAATATCAAGGGTATATGGGGTTGTTAAGCACACGAACAACGCAAATTGAGGTTGTTAAGCACACAAACAAGGCCATACGCGGTTTCTAAGCACAAGAACAAATGCAAATGTGGTACATAAGCAATATATGAAGGGCAAAAGAGGTTGTCAAGCATACGAACAACGCCAATTGAGGTTGTTAATCACACAAACAAGGGCGTACGAGGTTACTAAGCACAAGAACAAATGCAACAGAAGTTCATCAGCACAAGATCATGGGAAAAAGAGGTTGTGAAGCACACGAACAACGCTAATTGTGGTTATTAAGCACACAAACACGGGCAAATTATGTTGCAAAGTGCAGGAACAACGAGAAATGAGGTTGTTAAGCACGAACAAGTGTAAATGATGTTGCCAAGCACAAGAAAAGGGCAAAAGAGGTTTAGAAGCACACGAACAACGCCAATTGAGGTTGTTAAGCACACAAACAAGGGTATATGAGGTTCCTAAGCACAAGAACATATGCAAATGAAGTTCACAAGCACAAAATCAAGAGCAAAAGAGGTTGTTAAGCACACAAACAACGCCAATTGAGGTTGTTAAGCACAAAAACAAGTGCAAATGAGGTTCCTAAGCACAAGAACAAATGCAAATGAGGTTCATAAGCACAATATCAAGGGCAAAATAGGTTGTTAAGCACACTAATAACGCCAATTGAGATTGTTAAGCACACAATTAAGGGCAAATGATGTTCCTAAGCACAAGAACAAATGCAAATGAGTTTCATAAGCACAAGATTAATGGCAAATTATGTTGCAAAGCGCAAGAACAACAAGAAATGAGGTTGTTAAGCACAAGAACAAGGGTAAATGATGTTGCTCAGCACAAGAAAAAGGGCAAAAGAGGTTAAGAAGCATATGAACAACTACAATTGAGGTTGTTAAACACACGAACAAGGGAAAATGAGGTTCCTAAGCACAAGAACAAATGCAAATGAGGTTCATAAACACAAGATCACGGGTAAAAGAGGTTGTTTAGCACACGAACAACGCCAATTGAGGTTGTTAACCACACAAACAAGTGCAAATGAGGTTGATAAGCACCATATCAAGGGCAAATTATTTTGCAAAGCGCAAGAACAACAGAAATGAGATTGTTAAGAACAAGAGCAAGTGTAAATGATGTTGCTAAGCACAAGAACAAGGGCAAAAGAGGGTAAGAAACATATGAAAACGACAATTGAGGTAGTTAAACATAAGAACAAAGGTAAATGAGGTTCCCAAGCATAAGAACAAATAAAAATGAGGTTCATAAACACAAGATCAAGGGCAAAAAAGATTGTAAGCACACGAACAACACAAATTGAGCCAGTTAAGCACACAAAAAAGGGCACATGAGGTTCCTAAGCACAATGACATATGCTAATGAGGTTCATAAGCACAAGATGAAGGGCAAACTATGTTGCAATGTGCAAGAACAACAAAAATTGAGGTTGTTAAGCACAAGAATAAGTGTATATGATGTTGCTAAGCAGATGAACAAATGCAAATGAGGTTCATAAGCACAAGATCAAGGGCAAAAGAGGTTGTTAAGCACAAGAACAACGCCAATTGAGGTTGTTTTAAGCACACAAACAATGGCAAATGAGGTTCCTAAGCACAAGAACAAATGCAAATGAGGTTCGCACAATATCATGGGTATATGTGGCTGTTAAGCACAGGAACAACGCCAATTGAGGTTGTTAAGCACACAAACAAGTGCATATGAGGTTTCTAAGCACAAGAACAAATGCAAATAAGGTTCATAAGTACAATATCAAGGGCAAAAGAGCACACGAACAACGCCAATTGAGGTTGTTAAGCACAAAAACAAGGGTATATGATGTTCCTAAGCACGAGAACAAATGCCAATGAGTTTCATATGCACAAGATCAAGGGCAAAATAGGTTGTTAACCACACAAACAGTGCCAATTGAGGTTGTTAAGCACACAAACAAGTGCAAATGAGGTTCTTAAGCACAAGAACAAATGCAAATGATGTTCATAAGCACAACATCAAGGGCAAAAAAGGTTTTTAAGCACACGAACAACGCCAATTAAGATTGTTAAGCACACAAACAAGGGCATATCAGGTTTCTAAGCTCAAGAACAAATGCAAATGAGATTCATAAGCACATGATCAAGCACAAAAGAGGTTGTTAAGCACACGAACAACGCCGATTGAGGTTGTTAAGGACACAAACAAGGGAATACGAGGTTACTAGGCACAAGAACAAATGCAAATGAAGTTGATAAGCACAAGATCAAGGGCAAAAGAGGTTGTCAACCACGCAAACAACGCTAATTGAGGTTGTTGAGCACACAAACAAGTGAAAATGATGTTTACAAGTACAATATAGAGGGTATATGAGGTTGTTAAGCACACAAACAACGCCAACTGAGGTTGTTAAGCACACAAACAAGTGCAAATGAGGTTTCTAAGCACAAGAACAAATGCAAATAAGGTTCATAAGCACAATATCAAGGGCAAAAGAGCACACGAACAACGCCAATTGAGGTTGTTAAGCACAAAAACAAGGGTATATGATGTTCCTAAGCACGAGAACAAATGCCAATGAGTTTCATATGCACAAGATCAAGGGCAAAAGAGGTTGTTAACCACACAAACAGTGCCAATTGAGGTTGTTAAGCACACAAACAAGTGCAAATGAGGTTCCTAAGCACAAGAACAAATGCAAATGATGTTCATAAGCAAAACATGAAGGGCAAAAAAGGTTTTTAAGCACACGAACAACGCCAATTAAGGTTGTTAAGCACACAAACAAGGGCATATCAGGTTTCTAAGCTCAAGAACAAATGCAAATGAGGTTCATAAGCACATGATCAAGCACAAAAGAGGTTGTTAAGCACACGAACAACGCTGATTGAGGTTGTTAAGGACACAAACAAGGGAATACGAGGTTACTAGGCACAGGAACAAATGCAAATGAAGTTGATAAGCACAAGATCAAGGGCAAAAGAGGTTGTCAACCACGCAAACAACGCTAATTGAGGTTGTTAAGCACACAAACAAGTGCAAATGAGTTTCCTAAGCACAAGAACAAATGCAAATGATGTTTACAAGCACAATATAGATGGTATATGAGGTTGTTAAGCACACAAACAACGCCAACTGAAGTTGTTAAGCACACAAACAAGTGCAAATGAGGTTCCTAAGCACAAGAACAAATGCAAATTAGGTTCATAACCACAATATCAAGGGCAAAAGAGCACACGAACAACCCCAATTGTGGTTGTTAAGCACATAGACAAGCACATATGAGGTTTCTAAGCACAGGAACAAATGCAAATGAGGACCATAAGCACAAGATCAAGGGCAAAAGAGATTGTTAAGCACACGAAAAATGCCGATTGTGGTTGTTAAGCACACAAACAAGGGCATACGAGGTTACTAAGCAGAAGAACTAATGCAAAAGAAGTTCACAAGCACAAGATCATGGGAAAAAGAGGTTCTTAAGCACATGACCAACGCCAATTGAGGTTGTTAAGCACACAAACAATAGCAAATGAGGTTCCTAAGCACGAGAACAAATGCAAATGCGGTTCATCAGCACAATATCCAGGGTATATGAGGTTGTTAAGCACACGAACAACGCAAAATGAGGTTGTTAAGCACACAAACAAGGGCATATGAGGTTTCTATACACAAGAACAAAAATGCAAATGAGGTTCATAAGCACAATATCGAGAGAATATGAGGTTGTTAAGCACACAAACAAGGGCATACGAGGTTACTAAGCACAAGAACAAACACAAATGAGGTTCATAAGCACAAGCTCAAGCACAAAAGAGGTTGTTAAGCACACGAACAGCGCCGATTGAGATTGTTAAGCACACAAACAAGGGAAAACGAGGTTACTAAGCACAAGAACAAATGCAAAAGAAGTTCATAAGCACAAGATCAAGGACACAAACAACACCAATTGAGGTTGTTGAGCACACAAAAAAGTGCAAATGAGGTACATAAGCACAAGAACAAATACAAATGAGGTTCATAAGCACAATATCAAGGGTATATGAGGTTGTTAAGCAGACGAACAACGCCAATTGAGGTTGTTAAGCACACAAATAAGGGCATATTAGGTTTCTAAGCACATGAACAAATGCAAATGAGGTTCGTAAGTACAGGATCAAGGGCAAAAGAGGTTCCTAAGCACAAGAACAAATGCAAATGATGTTCATAAGCACAATATAGGCATATGCGGTTGTTAAGCACACAAACAATACCAATTGAGGTTGTTAAGCACACAAATAACGCCAATTGAGGTTGTTAAGCACACAAACAAGTGCAAATGAGGATCCTATGCATAAGAACAAATGCAAATGATGTTCATAAGCACAATATAGAGGGTATATGAGATTGTTAAGCACACAAACAATGCCAATTGAGGTTGTTAAGCACACCAACAAGTGCAAATGAGGTTCCTAACTACAAGAACAAATGCAAATGTTCATAAGCACAATATCAAGGGCAAAAGAGCACACGAACAACGCCAATTGAGGTTGTTAAGCACAAAAACAAGGGTATATGATGTTTCTAAGCACGAGAACAAATGCCAATGAGTTTCATATGCACAAGATCAAGGGCAAAAGAGGTTGTTAAGCATACAAACAACGCCAATTGAGGTTGTTGAGCACACAAACAAGGTCCAAGGATATTACTAAGCACAAGAACAAATGCAAATGAGGTTCGTAAGCACTAGATCAAGGGAAAAAAAGGTTGTTAAGCACACAAACAACGCCAATTGAGGTTGTTAAGCACACAAACAATGGCAAATGAGGTTCTCAAGCACAAGAACAAATGCAAATGAGGTTCATAAGCACAATATCAATGGTATATGAGGTTGTTAAACACACGAACAAGGCTAATTGAGGTTGTTAAGCACACAAACAAGAGCATATGAGGTTTCTAAGCACAAGAACAAATGCAAATGAGGTTCATATGTACAATATCAAGGGTATATGAGGTTGTTAAGCACACAAACAAAGTTAATTGAGGTTGTTAACCACACAAACAAGGGCATATGAGGCTTTTAAGCACAAGAACAAATACAAATGAGGTTCATAAGCACAAGATCAAGGGAAAAAGAGGATGTTAAGCACACGAACAACGTTGATTGAGGTTGTTAAGCACACAAACAAGGGCATACGAGGTTACTAAGCACAAGAACCAATGCAAATGATGTTCGTAAGCACAATATAGAGGGTATATGAGGTTGTGAAGCACACAAACAACGCCAACCGAGGTTGTTAAGCACACAAACAAATGCAAATGAGGTTCCTAAGCACAAGAACAAATGCGAATTAGGTTCGTAAGAACAATATCAAGCGCAAAAGAGCACACGAACAACGCCAATTGAGGTTGTTAAGCACACAAACAAGGGTATATGAGGTTCGTAAGCACAAGAACAAATGCAAATGAGGTTTATAAGTACAAGATCAAGGGCAAAAGAGATTATTAAGCACACAAACAACGCCAATTGAGGTTGTTAAGCACACAAACAAGTGCAAATGAGGTTCCTAAGCACAAGAACAAATGCAAATGATGTTCAGAACCACAATATAGAGGGTATATGAGGTTGTTAACCACACAAACAACGACAATTGAGGTTGTTAAGCACACAAACAAGTGCAAATGAGGTTCCTAAGCACAAGAACAAATGCAAATTAGGTTCAAAGCACAACATCAAGGGCAAAAGAGCACACGAACAACGCCAATTGAGGTTGTTAAACACACAAACATGGGTATATGAGGTTCTTAACCACAAGAACAAATGCAAATGATGTTCATAAGCACAAGATCAAGGGCAAAAGAGGTTGTTAAGCACGCAAACAACGCCAATTGAGGCTGTTTAGCTCACAAACAAGTGCAAATGAGGTTCCTAAGCACAAGAACAAATGCAATTTTGGTTCATAAACACAAGATCAAGGGCAAAAGAGATTGTTAAGCATGCAAAAAAGTGCAAATTAGGTTCCTAAGTACAAGAACAATGCAAATGAGGTTCATAAGCACAACATCAAGGGTATATGAGGTTGTTAAGCATACGAACAACGCCAATTGAGGTTGTTAAGCACACAAATAAGGGCACATGAGGTTTCTAAGCACAAGGAAAAATGCAAATGAGGTTTGTAAGTACAAGATTAAGGGCAAAAGAGGTCCCTAAGCAGACGAACAAATGCAAATGATGTTCCTAAGCACAATATAGGTATATGAGGTCGTTAAGCACCCCAACTACACCAATTGAGGTTGTTAACCACACAAACAAGTGCAAATGAAGTTCCTAAGCACAAGAACAAAGGCAAATTAGGTTCATAAGCACAATATCAAGGGCAAAAGAGCACACGAACAACCCCAATTAAGGTTATTAAGCGCACAAACAAGGGTTTATGAGGTTCGTAAGCACAAGAACAAATGCAAATTAGGTTGATAAGCACATGATCAAGGGCAAATAGGTTGTTAACCACACAAACAACGCCAATTGAGGTAGTTAAGCACACAAACAAGTGCAAATGAGGATCCTAAGCATAAGAACAAATGCAAATGATGTTCATAAGCACAATATAAATGGTGTATGAGGTTCGCACACAAACAACGCTAATTGAGGTTGTTAAGCACACAAACAAGTACAAATGAGGTTTCTAACCACAAGAACAAATGCAAATTAGGTTCATAAGCACAATATCTTGGGAAAAGAGCACACGAACAGCGCCAATTGAGGTTGTTAAGCACACAAACCAGGGTATATGAGGTTCCTAAGCACAAGAACAAATGCAAATGAGGTTCATAAGAAGAAGATCACGGGCAAAAGAGGTCGTTAAGCATACAAACAACACCAATTGAGGTTGTTAAGCACACAAAGAAGGGCGAAGGATATTCCTAAGCACAAGAACAAATGCAAATGAGGTTCGTAAGCACAAGATCAAGGGCAAAAAAGGATGTTAAGCACACGAACAACGCCAATTGAGGTTGTTAAGCACACAAACAATGGCAAATGAGGTTCCTATGCACAAGAACAAATGCAAATGAGGTTCATAAGCAAAATATCAAGGGTATATGAGGTTGTTAAGCACACGAACAAAGCCCATTGAGCTTGTTAAGAACACAAACAAGGGCATATGAGGTTTTTAAGCACAAGAACAAATGCAAATGGGGTATATAAACACAGTACCAAGGATATATGAGGTTGTGAAGCACACGAACAACGCCAATTCAGGTTGATAAGCACACAAACAAGGGCATATGAGGCTTCTAAGCACAAGAACAGATGCAAATGGGCTTCGTAAGCACAAGATCAAGGGCAAAAGATGTTGTTAAGCACACGAACAACTTCGATTGAGATTGTTAAGCACACAAACAAGGGCATACGAGGTTACTTAGCAGAAGAACAAATGCAAAAGAAGTTCATAAGCACAAGATCATGGGAAAAAGAGGTTGTTAAGCACACGAACAACGCCAAATGAGGTTATTAAGCACATAAAAAAGGGATATGAGGTTCCTAAGCACAAGAACAAATGCCAATGAGGTTTATAAGCACAAGATCAAGGGTATATGACGTTGTTAAGCACACGAACAACTCTTATTGAGGTTGTTAAGCACACAAACAAGGGTATATGAGCTTCCTAAGCACAAGAACAAATGCAAATGTGGTTCATAAGCACAAGATCAAGGGCAAAAGAGGTTGTTAAGCACACGAGCAACATCGATTGAGGTTGTTAAGCACACAAACAAGGGCATACGAGGTTACTAAGCACAAGTACAATTGCAAAAGAAGTTCATAAGCACAAGATCATGGGAAAAAGAGGTTGTTAAGCATACGAACAACGCCAATTGAGGTTATTAAGCACATAAACAAGGGTATATAAGGTTCCTAAGCACAAGAACAAATGCAAATGTGGTTCATCAGCACAAGATCAAGGGCAAAAGAGGTTGTTATCCACACAAACAACGCTAATTGAAGTTCTTAAGCACACAAACAAGTGCAAATGAGGTTCCGAAGCACAAAAACAAATACAAATGAGGTATATAAGCACAATATCAAGGGCAAAAGAGGTTGTTAAGCACACAAACAACACCAATTGAAATTGTTTAGCACAGAAACAAGTGCAAATGAGGTTCCTAAGCACAACAACAAATGCAAATGAGGTTCATAAGCACAAGATCAAGGGCAAAAGAGGTTGTTAAGCACACAAACAACGCCAATTGAGGTTGTTAAGCACACAAAAAAGTGCAAATGAGGTACATAAGCACAAGAACAAATGCAAATGAGGTTCAGAAGTACAATAACAAGGGTATATGAGGTTGTTAAGCATACGAACAACCCCAATTGAGGTTGTTCAGCACACAAATAAGGGCATATAAGGTTTCTAAGCACAAGAACAAATGCAAATGAGGTTCGTAAGCACAAGATCAAGGGCAAAAGGGGTTCCTAAGCACAAGAACAAATGCAAATGATGTTCATCAGCACAATATAGGTATTTGCGGTTGTTAAGCACATAAACAATGCCAATTGAGGTTATTAACCACACAAACAAGTGCAAATGAGGTTCCCAAGTACCAGAACCAATTCAAATTAGGTTCATAAGCACAATATCAAGGGCAAAAGAGCACACGAACAACGCCAATTGAGGTTGTTAAGCACACAAACAAGTGCAAATGAGGTTCCTAAGCACAATAACAAATGCAAATGATGTTCATAAGCACAATATAGTGGGTATATGAGGTTGTTAAGCACACAAACAACGCCAATTGAGGTTGTTAAGCGCACAAACAAGTGCAAATGAGGTTCCTAGGCACAAGAACAAATGCAAATGAGGTTCATAAGCACAATATCAAGGGCAAAAGAGCACACAAACAACGCCAATTGATGTTGTTAAGCACACAAACAAGGGTATATGAGGTTTCTAAGTACAAGAACAAATGCAAATGATGTTCATAAGCACAAGATCAAGGGTATATGAGGTTGTTAAGCACACGAACAACGCCAATTGAGGTTGTCAAGCACACAAACATGGGCAAAGGAGGTTCCTAAGCACAAGAACAAATGCAAATGAGATTCATAAGCACAAGATCAAGGGCAGAAAAGGTTGTTAAGCACACAAATAACGCCAATTCAGGTTGTTAAGCACACAAACAATAGCAAATGAGGTTCCTAAGCACAAGAACAAATGGAAATGAGGTTCATAAGCACAATATCAAGGGTTTATGGGGTTGTTAAGCACACGAACAATGCAGATTGAGGTTGTTAAGCACACAAACAAGGCCATATGCGGTTTCTAAGCACAAGAACAAATGCAAATGTGGTACATAAGCACAATATGAAGGGCAAAAGAGGTTGTCAAGCATACGAACAACGCCAATTGAGGTTGTTAATCACACAAACAAGGGCGTTCGAGGTTACTAAGCACAAGAACAAATGCAACAGAAGTTCATCAGCACAAGATCATGGGAAAAAGATCTTGTGAAGCACACGAACAACGCCAATTGTGGTTATTAAGCACACAAACACGGACATATGAGTTGCTAAGCACAAGAACAAATACAAATGAGGTTCATAAGCACAATATGAAGGGCAAAAGAGGTTGTTAAGCACACCAACAACGCCAATTGAGGTTGTTAAGCACACCAACAAGTGCAAATGAGGTTCCTAAGCACAAGAACAAATACAAATGAGGTTCATAAGCACAAGATCAAGGGCAAAAGAGGTTATTAAGCACACGAACAACGCCAATTGATGTTGTTAAGCACACAAACATGGGTAAAGGAGGTTCCTAGGCACAAGAACAACTGCAAATGAGGTTCATAAGCACAAGATCAAGGGCAAAAAAGATTGTTAAGCACACAAATAACGCCAATTGAGGTTGTTAAGCACAAAAACAATAGCAAATGAGGTTCCTAAGCACAAGAACAAATGTAAATAAGGTTCATAAGTACAATATCAATGGTATATGAGGTTGTTAAGCACACGAACAATGCCAATTGAGGTTCTTAAGCACACAAACAAGGGCATATGAGGTTTGTAAGCACAAGAACAAATGCAAATGAGGTTCATAAGCACAAGATCAAGCGCAAAAGAGGTTGTTAAGCATACGAACAACACCGATTGAGGTTCATAAGCACAAGATCAATGGCAAAAAAGATTGTTAAGCACACAAATAACGCCAATTGAGGTTGTTAAGCACAAAAATAATAGCAAATGAGGTTCCTAAGCACAAGAACAAATACAAATGAGGTTCATAAGCACAATATGAAGGGCAAAAGAGGTTGTTAAGCACACCAACAAGTGCAAATAAGGTTCCTAAGCACAAGAACAAATGCAAATTATGTCCATAAGGACAATATCATGGGCAAAAGAGCACACGAACAACGCCAATTGAGGTTGTTAAGCACACAAACAAAGGGTATATGAGGTTCCTAAGCACAAGAATAAATGCAAATGAGGTTCATAAGCACAAGATCAAGGGCAAAAGAGGTTGTTACCCACACAAACAACGCCAATTGAGGTTGTTAAGCACATAAACAAGTACAAATGAGGTTCCTAAGCACAAGAGCAAATGCAAATGATGTTCATAAGCACAACATATGAGGTTGTTAAGCACACAAACAACGCCAATTGAGGTTGTTAAGCACACAAACAAGTACAAATTAGGTTCCTAAGCACAAGAACAAATGCAAATTAGGTTCATAAGCACAATATCAAGGGCAAAAGGGCACACGAACAACGTCAATTGCGGTTGTTAAGCACACAAATAGGGGTATATGATGTTCCTAAGCGCAAGAACAAATGCAAATGAGTTTCATAAGCACAAGATCAAGGGCAAAAGGGATTGTTAAGCGCACAAACAACGCCAATTGAGGTTGTAGAGCACATAAACAAGTGCAAATGAGGTTCCTAAGTACAAAAACAAATGCAGATTAGGTTCATAAGCACAATATCAAGGGCAAAAGAGGTTGTTAAGCACACAAACAAGTGCAAATAAGGTTCCTAAGCACAAGAGCAAATGCAAATGATGTTCATAAGCACAATATGGAGGGTATATGAGGTTGTTATGCACACAAACAACGCCAACTGAGGTTGTTAAGCACACAAACAAGTGCAAATAAGGTTTCTCAGCACAAGAGCAAATGCAAATAGGTTCATAAGCACAATATCAAGGGCAAAAGAGCACACGAACAACACCAATTGTGGTTGTTAAGCACACGAACAAGGGCAAATGAGGATCCCAAGCAGAAGAACAAATGCAAATGAGGTTCCTATGCAAAAGATCAGGGGCAAAAGAGGTTGTTAAGCACACGAACAACGCCTATTGAGGTTGTTAAGCACACAAATAAGGGCATGTGAGGGTTTCTATGCACAAAAATAAATGCAAATGAGGTTCATAAGCACAAGATCATGGATAAAAGAGGTTGTTAAGCACACGAACAACACCGATTGTGGTTATTAAGCACACAAACAAGGGCAAATGAGGATTCTAAGCAGAAGAACAAATGCAAATGAGGTTCATAAGCACAAGATCATGGGCAATTATGTTGCAAAGCGCAAGAACAAAGACAAATGAAGTTCTTAAGCATAAGAACAAGTGTAAATGATGTTGCGCAGCATAAGAACAAGGGCAAAAAAGGTTAATAAGCATACGAACAACGACAATTGAGGTTGTTTAGCACACAAACAAGGGCATATGAGGTTTCTAAGCATAAGAAGAAAAACAAATGAGGTTCATAATCACAAGATCAAGAGCGAAAGAGGTTGTTAACCACACAAACAACGACAATTGAGGTTGTTATGCACACATACAAGTGTAAATGAGGTTCCTAAGCACAAAAACAAATGCAAATGAGTTTCATAAGCACAATATCAAGGGCAAAAGAGGTTGTTAACCACACAAACAACGCAAATTGAGGTTGTTAAGCACACAAACAAGGACATATGAGGTTCCTAAGCACAAGAACAAAAGCAAATGAGATTCATAAGCACAAGATCAAGGGCAAAAGAGGTTGTTAACCACAGAAACAACGACAATTGAGGTTGTTAAGCACACAAACAAATGCAAATAAGGTTCCTAAGCAGAAGAACAACAACAATTGAGGTTGTTAAGCACAGGAACAACGGCAAATAAGCTTCCTAAGCACAAGAACAAATGCAAATGAGGTTCATAAGCACAAGATCAAGGGCAAAAGAGGTTGTTAAGCACACAAACAATGGCAAATGAGGTTCTTAAGCACAAGAACAAATCCAAATGAGGTTTATAAGCACAAGATCAAGGGCAAAAGAGGTTGTTAAGCACACGAACAATGCCAATTGAGGTTATTAACCACACAAACAAGAGAAAATGAGGTTCCTAAGCACAAGAACAAATGCAAATGAGGTTCATCAGCACAAGATCAAGGGCAAAAGAGGTTGTTAAGCACGCGAACAACGCAAATTGAGGTAGTTAAGCCCACAAACAGCGCCAATTGAGGTTGTTAAGCACACAAACAAGTAAAAATGACGTTCCTATGCACAAGAACAAATGCAAATGAGGGTTCATCTGCACAGTATCAAAGGCAAAAGAGTTTGTTAAGCACACGAATAACGCCAATTGAGATTGTTAAGCACACAAACAAGGGCAAATGAGGTTCCTAAGCACAAGAACAAATGCTAATGAAGTTCATAAGCACAAGATCAAGGGCAAATTATGTTGCAAACTGCAGGAACAACGAGAAATGAGGTTGTTAAGCACGAACAAGTGTAAATGATGTTGCCAAGCACAAGAAAAGGGCAAAAGAGGTTTAGAAGCATATGAACAACAACAATTGAGGTTGTTAAGCACACAGACAAGGGCAAATGAAGTTCCTAAGCACAAGAACAAATGCAAATGAGGTTCATAAGCACAAGATCAAGGGCAAAAGAGATTGTTAAGCTCACGAACAACGGAAATTGAGGTTGTTAAGCACACAAACATGGGCAAATGAGGTTTTAAGCACAAGAACAAATCCAAATGAGGTTCATAAGCACAAGATCAAGGGCAAAAGTGATTGTTAAGCACACGAACAATGCCAATTGAGGTTCTTAACCACACAAACAAGGGAAAATGAGGTTCCTAAGCACAAGAACAAATGCAAATGAGGTTCATC